>JBAIAA010000111.1:0-720951 GCA_037893245.1 Crossaster papposus | reverse complement strand
TTTTGATGAAAGCCGCGGTGGGGTGAGATGGGGTGGGATGGGGTGGGATGGGGCGGGAGGGGGGGGGGGGGGGGGGGGGCTTTATTAATCTTCATTAGCTGATGACTGTAACATCTATATTTGACGAAATTGCTAATCACTGCGACCAAAAAATACTAAAACAATTTAGGAGCTTGCTAACAAGTAAACATATAGGTCAAGATATCTCAGTTGGTAGAGGGCAGGCTAGTATTCCGGAAGTCGCAGGTTCGAGTCCCCACCTTGCAAAATTCTTTTCATGCAAATTTACCTAGTCAGGTTTCCCTTGTGGATTATTTTGTGTATTAAAGATACAATGTCATATCCTCTCTGAGTAGGCCTTGTTGTTAAAACGTTTCTATTTAACACTTTGACAAATTGAAAATATATTTACTTCCATTCGATTCCCCCCGAAAAACACAATACACTTACAGTAATTGCGGTCTTTGTACTATTCGTATGCAGGCACAATTGTAAGATTTATTGTAAACATTTGACGTGGCGATCATTACCGAAATCCCATTAGCAACTAAAATAAAATATTACCTGTATTTTGTTCCTAGTTCAATCAAGCTAAAAGCCACCAATGAAACGAACTGTGCCTTTTTGTCTCTTTGACAAGCTGAACAATTTCCGCGTCGTTTGTGTTCCAAGTTGTAAATATTGTAGTATCAATCAGTCACCCAAATGACGATTAAGCTCTCGGTATTGAAGCAGGGAGCTTTGTCGAAAAAATTACATTAAAAGTACATTAGGGTTCGCTCATAATAATTTAGGTAGTCCCTATACATCAAAATGAGCGTTGGAGTTGGCTCATTTACATTACAGAAAGAAAAAAAGCGAGGAATATTAATCCTTTGCACCCACCGTCGAGCTTAGAAGCAAGTTGAGCGGTTTATTTGTTATTTACTAGTAGTAACACCCAAAATTAGCAATTAACTATAGATGTTGCAGTCATCAGGTAATGAAAGTTAATTTAGCCGCCACTACCCCCCCCCCCCCCCCCTCTCCAAAATCTCTACCCATCCCACCCCACCGCGGCTTTTTATCCAAAACAATTATGAATGAAAAATGTCTGCGCATGATCTATCCTCGTAGCAAACCCGTTTGTCCAGGCTATACTTAAATTCCCCGCTGACTCCAACGGATATATTACAAGCGCGATATTACAAGGCATAGAAATTTAACAAAGATGGGAAATTGTACGACTAGATGAACATCTTTAGTCTCCTGTAGGGCGCACATTGCTGTTATAACAAACCGCAGAAAAAAGCTTCCTTAATTTAAATATAATAATTCATGCTGAATATGTAACATTATCTTTGCTTACTAATAACAAAAAACCTAATGTGACGACCGGTCGTCATCTGGCCAAACGATTGGACGGGGCACCGGTGGGAGGGCTGTATTGTTTTGCACGGCTTTTGATTGGATAGGAGACGTACACCGTCTACCATGTCGTATGAAAACCGTCCTAAAACGAAAGAACACTATTACAACATTGCCCTGGGTACGTTTGTATAGACAGTGCTAGTTCGCGAAATCCTTTTCACAGCGCGCCCCCGCAATTTCGTTTTCACGAAACTGACACAGAGTGCAGTGTTACTTCGTGGAACCGAAAAAACGACAGAATGGACTAATTTCTGCAAAAACTCCCCCAATAAAAATTAGCAAATTAACATGATTTAAGAAAAAAACAACTTCGCCATGTTATACTTCATGGCACAAAAATGATATATTCAGCAATAATTTCGTTTTCGATTTTTTTGATTTTCTGTACACATGTGATGCAGAAGGTGCCAGTTCGTGTGTCGGTGACGAATTAAACGCTCAGATTGCACCACAGAGCATCTAGAAACTCAAAGCTCCCGGGGGCCCTTAAGCGGGCCTCGGGGTTCGCGCTCGCACAAAAATGTCGTTTTAATAAAGTCCCGCACCCCCCTGGAAAAAAATGCGTTCCAGCGGGCCTGGTTCATCTGGGAGGAATTTCGGCTCCGCAAACAGCGAGGGACGGACTGTGGATTGGATGCAGAGATGTTCACAACGACGGGTCGCTGTCATGCTTCGGTGTGAATGGGGATCCCAACTACAAAAAACTGGAAGCAGGGGGAACCGAGTACTGACAATAAAACACTGTGTCCGGATGGAAGACAACGGTCAATGGATAGACAGCTTTTGTAGTTCCTCTCGTTGGGGTGCATATGCCGTTTGTGAGATGCGCGTCTCTCATCGCTCGTATTGCCTACAGGCCGATGCCAACGGGCGCTTCACACCCCAGTGTCCTGCTCAACCACGAGATCCACAACCTGACGGCTTCGGGAGTCCATCGAGTGTGGCCAGGAGTGCTGGGCAGAGCCCTCGATGCCACTCCTTCAATCTCTTGCAAAAAGGGTGGTAACAAGAAAGTTTGTCAGCTCAATAACGCGACCAGATTCGAGGCTGCGGTCGCTGATCTCAAGTATAATGTGAAGAACTGCATCTTCTTTGAACTGTAAAATAATGGGCATGGGGACAATGTTCATGCGAACTTATTCATAAATGAAATCATGTAGATTTAGATTCATAGAATCTTGTTCGCTGGACTGGAAGCTGATTTCATGAACATTTAGGGTTTTCCATGAATCATGAGGATCATATACTCTCCAAATGTAAAATACTCTCTAAACAAAAACACTTATAAATCCACTCTAAAAAGAGTGAATTTTGAGTTTTTTCAGAGTGAAAGCAACTTCAAAAAACAGTGAAAAACTACTCCAAAAAAGTAATGTTCATTCTTTTGAGCAGTCATTATTAAGAAAGCCTTCTCTTTTTAGAGTAGTCCTAATTCACAATGACTCTTCGAAAGTTTACTAATTTGGAGTGGTTTTTCACTCTTTTTTGAGTCAGCTTTCACTCTGAAAAAACTCAACTTTAATCAATTTGGAGTGGTTTTTACAAGAGGACTCGCTCCTTTTGAGAGTGCGCTGTAGTCACTCATTGAGTAATCGTGTCTCGTAAGATTTTGACTATAAGCATGAGAGTCTGGATGGATTGAGAAAACTAGATGGATTCATATAGGCAGCACGACGCAAAAATGTGTACGTCTAATGACATTAAAGGTAGGATACACCATTGGTAAACTGCTTGAATTATCATGACTGGGTGGATTTTGGGGGGTTGTATTTTTTATAGTAAATATCGTTTAACTGACCTGTTCAAAGTTTTTACAATCATAGGTGCTAAAAAAAAGCAAGACAAACGGCGTTCGTTTTTTAAATGGCGTCAGGCAGTGGTTCTTATGTTATTTTTTTATTTTTTTTTTTTTCTTTCTAGCGCAATAATTTTTGCTGGATGCCTACTTACTATCATTAGGGCCTATTTACTTTCCAATAAGTACGATATTTCTTAATAATTCGGGAGTAAGATTTTTCGATATCTGCAAAATTGTGTATCCTACCTTAAATTTTTGTAAATAGACATTACGTCATATTCCTGTAAAAAAGTACGAAGAAAAATTCTCACTGTTGGGGTTTTTACTATAGCTGCACTTAAAAAAAAATTTAAAAAAATTTTAATTACAAAAAACACTTCAACACGCGCGCAATCATTATGAACAAAACGTATATATTCTCAAATTTGAATCTTTATAGAGATATCTCTTTTTTTTCTCGTGTACAAAAATAGTTAGAAAGTCGAGCACCTTTTTCAAAATGCTTCTATTTCAACCACAAATATATTCCTGGGTTGAAATTTTTGGCCCAATTTTACCCTATATTTATACCCTAAACCCAAACACTAACTGTAACCCCACATCCTAACCCTACTTTTTGAGTAATTTGAGTAAAATTCAAAAAATCTATTTCGTGAAAATTCTACTTATCAATGTGATTTGTGCATTTGTTTGTACCGTGGAGGTTTTGTACCATGGAGGCACATTTTTTTCGTTTTTCGTTTTCAAAAACGTCAAAGTTTTTGTTCGTGATAATTTCGCACAGTTTTCTCTTTAAAGTAAAATGTATCATAAAAGAAAGAAAAATATAAGTAATTGTATCGCTTTGAAAAAGAAGTATATACGCAGTGTTTTTAGTGTTAGTAAATTTCATATTTTAATCTTAAAATTATAATAAAAAAGATACACATTGAGTTTGTCTCAGCGGCCCTCGCAAACTACAGTGGTAGATAAGAGGAGGGGGGGGGGGGGGGGTTTACCCCCACCCCGGGTTTGCTGAGCAAGTTTTATTTAATTGCAATAAAAAACAAAAACTCTGTAATATCTATGTACATGTATTATGTTAATATTTTCAGAGGAAAGTGGCCAGAAATCGCGACAGAGCATTTATAGAATCATTTTTTTGGGGGGCCATTAAGGCCGGGCCCCCGGACCCACCGCCCGTAATTTTGCTATCTGCGCTCGCTGGAGTCAAGTTTGATAGGGAAATGGTACAAACCCCCCCCCCCCCCCCCCCCCCCCCCCCCCCCCCCCCCCCCCCCCCCCCCCCCCCCCCCCCCCCCCCCCCCACTCCTCCCCCCCCCCCCCCCTCTCCCCCCGCCCCCCAAATGAAAAAGCTAGATCCGCTTCGGACTACAAATGTATGATCTTTATGTTTACTATGGCTGTGCCCGAAATTGCTGGCTTTGGCTGTGACTTTCGGCCGTTGCTATGTTGTTGCTATGGGCGGTCATAGTCCCGCCCTTTCGCAACAGCATAGCAACGGCCGAGGTATTGAGCCAAAGCCAACAATTCGAACGTGGCCCTTGTAGGACAGGGCCCAGACCAGAAAAAAACTAAGGTTTTTTCCTGTCAAGGTTTTCTCAACGGTTTTCATCATCCTGAACCTCAACCATTTGATATTAGCTTGGGGGCCCACCCTGATTTTTGTCCCTAATTCAAAATGGCCGCCAAAATCCAAAATGGCCGCTAAAATTACATAAATTACATATAGGCCTATACTGCTAATTACGTTTAATATCAACGTTTGTTTTTTGTGATTCTCTCATCTTGAATGTACACCCATTGAATTTAGCTCCAGAGCCACCCAGAATTTGGCCTCAAATTCAAGATGGCCGCCAAAATCTAAAATGGCTGTCAAAATTACCCTAATCAGGTTTATACTGCTTCTTGTTTTTTTCTGTCAGAGTAGTTTTCAGTGATTCCGTCATTCTAAGCCCAAGGCCTTTAGGATTAGTCTGGGAAATACTCAGGATTTATCGTATAATCCAAGATGGCTGTCAAAATGGCTGTCAAAATGGCTGCCAAAATGGCTGCCAAAATGGCCATCAAAAGCATCTTACTTAAATTTAAAGTACATCTTCATTTTGTCCTGTTAAAGCTCACTAAAGTTGGTTTCATTGTGGCGTCCTGAACCTAAGCCTTTTGAAATTAACTTGTGGCTACCCACGATTTGTCCGCCCAAATCCAAAATGGCTACCAAAATGACCTTAATCAGATTTAAACGGTCTCTTATTTATCCCCCATAATTTAGTAAAAGACCTGGCTCACCCATGTATGCACATTATTTAGGAGAGGATAACTCAACTGTTCTAGGCTGATATGACCCCAAGGAACAGCTTGGGATGTGTGCCAAAATCTCTATCCGGGGCGAACAGCTCGGAAATGACCACGCCCTTTTTTAAATGACCATGGAACTCCATTAACTGTCTTAGACACATAATTACGTTATGTATAACATTAATATATAACAACAAAGATTGTTTATCTAAGCCAAAAATTGTTTATCTAAGCCAAAGTCGGATCGTTCAGTATGACTTAAGACGCGCATAGACCACAAACACCATGCACTTATTCTCTGTGACTGGGACCAAATTAACAAACTAAGAGGACATGAAGTTGATTTGTGATCCAAATATTAATGCACAGTTAACAGCAAATGATACGTTTGTTTCCAGTTGTATCTGTCCACCTGTCTCGCTAGTTTCGTACGGACCAGTTGGCCAGTTGCTCTCGTTATTTTGACGAACCAATAAATGAGCTTTATATTAACAAACGCGGTGACTGTGAATGTAAAGCAGCCGTGCATAACGCTTTGTATGAAATTCGATAAATTTAATTATTTAGGTGGCCTGCCCGTCTTATTTCACTCCTTTCGCTCCTTTCCCTGTTCAAGTTGAATATTTAACAAACCTTTGTGAAAATGAACTGAGGTAGAGCCTGAAAGTTGACTGGTGGCGTGCTTCCAGACCCCTCAAATAAAATATTGATTTTAATATTATTTTTGGTACAATGATTTCCTAATAAAATCACCCCTGGAAAATTGCTGCTAGCGCTATCATGTCACCGAATCCCTCGAATGAGTCTCAAGGGCAGGTTTTGTTGGTATTTGCTCTATCACTCAGGTTGACACCTTATAATATACAGTTGTTATTTGGGTGAAAGGGTTGACTGCTTCCCTTAATTTCTCTAGTGTATGACACTGTTAAAAGGTGTATTTAATCAAAAGTAATTCTGGCGACTGTGGTTGGGCCAAGTATGGAAACTAAACAATTGCGCGACGCGGAAGAAAAATATCATTTACAAACGAATCTAAAACGACCGTTGATTGTTGAAAAAGTGCAAGCGCGGATCCACGAATTTTTTAGACGGGAGTAGTGTATGTAGACTTCCTGGCACACTTTGACCTTTAGAGAAATATGATAAAGGTCATATGAATATGTATAATTATGATATGAATATGTATACTTATGATATGAATATGTAATAGGGTAGGATTACAAATTCTGGCACAATTTGACCTTTTTGGTATGAAAATGAATAGAGGATGATGTTATAGGGTTAACAAATTGAGTACAGTTTGACCTTTTGGTATGGAAATGAATAATAATAGGATGATAGGGTTAAAAAATTGAGTACAGTTTGACCCGTTGTACAGGAAATACTGTATAATGTATGGAACAACTATAACAATTTCTGGCACAGTTTGACCTTAGTTATGAATTTATTGCGAGTCATGGTGCAATACCGCGCAATCAGTGGGTGGTTGATAATCCTTAGTGTACATACGGGGAGTACATCCAGGAAGTGTTGATGGTGAAGATTGTGGAGGTCGGAGCCGATTGAAGTATTTTGTGTATAGGAAGTTCAAGAGATAGTTTAAAGATGTCTTATACATATAACAATTTCTGGCACAGTTTGACCTTAGTTATGAATTTATTGTCAGTGCGATGCACTACTGCGCAATCGGTGGGGTGGTTTATAATCCTTAGTGTATACATCCTAGAAGTACATACGGGAAGTGTGGTATTAATGACCACCCTGTATGCGTTGGAAGCGAATAAGACGAGACTAATTACTTGGTCAAATATACTGCGAGTGTACATCCGGGAAGTGTTGATGGTGCAGATAGTGGGGGTCGGAATCGATTGAAGTATTTCGCGTAGAAAATGTAGGAAAATAGTAGATGTCTATGATAAATACATGTGTTGAATTATTTTAAAGCTGAAAGAAATATTATATTTAGAATGTCTATCAGAAAACGCAAGCGGTCGGAAACGCCTCCATTGGTCAAATTAGTTCAAACGGACAATCGATTAAATCATTTGGCTATGGAAATATCAGAGTCGCAGCTAAATGAACTCGCGTCTAATCTGTTGAAAAAAGAACGCGATCATATTGGATTGGAATGTCAGCCGTGGGAAAGACTCATTTTTTTGGCTCGGTCTGTCAGAAGCAGATGTTTATAAACGAAAGCAGGAAAATTTGGAAATTACTGTGGGGAACAACTATAGAAATTTCTGGTACAGTTTGACCTTAGTTATGAATTTATTGCGAGTGATTGTGCAATCGCACGGACGAATTTTACGTGTAAATAGCCACACAAAAGGTGTGTAGATCGTGCGTAATTACCGAAATTAAAGATCGGTGTATCAATGTAACAGTACATGTTTTCAACGTTTACCACGCACGGCGGGGAGTTCGAGAAGTCCTTCGTTTTGGTTAAGCATGTCAGTTGTTTTGTTTTCGAGCACGCTACATGCTCTTTTTTATTCGGGTTTAATATACTGCATGCACGCGTGTTTCACAGCTTTGTAATTGGGTTTAGGAAATAGCCACTTTGTCCATACTGATGCGCATGCGTCTAATTTGCATATTAGGTCATGCATAGAAGTTCTGATATCTATGGATTGTAGGTACTTTTTGCACGTCCGGCCGCACGCGGGCGGTGAATTGGGCAAAATAGACTAGATAGTTGGGGTCGAATGTTCTCCTATTGGTTTGGACAATGTTTGGGCCTCCCGAACACTGCCGTAAATCGGGCGGCTCCACACTATGTAGGTCGCCATCAAACGCCACTACTAAATAAAAAAACACAAAAACCTAACCCTAAAAACCCCCCAAAAAACAACAACACGGTATGGTATGTAATAGAACTATATAGTTCTGTTAAACGAATGAAAGAACGGGATATTGTGTTTTGTATTTTATATGCATAAGTTGCATGTATTGTATACTAATATAATACTGGGGAGGTGTTTTAATAAATAATATGGAATAGATTACATTTCGGGTTATTCCGTTGAGTGCTATGCACAATAGTCTTTTTACTCGAATGGGGGAACCCACGGACATCAAAGTGGTGAGTCATCGATCGAAGGACGGTAAAACAATCAGACAAGACAGGGCTTGTCCAGACTTCCGGTCCGAAATTCGCGGCGCTTTTAAATGTGTGTGTGCATGTAGCCTACATGTATCGCCCCGGATATACGCATACTTTGTGAGCGCGTTGGGCGGGGCACGTTGATATTGTATTTGTACAGATAGTACAGTGGAGTGCCGCGGTCTCGTGGTCTGGAGCATTGAATTTGTAATCTGTGTGTAAAGATACAGGTTGTGGGTTCGAGTCCGGCCTGGGACTATGGTGCGTGTGCCCTTGGGCAAGGCACTTTGTCACTCATTGCTTCTCTCCACCCAGGAGTAAATGGGTACCCGTGAGGGCAGAGATGGTTATTGTGGTTGATTTAGCTGCTTTGCGCCGAATTAAATGGCAGCATCGAGCTGTATACTCCCCAGGGAGCTGAGATGGTATTTGGAATGTTTCATGGGCCCAATGTTTCACGGGGTAATAATAAAGCGCTTTGATACACCCACATAGTGGGAGTCTAAAAGCGCTATATAAGAACTGGCATTATTATTATTATTATTATTATCTTAAAATTATATGTTCATAAATTTGTCATGTCGAAGATGGTTTTTCTGGAGCGCACTGCGCAATGAGAACACTTTATTTATACGCAAGTCATCTATTTCAATATTACCGGTATTCAATTTAATTCAATTTAATTCAAAACAACTTTATTATCCCTTACGGAAAAAGTCACATTATGTAACTTGTTGACTCCAAATTAAATGTGCACACACCATCTTTTTTTGTTTGGCGTATCATTGTGTAATGTACACAGAATACATGTACATTAATATTCATGTACACACGCTTAGCGATGACAGGCCTTGAGTCTGTACACCTTTTAAAAAACAAGAAATGAAGCGGTGAACCATTACGAAGTTCAGATTTTTAGACAATACTGAGAGTATGTTAAACT
Organism: Crossaster papposus; assembly: GCA_037893245.1. Classification (NCBI taxonomy): domain Eukaryota; kingdom Metazoa; phylum Echinodermata; class Asteroidea; order Velatida; family Solasteridae; genus Crossaster; species Crossaster papposus. Next base: position 711,399 of record JBAIAA010000111.1, on the reverse strand, counting down.
GTATAGAAAAAGCCAACACTAAACAAAAGATACAAATATATAAGGTATACATTATAACATTGTTGCTTTATTAAAATCATTTATCTCTGAAACACAGTTCTTTGATTAGTCTTTGTACGTTTGATTTGTATTTCCCAATTTGGTATTATGCCACTTATATCGCTGTCCTTAATGTAACGTAATCAAATAAGTTAAGAGGGCCTAATATTTCGATCTTAACAAGATCTTCTTCAGAGACTAAATGACTGTGTACAAGAAACAAACATATATAGGGCAACATACAGCATGATGCACATCATAGACGCTGAAAAAACACAAAAGAAAAAAGCACAGAGTTCAATAGAACAAACAACAAAAGGAGGATTAGGCTGAGGGATTAAAGGGTGAGGTCAGTGTGGGTAGGATCAAAGGCAGGGTAGGAACAAAAAAAGAAAGGGTAAAGCCACAAGGAAAGGGGTCCAGGGTGGAGATCAAAGGGAAGAACTAACAAAGAAGTATGAATAGGAGTAATGAGGAGGAGGGGGGGGGGGGGGGGGTTTGAGGAAAACCAGAGGAGTGAGAACAAACAAAAACAGAATTCTGGCAAGGAATGAATCTGAAACAGATGACAAATGGAGAAAAAAATAGAAGTTAATCATTTCCTAGTTGGATGTTAAGCCCATGTGGTTGAATAGTCCGAAGACGATTCATCCAAACTTTCTCCCGGCTGAGGCGGACTGATTCTTTCCGATGGCCAAGTGATTCTATGCCCTGAAGAATCATATCAGAAATACAATGGTTAGGCTGGTTAAAGTGATGTCCTACAGGGGTATCCAGTTTCTTGGTGTTGACAGTCGATCGATGACCGTATAGAAACGCTTTTTTAGGGCATTTTTGGTCTCTCCGACATACTGAACTCCACAAAACCTGCAAGAGATGAGATATATGACATTAGATGTACTGCAAGTGATGTTACCAATAATTCTATGAGTAGTACCAGAAGAGTGGCCAGAAAAGGAGTCAGACTCCTGAATGTGGATCTGGCAGACCACACATCTAGAACTGCACTTGAAAGTTCCGTGCTGGATGGGGGGAGATGCATCCAAGCTGGGAACTTCGGCTCGAACAATGAGGTCTCGTAGATTTTGAGGGCGTCTATAGGCCAATACAGGGCTGTCGGGGATGGCCCGGACAAGGCGATCTGAAGTGTGGAGAATGTGATGGCTGTCGTTAGTGATTTTGCGAAGGGAAGGGAGACTGGGGTGAAAGGTAGTCACCAGGGGGATCATGGGTTTGGCATTAGCCTGGGGGGCCTTTACCTGTAGAGCCAAATTTCTGGGTACGGCTTTGGCTCTGTCAATGGCACGTTGAACTTGGCGGGAACTGTGACCCCTGGCAACCAAGTTGTTCTTCAGTATCTGTGAATGGCGGGAGAAATCATAGTCGTTAGAACAAATCCTTTTGAGTCTGAGGGCCTGACTAAATGCTATACCAGTCTTGCAATGCCTAGGGTGACAGCTGGAGGAGTGGAGATACTGGTGTGTGTCTGTGGGTTTAGAATACAGATCAGTGGTTATTAAGTTGTCCTCCTTGCGGATGGTGACATCCAGGAAGTGGGCCTGATGATGTGAGTACTCTGATGTGAACTTGATGGTCCTGTGGAAGGAATTCATGTGATTAGTGAAAGTCAGCAGACTGTCCTCATCACTGGTCCATATGAAAAATACATCATCAATGTATCTCCACCAGATCCAGGGACGGCACGGTGCTAAGGCAAGCATGCGTTCCTCGAGGTCACCCAAAAAGAGGCATGCAAAGGAGGGTGCCATGCGAGTACCCATTGCAGTGCCATGTACCTGTAGATAGTGCTTATCTAGGAAGGAAAAATTATTCTTCGTTAGTACAAGTTTCATGAGGGCGCGTATGTCACTTATGGGAGGGGTCGTGTGTCCTGCCCTAGCTAGGGTTATGGAACAAGCACGAATACCTTCTTCGTGTGGTATGTTAGTGTACAGGGATGAGACGTCAAAGGTCCCAATGATGGCCGTTCTGGGAATCTGGTCCTTGATTCCTTCGAGCTTGCGCAGGAAGTCCGGGGTGTCATGGATGTATGATGGAATCCTATGGACAAGGGGTTTAAGAAAACTGTCAATAAACAGGGAGATGTGTTCCGTGGGTGAGCCATTACCCGAGACGATAGGCCTACCAGGGTTACCAGTCTTGTGAATCTTGGGGAGAAGATAAAACCTGGCAGTTCTACAGTCAGTGGGTGAAAGAAATTTGTGAGCTTTCTTTGACAGTTGGTCACGTGATCGCATGTCATCAAGCAACTGCTGTATCTCTCGAGAAAATGTACCTGTGGGATCAGAGTCAAGGCAGATATAGTTAGTACGGTTGTCCAACTGACGGTGGGCCTCGTCGATGTACTGCTGACGATCCATGATGACCACGGCTGAGCCTTTATCAGCTGGCTTGATGATGATGTCAGTACGAGAACGCAAAGCAGCAAGTGCAAGGCGCTCTTCCCTGGGGAGGTTATCATGGGTCCTGTGGGGAAAGTTACCAGGGTTAGTGACTTGGGTATTGACAACTTGAACGTATGTTTCGAGAGCTGGTACACGATTCTTAGGGGGTACCCATGCGCTCTTGACACGGAAGGGTTCTGGGTCACAGGGGTCAGAATCAAGAAAAAACTCACGGAGACGGATCCTACGATAGTATTCCGTGAGATCTTGGCTGAGCTGTACCTGGTTCACAGTACGGGGAGTGGGACAGAAGTTCAGACCCTTGGAGAGAAGTTTGTGTTCAGCATCTGATACGGATGAAGAGGAAAGGTTAATAACAGTATTGGCAGGGGGTGTTATCGATTGGGGCTTGGGACGTCTAAAACGTCTCTGTCTGCGTTGATGCTGCTTGGCAAGCAAGCCACCAATCTTCTTGTTTCTCCTGTTGATAAGAACAGAGTCAAGGTTAGATAGGCCCCTATCAATCTCATCATGGAATTCCCTGTACCTGGTGTCTGTACAGCTGGATCTGAGTTCTGAGTCAAGGTGGGCTATATTCTGGTGGAGGTCCTGAAGAATAAAATGACACTGTTGAGAGAGGATATTAATTAGTTTATGTAATTAATGTAACGTAATAGTATGAAATAACCATGATAATGGATTACTGTTAGAATGACCCACAGAGGTGACTATTTTATATATTATTTAGTTTTTTAACAAGGGAACGAGATTATTGTTTAAATAGAGTAGTCTTTCAGAAACTATTTGTTTCTGTAGTCATCAATGTCTTCCTCGCTATCTTACTGTTCGTCTTGCTGGAAAAGTCCGTCAAATTTGGCCGTGTGTTTAGGAATTACTCTGTTTAGGGCTCTGTTTACTTCCACGCCTTTATTGACCTTTTCTTCGAAATCTTCCAAAATATCTCGATGAGTATCATTATCTTTTAGATGTATGTAACTTGACAAGAAATCCTTGTAGTTGTTGAAAAAACTTCGCTTGACTGACCAGAGGGTCTTCCTGTCGGCTTGTTCCTTGGCCTGATCTTCCATGCCCCGGTTGACATACTTTTCGTATTTTTCATTCCACATCTCTGTAGTGGCTTCTTTAGCCTCTGCCAACCAGTCTAGATAGGTGGCATTGTCTTCCAAATCAGAACTAAACTCATCTTCATCCGATGATTCGTCATCATATTCTACCTCCGTTTCGGATTCCGAATCATCTTCTTCGACATCTTCGTCTTCGTCTTGCGAAGATTCAGTTTCACTGTTTTCTATTTCCAAAACTTCAAATCTACGCTTTTTTAAATCGGGTTCGGAATTATCCACGTCAGAATTTTCGGCAAGATCATCACCAACTTCATTTAATTTAGATGCCTTTTCAGCATGTACATTTTGTGCATGCCTCCGTAGGTTATATCTCCATTCAAAGCGTTTATCACACTGATGACAAGCATAGGGTTTAACTGCAGTAATTACATTCATGTTGAGTCTTTCAAGGTTAATCTCCGAATGGCAAGAAATGTAGGAAGTCGTTTAATATATAACTACTCTTGTTTACTCTTGTTTACTCTTGTTTACTCTTGTTTACTCTTGTTTACTCTTGTTTACTCTTGTTTACTCTTGTTTACTCTTGTTTACTCTTGTTTACTCTTGTTTACTCTTGTTTACTCTTGTTTTACTCTTTTTTTACTCTTTTTTTACTCTTTTTTTACTCTTTTTTTACTCTTTTTTTACTCTTTTTTTACTCTTTTTTACTCTTGTTTACTCTTGTTTACTCTTGTTTACTCTTGTTTACTCTTGTTTACTCTTTTTTACTCTTTTTTACTATTTTGTACTCTTTTTAACTCTTTTTTACTCTTTTTTACTCTTTTTTACTCTTTTTTACTCTTGTTTACTCTTTTTTTACTCTTTTTTACTCTTGTTTACTCTTGTTTACTCTTTTTTACTCTTTTTTACTCTGTTTTACACTTTTTTACTCTTTTTTACTTTTTTTTACTCTTGTTTACTTTTTTTTACTCTTTTTTACTCTTGTTTACTCTTTTTTTACTCTTTTTTTACTCTTGTTTACTCTTGTTTACTCTTTTTTACTCTTTTTTACTCTTGTTTACTCTTTTTTACTCTTTTTTTACTCTTGTTTACTCTTTTTTACTCTTTTTTACTCTTTTTTACTCTGTTTTACACTTTTGTACTCTTTTCGTTCTCTGTTTTCGCATATTTTAAGCTGTGAAACACGCGTGCATGCAGTGTATTAAACCCGAATAAAAAAGAGCATGTAGCGTGCTCGAAAACAAAACAACTGACATGCTTAACCAAAACGAAGGACTTCTCGAACTCCCCCGCCGTGCGTGGTAAACGTTGAAAACACGTACTGTTACATTGATACACCGATCTTTAATTTCGGTAATTACGCACGATCTACACACCTTTTGTGTGGCTATTTACACGTAAAATTCGTCCGTGCGATTGCGCAATCACTCGCAATAAATTCATAACTAAGGTCAAACTGTACCAGAAATTTCTATAGTAATTTGTTCCCCACAGTAATTCCCAAATTTTCCTGCTTTCGTTTATAAACATCTGCTTCTGACAGACCGAGCCAAAAAAATGAGTCTTTCCCACGGCTGACATTCCAATCCAATATGATCGCGTTCTTTCAACAGATTAGACGCGAGTTCATTTAGCTGCGACTCTGATATTTCCATAGCCAAATGATTTAATCGATTGTCCGTTTGAACTAATTTGACCAATGGAGGCGTTTCCGACCGCTTGCGTTTTCTGATAGACATTCTAAATATAATATTTCTTTCAGCTTTAAAATAATTCAACACATGTATTTATCATAGACATCTACTATTTTCCTACATTTTCTACGCGAAATACTTCAATCGATTCCGACCCCCACTATCTGCACCATCAACACTTGCAGTACACTCGCAGTATATTTGACCAAGTAATTAGTCTCGTCTTATTCGCTTCCAACGCATACAGGGTGGTCATTAATACCACACTTCCCGTATGTACTTCTAGGACGTATACACTAAGGATTATAAACCACCCCACCGATTGCGCAGTAGTGCACCGCACTGACAATAAGGTCAAACTGTGCCAGAAATTGTTATATGTATAAGACATCTTTAAACTTTCTCTTGAACTTCCTATACACAACATACTTCAATCGGCTCCGACCTCCACAATCTTCACCATCAACACTTCCCGGATGTACTCCCCGTATGTACACTAAGGATTATCAACCACCCACTGATTGCGCGGTATTGCACCATGACTCGCAATAAATTCATAACTAAGGTCAAACTGTGCCAGAAATTGTTATAGTTGTTCCATACATTATACAGTATTTCCTGTACAACGGGTCAAACTGTACTCAATTTTTTAACCCTATATTATCATCCTATTATTATTCATTTCCATACCAAAAGGTCAAACTGTACTCAATTTGTTAACCCTATAACATCATCCTCTATTCATTTTCATACCAAAAAGGTCAAATTGTGCCAGAATTTTTAATCCTACCCTATTACATATTCATATCATAAGTATACATATTCATATAATAATTATACATATTCATATGACCTTTATCATATTTCTCTAAAGGTCAAAGTGTGCCAGGAAGTCTACATACACTACTCCCGTCTAAAAAAATCGTGGATCCGCGCTTGCACTTTTTCAACAATCAACGGTCGTTTTAGATTCGTTTGTAAATGATATTTTTCTTCCGCGTCGCGCAATTGTTTAGTTTCCATATTTGGCCCAACCACAGTCGCCAGAATTACTTTTGATTAAATACACCTTTTAACAGTGTCATACACTAGAGAAATTAAGGGAAGCAGTCAACCCTTTCACCCAAATAACAACTGTACATTATAAGGTGTCAACTTGAGTGATAGAGCAAATACCTAAAAACCTGTCCTTGAGACTCTTTCGAGGGATTCGGTGACATGATAGTGCTAGCAGCAATTTTCCAGGGGTGATTTTATTAGGAAATCATTGTACCGAAAATAATGTTAAAATCAATAATTTATTTGAGGGGTCTGGAAGCACGCCACCAGTCAACTTTCAGGCTCTACCCCAGTTCATTTTCACAAAGGTTTGTTAAATACTCAACTTGAACAGGGAAAGGAGGGAAATGAGTGAAATAAGACAGGCAGGCCACCTAAATAATTAAATTTATCGAATTTTATACAAAGCGTTATGCACGGCTGCTTTACATTCACAGTCACCGCGTTTGTTAATATGAAGGTCATTTATTGGTTCGTCAAAATAACGAGAGCAACTGGCCAACTGGTCCGTACGAAACTAGCGAGACAGGTGGACAGATACAACTGGAAACAAACGTATCATTTGCTGTTAACTGTGCATTCATATTTGGATCACAAATCAACTTCATGTCCTCTTAGTTTGTTAATTTGGTCACAGTCACAGAGAATAAGTGCATGGTGTTTGTGGTCTATGCGCGTCTTAAGTCATACTGAGCGATCCGACTTTGGCTTAGATAAACAATTTTTGGCTCAGAGAAACAATCTTTGTTGTTATATATTAATGTTATACAGAACGCAATTATGTGTCTAAGACAGTTAATGGAGTTCCATGGTCATTTTAAAAAGGGCGTGGTCATTTCCGGGCTGTTCGCCCCGGATAGAGATTTTGGGCACACATCCCAAGTTGTTCCTTGGGGTCATATCAGCCAAGAACAGTTGAGTTATCCTCTCCTAAATAATGTGCATACATGGGTGAGCTAGGTCTTTTACTAAGTTATGGGGGATAAATAAGAGACCGTTTAAATCTGATTAAGGTAATTTTGGTAGCCATTTTTGATTTGGGCGGACAAATCTTGGGTAGCCACAAGTTAATTTCAAAAGGCTTAGGTTCAGGACGCCACAATGAAACCAACTTTAGTGAGCTTTAACAGGACAAAATGAAGATGTACTTTAAATGTAAGTAGGATGCTTTTGATGGCCATTTTGGCAGCCATTTTGGCAGCCATTTTGGCAGCCATTTTGGCAGCCATTTTGGCAGCCATTTTGGCAGCCATTTTGACAGCCATTTTGACAGCCATCTTGGATTAGACGATAAATCCTGAGTATTTCCCAGACTAATCCTAAAGGCCTTGGGCTTAGAATGACGGAATCACTGAAAACAACTCTGACAGAAAAAAAACAAGAAGCAGTATAAACCTGATTAGGGTAATTTTGACATTTTAGATGCTGGCGGCCATCTTGGATTTGAGGCCAAATTATGGGTGGCTCTGGAGCTAAATTCAATGGGTGTACATTCAAGATGACAGAATCACACAAAAATCGTTGATATTAAACGTAATTAGCAGTTTATTTTATGTAGTTTTGGCAGCCATTTTAGATTTTGGCGGCCATCTTGGATTTGAGGCCGAATTCTGGGTGGCTCTAGAGCTAAATTCAATGGGTGTACATTCAAGATGAGAGAATCACTAAAAAAACCCGTTGATATTAAACGTAATTAGCAGTATATGTAATTTATGTAATTGTAGCGGCCATTTTGGATTTTGGCGGCCATTTTGAATTAGGGACAAAAATCAGGGTGGCCCCAAAGCTAATATCAAATGGTTGAGGTTCAGGATGATGAAACCGTTGAGAAAACCTTGACAGGAAAAACCCTTAGTTTTTCCTGGCCTGGGCCCTGTCTATATAGGGAACAACTCGGCGAAAGGCCTCTGCGGCAAAAGTCGCGTGCTGGAAAAAAATAGGAGGTTTGAAGTTTGTCTTAATTATTTGAACAAAACAATACAAGCGCTGTTAGATCATGGAGTGTAAACAATAATTATATTGAATTGGTTAAATTTCAAAAGATACGTAGATTAGTGTGGCTATTATTTCCCGAAAATGATTCAACCACACTGCATCATGGTGTTTATACAGCAACTCAGGGGGGGGCGGAGGGGGGGCCCAAGAAAGTGCGCCACCAACGTTGAAATGTATCTCATTCGTTCTTCCACGCTCATGAGCCACACATCTCACACAGTAAATACGTATAGATCGCTACCGCGAAGCGCACCATTGAAACACGTACAGATTTGCTCCGCGCTCGCTCTCAGTGATTCATATAACGTCTGCAAAGCCAGGTACACAGGCACGATCTACACGAATTTTGTTTGGGGCGATGTCATTTTCTGCCATTTTCGTTCGAAAACAACACGATAAAACGCAAGGGGGTCACAGGCCGATTTTTTAAAAAATTCAGTATATCACTGCTACATCCTTTTTTAACGTATCCATGGAAAAAAATGAGTGGGGTCAAAGCACGATTTTTCACAATTTATCGATTATTATTGCCCTTTTTAGGGGAGGTATTTGTTAACGTCGTTTGAGTATTTGTGCACAATCTCCACGCGCATCAACGGTACGTCAACGCTTAATTTTTTCGACTGCTTTTTTCATTTTCAATACAATTTTTGCCATTGGATGATAAACATTAAGGTAAATAACAACCTTGTACAACTACAAAAGACAAGATGTTAAGATTGGATGCCAAAAACTCTTTATTTTTCGAGTGAGAAAGTTGTTCCCCCCTATTTTGAGAATAGACGGTACCACAGCGTTTCGCAATCACAGCCTCGAAGGGCCCCCCCTCCGCCCCCCCCCCCCCCCCCCTGCAGCAACTTATACAATTAATAATCTGGTTCCCAGACTTTGGTCTGAAGTCTGAAATAGAAATCTGAACTTGGCCGTTTTTTAAACCGCAGCTTCGTCTCCATTTTGGCTTCGTTTATGCAGTTTACGGCAACGGGTGACGGATCCTGAGACGGATCCTGACGAAGCCTCAAAGAGCCTTTTCGAATTCTTGGCTTTGTTTTGTCATAGATTAAGATATACACCATTAGTAATTGCTTGAATTATCAGAAATGGGTGGATTTGGGGATTGTATTTTATAGTAAACATCGTCTAACTGACGTGTCTAAAGTTTTACAATCATGGACGCCTAGAAAGAAAAAAAAGAAAAAAAACGGCGTTCGTTTTTAACCGGCGTCGGGCAGTTGTTCTTGTTGTTCTTTCTGGCGATCGTGATTTGTTTTATATACACAAATTTCGGAACAATTACAGGATATCTAGCGCAATAATTTTGCTGGATGCCTAGAATCATTACTTACTTTCAATTAAAATAAGATATTTCTTAATAATTAGGTAGTAAAACTTTTCGATATCTGCAAATGGTGTATCCATAGCTTTAGGCTCCCAACTTCGAAAAAGCGGCGAACGCCAGCCACATTGGGGTGCCTGCTGTGCTTCAGAAACATAAATTTGGTTGATATAAACACAAAAGTTAGAATATTTCCATTTGCTTCTATTCAAAATTGGTTTAATTGTTCCGGACGGAAGTCGAAGTCGAAACCAAAGACACAAAACCTGTCAAGTTAGGGAACCAGACGTAGAGGGCGCTCGAACCACAACGGACTAGACGACGCGCGCGCTGATGATTATAATTCGCTAATTCCGAAGAGACTTGAGCTGTATTATGTCCCTTGTGCTGCAGTCAGATTCCACCCTTAGAAGAAATGGTTCCACCCATCTTTGTTATGTAAATTTATTGAGCTCTCCGCTTGGTTAGCTGGAAACCCGTCACTATCCTTCCTCATCTTTTTTTCTTGTGGCGCAGTCAGACAAGGTTGTATTTTTCAAATCAGTAAACCTTTTCCCCTTTTTTCCAATAGGATAGTTATTCATCATGTCTAAAGAGTCAACACGATCGCGACATCGTTTTTCAACAGCACCAGCTACGATTTCAAGGCCTCCTGACTCCGAGGAAGATATTCTAGCAACGGCAACTCGTGAGTTGTTGGACGCTAGTCCGGCGGCCTCGACACAGGTTGGCGGTCAACAAATGGAGAGCTCGGGTGATCATACCTCGTCATGGGTTGATCCCACTATCGAGCGGGTTGATGGGCCGTCATACCCTGATCCCATACCAACAAGAGATCGGTCGAAGGGTCGTCATGCCCGAGACCGCGGTGAAGCTTTTCACCAGCCTCCGGCACAACATTCCAGCGGGAACCCGCCCGACATTCCAGGTGCCAGTAAACAGCAAGGTACGCCTATTCAACCGAGGTTTGGTCCTTACAATCCCCGCATGCCGGGACCAGGTGATTATGCATATATGCAAGCTATGCAGCAAGGGATGACCACACCCATGCCGTACAACATGCCACCGTATTTTATGAATCCATGGGGTATGCCAACCCCTTGGATGACGGCGTCACCGACCAACAACCAACCATGCCAACCTTTTACGGACACCGGCCATGCCTCATCTGTACCCGGAGAACACGACTCGGACTCTCCAGACAATACATCGGTATCAACAGACACACCAAATACCATGTTTCGTAATCCACATAGAAAAGACACAGGAGTTGCCATTTCATCTAAAGTCATGGACTGGTGGGGTGAGTTGAGAACCAATAAGCTGTCATCAGAGGACCTCAAAGATGAACTTGAGAGCCATACAGTATCGCTGGAACAGGAAAAATTCTTCCAGCCACCAGACCTACCTTCGGCTGTTAAGAAAGTGTTCAAACAAGCAAATGCTACACTTGTGAATGCAGATGACAAGCTTCGTACGTCCCATGGACATATCTTGAAATCGGCCATGCCTCTACTCCATCTTATCGATGCCTTAGCAGACCCAGATAGTCCGGATGCGGTAAGCAAAGATTTGGTATTAGACAATTTGTCTTCTGCCCTCATTTTGCTCGGATCGGCCTGCCACAGCCTATCTATTTCAAGACAACAGCTGTTTAATGAGGTACTTGATCGTCGTTTTGATAACCTACGCCGCAATTCACCTTCCATGAGTGAGTTATTCGGCTCCTCCATGATTAAAGACATTGAAGAGACAGAGAAAGCCAACAAAGTTGCCGCCAAGGTAACTAAGAGCAGTTTTGCATCTAAGGGAAACAGATTTACACCTTACAACCGTTTCATTGGCAAGACAAACCGACGACGCTTTACCCGTTCATCTCGTGGCTCTTACAGCAGCAACTACCGAGGTTCATCAGATAATTTCAAACAGAAGTCACGCAGTTCTTTTCGTCAGCCTACAGAAAAGAATTCAAAAAACTAAAGTTTTCTCCTACTCCAAGCAACATCACGTTTCCAGCAGGTCGGATTCAGATGTTTATAAACAATTGGGAACTGATAACAAAAGATCAGTGGATTTTAACAACCGTACAACAAGGTTACCAGTTGGAACTAACACATGCACCTACCCAGGAGCGGACACCGGGTACACGTGCCCAGAACAAGGTACTAGAACTCGAATTCAGTTCAGAAATTCAGAAACTCGTAAACAAGGGAGCAGTGACACAAGAGAAACATGTTGTAGGTCAGTTCATTTCGTCAATGTTCTTGATTCCAAAAAAGACGGGGGATTTGCGACCAGTCATCAACCTCCGCGACTTGAACAAATTCATAAAATACATTCATTTCAAGATGGAAGGGATCAAGGTGGTTACAGATTTATTAATCCACAACGACTACATGGCAGCAATAGACCTGAAAGACGCTTATTTTTCAATTCCAGTCGCTGTACCAGACCGCAAACTCCTCCGATTCATTTGGAAGAACAGAGTGTACCAATTTTCTTGCCTACCATTTGGACTTTCCAGCTCCCCGCGAGTATTTACGAAAGTTCTGAAGCCCATATCAGCACATCTTCGCGGGAAAGGAATCCGTTGCATTTTTTACCTGGACGACATCCTTATTTTGGGCAAGACACACATGGAATGCATAACCAACGTTCAGACAGCACTACAACTGTTTCAAGATTTGGGATTTGTAATAAACTACACAAAATCTCAGCTCCAACCAACGCAGGAAATTGTGTATCTCGGCTTCATCATCAATTCCAAAAGGATGACACTGTCGTTACCAGAACAGAAGCTACAAGCCATAGTTTCTCAATGTCGCGAGGTAAGAGATTCAAACCACTTGACAGTTCGAGAATTGGCCAGCCTCATCGGACGTATGTCCGCCTCAATTCAAGCAGTCCTCCCAGCACCCCTTTTTTACCGTTGTCTCCAACACGACAAGATTCTAGCTCTTCACAAGGAGAACTCGTACGAAACCCAAGTTTGTCTTTCGCAAGAATCAAGGGAAGAACTAAACTGGTGGATAGAATCCCTCCAATCTTGGAACCGACATTATCTGTGTCACCAAACACCGACGCTTTGCCTACAGACAGACGCATCAAAGATGGGCTGGGGTGCCTGCTTCGGACAGATGTCGACAGGTGGACGGTGGACTCTGTTAGAACAGAAGAAACACATCAACCACCTAGAACTCCTTGCAGTTTGGTACGGCGTCCAAACGCTACTGAACAATATTCACGACAAACACGTTCGTCTCCAGACAGACAGCACAACAACGGTGGCATACATAGCCCACAAAGGAGGTACACACGCACATCAACTATCTCGTCTGGCAGTGAAAATCTGGGTTTGGTGTCTCAAAAGAAACCTTATTCTCCTTCCAGAACATCTACCAGGAGTAGAGAACCTGTCGGCAGACAACCTCTCGAGAATGTTCAACGACCGTTCCGAATGGAAACTACACCACGACATTTTCAACCAGATCATGAGTCACTTCTCATTCCATCCCAATGTCGACCTATTCGCGACAAGACTGAACTCGCAACTACCCAAGTTCGTTTCGTGGCTACCGGATCCGAACGCATGGCGAGTGGATGCACTGGTCATAAGCTGGTCAGGTCTGAGAGCGTATGCTTTCCCTCCCTTCGCTCTGATTACCAAGTGTCTCAAGAAAATCAGCGAGGAAGTGAACGAAATTATTCTCCTAGCACCAGTTTGGAAAACCCAACCATGGTACCCGAGACTTTTAGAGCTAGCCATAAGTCACCCAGTACTTCTGCCCAAGCGACCAGACTTACTCCGTCTGCCGCACAATTCACAGATTCATCCCCTCGCAGATTCAATGCAGATAGCCGCATGGAGACTGTCAGGCGAAACCTCGCGACAAGAGGAATTTCGCGCAAAGTGTCGGAGACTATCCTTTCGTCATGGAGGGTTAGCACACACAAGCAGTTTGAATCTTCGTGGCGACGATGGAATAGCTGGTGTGTTAGACGACATTTTAATCCAGTTCGAGCATCTATAGCTACAATTCTTGTATTTTTGCAAGAACTTATGGATAGCGGTTTACAGTATAGAACATTGAACGTGTACAGATCCGCAATCTCCTCGGCACACGATTTCATTGACGGTTCGCCAGTGGGTCAACATCATCTCATTACAAGATATTTCAAGGGTGTTTTCAACCTCCGGCAACCTCAACCAAGGTATGAATTTACTTGGGATGTGAACAAAGTGTTAGCCTATTTCAGATCTCTACCTGACAATAGACGTCTCAGTCTTAAACAGTTGACTTTAAAGCTAACTATGCTCATTGGTTTAGTCACAGCGGGACGTTGCTCATCGCTAATAGCGTTGGATATTTCACATATGGTCAAATTGGCTAATGGTGATTATACTTTCTTTTTGACTAAACTCGCTAAATGTTCATCCATGACGCGTCCTAACCGTGAGGTGGCCCTGTTTAAGTTTCCTGCGAACCGTAAACTTTGTGTCGTCAAAGCTTTAGAGGAATACTTGGATAGAACCAGTTCTCATAGAGAATCTATATCCCAGCTGTTTATTTCACACGGTAAACCTTTCCATCCAGTTGTATCATCTACGATATCAAGATGGTTAAAAACAGTTATGACAGAATCTAACATTGACACCACTCGCTTTAAAGCCCATTCTGTAAGAGGAGCCTCTACTTCAGCAGCAGCTCGTGCCGGGGTGACAACAAAAGACATCCTCAAAACGGCAGACTGGTCATCGGCAAGGACCTTTGCTGTTTTCTACAACAGACGGGCTGAAAGTGACAAGAGCTTCGGGCAAGCAGTACTGTCATCTGCCTAAAAAGGTATCAATAGTATTTGTTTTACCTTTTTAAAAATTCAATACTATACTTCAAAATCTACAGCTCAAGTCTCTTCGGAATTAGCGAATTATAATTCTCTAATTATATAAAGGTTACTTACCTGCAATATAATTTGGATTATATGAGCTAATGGAGAAGAGACTTGAGTTCCCGCCCTTTTAATTGTGTCTGTAGTTTGTACTTACAGGTATACCCTCCCTATGTCAGATGACAGTTTAGAGGTGATGCGACCACAAGCTTCCAAAAGATGAGGAAGGATAGTGACGGGTTTCCAGCTAACCAAGCGGAGAGCTCAATAAATTTACATAACAAAGATGGGTGGAACCATTTCTTCTAAGGGTGGAATCTGACTGCAGCACAAGGGACATAATACAGCTCAAGTCTCTTCTCCATTAGCTCATATAATCCAAATTATATTGCAGGTAAGTAACCTTTATATAATTAGAGAATTTGCCATGCCGTTCTAGTGTGTACATCATGATGATGTAGTGCTGAAGAAGTGAATGTCTTGTTTTAAAGATTGTCAAGGCATGTCTAGCCTGTTTAAATGAAGGTATCATAGCCTCGAGATATTCTTGTACTTTTTGTAGGCCTCATAGTACTCATCATAATGTTTTCACGATGAAAAAAATGTAGTTTGCAAGCCGTAAACTATATCAGTGATGCGCGGTAAAGTACATGTTTTGAAATTTGGTAATAAATGTACTGTAGGAACCACCATTTTGCAGATATCGAAAAAATTTACTACCGAATTATTAAGAAATATCTTACTTATTTGAAAGTAAATATTGATTGTAGGCCTCTAGCAAAATGATTGTGCCAGATAATTCAATTAATTATTAATTGTTACGAAAAATTGAATTTTCGTGATCGTGAAAAAAACAAGAACAACATAACTCATAAGATAAATAAGTAGACCGAGTTACTGCCTTCTGGCCTCTATCTAGTTATCGCTTTTTAAACATTTGGACACAGTAGCGCCAGATGATGTCCAAATGTTAAAAAAGCGATAACTAGAGGCCAGTAACTCGGTCTAATAAATAAGAACCACTGCCGCGCCTGACGCCAGTTGAAAATTAACGCTGTTTTTCTTGAGTTTCTCACCATCCATGATTGAAAGTAAAACGTCGGACAGGTCAGTTAAACGATATATCGTTTAACTGACTTGTCCGACGTTAATATCGCGATAAATACAACCCCCAAATCCACCCATTCATAATTCAAGCAATTACCAATGGTGTATCCTACATTACATTCACCCAATCATGATAATTCGAGCAATTACCAAATGGTGTATCCTACCACCTCAAAACACGGCCTAAATAGACATACAATTACTGTAGACATACAGTATTTTCAACAACAATGTTCGGTATTTTTGTATACCAAATTTGAGAGCCAAGGATGGTGTTCCGTGTTCGGTATAACTGAATGTTTGGTATAGCGGTTTACCTGATCATGTTTGTGATAAGTAATTGCGGTTCAATCTCGCTCTCATTTTTTTTTAACCAGTTCGCGCCGGGATTATTTTAGGCACAGGATTATTTTTAAGGCACAGGATTATTATTTTTAACGAAACTCAATCCGAGGCGGGTTCAGGCCGATGGTACCGGGAAGCACACCCAAACATTTGTGGCCTTGCTCTCTGCTGACAGACTTTTCCTGCCTTGCTTGTGACGTGTTTATGCGTCATCCGTTTCGAATCTGGGGAAAACTTTGCGTGTATATATATGTCCTTCAGCGCGAACTGGTTAACAATTAGGCAGTTCCAATTTTCTCTATCCGGTCGAATACCCCTATATTTAAAACTCTATGTAAAGTTTTTGTAGTTCTTTAATAATTGCTATTATTATACTTTTCCCTTTAATAACAGCCTGTTGTGATGAAAGACATAGCTACCGGTACCACCACTGCATATTGCTGACTATGTTTGTTGTATGGTAAGTTTGATACAACCTTTAACCCTAACCTTTAAAGGTATATGATACACCATTTGCAGATATTAAAATATTGTACTATCAAATTATTAAGAAATATCTTACTTTTTTATTTAATTATTGTAGGCATCCAGCTAAATGATTGCGCTAGATATCCTAAACATTTTCTGAAGAATTTTATTTTTGAAAAAATTGCGAAGCAAATGCAGGGCCTCTTAACTATACTATCGACTTTATTTACCCTAGGGCGCCGGGCATAGAATGGAGTGGCCCTGTATTCTGTACCCTATACAACTATAGAATACAGGGCCACTCCATTCTATGTCCTAGGGTAAATAAAGCCAAGAGTAGTTGAGTGGCCCTGCATTCTATAGTTACTCCGAACCACTGCCCGACACCGATTGAAAACGAACGCCATTTTACTTGCTTATTTCCTCTGCATCCATGATTGTAAAACTTACGACAGGTCAGTTAATCGATATTTACTATAAGATACAAGTTACAACCCCCCCAAATCCTCCTATTCCTGATAAGGCCATTTAAAATTAATAAAAAGTTTTACATCGCCGAGATTTAAAAAAATTGGTGGGGAGGGGAATTTATATTTTATATTTTATATTTTTTGTTTTTTACTTTCCTTCATATCCAAGGTGTCCAAATTATACGTAGCGATCGTTTACTGTTCATTGTTTATTAAATATTATCAATACAGTGTGGCTTGAACACATTGGAATGATAGTCATAGTGGAAGGAATAGGGCCTACATCTGACATCGTTAGCCACCTGTCCAGCGTGCAGCGACTTGCCCTGTTGACTGACGATCTTTGCAGAGCGCGCTATTGCATGCCGTCAGCCACGAGATGCGACTATTCTGAAGGCGGGTTTTGATGAAGCGATCGCGTACGTTTCCCTACAAGCACTGGATGGCGCGCGCAGTTGTTATCAACGATCTTAGACCATCAATTGCATGCACAGAAGTAGAAAAAACACAGTTTTAGAAATAATATAAAATATAAAAAAATATCGGGACGGCGCTAAAAATCGGGACGGACGGCGATGTAAAACTTTTTATTAATTTTAAATGGCCTAATTCAAGCTATTACCAATGGTGTATCCTACATTTAAAGTCCATCCTCCTACCGATATTTTCCGCTGATTTTGGGGGACACGGTCCCCCGCAGGCCTGGCTTGATTGACTAAATTTTGATAGAGTATGATGGACTTGGGCTGGGAAATCTGAGGTACTTATGGAGTTTTGTTCATCATGAGTATGCTAAAAGCCATGTGTACCAAATTCATCCAAATCAACCAATCGGTGGTGGTTCCATTATTATTATTATTATTATTAGGCCAAGTAAACAAAATCACATGTTGATCGTTCCCGCCCGCTACGATTTTGGACGCCGCACCGATTTTTTTTGTTATTTGTTTTAAAAAAAAAAAAAAAAAAAAATGAAAAATAACAAATAATAAGGGCCTCCCTCACCAACTTTTTTTTAAAGTCCGGATGATCAACATGTAATTTTTCGGCCACAACATTTAAAATAGTAAACATGTACATTCAAAGTAAGAAAAACAATCAAGATGAAAGATAAAGGGTATAACAAATACCAATCAAAAAGAATAAATGTATAAGGTCAAATAAAATCAAAAAATGTTTAGTGTCACCGCCTGCTTCCTTTTTGGGGGCCGCCTCCTTTTTTCTATCTTTTTTCTTTCTGAAAAAAATTATAAATTTGATAGGGTGTGACATGTTCACTACATGTACATGACTCGAATTAAGATGTGTTGGGCGGCCATTTTGAAGAAAAAAAGAGAAAAAAAGGGCCTTCCTTTAAAAAAAAAAGGCACGACGCTGAACACGTTTTTTTTTATTTGGCCTAAATGTACGGTAGGTAAGAATGAGATGGGGAGAGATAGGGGTGGGGATGAGGAATGTATAGAAGGGGAGCAGAATGGGGAAGGGGGAGTGGGAGGAAGTTCACAAGCAGAATAAAGACAATCCAATCTAAAGCCCCTTTCACACTAGTACTAGACGATTTCCCCGGTAATTCCCTGTGAAATTTCTGGGGAATTTCGGTCGGTCTGTTCACACTACATGTACCAAAGAAATACCCGGGAAACTGCTTTTTTCCCGGGAAATATTTACCCCTGCTCGGGAGTAGGGTTAAAGGAGAAATCACCGGGGTTTAAAGTTTTTCCCGGGGAAAAGCAACTATTGTGAACGTCGCAGGATTTGAACTTACCCCACCTTTTTGCATCCACGGGTAATCTCAAAAGGTCACAGGGTCACAAATAGCGCGCCAAATAATTTGCGCGGTGACTTAGTATTGCAATGCAGTACCTTTCAAACTTTTCGTAAATTTATTTACAGTTAAGTACAAAAGACAAATAATAACGGTTGAAAATTATACAATTATATGAGCAAAATGAATGGTTTCAATATTTAATAAAAAAAAGAAGTGTCGTGAACAAGACCGTGTTTAGCTTCCTGATGGGCGCCCTCAGTTTACACATTTTCCGGGTTTTGATGGCCAGTGTGAAACGACCGTGCATATTCCAAGGAAATAGTGTCCCCGGGAGTTACCAAATGGGTCTAGTGTGAATGGTTGCTGGGGTGTTGGTGGGGTAAAAAATCCCCGGGAATTTCCCGGGGATTTATTTCCCGGGGATTGGCTCTGCAGTGTGAAAAGGGCTTAAGATGGCCAGAAAGAACAAAAGCACCCACCCACCCACGTGGCACCGCACGTCAATTAAACACTCGCGCCCACTATTTGCGGAAATTTTCAAAAGTGCAAGTGAGATGCATATTTTAGAAATGGCATTCTTTTGTTATTTTCTTGACAGATGCCAGACGGAATAATTACACAGGGAGTTTAGAATCGTTAATAACGTCTTGACAACAATTAAGCTTTTCAACAGTATTTTGGTTAGTTACTTTTTGGATAGCAAAAGGTATAAACTACATATATTCCACCTCTTAACCAGTTCGCGCCGGGATTATTTTAACATTGCCGAGCCGACGGGCGGGATTATTTTTAACGAAACTCGATCCGAAGCGGGTTCAGGCTGATAGTGCCGGGAAGCACACCCACACATTTCCGGCCTTGCTCGCTGCTGACATACATTTCCGAACTTGAACTTGGCGTTTTTATGCGTCATCCGTTTTGAGTTTGGGTAAATTTTTGCGTTTATATACATGTACGTCATCCGGCGCGAACTGGTTAAAGATAGGATACACCATTTGCAGATATCAAAAATATTTACTACCGAATTATTAAGAAATATCTTACTCATTTGAAAGTAAATGTTGATTCTAGGCATCCAGCAAAATGATTGCGCTAGATATCCTGTAATTATTTCGAAAAATAAAATTTTATAATGAAAAATTCGCCATCGCCGTCCGGCGATCGCGAATTTTCGTGCTTTTCTCGGCATCCATGATTGTAAAACTTCAGACAGCTCATTTAAACGATATTTATTATAAAATACAATCCCCCAAATCTACTCATTCATGATAATTCAGGCAATTACCAATGGTGTAATTCCTACCTTTTAGGAGTGGTTTTAGTGGGTGTAACCTTGACAGTGTTCAACGGAGCGTTCATGCCTTGCACTTGACGTGATAAAACGTGACATTCTTCGCAAATAATAATAGACGTTATTTCCATGTGTCGGAGATTATTTTAGCACTCTTGCAGTTGCAAGGTATCTATGTACAGTATATAAACTCCTCACAAAAAGTATCGAGACACTTAAAAATTAGCCAATAATTAACCCTAACCACCCTGAGTCCATCAAAATCCATTTCCTGTTTTGGAGGATTTTAGCGGATTCAGCCTACTCCATATTGAACAAGCTGGAGAAGCCTAGCGTTACTGCAGGAGTTTGATGGATTCAGGATTCAGAAATTTAGGTGATGGACTGTGATGGACTCTATGGAGAAACACACTGCAATTTTGTGTATGCCACCATGGTATCCTGAATCCGCCAGAGTCCATCAACTTTTGCTGGTGGATTATTGATGGACTCAGGATATCTCCAGTATGCATACTGGTGGAGTCTGATGGACTCAGGACACCAGCAGTTTTTGCAAACCAAGCTTGGTGGATTGTAGCGGATTTAGGATACTTTCTAGAAAAAGCAGTGAGGGGGTTAGGGGTAATGACCCGAAAGGGTATGGATTAATAGAAGCAAATAACTTGGTGCATAATTTTGTTCTGCGTATTTTGACACCTCGATTGTTGAGATACGATGTTGCGGAGCGGAGTTATTGTCATTTCAATGGTCGTAGGTCCAGTTTCAAAAGTGACAATCATCCCTATAGAAGCAGGTTTGCATTTTTGTTTTTGAATGATCAGGTTCTGCTTCTGCAAAGTGCGCCACCAACGTTGAAATGTATCTCATTCATTCTTCCACGCTCACGAGCTGCACATCTCACACAGTAAATACGTATACATGTACATGTAGATCGCTACCTCAAAGCGCACCATTGAAACACGTACAAATTTGCACTCGATGAGCTCCCCCAGTGATTTCCGCTACGTCCGCAAAGCCAGGTCTACAGGCACGATCTACACGGAATTTGTTTGGGGAGATGTCATTTTCTGCCATTTTCGTTCGAAAACAACACAATAAAACGCAAGGGGTTCACAGACAGATTTAAAAAAAAATCAATATGTCACTGCTACATCTTTTTATAACGTATCCATGGAAAAAAATTAGTGGGTTCGAAGCAGGATTTTTCACAATTTATCAATTTTTTTTGCCCTTTTTAGGGGAGGTACATGTATTTGTTGACGTCGGTTGGGTATTTGTGCACAATCTCCACGTGCATCAACGGTACGTCAACGTTCATTTTTTTCGACTGCTTTTTTCATTTTCAATACAAATTTTGTCATTGGATGATAAAAATTAAGGTAAATAACAAACTTTTTTTCAACTACAAAAGACAAGATGTTAAGATTGGATGCCAAAAACTCTTTATTTTTCGAGTGAAATTGTTCCCCCTATTTTGAGAATGGACGGTACCACAGCGTTTCGCAATTGCAGCCTAGAAGGGCCCCCCTCCGCCCCCCCCCCCCCCCCTTGGATGCACACAAAATGGTAGTTTTTTTCCAACTTTATTCATCAAATTCAACATTTCTGTGAGTGAAACCTGAAACTTTAGTCATTCATAATGTTGAGCGGGCCATTACATGATAATACACAACGAGACATAACTTGTTTATGTGGAGCCGGTGGTCACAAATGGATACAATTAAATTGATAAGTTGCAAACTTGCGATCCGCTTGAAAAGGAAAAATCCCTGGCAAAAAAACACGAAAAAACCCCCCTCCAATCAGCTACTTTTGTATCGCAATAAATGCAGTTCTCCTCTTAACAGCCAGGCCCACGAGCTATATTCACCTCATAGTGAATAAAGATCTGACATTCACAATTACCGGTACGGCGAGTTCCTCTGAAAAATGTCTCGCAAATTACCGCCGACCGGGATCTACGGAATGAGCTTGGAGCCATTGACGTCACGGTTGCCGTTGCCAATGTTTCCG
Source organism: Crossaster papposus (assembly GCA_037893245.1). NCBI lineage: Eukaryota > Metazoa > Echinodermata > Asteroidea > Velatida > Solasteridae > Crossaster > Crossaster papposus. The sequence goes on along the minus strand of JBAIAA010000111.1, from coordinate 689,434 downwards.
ACCGCCAAGACTTTTCAAAATTACGGAGCTAAAAGACTTCCAGGCCATTCAAGTTCTTTCACAAAATAAAAAAAAGGGAGGGAGGGAGGGAAGGCAGATTTTAAAGGTCGTATACACCATTGGTAAGTGCTTGTCAGGAATGGGTGGATTTGGGGGGTTAGATTTTATAGTAAATATCGTTTAAAGGTAGGATACACCATTGGTAATTCGAGCGATTCACAATACCTAGAAGCTGCCGTTGGAGGCGCAAATCCTGCTATACCCGCAGTGCATCATGGGGAAAAGTCGGCATCAGTTTGAAAAACGGTATTGATTTTGCATAAACTCATCAGTTTTTACGTCTTTTTGGATGCGCACGATTACAATTCCAATTTTTTTCTGCAAATAACAATGTTTTAACCAACGACGCTTCGGGATATATTTATGTTTGTGTTGTACCTCGCGTGAACAATGAAGAATAGATATTTCACTACAATATGATATACGGAAGAAGTCGACCGTAAAGTTTAAAAGTGGCTCTTTTGAGTCAAACGCTTGGTGGCGCACTGCATTGTGAATCGCCCGAATTGCTTGAATTATCATGAATGTGTAGGTTTGGGTGGTTGTATTTTATAGTAAATATCGTTTAACTGACCTGTCCGAAGTTTTTCAACCATGGATGCTGAGAAAAGCACGAAAAACAGCGATTGTTTTCAACCGGCGTCGAGCAGTTATTCTTATGTTATCTTTGTTTTTTCGCGATCGCCGTCCGGCGATCGCAAATTTTTCTTTATAAAATTTAATTTTTTTGAATAATTCAGGGTATCTAGCGCAATTATTTTGCTAGATGCCTAGAATCATTATTTACTTTCAAATGAGTAAGATATTTCTTAATAATTCAGGAGTAAATATTTTTGATATACATCTGCAAATGGTGTATCCTACCTTTAACTGACCTGTTCGAAGTTTTACAATCATGGATGCTGAGACAAAACGGCGTTAGTTTTAATCCGGCGGGCAGTTTGTTTTTGTTTTTGTTATTTTTTTGGTAATTTTTTTTATAAATATCTAATTTTTCGGGACAATGACAGGATACCTAGCGCAATCATTTTCCTGGATGCCGACCGGTAGAATCATTATTTACTTAATAACTCGGTAGTAATTTTGTTCGATATCTGCAAATGGTGTATATGACCTTTAATCCTAACCCTACCTAATGCTACTTTTTACTACTAGTAGTAAAAATTAGTATGCAGTACTCTCACTGACTTGTGTGCAATGCCTGTAGTAATTGTTAGTATTGGGTACTTCACCCCTAATTGCACTCCTAGTACTTTTTAGCATTGGGTCCCTCTGCTTGCTGAGTGTGCATGGCCCATGTATGCTGTGTAAGGTGTTCTAAACTCTACAGCAAAAATTGTCACTTGGGACACAATGGGTCAAGGCATTTTTTGCCAGGTAAGTATTACTGACCTGTATTGCCACTATTAGTATTTTGTAGTTGGCAGTATCTGTACTCTGTCAGTACACACCCAATCATCAGTCACGGAGAGACCCAATGCTACAAAATACTAAGTAGTATTCTGTAGTACGCAGTTCTTTAGCCCAAAGTAAGGCCTAGGGGGTTAGGGTTAAAGGGATCGTATACGTTTAGTAATTACTCCAAAAATTAATGGCATTACAAAATTACTTGGTAAGAAGTACAGCAGCTTTAGATAGTATAATGCATTTTTATAAACTTTTCACTTCGAAGTACTGCGGTTATGGAAAAAGATATCACTTTTTATCCCCACAAACTTGAATCTGAGAAGCGTTACTGCAGTGACGTTTCTCAGATTGTGTATTCCAATGCAGAATATTCTTCCTGCGTGGACATAACCGCTCCCGATTTTCAGCAATATCTCAAAATGGCTATCACCGTTTAAAATGAAATTTGTACAGGTTAGTTTTATGGTATATCATATCTATAACTATATAGTATTGAAACAAGCAATGGGTTCCAATTACCAAACGTGTACGATCCCTTTAAGTATAGCCTAACGTATGCAGGAAAGGAAAACAAAAGTCTAATGCCCAAAGGTAGTTTTTAGCAGTTGCTGTTGAATAATCTCGTCGCATCAGTCAACCTAATTCAACGTGAACTGCTGTCACCCCTTACATGTCTGATACAATTACCAGGGTGAACTGTTTTCATCAGTTTCTATTAGAGCTATTCAAAACTAATAAGAGTTTAAATTGGATTCTCTATTCTCCTTCTGATGAGGCTACTATTTCATAGATACCAGTTCTTTAGGCAAAAAAAAAAAAAAAAAAAAAAAAAGGACAGACCGGTTTCCTGACCAACACTAGTTTTAGGCCCAGTCTATAACCTATTTATCGGCAAATTGAAGTAAAAAAACATGAAAACAAATCCTATCTTTTCTGTCTTCACAAAAACACTTCTCAATGTTCAACTTATTTAAAATGTACATGAAAATACTTTTTAAACCAAATTTAGAAGGGAAGTGATAACAAAACTTGATTTTCTCAGTTTCTTTATTTTTAACGTGCTGGGCCCAATTCCATAAAAGCATTCTAACTTAGTATATTACTAGGTTTTAGCAAGATTCCAAATGCCTAGTTGGTTGCTTGCTAGCAATCAACTAAATCACATTCCATAACACCATTCTATGAAATATTCTTACTCTGTACTTGCTTGCAGCTTGCTAGAATGGTGTGGGGTTTGCATAATCACCAAAGTACTTGGTCAGTTTGAGTTAACAATAGGGAAAGAGTTCAAATCAGGTCATGCTGTGGGTTGTATTGTCAATGCATTCCTCTGTACCCTATTTAGGGTATGTACATTTGTATCGGCCTAAGCACATGTTTCAGAAATGGCTAATTCAGAGGGTGTTTCAACTCCAAAAAGGGGAAAGAAGCCTAATTACTCGACTCAGGAAAATCTGTTCCTTGCAGAACGCTATGAGGAGTTTAAGGTTATCTTTGACTCTGCGCATAAGGATGTCAATACAAATTCCCAAAAGATGAAAGATTGAAAGTGACTTAGAATGGGGCTAAGGATTTAGACATACCCCAAACCTATTCTAATTTTAGCAAGCAACTAGGAACCTTGCTAAGCATATAATGGTTTTATGGAATAGATTTAGCAAGGAACTAGAGATAGAAAGGAAGTTAGCAACCAACTAGGCTTAGAATGCTTTTATGGAATTGGCTCCTGGTGTTCAAATGGTTGTACTTTTTTACCTAAAGGTCGTATTCACATGGGGTTTTCACTGAAATGGAGCCTGAGGTACGCTACAAAAGAATATGTACAAATCCCCAAAATGACCAGGGCCTACTTCAGACTGATTTTGCTTGATCGCATCATATCCGATATTTTGGTTTTTCACACCTACATGTACCCCCTCCCCCAGTTTTACTTAATAATTTTACTTTTAATAATTCTTATTAAAGATAGGATACACCATTGGTAATTGCTTGAATTATCATGTATGAGCGAATTTTTTGGGTTGTATTTTTATAGTAAATTTCGTTTAGATGACCTGTCCGAAGTTTTACAATCGTGGATGCTGAGTAGAGCAAGCAAATCGGCATTTGTTTTCAACCGGCGTCGGGCAGTGGGTTTTATGCTGTTCTTGTTTTTTTCGCGATCGTCGTACGACGATCATGATTTTTTTTATGTAAAATTCTATTTTTCATAAATTCAATGTAAAATTCAATTCAATTACAGGATATCTAGCGCAATCATTTTGCTGGATGCCTACAATCATTATTTACTGTCAAATAAGTAAGATATTCATTAATAATTCGGTAGTACAATTGTGACCTGTTCCAACGAAACCCGGACAAAGTCGACTTTTTAGTTTTTCAGATTTAGCTTTTTTCAAATTCTCTATGTTCTCAGCTTTAAAATGATCATTTACATATGTACCCCCACCCTATCTTCCCTGGGGTCTGGATTTAGTGATAAAACCCTGACAACCTAATTACAAATGTATGAGATAAACAGCTTTGAAGTTCAGAAAAGCGTATTATTTCTATACACAAATGTTTCACAAAATTGACAAAAAAACACACTTCTGGTAGACGGATTTTGTTCAAATTTGAGGAGATTGTAGATTAATAGTAAGTGACTTAGGAAAACCTAAAACCTCAAAATGGTAAAATCCATCCCGAAATTACTTCAGGAGTACATTGTGACAAAACAGATTGTGCGACTTTGTCCGGGTTTCGTTGGAACAGGTCACAATTGTCCTAAATATTTATGCAAATGGTGTATTCTACCTTTAACCTTAACCCTCCCAAATCCTCCAAAATCAATATGATTTTTGCACACACCCTAGGGAGTTAGGGTTGGTTCATACCAGGTACAAAAGTGAATGCAAATTGCAAATTTTCTTATTTGCCGACAAGAATTTGAGCTGAATATGTGCACGGGTAATGAAAGGCACTCCATGTTCACAGCCTGAGACTAGACTAGGTAATTGTAAAACAAGTAGAGTTTCTAATTTATAAACATTATAAAAAAGGTTGTGTTATGGCTTCATTCAATGCATTGTATGTAAATTGTTTTCCTGGATGCGTCACCATGGTGACAGTAAATTAGTAAACTCCATTTGTGAGGAGGATCCAGGGCCAGTCATTTCTCTCGTTAATGGACCCAGGCTACCTTGTTAAATTATTAAGCAGTTTAGCTGCATGATAAATTAATGTACATTGAAAGGGTAGATCATTAGGCCTCGGCCAATGAGAACACATACAGTGTATTATAATCGGGTGTAGCCTGATTGTAATTTCTGTTTTTTGTTCAGGTTTTTTTTTTTTTTTTGCTTCCAATTTTTTTTTTTATCATCATTATTATTATTTTGTTACTACTGTGTGCTTATTATGCGTACCGGTACATGTACAGGTAAATATTATATAATTCAATAATTGTTCCATTTAATTTACATTCTTTTGTATTTTCCAACCAGTTGGAAAAATATTAGTACGGTTGTTATAGCAAATATTGTTACACTGACTTTTTCCATGTTTGGGGTTCGTAGATGCTTGAAAAATCAAGAAAACCAATCATGTTCTTGTAGTCTGGCTCCTAGAGCTCATTTTTTTATTGGAGCAATTTATAATTGTTGGGGAAATTGTAAGGTCAGGGAATCAGTCTAGCTGGCTTGCACCCCTTTACAGCTACATGTACATGTAGATGTGTATTAACCAGTTCGTGCCGGATGACGTATATAAACGCAAACATTTCCCAAAATTCAAAACGGATGACGCATAAACACGCCAAGTTCAAGTTCGGAAATGTCTGTCAGCAGCGAGCAAGGCCGGAAATGAGTGGGTGTGCTTCCCGGCACTATCAGCCTGAACCCGCTTCGGATCGAGTTTCGTTAAAAATAATCCCACCCCTCGGCTCGGCGATGTTAAAATAATCCCTGTGCGAACTGGTTAATGCAAAATTAAGAAAATGCAGAATAATACAAAATGGGAGCAGTATTTACAAAAAAGAAACGCCACTGGACTTGAAAATGTCAGCACACCAGAAGCCATGAGCTTTTCTTTGCAACAGTTCAGTCAAATATTTTGTGATAATTAGGTCATTTTGTTTGCAATAAGCAAATTTTTAGGCAGCTCAAAATTGGCCACATCAGTTCTACAAACCCCTCACCCAAACCATCTAGGCCAGCCAGGCGGTCGATCACCGGGCCCCTGGCAAATGCTCACTTAAGAGTCAGGTCACGTTCCTCTTCCCCTCGTTGTTACAAAAACCAATACTGTAGATTATAATGATCTTTGACAACATCTTATATTCTCGCGTTCCACTATCCAGGAAGATACACATGTAGATATGTGACCCGCTCCATCGAAATCAGGAATAAGTCTCGAAATGACTTTTTGAGATATATGCACATGGTGAGAAAGGAAATTTCATAAGCTTTCTAATGATGCCCATCACAAGTGAGTATCTTCCTAGGTTAACGAGTTATGGTCTGATGAAGATGACAGGTGTATATTTATTTGCCGAATCCACATTCGGAGAAAAACAGCTTTGAAATAAACAAAATTGACCAAAAATCATACGGACAGCGCACACAAATCCTCTTCATTTTCATCTTTATTGATCGTTTTTACATACAAAACATTAATGACAATAATCTCTGAATAACTACACTTCCTAAAAATACAATGTTCAGAAAAACAACTTGGTCACGATTTTCACCCATGCGTTCACTTCAATGGCTGATTGCGTAAAACGGCCCCAGCGACTTATTCCTGATTACGATGTAGCGGGTCATGTACCGGTAGATACATGTAGCAGGACGCCTGAGCCCCACTTCAGTTTGTATTGATGAGCCCCTGGATTGTACGTGCTCTTACAATCAGTGTGAGTAGCGAGATTGGTTCCTTTCTACCGCAGACCTGTTGCGGAGGGAACACACTAACTGCCCTCGCCATTGGTGGGTTTACGCTCTACCTTATGGTCTTAATGACCTTATTACATAATTCATGAGGCTTTGTGGGGTATTCATTGGAGCAAGGTTAACGGTGAGCTGAGCTGCCCGCCTTTGTCACCAAATGCGACACACGAACAAGATTTTCTCTCGGGACGTTTTTCTGGAAATGGGTTATTAACAGAAAACGTATAGCTATCAGCATGTATGCATCGTACAAGTTGGCTTGACAATTGATTTTCTACCTGACGTATTGAGAGATTATACAGTTGAGATTTAACAGATATTTGCAGGCTTTCTATGTCTTTGATGACTGGTAGATGTTCATGTAACTTACCGGTAACTTGGATTCTGTGATTTCTGCAGTATAAGCTTAGAGACTTGCTGATTATATTGCCATAACTGCACTCATCAGTATCCAATCGACAATTTCGATTTTTTGAGTTAATTGTTCTTCATGTCCGATTCATCATCTTCATCTTGGACAGATTTGCTGAGTGAAACAAGTTTTCATAACTGCAATTATCAAAAATTTGAAGCTCGTTGTTTGACGTACGGTAACAGCACACATCGGTATCTAGGACGATCTTCGAGTTGAAAATATAGTAGCGTTTCGTGGATATCTTGGAGAGAATTGCTGAGATATACTGTAGATACAAAACCTTATAACTGCACTCATCAGAAATTATCGGTAGACATTCTCCAAGTTGGTTTTGAGATTGAAAGCACTGTTCTTGTGACGCGTGGAGCAGTTTCGTAAATGCAATTGTGACTGAGTACTGGCCCCTGTGGTTAATGGTTGATACAGTTTATTTGTTCGATAGTACAAGTACATGAAGAAAGAATGTTCTTCTAGATTGAATCATCAAGTTTTTTTCTTCCGACAACCGGTTGTTTTAAGGACCTTTTATTAGTTTCCTGGCCAGGGTCGACTACACGGAGCCACTCCCGCGATAATCACACCTTTGCGGAATTGAGTCTCCCCTGAGCAGGGAGATTAATTGAATTGCCGGCCACAGTAGTCGAGCTCATAGTGGTCGCACACCTCAAGTAAACACGCTCTCTCAGGTAAGATACACAAGTACATTGTGGCATCAACAGCTTGCGGGGATCCATTAAAGTAGCTCAATATTAGATACTCCAAGATTAACTCGGAGACGGAGAGAGAGAGAAAGGGGGTCGGCTCGAAAGGCCTTTGGTTAGACTGCCTTCTTCATCATTTTCATCAGTGGCCGCCTCATCTTGACGTCTCGAGAATTCTTGTACTAGTGTAGTGGCCACGGATGCTTCCGATTAAACCGGTTTCAACGTTGGCCAGCTGAATTTGGCCACACGCTGCACGTAGCAGCATTGACTTTTTAGCAGCATTGACTTTGAATCAAAGACTGCTCCCTGCACCTGCAGAAACTTCTTGTGAATTGGCTTTTTCAGTTGTGCAACACAACTTTTTATTTAAAACTGTAAGCTCGGACGTGGCTATCCCCGATAGGAGCAGGAATACAAGTAACAATGGATCGATATCGACGCGGCAATATGCGGTAAGTACCCACCCAGTACATTCATTGTTTGATTTCTAGTTCTTAGTCTCGCTGCAAAATTGTAAAAAGAAATGTGCCACTCAAGCTGTGCTGCGAGATAAACCTTCTCCCTCCCCTCCCCAGATATATACACATAACGGTACACGGTACCTGGTGTGATGTACCGGTACATTGTAGTTTTCAAATGAAGAAAGGACAAATTTGGTATCAATTTTGAATGATTGCCCCCTATTTATTAACCCTGACGCCGGGATAATTCCTCACTCACCGGATTAATACACATGACTGCACAGCAGCTGCACTGCACAACAGACCTGAGCATAAAGCCGTCACACAGGCCGTGTTATGTGGCATACCACATAGCTGACAGTGACAACAATTCAATTTTTGTTTAGAACAATTATAGGATACCTAGCGCAATCATTTTGCTGGATGCTTACAATCATTATTTACTTTCGTAAATAATCGTTTAACTGACCTGTCCGAGGTTTTACAATCATGGAAGCCAAGAAAAAACCGAAAAACAGCGTTCGTTTTCAACGGGCAGTTATTCTTATGTTATCGTGATCGCGAATTTTTACAGGATATAAACAGGATATCTAGCGCAATCATTTTGCTGGATGCCTACAATCATTATTTACTTTCAAATAAGTTAGATATTTCCTAATAATTCTGTAGTAAAATTTTGCGATATCTGCAAATTATGGTGTATCCTACCTTTAACACTAACTTTCATAAAACAACAGATGCTATGTTTTGTTGAGAATCTGAGCAACATGAGCCTTGTGATGGGCAAAACCACGTAAAAATAATAATAAAAAAATTGACATGTATATGAGTTAGTCTTGCATACGCACTGTGGACCTCCGAACAATATAGGTCCACACGATGCGGGAAGAGGTTAAATTACGGTTTGTGGACTTGCCCAGGTCCACAATCCGTTTTTCAGTTTCCGAAAAAGAGCGCTAGAGTAAAAACGGGTTAGGGTTATAGAAAAGATAGAAGGAACAGCTGAGAGGTCCCGAATCAAAATTTGAGGGCAAATTTGTTTTGGGGAAGCGAGAAAAATGAGTATTTAGTCAACGTTTTTTAACTACACGAAGACAAAGGAATGTCCACAGTACGTATGTAAGGTAAAGCTGTGTGATTTCACAGGATGCTTGAGACTGTTATTCACTTACAGTACAGTCAAGTAAGGTATTTCGTAATAATTCAGTAGTTTTTTTTTATTTTGATGTTTGCAAATGGTGTACAGTGCACTGTATCCTCTGCCCGCAGGGTGTGCATTATAGCTGATCTACTCACAGTCACGATGTCTGGTACAATGTACATGTAGGCATTAGTGCTGGGCGAGTAGAAGATTTTTCTGTTCTAGTAATAATACAAAAAATAATATTACAAATTATAACACACCTCTTGCTAGTTCTGTATTCTGATTGGCTGAAACACGTCAAGTGGGGTTAACTAATATATAGGCTAGTGCATTTATTTATTTATTTATTTATTTGCTGTCTTATTTTAACAGGGTGGCCTTATCAGTTAAACAACTGCTTTCCATAAGGGTCCTGTGTATTACATGTACATGATTAGTAAAATACATTGAATTAAAACAAGATCAGAAACATATATATTAATACAAATTAAATTAAATGAGACATATAAAAGAACGGGAAAAAAGACTAAAACCATAAAAAGTCAAAATATAGAAAAACTTAGAAAAATTAATAAATTAAATAATAGGACAGTAAAATGATTACATTAAAAGTATAGCAATATGTTATCGAGACACAACATTTACACCCAACAAAAATAAAAATGGAAAGTAAAATATATAAAAAAAACACAAAAAAACAACCTGTAAAAACCAACTAAAATACTTTAAAAACAAGTTGTGATATCAATTAAAAATGTCAATAAGTCAGTCAAGAAGTGATTTAAATTGTTGCAGTGACTTTGCCTGTCTCTGGGCAGTGGTAAGTTTGTTCCACCCCAGGGTCCCAAGGTACTGAAAAGTGCGTCTGGCTGCATTTGTCTTGGGCACAGAGAACTGATGCAATAATCCGTTTGACTTGGCACGAGTATTGGCAGAGTGGCATAGTTTATCGAAGCGTGATTTCAGATATGCTGGACTGCGGTTATTCATGCACTTATAAACCTCACATAAACGGTGTTTATCCCAACGTGCTGGTAAAGGTGACCATGAAAGTGCCCTTTGTAAATCAGTGATATGTGTTCTTGGGTGGGCATTAAGAATTAATCTGGCCAAACGGTTGTGCAATTTAATTAGTTCGTCAGAATGACAGTGTGCATGAGATTTGCGCCGCCGTGAATTTGCGGGAAATAGTTCCCGAAGCGGGCAATAGACTTACATTTTTTGACCGGTTACAGCACCCTCAAGAGGTTTGCCAGGCTCATCTTAATATGAAAAATGGCGGTTTCTTTTTCTTATTTCATATTTTGGACCGAGGTGTGTTATAAAACAAATATAGACTGGCATGATTCGGTCACTAGAGCACGTCTATCCCCCCCTCGGGCCTGTGAGTGACCAAAAGTGGGACCTATTTTCCTCGGCCTTCGGCCTCGGGGAAATAGGTCCCCCTTCTGGTCACTTACAGGCCCTCGGGGAAATAGACGTGCTCTAATATTTATACCGCGCTATACCAAGCTCACAGCGCCTAACATGAACCAAAGAAGCAGACAAAAAAATAAAATAAAAAATAAAACAGAAACAAATTGATTGAAGAACAGCGATACATACAATGCGAATACAGGGGGTAACAGATTAATACAGGGAAAAACGTTAATCAAGGTTTTGGAAAAGGAGTGTCTTTAAAGAACGCTTGAAAATTAACAACGACTCCGCCTCTCTCAGATCTACCGGGAGTTTGTTCCAGAGACGCGGGCCTGCTACTCTGAATGAGGGGGGGGGGGGGGGGGGGGGGGGGGGAGTGCGACGGGTGAAAGCAAGAAAAAGGGCATTCGTCTTTAACCGGCGTTGGGCAGTTATTCTTATGTTGTTCTTGTTTTTACGCGATCGCCACCCGGCGATCGCGATTAAAAAAAAATAGAATTTAATTTTTTGGAACAATTACAGGATATTTAGGGCAATAATTTAGATTATAAACCATTAACTGAATTATGAACCAGAAAAAAATAAATAATTATAAACCTAAATCTCCACGTGGTTTAAAGGATAGAGAGAGAGTAGTGAGAAGTATTACTTGTAGCTTAAAAATGGTCTTGTACCGGTATAACAGCTGTGTGATGGACTATGGCAGGACAGTTAATTCTTTAAAGTGCTCACACTCCAGAAATTATAATCCCCAGAAGCCCACTAAAATGGGATTTACAGCTTTTTTGCTGTCAAATTGGCATGGGGCGCTAATGCAGATATAGGGGGGATTCTGCTTAAGAACTGCCGTTCGGAAAATTACTGGGGCGAGCTGTTGCGACAAGCTTATGAAGATTACCGGCACAAATTACCGTGATGTTCAAATCAGTTGGCAAGGGCCATAGCTCGTAATGGACCGTTGGTTGGGGCAGGACATATAATCATTTGATCAGGGGAATTTTCCAGCTTCCAAGGTTGACGAGACCTTTCATTGGGAACTAGCCAGATGTGCAGTGAGCCCTAAACATCAAATATTCATCAGATTATCCCCGGCAAACGCATGCATTCATGAGCTTTGGTGACCTGGGGCCAATTTCATAGAGCTGCTAAGCACACCAAATTCGCTTAGCATGACAATTTGTCCTTGGCAAAAACAAGGTTACAGACCAAATTTTCACGTGGCCTTTATTGTTTTGGAGCACTTGGTAATCAGCTAGTTTTTGCTTCGCCCGAAAAACACAATGAATTGTGGCTGGTAACCTGTTTTTAATGAGCAAGAATTGTTTGTGCTAATCAAATTTTTTTGCTTAGCAGCTGGGGCCAATTTCATAGAGCTGCTTAAGCGAAAAAATTGCTTAAGCACAAAACAATCTTGCTTACTAAAACCAGCTATCAGCCACAACTCCATGTGATGTATATTATTTGTGATTGGTACTTGACACTTAGATGTTGTTAGCTTAGCATAACGATCACATGAAATGTTGGCCCCTAACTCGATTTACCAAGCAAGGGTTTTTGTGCTTAAGCAACTATTTGTGCTTGAGCAGCTCTATGAAATGGGCCCCAGGGACATTTTCATAGAGCTGCTTAAGCACAAATAGTTGCTTAAGCACAAATAGTTGCTTAAGCACAAAACTCTTGCTTGCTAAATCGAGTTATGGGCCAAAATTTCATGTTATTGTTATGCTTTAACCCTAACTCCCTACACAACAAAGGAAGTTAGAGGATTTTGAAGGAATTGTATTGTTTAATAACAATGGTGAGGGAGTTAGGGTTAAGCTACATGTAACAACAGATATAACAATACCAATCACAAATAATATACATCACATGGAGTTATGGCTGGTAAGCTGGTTTTAATAAGCAAGATTGTTTTGTGCTTAAGCAATTTTTATGCTTAAGCAGGTCTATGAAATTTTTTAAATTTTTTTTTGGGGGGGGGTTTAAAGAATTATTAAAATGAAATATAAATTATAACTGAGTCTTCAAAAACCCATTTTATAGTCTAGTATCGATTATAATCCAATGAAAGTGCATTGCTGGTTTGTTAGACTTTTTAATTATAAATTTGTTTGATAACGGGCAACAGCGCCATCCTTTGATGATCGTTTCATTAAATTTGTAGAGAGAACAACTAACAAGCACAAATTAATTTAGTCTAGTTCAAATGTGCAACAATTAACCAGTTCACGCCGGGATTAATTTTAACATCACTGAGCCGAGGCGCAGGATTATTTTTAACCAAACTCGAGGCGGGTTCAGGCCGATGGTACCGGGAAGCACACCCACGCATTTCCAGACTTGCTCGTTGCTGACAGACATTTCCAGCCTTGCTCGTGACGTGTTTATGCGTCATCCGTTTTGAATCTGGGGGAAACTTTGCGTGTATACGTCCTCCGGTACGGTGCGAACTGGTTGATACCGCAGAGAATTTTGACTGCTATGACTATGGCACACCATTCCGTCTGGAAAGCTGTTGTCAGCTTATTTATTTTAATTTTATTTATTTATTATTATCAGGAGAACAAAGAAACATTTACATAAAGACTGGCTTCAGAATTGCCCAAAAGCGAACTAAATCACTATATAAAGGGCTCTTCAGACAAACAAAATACACGTACAAGCATAATATCAAAACTTGCATCAATTGGCAAAAATCGACAACAGGCAAAATAATATCACTATTTAAAGCCAATGCAAGGGTTGTGGCTTTTTTTGGGGGGGGAAAGCCATTAAAGGTAGTATACACCATTTGCAGATATCGAAAATATTTACTACCGAATTATTAAGAAATACCTTACTCAATTGAAAGTAAATAATGATTCTAGGCATTCAGCAAAAGGATTGCGCTAGATATCCTGTAATTATTCAAAAAAATTGAATTTTATAATGAAAAATTCGCGATCGCCGGACGGCGAGAGCAAACAAACAAAGATAACATAAGAATAACTGCTCGACGCCGGTTGAAAACAAACGCTGTTTTTCGTGCTTTTCTCGGCATCCATGATTGTAAAACTTTGGAAAAGTCAGTTAAACGATATTCACTATGAAATACAACCCCCCTAATCTACCCAATTCAAGCAATTACCAATGGTGTATACATACTACCTTTAATATTTGAATTGTTGCATCATTTGCATCAATGATCTATTTTTGTCACTTGACCTCTACAATTTAGACATCTGGGCATAACAACAATTGTCAGGGCAGGGAACCAGACTACTCTATTGTTGTGCGCAATAGACGCGTCTCCATTTGCCACAGAAGGTCAAGGGCTACAAGACATTGAATTCTGACTGGCATGAGCCTAACAAATCCACTTATCCCATCCTCCGGGGTACCTAACTGAATTAAATCCATCTACATCCTTGACCACTCAACTGATGGCAACCAAACAATTCAATGATCAAACGAATTACACAGTGACATTTACAGTATTGAACACTGTTTATCGGTATGCCAATACATGGAATAAGTACATTTTGGAAATTTATTGAAATTTGTAATCTGTAGGTAGAGCTGCAGAATGCGGGTTCGAGTCCGGCCTGGGACTATGGTGCATGTGCCCTTGGGCAAGGCACTTTGTCACTCATTGCTTCTCTCCACTCAGGAGTAAATGGGTACCTGTGCGGGCAGAGATGGTTATTTTGGTTGATTTAGCTGTTTTGGGCCGAAATGGAAGCATCGAGCTGGTATTTGGAATGTTCCGTGGGCCCAATGACCGGGGTAATAATGTGAAGCGCTTTGATACCGTTGGCGATAATGTGCTACATTTGTATCAGCACCTCATTATTATTATTAATATTTTTATTATTATTATTAAATTGTTTTTAAAGATATATTTTTGGATGACCTGTCTGTCGGAAGGAATGGGGGAAACAATTGATACCGTTAGGCTCTTTTATAAGTGAAAAGTCTCAAGTATCCTGTGAAATTATTCTAGACATTTTAAAGAAAAGTTAAATGTTTAAATATCAACGTTGGAAAAACCTGACTTTAAAAAAAAAATACTAGCTGCCCTAAATTTAGCAAAGTTTACGTTTAGTTAGTCCACGTGTTGTTCACTATCGGTCAAAATATATGTAGTCTGGCTCATCATGTAAGGGTCAGGGAACCAGACTAGCACGAACAGCATACATATAAATTTATAAAGATAACTGTATTCTGTAAAGCAATTACAATGTACAAGTAGGTAAAAAACTGTCGTATGCACACTGTGACAGTGTTCATTAATATTCATATTTAAAAAATATTTTGGCCTATAATGTTTGGGCCTTTAATTTAAAGGTAGGATACACCATTGGTAATTGTTTGAATTGTCATGAATGGGTGGATTTGGGGGGTTGTATTTTATAGTAAATATCTTTTAACTGACCTGTCCGAAGTTTTACAATCATGGATGGCAATAAAAGCACGAAAAACAGCATTTGTTTTCAACCGGCGTCGGGCAGTTATTCTTATATTATATTTATGTTCTTGGTTTTTTTTCGCGATTGCCGTCCGGAGTGTGTCCGAAGTGTGTTTTATAAAAATATATTTTTCGGAATAATTACAGGATATCTAGCGCAATCATTTTGCTGGATCCCTAGAATCACTTCAAAATAAGTAAGATATTTCTTAATAATTTGGTAGTAAATATTTTTGATATTCGCAAATGGTACATCCTACTTGTACATGACCTTTAAATTCACGTACAATTCATTCACGTACACTACATTATTAACGTATAGCCATATCACTGTTTCTAGCAACCTTTCATCATCCGGATTGCAGCACAGCAAGAACCGGAGGCCCTCATACCGGTAGTTGTCTCATAATTTGTTTCATTCGTATGAAGGCAGATTTTTCTCTCTGTACGTGCTGAATGAAATTTGTGGGATTGTTTTCATTAGGCCAGTGGCGAGTGGGCCGGGTTTTTAAACAGTCAATATGATTAGTGTTGACTGTAGTGGTCTGAACGTTCCGTGCGGTCACTGACGGTAATACTATACGTACACGTACAAGTCAACGGAATTAACAGACGCTGCGGTTTGTTGTGTACATTAATTAGTGGATCCTACAAGTCCTGTGGATGTAGATGGTAAGTTGACATTGTTTTGTTGATCAGGTAATGTGTGGAATTTCTATCACAAAGTAGATTTACATGTACACGCAATTGAGTGATGTGCCGTACGGCAATGCATGTGGTTGCTTCAAACGCTGTTCTACTGTATGTACAGGCCCGTACGCAGGGGGGGTGCGACGGGTGTGTACGCACCCCCTCAAATTACCAAAAGGTCCACATTTTTCGGAATAAATAATGGTATTTTGATGTAGAAATAACTGTACTGGCATACAACAAATTTTGGTCCCAATTTTGGTTTCATCATTACAAATTCGCCCCCCAAATTACCAAAAGGTCGACATTTCCCGGGATAAATAATAGTATTCTGATATATAAATAACTGTACTGGCACACAAACAATTTTGGTCCCATTTTTGGTCTTATCAGTACAAATTTGCCCCCCAAATTACCAAAAGGTCGACATTTCCCGGGATAAATAATGGTATTTTGATGTAGAAGGAAACTGTACTGGTATACAACAAATTTTGGTCCCAATTTTGGTTTCATCATTACAAATTCGCCCCAAAAATAACCAAAAGGTCCAAATTTTTCGGGGTAAATAATGTTATTTTGATGTAGAAATAACGGTACTGGCACATCAAAATTGTTGGTTCCATTTTTGGTCCCATCAGTACAAATTCGCACCCCCCATAAAAAATCCTGTGTACGGGCCTGCAGAACATAACATTCAGAGACAATTGTAAAATCTCTTAAAGCATTGGTTGAACTTTATTCATAATAATATTGGGGGGGAGGGGTTGGGGGGGGGGGGGGGGGGGTTGATCATAGAAGCTGAATTGCGAAGGTTGCGGCTACAACGTGGTTGAGTCGATGGCATGTAGACAGCCGCCATACGACCCACGTCTGACCACAGAGCACAGCCAGAGATCGATTGGATTTTGATTTACGATTATTATCCTTGTTCATCAGGCACGATATAAAGAGACTTCTGCAGCAGCTCGAGATCAGCGCAATATGATCTCAACCTTCGCAGGTACCCGTTTATACTCCTGGGTGGACTGAGGCAATTGTAGTAAAGTGTCTTGCTTAAGAATACAAGCAATGTGCTCCTGCCAGGGTTCCGAAATACGGTACCCTCTGGAGACATGAACACAATGTGTGCAATGGAGACAAAACGTCTCCGGAGGGTAAATTTCTATAGATGAATAGGTCTCCATTGGGAATTTCACAAATTAGATTTTTTGATTTTACTTAAATTACTCAAAAACTAGAATTAGGATGTGGGTAAGGGTTAGTGTTTGGGTTAGGGTATAATATAGGGTATATTGGGTCAAAATTTCAACCCAGGAAAAAAATTAAGGTTAAAATGGGAGCATTTTGAAAAACGTGCTCGACTTTCTAACCATTTTGTACACGAGAACAAAGCCATGTCTCCACAGTGATACAAAAATGCGAATACATGTACGAACCAGTGTACCATTGCACACATGGTCCTACATGTACGGTACATGTACATCCAATTGGTCTTACGTCCTATTGGTCCTACACCCATTTGGTCCGTCGAAACATAATACTCTCACTATAGAGATGTAATTACGGTATGTATCAGCTGCGTCTAGTATATGTTTTTGACATTCAAATTACCCCACTATTTTTTCTTTTGAAATTCTTGAATGGGTGCTTTTCAGCTTATAAGTTTACCAGGTACAATTGTCCCTAACACTGTATAGTTCCACGGCTGACTGGCGTCTATACACAAGTGTCAGATTTGAAGGTTGGTAGGGAATAACTGATTATGCCCTGACTGCAGAGAGAAAAAAATGCCCTAGGCGACAGAATGTCTGCAAAAGCATGTATTAAATATCAAAATGCATTATGCAAAATGCATTATCAAAACAGGAATGTTTATACTGAATAAAAATTATAAAAAATTATTTTACCCCCCCCGGTTAAATCTTTCTCATAATTTCATGATCAATAGGATTCGGGGTAATTTCATAGAGCTGCTAAGCACAAAACTGTGCTTTAGGACAAAACGTCTTACTTGGTAAAAACAGGTTACATGTACCAACCAAAACTCCATAGTGCTTTTCATGATGTACACGACCAGCTCACAAACAATATAGATCACCTAGGGGCCAATTTTATAAAACGTGTTAGCACCAAAATGTGTTTAGCACAAAAAGAATATTCGTCAATCGTCAGTATTAAACAGTACCGGTACTTGCCCAAACTTCATATACTTTTCATGCTAAGCAAAAAACCAGCTGAATACCAGTCACAACCAAAAATTTGGTTTGTAACCCTGTTTTTGCTAAGGAAGAATTGTCATGGTAAGCACATTTTTGTGCTTGAATATTTTTTGATATTGGCTCCTGACAATTTGCCTTGTAACCCCGATTTTGGTAAGAAAGAATTGTTATGGTAAGCAAATTGTTGAGCTACCGGTAGCAGCTACATGAAATTGTCCACAACTGTTTGTAACTTGGTTTGTAACCCTGTTTTTGCTATGGATCAGAATTTTCATGGTAAGCACATTACTGTGCTTACATATTTTATGAAATTGGCTTAGTGAAATGAAAATGTTATGAAAATTTGCTTAGTAACGCCGTTTTTGCTAAGAAAGAAATTTTCCTGCTAAGCAAATTGTTGTGCTACCATTAGCAGCTACATGTAGTTGTGCTAGCATGAAATTGGCTCGAAGGTGGCATATAATGCACACGTTTGATGGACAGAATAGAAAAACCAGTTAAGGTTTCATAATGCATTAAATTGGATGCACGGTTCATTGATTGCAGTAAAACTCATAAGCCAGGAAATTGACTTCGTAAATTCCCTTGACAGCCTAATAGGCCAGCCTGCATGTGTGTTTTTATTGTTTACTTTAATAATGACCCGGAGGCCTGCAGGGTCTTTTTGGGGGTGACGCACTTGAGTAGAAGTGCAGTTCATGTCCCTGGGGGTTGGGGTGGGGTGGGGGGGAGGGGCGGTTGGGAATTGATCAGGGCCAAAACCATCTGAGCAGAAATAATTTGTTGTGAATTTTAAGTCTGCTGTTGGGTTGAGTTTGGGTTTATAGAGCGTGTAAGTTGACCTAGAGAACGTATGACTTTACGAGTAACCCAACCATCGGGCACAACGAATTAGGAGCTTCCACGTGTAAAGCGAGTAGTTTAAATGGTGGAGATCTCGAAAATATTTACTACCGAATTATTAAGAAATATCTTACTCATTTAAAAGTAAATTATGATTGTAGGCATCCATCAAAATGATTGCAGGCATCCATCAAAATGATTGCGCTACTATAGATATCCTGTACTGTTCTAAAAAATTGGAGGGTGGAGGGGGGCCCCGGCCCTTCGAAGCTGCGATTGCGAAACGCTGGGGTACCGTCGATTCTCAAAATAGGGGGAACATTTTTCTCACGCGGAAAATAAAGAGTTTTTGGCATCCAATCTTAACATCTTGTTTTTTGTAGTCGAAAAAAGGTGGTTATTTACCTTAATTTGTTATCATCCAATGACACAAATTGTATTGAAATTGAAAAAAGCAGTGGAAAAAAATAAACATTGATGTACAGTACCCAAACGACGTTAACAAATACCTCCCCTAAAAAGGGCAATAATAATTGATAAATTGTGGAAAATTCTGCTTCGAACCCAAATTCTACGTGTTTTTCATGCTAAGCAAAAAACCAGCTGATTATCAATCAAAAACAATAAAGATCACGTGAAAATTTGGTCTGTAACCTTGTTTTTACCAAGGACAAATTTTCATGCTAAGCAAATTTTTGTGCTTAGCAGCTCGGTGAAATTGGCCCCAGGTCACATATTTGGTGCTGCTATCAAGGTGAAACGCTGTGATATGAAAGTGACATGTGGGAATCATTGATTATTTTTGTTGCATTATGCATTCCTTGCATTAACCACAACAAAGGCTATGGATTAATGTTGGTAGTCTGTATTGATGTCTAGTGTGGTTTTGTCAATATATTGATGGTGAATGTGAATGGGACTAATTTTGATGAGGCCAATGTCTGAATGTTGTATTGAACATTGGTGATTTTGAAACAGGATCTACATGTACATGTACCGGTATTCTCACTAAGGCATAAAAAAAAAAAATGTTATGTTGGCGTAACGGGCCCCCAAAAATAGGGTACATGTAGGTACATGTAGGTAGGGATTTATTTATTTATTTATTTTTTTTTTTTTCCCCCAGCAATGAAAATGATATGTTTTCTAATTGTTTAAGCCGGTAGTGATACACGATAGCGTGTCCAGGTTCAATATTTTCACAATCCACACACACAACAATGAGAAACGGTCAGAAATGGTTTCAAACGTATTTATAATAACTCGATTTATATAGATTTTAATCATTAAACTTCGTCCCTTGAAAAAAAAAATATCCAGGGTCGGCCGTATTTTTAGGGTCGGTCGAGTTACGCCAACATAACATTTTTTTTTTATGCCTAATGTGAAGTTCAAAGTGATAATTAAAGGTATTTTTTGCAGATATCGAAAAAATTTACTACCAAATGTTTAAGAAATGTTCTCTTTTTGAAAGTAAATAATGATTCTAGGCATCCAGCAAAATGATTGCGCTAGATATCTTGTAATTGTTCCAAAAATCTAATTGCCAACAAAAAATCATGATCGCCGGATGGAGATCGTGAAAAAACA
Organism: Crossaster papposus; assembly: GCA_037893245.1. NCBI lineage: Eukaryota > Metazoa > Echinodermata > Asteroidea > Velatida > Solasteridae > Crossaster > Crossaster papposus. Next base: position 669,107 of record JBAIAA010000111.1, on the reverse strand, counting down.
AGAACAACATAAGAACAACTGCCCGACGCCGGTTAAAAAACGAATGTCGTTTTTCTTGCTTTACTCAGCATCCATGATTGTAAAACTTTGGAAAGGTTAGTTAAACGATATTTACTATAAAATACAACCCCCCAAATCCATCCATTCATGATAATTCAAACAATTACAAATGGTGTATCCTACCTTTAATTAGTGAATTTTAGGAACTTCAGTGACAGTGATGGGGACATTATGGAGATGATTACTTGAAAGACCTATGAGTCTAGCCGCGAGTCAAGTCGCGAGTACCGGTAAATAGATGTGGACTAAAAAATATGTCTACCAAAAAGCAGGTAACTGACAGTAAAATTGGTATCTATCTGCAATCATATGTGACCTGTCACCACAAATTGAGAGTAAAGTCGCACAATGTGATTCAGAAATATGGCCATCCAAAGTCAAAATATGAAGGGGTAGTCAATTTTGAGATTTTGAGTAATTTGGAAAGCCCAAGTCTTCCTCTACATATTCCCATTTTTTGGCTGACATCAGATGATCGAAAAACCTCTTAAATTACTTGATTTTGCGTAGTGTTTGCGTAGTTAGTGTTTGGATTAAAGTCTATCAGTGGTCTAATTAACACGGCAATTAAATATGCAATTCAGGTCCTCGTAATTATTCCACGTTTTCAAAATTTTGATATTTTGTTGTTTATACAATAGTTTGTATGTGTGGAAAATTTCAAGAAGAAATAATGATTAGAACATAGCCGTTGCTATGCTCAACCGAACCTTACTTGTCCTGTTTTGTAATCTTTTGCGTGTTTTGTTTAAGATGTTTAAAGTACGTTTTCTCACAAACACGTTTTTGTGAAACCCATGATTTTCTAGAGCGCTGTAAAAAGTATTTATCGCAAAACCCCCAAGTGTTATATACCATTGGAAAGCTCTCTTTCTCAAGAATTCGAAAATACCAATATCTAAATTTTCAATATTTCCGACTTTACTCTCATTTTGTGGTGACAGGTCACATATTGGGGTCGAGGTAGCAAAAACGCCCCTCTAAGTTTCTTATATCTGCTGTTTCTGACCAGCCCACAGTGGGCGAAGCCACACCCCCCCCCCCCCCCACTACAGTCATGATTTTAAGTGCATCCAAATCCCTAGGCACATATAACCTGGCAAAGGACACAGTTTCTGTTTGTTATGCGTTATGGGGACAATCCATAGGGTTTGTGTGCTAAGGGAAATCTCTCTAAACTCAAACTCAGAACATTCTAAAATTCAAAATTTTTCAACATCGCCCTAATTTGTCTTCTCCATTTTTTTTCTTTATTATACCCTAACCCAATTCTTTTCTCTAAACCCTGTTACTGGGGACGAAATGCGCTATGGGGACTCGAAAATGTCCCTACTACTCGGTCGTTTGGGTTTTTTTTCAAAATGAAATAACCTGTCCCCAAAACTAGATGGAGGCTAGAACACGAATATACTCTCAAATTTGTATCCTAGTGGAGACATCTCTTTGTTCTCGTGTACAAACTGCTTAAAAAGTCGGGCACCTTTTTCAAAATGCTCCTATTTCAACCACAATTAATTTCCTGGGTTGAAATTTCGACCCAATATACCCTATATTATACCCTAACCCAAACACTAACCCTAACCCACATCCTAAACCTAGTTTTTGAGTAATTTGAGTACACTCCAAAAATCTAATTCGTGAAATTCCCAGTGGAGACCTATTCATCTATAGAAATTTACCCTACGGAGACCTTTTGTCTCCATTATACACATTGTGTTCAGGTCTCCAGAGGGTACCGAATTTCAGATCACTTGTAGACTGCAAAACACTCGAACCATGCAATCATTTCCCAAGATGCTTCCTCTTGAGACAATCTTGAAGTGTCCTGGCCCCCTTCCTCAAGTGCACAGCACTTTGTTGGGAGTGAAAAACAGAGGAATCAAAAATAAAATTGTCATATCCCAAAGGCTTCTGCCCTCCTCTTCTATAACCTGTTAGACACACAAAACCTGAACCTGGGCGGAAGCACTCCAGAGAGCCATCAGGCTAAGTGAAAATAAGTGCATAGTATGTACCAAGGGCTAACAAGAGTCAGTTTTCGGATAAGAGGTCGGAGCAGATTATTTTTAAAGGTGACATTCGGCCGGATTTTTCCCCTTTAAAATTTCATGTTTTAGAATTTTTTACTTTTTACAAAATTTCATTGTTTATTTACTGCCACCTAATTTAAAGGTAGGATACACCATTGGTAATTGCTTGAATTATTAGGAATGGGTGGATTTTATATATTTTTTTTTTTTTATTTTTATTTTTTTAAATTTTTTTGGGGGGGGGTGATTTTTACAGTAAATATTGTTTAACTGACCTGTCTAAAGTTTTGCACTCGTGGATGCTGAGAAAAAAGCCACAAAAAAATATTTATTTCATCAAACTTTATTCATATAAAAAAACCTAAAACAACGTTTACACCAATCACCGCTGTTTCGGCTGTTGTGTAAAGAGACATAAAGTTGTTAGCAAGTGCCATTTTAAAATCCAGGTGAAATAAAATACTTAGTGACCCGCGACAGAGGCATGATCAAAAACCAGAAATTACATTAGGGGTTTTTCAAATTTTCTGAATTCATTTATAAGAATATCTGTGATGTAATAAGCCCCTAAAACCAAACAAAATTGGTATGACAAGCGCACAATTCGAATCTACATGTAAATACAGATGCTCTGTTTTGTAGTCATAAGGAAAAGATGGTTTTGAGGAAATTTTCCAAAAAGAAAAAATGATTTGTGAATGAATGTGTTTTTCGTAAGAGCAAACCCAGCAAGTGATTAAACAAAAAAAATGGGTTTTAATATTCAAATGTTTTCCATCTTCAACGTAGTCTTCCGCAGACCGCAATGCGACATTGCGGTCTAGTTTGATACCCGTGTTATCGCGTCTGTTCGGGTATCCTATCGTGTAGACGATTTCAAATGGATCTCCTTCCAACACCGTCTCGGAACCATTGCAAACGACCACTGAAGTAAAGTGAAGGATAAACAGCAGAGACAGGAGAATAGCCATCGTGCATACAGTCATGTCCCAACACTCTAAACAGTGAAATGTCCAAGGGTAGAAACGTTTGTACTAGCCGAGTCCGATGAAGGTGCAGCTTCACAAATGTTGCAATCAAGGGATGTACCAAACTATTTTGACCATTCTATTTCCTCATACAGCTCTTTCTGCACTTCTACCCTACTGTATAAAGGAAACTCTCTGAATAAACAACAGAATTGACACGGCAACACTTACAGATTCGTTCCATCACTCATACATGTACATTTGTATGCATGAATGTGCAGTTACAATAAAATAATAAAAAATGTTTTTTTGGGGGGTGTTAAAGGTAATTAGTTAATATTAGAAAGAGTTTTTGAAACATTTTAAACACAAAAGAAAGTGCAGATTGTTTTATAAAGCACACATTGATTATTGCATATACTTTAAAGGGAAATTCCAGACTCAAAAATATTTTACCTAGTCTAAAAGAATATATGGTAACATTTTGACTCCGCAGAGAATTTGTTTTGATTTGTTATCGAGAACGACACACGCGCTTATTATATTCACGATTTCTTGCCATTCAGGAGTACAAGGGCGCGGCCATATTGTTCAAATTTCCCGCCTCGTCTGGGAAATTATGACGTAGTGTCTGCACCTCAATGCGCACATCGCTTTATTGTCTGTTGTTTGCACTGGTATCCCACCTTGATGCGGCCAACTACATTATGCAGACGTATGTTGTACGGCGCCCGACTATTGCGAGTACATGTATTGCATTTCTGTGCAGAATATTGACTTGACGCGCCACAAATTATCGTTTATTTTTGTAATTTCTGAGAAGAATAGAAAATCTGTGAGCTAGTAATTATGGCAACAGGTCCTCTCCGGATTTTGAGCCCACTTTCACATGTACAGTACACATTGTGTATACACTATGCCGTACACAAAAGGGTTCACTTGCATTCCTTGCGTTTGCAGGGCCGCTATCGATCGGGCTTCGAGTAATGATGGTACAGACACTACGTCACAATATCTCGGATGTACCGATAAACCAGAACAAAATGGCGGCTCGCATGACGGTAAGCGCAGTGCGAGAAAATCTCTGTTCTATATGATTACCGAAACCGATACAAATGAAATAAAAATCAAGTCACAATGGCAATTGACACTCTTTAACATTATGCAATTATAAACTATGGGTGGAGTTTCCCTTTAAATCACATTTACTTTATGTACAATGAACTTTATATTTATATAATTGCAACTACATATATGTATGTGGTATTTTGTGTATGCTTCCCTTGCACACTATATCCTTAAACAACTTTAAAGTACAACTTAGTACATTGAACCTTATCAACCATGCAACAATTGATACAATTGATTTTACACAAAAATACATGTGAACCCTTTTTTTGATCAACAACATACTATCACTTCGATTACATTGAAACAAACAAAAGTCCAATAAAATTATATTAAAATGGTCAAATCTTTTTCGATTTTTTTTTTTTTTTTAATAAAGCAGTTTTTGTTCATAATCTACACAAAGATTTCAATGGGAATTCGAAATTGTCTTTAAACATACAATGTACATGTAGGGCTTGAAAGTGGCGAGATGTCACAATAAAATTATATTAAATGGTTAAATCTTTTTTCGAGAATTTGAATAAAGCAGTTTTAGTTCATAATCTACACAAAGACTCCAATGAGAATGCGAAATAATTTTGTCTTTAAACATACAGGGCTTGAAAATGGCGAGATGACATTCACCACAGCTCACACACAGAGTAACCAGTGTTGTTTTGAGTTTGTGACCAGATTAAAGTATAAAATCAATGCAGCTCACAAATTATAGTTTTAAAGGTAGGATACACCATTTGCAGATATCAAAAATATTTACTACCGAATTATTAAGAAATATCTTACTCATTTGAAAGTAAATGTTGATTTTAGGCATCCAGCAAAAGGATTGCGTTAGATATCCTGTAATTATTCCGAAAAAATATAATTTTATAATGAAAAATATAATTTTATAATGAAAAATTCGCGATCGCCGGATGGCGATCGCAAAAAAACAAAGATAACATAAGAATAACTGCCCGACGCCGGTTGAAAAAACCTGCTGTTTTTCGTGCTTTTCTCGGCATCCATGATTGTAAAACTTCGGACAGCTCAGTTAAACGATATTTACTCTAAAATACAACCCCCCAAATCTACTCGTTCATGATAATTCAAGCAATGACTAATGGTGTATACTACCTTTAATGTGTTTTTGCATTGCTAAAAAAAATTCACAAGAAAAACTTTGGCCCCTCAACCCTCGGGTAATTATGCCTAAAGCGTAACTGAAATATAAACAGTGCTTGTCAAACAAAACGTCCACTAGTTATTGGATTTATAACTGAGTCCTGCACTCGGACGTCTACAGCACTTCAATCCTGTCGCTCAACTCTCTATTCATGAACAGGTAAACGAACAGCTAGGCAAAAGTTGAGCGTAAGGCAGTATATTCTGTGCGGGTGGTGGGAGTGAGAGTTTGATAAGCTGTGCTGCTATGGGGCACTGTATCGTCTGCTGAAAAACGATCCATAAAAAGTGTGGTAAATAAGGTTTTATGAAAGTGAGGCTATTAACAGAGATAACTTAATGGTCAGATCAAATGGCGGATTGGCACTGTGTTCTTCTAATGTTTTCTCTTCTCAAAGTAAAAAATAGTTCTTGTGCAAAAATTCAGTTGTGGTCTGGTAGTGTGTAAACCAAGTGCAAGTTCTTAGTACTTTCAGCTCCTTTTAACTTTTGTTGGTTTTCTCTAAATCTTTTTTCTGCATTAGGTACGAAATGTATCTATTTGCAGCCACATTTATGTATTCACAGATAAGCAAGATATTTGACGAAACACTAAATAAAACTATGAGCCAGTTTTAAAATACACACTGGCAACGAAATATGCCTCAGTTTTGAAGAAATGTCATTGTAAAAAAATTCAAATTAATGATGGCCTGGTTTTTTGGAGACAGGAAAGAAAGTCATGGAACCCACCTTTTGTCTTTCCTGACATCATCTCCCTCACTTGCTTTTTTGTCTTGCTCTCCCCACCCCTGGAACAAGAAGGGCCATTGTCATGCGCCAGCATTGCCATTCTGCTAGGTAGCACTGGTAAGACACATTCGATGGTTTCTTCATAGAATTGCACGCCGTCATTTGCGTAAATCGAAGGGTCTGGTTGTATCCCCGTCATGGCCAGTGCGTCAGTTGTACTTTTCGCTGGAGATGGGTTAGCTTCAGTTCTCTTATTGGATGTCCCTTTGCCATTGTCGCGCCGTAGTCTTCTACAAGCATAACAGCAAGCCACAATTGCAATAATGACTAGAAGAGTATTAAGGGGGACCGCCACAATTATGACAGTTTCTAGGTCGCATGGGGAATCTGTTGGAGATGTTTCGGCAGATGTCTCTTGGTCAGAACTTTCGGAAGATGTCAAAGTCTCAGCGAATATGGTCAGAGGACCTTTTGAGCAAGTGTTTTCAGGATGTCCGACAACACTGCAGTTAAAGAAAGCATTGTTGAAAGTCCAGTCGATGCTGCCGATTGTAATTTCGTAAACTGATTGTCCGGAGTTGTGTGTTTCGTTCTTGCCAGTGTTTTTTGGGTGGTTTGTGAGGGATGCCTCCAGGTCATATCGCCTTGATATGCAGGTGAAACTCACTCGGGAGCCAATCTCGATTGTGGTCGAGTTTGGAATCACGGAGCAGACGGGATCCTCTTCCACATTCAGTGTGATGTAACGAGAATCGTTCCAGTGATTTTCTGTGCATTTTGACGAGTAATCCACTGTAAATGTGAACAAGCCCTCATCCTCCTTTCGCACCTCTATAACCCTGAGCATGATAACTTGACTTAATCTGTTCCCCGCTTTTGGGGCAAACTCAACATGTACCCTTTCTAAGGCTAGTTGGATTTGTGACTTTATTGAATTAATTTTCATAGTGTGGGAAATATTAATGGTGTTCCCATTAGACCAGTGCAAGCAGAGTGTCACTGGGAATGTTCTGTTCAGGTAGTCTATCGTGTAGACGATTTTAAATGAATCTCCTTCCAACACCGTCTCGGAACTATTGCAAACGACCACTGAAGTAAAGTGAAGGATAAACAGCAGAGACAGGAGAATAGCCATCGTGCATACAGTCATGTCCCAACACTCTAAACAGTGAAATGTCCAAGGGTAGTAACGTTTGTATGTCTATCACTAGCCGAGTCCGATGATAGTGTAGCTTCACAAATGTTGCAAGCAAGGGATATACCAAACTATTTTGACCACTCTATTTCCTCATACAGCACTTTTTGCACTTCTACCCTATAAAGGAAACTCTCTGAATAAACAACAGAATTGACACGGCACTATACTTACACATTTATTTCATTACTCATACATGCATGAATATGCAGGTTTTTTAGAAAAAGTTTTTGAAATTTTTAAACACAAAAGAAAGTGCAGATTGTTTTACAAAGCACACATTGATTATTGCATACTTTAAATCACATTTACTTTAGTTGATGTTTTCATTTTCGTTCAAGTACATTGTACTTTGTATACATAATTGCAACTACATATCCATGTTTGTTGTATTTTGTGTATGTTTCCCTTGCACACTATATCCTTAAACAACTTTAAAGTACAACTTAGTACATTGAACCTTATCAACCATGCAACAATTGATACAATTGATTTTACACAAAAATACATGTGAAACCATTTTTTTATCAACATCATTCATGTACTATCACTTTGATTACATTGAAACAAACAAAGGCACAATACAAATATATTAAAATGGTCAAATCTTTTTCGATAATTTGAATAAAGCAGTTTCACTTCATAATCCACACGAAGATTCCAATGAGAATGCGAAATAACGTTGTCTTTAAACATGTACAGTAGGGCTTGAAAATGGCGTAATATCATTCGCCACAGCTCACACAAAGTAACCAGTGTTGTTTTGAGTTTGTGACCAGTTTAAAGTAAAATCAATGCAGCTCACAAATTATAGTTTTAATGTGTTTTTGCATTGCTAAAAAAAAATTCACAAGAACAACTTCGGCCCCCGGCCTGAACCCTCGGATAATTATGCCCAAAGCCAAAGGGTGCACTTCCCTAATTGAAGGGAGAATTTCTCCGCAAGCTCATTAGCATGAAATGTGCCCCCCCCCCCCCCCCCCCACAATTTCTTTTGAAAAAGGATGCTGTTTGGTGAAAGAAATGGTGGGATTGTGTAAATATAGTATAGGATCAACTCCCTGGATTTTAAGCTTCAATCTGAGGGCAGACTTGACAAAATTACGGTTGAAAAATGGGTCCTAATTGCCATAGAACGTGGAGGGATGCCATTTGTAAAATGGCTGCTTGCAGGCTCAGGAAGTATCACTTTTCGGGAGGTGAGTTTCTTTTGGTGTGAATATTAAAAAATGTATTTGGCTAACCTACTAAAAATTGAAAAGAAATGGAAAGATTAAGACCAAGACAATAATCTGATTGTTGTTTGAGAAACCCCAGTGATATGTCGGTGTGCATGAAACTTAGTCCTGAACATTGTTGATTTGACACTGTTTTCATAGGGACTTGAATTAGGCTAGTGCACCCCTAAGTGAAATCTAAACAGTGCTTGTCAAACAAAACGTCCACTAGTTAGTGGATTTTTAACTGAGTCCCGCACTCGGAGTCTACAGCACTTTAATCCTGTCGCTCAACTCTCTATTCCTGAACAGGTAAACGAACAGCTAGGCAAAAGTTGAGCGTAAGGCAGTATATTCTGTGCGGGTGGTGGGAGTTAGAGTTTGATAAGCTGTGCTGCTATCGGGCACGTCATCTGCTGGAAAACGAGGCATAAAAAAGGGTGGTAAATAAGGTTTTATAAAAGTGAGGCTAACAGAGATAACTTAATGGTCAGATCAAATGGCGGATTGACACTGTTTTCTTCTAATGTTTTCTCTGCTCAAAGTAAAAAATAGTTCTTGTGCAAAAATAAAATTCAGTTGTGGTCTGGTAGTGTGTAAACCAAGTGCAAGTTCTTAGTACTTCCAGCTCTTTTTAACTTTTGTTGGTTTTCTCTAAATCTTTTTTCTGCATTACATGTAGGTACGAAATGTATCTATTTGCAGCCACATGTATTTACAGATAAGCAAGATATTTGACCAAGCACTCAATAAAACTTTGAGTCAGTTTTAAAATACACACTGGCAACGAAATATGCCTCAGTTTTGAAGAAATGCTATTGTTAAAAAGATTCCAATTTATTATGGCCTGGTTTTATGGAGACAGGAAAGAAAGTCATGGAACCCACCTCTTGTCTTTCCTGACATCATCTCCCTCACTTGCTTTGTTGACTTACTCTTCCCTTCTCTGGAACAAGAAGGGCCATCGTCATGCGCCAGCATTGCTATTCTGCTAGGTAGCACCGGTGAGACACATTCGTTGGTTTCTTCATATATTGGAACGCCGTCATTTGCTAACCTCGACGGGTCTGGTTGTATCCCCGTCATGGCGAGTGCGTCAGTTGTACCTTTCGCTGGAGATGAGTTAGCTTCAGTTCTCTCCTTGGATGTCCCTTTGCCATTGTCGCGCCGTCGTCTTCTACAAGCATAACAGCAAGCCACAATTGCAATAATGACTAGAAGAGTATTAAGGGGGACCGCCACAATTATGACAGTATTTAGGTCGCATGGAAAATCTGTTGGAGATGTTTCGGAAGATGTCTCTTGGTGAGACCTTTCGGAAGATGTCAAAGTCTCAGCGAAAATGGTCAGAGGACCTATGGAGCAAGTGTTTTCAGGATGTCCGACAACACTGCAGTTGAAGAAAGCTCTGTTGAAAGTCCAGTCGATGCTGCCGATTGTAATTTCGTAAACTGATTGTCCGGAGTTGTGTGTTTCGTTCTTGTCAGTGTTTTGTGGGTGGTTTGTGAGGGATGCCTCCAGGTCATTCCGCCTTGATATGCAGGTGAAACTCACTCGGGAGCCAATCTGAATTATGGTCGAGTTTGGAATCACGGAGCAGACGGGATCCTCTTCCACATTCAGTGTGATGTAACGAGAATCGTTCCAGTGATTTTCTGTGCATTTTGACGAGTAATCCACTGTAAATGTGAACAAGCCCTCATCCTCCTTTCGCACCTCTATAACCCTGAGCATGATAACTTGACTTAATCTGTTCCCCGCTTTTGGGGCAAACTCAACATGTACCCTTTCTAAGGCTAGTTGGATTTGTGACTTTATTGAATTAATTTTCATAGTGTGGGAAATATTAATGGTGTTCCCATTAGACCAGTGCAAGCAGAGTGTCACTGGGAATGTTCTGTTCAGGTAGTCTATCGTGTAGACGATTTCAAATGAATCTCCTTCCAACACCGTCTCGGAACTATTGCAAACGACCACTGAAGTAAAGTGAAGGATAAACAGCAGAGACAGGAGAATAGCCATCGTGCATACAGTCGTGTCCCAACACTCTAAACAGTGAAATGTCCAAGGGTAGTAACGTTTGTATGCCTATCACTAGCCGAGTCCGATGATAGTGTAGCTTCACAAATGTTGCAAGCAAGGGATATACCAAACTATTTTGACCACTCTATTTCCTCATACAGCACTTTCTGCACTTTTACCCTATAAAGGAAAATCTCTGAATAAACAAAGGGAAAAAACAATTCCCATTATGTTTTCTTAACCACCCCGAGTCCATCCGAAATCCATTTCCTGTTTTGGAGGATTTTAGCGGATTCAGGATACCTCCATATTGAACAAACTGGAGGACGTGTGATGGATTGAGGATTTTAAGCCTATAGCGTTAATTACTGCAGGAGTTTGATGGATTCAGGAATCAGAAATTTAGGTGATGGACTGTGATGGACTCTATAGGACTCTATATGGAGAAACACACTGCAATTTTCTATATGCCACCATGGTATATCCTGAATCTGCCAGAGTCCATCAACTTTTGCTGGTGGATTATTGATGGACTCGGGATATCTCCAGTACGCATACTGGTGGAGTCTGATGGACTCAGGACACCAGCAGTTTTGGTGGATTGTAACGGATTCAGGATACTTTCTAGAAAAAGCAGTGAGGGCCGAATCCATCAAATTCCTGCAGTAACGCTATAGGCTTAAAATCCTCAATCCATCACACTCCTCCAGTTTGTTCCACAAAGAATCTTTTGCAAAAGATTACTGAGCAGAACAAATCTAAATTTGATTTTACTGATGAGCGTACCCACCAATTGCAAGAAGTAAAATGGATAGTGTGTTTTCTCAGTAACTATTCTTAATTTGATGTGTGTATAATGACCGCTGGTTTTGCTCAATATTATATATTTTTCAAATACCCTATACCCAATAAATTATATATTATTTTAAAGCTAAGAATTCAAGGAATCTTGAAATACCAATATCTCAAAATATCAAAATGTCAACTTTTCTCTGATTTTGTTGGAGCAGCCCCCCATTTTACTTGAGTTACTCGAGTTACGAAGAGTAACGCGTAGCATCTCGCGACGCGTCGTACGATCTCTTTCACGAAACTTGCGATGCGTTGAACACATCACAACTACCTTGACAACGGTATAAAACACGTCGTAAGTTACGATGTGTCTTTGGATCGTCGTAAAATAAGATGCGTCTTTAAATAGCTAGTTTTACGCCATATAAACGAGACTAGAATACTCGGGCAATGTGTGGGAAGTTGTAAATGAAACTTTCATCGTAGTCATGTATCAATAAACCTTGAAGTAATAGTGCACTTGCAATTTCAAATTAGCTAGAGGTCCACAGCAAGCTTGTTTTATGTTAAAACTGCACCATACGTCAGCCAATTTGATTTACGTTTTTGAAGCTTTCCGAGGAGAGATTTGACGACTCTGGTGAATACCAGACGGCTATTTACTGTGCGTTGAATTGGTACATACAACAGTCACTGTTTTGTGATATAAATACACCTACATTTGTACGACGCGTCGCACGTACGATGTGTTTTGTGAAATGGATTTCACGACGCGTCGCAGCTGCAACGCGTCATAGAGATACGACGCGTCGCAGGGCTGCGATGCATCGTAAGTTACTGAAATCGGGTGCTGGTCACATATATACCCCAACCCAAAACATCTAATCCCAAACACTAACCCTAATCCCAAACACTAACCCTAATCCCAAACACTAACCCTAATCCCAAACACTAACCCTAGTTTTTGAGTAAAATCCATGGATCTATTTTGTGAAAACCTTATTTATGTAGACCTATTCATCTATATAAATATAACCAGTGGAGACCTTTTGACTTCCATTGCCCCTAATGTGTTCAGGTCTCCGCATGGTACCAAATTTAGAAACATTAGAACGTATACCACTGCCATGCAGTAAACAGTAGAGCAAGGGTTCAATTAATGATTTTTCCAACAATTATTTCATGGTTTCATTTTCAAGCTTGAGAGCCCGAGGGATGCTTCTTCCCGGAAAGTGCTCCTTTAATTTTAATTGGTCTGGCTTCGTCCATTAAGAGTCACCAATGGACTCTATTTTGTTTTTGCTCTTTCCCCCGGATTATTGATTGAAGTCTGACTTTAGTGTCTGTGTTTGTGGAGACCCTGGGATAATCAAACGGAGAGAGAGGGGGAGATTGCAAGAGTGGTTTTTCAAGCCTTTATTTATGGACTATAAATTGGACAAACAAGGGATCTCAGAGCCTGGTCTTGAAGATGTAATCTGCCATGGGAGTGAATGGATGAAAGCGTTTTATTTGTTTTTATTGAATTGGTGCCGTACATGTACTGTACATGTACTATACAGGGTGTCTCTAAAAAAAGTATACCCATTTTCAAATTCATATTGCGAAGCTACTGAATATTTCAGAAAAATACAAATGTCTCTAGAAAGGGTAGAATGTCTTCTGTTCAATAGTACATGTATATGGTTCATTATGTCATTGACATGGATGACTGAACAAACAAGACAGTTATAAAATGTGACCTGTTCCAACGAAACCCGGACAAAGTTGCACAATGTGTTTTGTCACAATGTACTCCGTCACAATGTACTCCTGAAGTAATTTCGGGATGGATTTTACCATTTTGAGGTTTTAGGTTTTCCTAAGTCACTCACTATTAATCTAAAATCTCCTCAAATTTGAACAAAATCCGTCTACCAGAAGTGTGTTTTGTTGTCAATTTTGTGAAACATTTGTGTATAGAAATAATACGCTTTTCTGAACTTCAAAGCTGTTTATCTCATAATTAGGTTGTCAGGGTTTTATCACTGAATCCAGACCCCAGGAAAGGTAGGGTGGGGGTACATATATGTAAGTGATACATCATTTTAAAGCTGAGAACCTAGAGAATTTGAAAAAAGCAAAATCTGAAAAACTAAAAAGTCGACTTTGTCCGGGTTTCGTTGAAACAGGTCACAAATGTACAGAAATCAGCACTGTGACAAGTTGGGATGATAAGTCAGGCACTAAGACATGAGACCAAGATGCCAGCTATGCATTAACAGGAATGGTAACCACCACCTTACATTTGTCAGGAAAGGGACCCTGTCATAATTTGTTCCAATGTGTTCAAACAGCAAAATAATTTGTCCCTAAAAACACCTGCCTGAGCTTTGTCAACACAAGTAAAAACAACTTGTCACAGTGCTGATTTCTGTTCATTTTATAAATGTCTTGTTTGTTCAGCCATCGCAATGACATAGGGCCTTTTCGAAATCGTTGCTTCGTCTTTGGCTTTGGCTTCGCCTCCGAATTCCGAATTACTGAAAAGCAAATAGAAATGGAAGAAAATTGAAATTGTCTAACTTTGGGGTTCACATCAATCGGGTGAATGTTTCTGAAGCATGGGCGTCAGAATGTGGCTGGAGATCTTGCAGTTGGGAGTCAAAAATCGCCTTAAGCCAAAGACGAAGACGAAGCCAGGGATTCGAAAAGGCCCATAATTAACCTAAATACCATTGGACAGAGAACATTCTACCCTTTTCACAGACATTTGTCTTTTTTCAGAAATATTCAGTAGTTTTGCAATAATACAAATCTTAAAAATTGGTATATACTTTTTTTGAGACTCGATCCCTGTATACTTGTGCACACTGCATTATGCATATAATTAGGCCAAACAAATAAATAGTTATAAATGCTTCCAGTTTGACCGACCCTAATTTTAGGCTCCGACCCTATCTTTATTTTATCGATAAATTGAAGGAAACTAATTATAATCCTATCTTTTTTTGTCTTCACAAAATGCTTCTAAACCATTTTTTTTTCGTCAAAACTCTTGCAGAGAAATAAAATCTACAAGAAATAAGCTTTAAAATGATTTATTACAACACATACACTGTAGTTGGCATTTATGGTTAGCTACAACAAGTAACACTGAATATGAAAATTCTTAGTTTCTTATTGTTTTTCACATATTTTAATGGTACTTTTCCCAAAATAAGCTCTAGCAACTTTACAGCCTTTTTGTCGTGGATGGTCACATTTTGTCTAAAACGCCTCACACTACACCTTTAATTTCAAACTGTTCCCCCCCCAGTGCGAGATTGTTGCACGAAGGCCACCTTGTGTGACATTCTAGCCACGTACCGTACGCGAGCAGCGTGCGCATATAATTGTTGAGATGTTCAAGCCTGTAGCGAGCACCAATTCTAGTATTAGACTGTCGATAGTGGTTCAGATCAGGTGGCCTCAAGTGCAGGCAGTGTAAAATAATTCCCCAGGGCAGAGGCGAGGAGGGGAGGGGAGATATTTTTGCAGCTGTGATCCATTTTGATACATGTACAGTGTACGTGCAAACTCACATGTTGACGTTTCATGATCGTTTCGTGATCTAGTTTTATACCTGTGTAAGCGAGTCTCGTATATTGTTTAACCGGTTCGTGTTATTTGTGACCGTTCACGACGAAAGGGCTGTAAAGTAGGCATCTTAAGGTTTTTAGATATTTAGAGAAATTAAATCTACAAGAAATAAGCTTTAAAATGATGTATTACAACACATAGTTGGTATTTATGGTTAGCACTGAATATGGAATACAAGTAACACTGAATATAAAAAGTCAGTTTTTTTATTGTTTTTCACATATTTTAATGGTTCTTTTCTCAAAATAAGCTCTAACGACTTTATATACAGCCCTTTTGTCGTGGATCGTCACATTTTGTCCAGAACGTCTCACACTAGTCTGTCATGAACACCTTTAATTCCAAACTGTTCCCCCCCAGTGCAAGATTGTTGCACGAAGGCCACCTTGTGTGACATTCTAGCCACGTACCGTACGCGAGCAGCGTGCGCATATAATTGTTGAGAAGCCTGTAGCGAGCACCAATTCTAGTATTAGACTGTCGATAGTGGTTCAGATCAGGTGGCCTCAAGTGCAGGCAGTGTAAAATAATTCCCCATGGGCAGAGGCGAGGAGGAGAGGGGAGATATTTTTGCAGCTGCGATCAATTTTGATACATGTACGTGCAAACTCACATGTTGACGTTTCATGAATTAATGGCCGCGGCTTTTATTCATGGGTATAGGCCTACGTGCACATATGCATGATTATATGCTGAACGCATGTGGTACAAACAATCGTGAATTTTTATCACTGTGAAGACATGGCATTGTTTTTGTGTACAACATTTGTGGACGGTCAAAAAGTTTGTTCAAATTGCTCCTACTTAAACCGTAATTACTTTCCTGGGTTTAAATTTTGTAACAAATATACCGGTACCTTATTATTATACCATTTAAAGGTAGGATACACCATTTGCAGATATCGAAAATATTTACTACCGAATTATTAAGAAATATTTTACTTAGTTGAAAGTAAATAATGATTCTAGGCATCCAGCAAAATGATTGCGCTAGATATCCTGTCATTATTCAGAAAAATTTAATTTAATGAACAAAATTTGTGATCGCCGTCCGGCGATCACTAAAACAATTAAAATAGCATGTGTTCTTACACATGTATTTGAAAGGTTTGATTGAGAGGGAACTAACCTAATGCCTTTAAACTGTTTAAGAGAAAGAAAAAAAAAAAAAAAAACACCACAAAACCTGACAAGCCATTTTTCCTGTAATATACATTGGACTCCTTAACCTTTTATGAAACTAAGTATGTCAAATTTATCAGAACACTAATGTACAAATTGTACAAAACTTGCCCAATTCTGTCCAACATTCAAGACAAACATCAGGAATGAGTATTCAAATAATTTTGTCAATAGATGGCATAATAGAACTAGAAATGTAGCAAAATTGTCACACTTTGTGTTAAAAGTAGGATACACCATTGGTAATTGCTTGAATTATCAGGAATGGGTGGATTTGGGGGGTTGTATCTTATAGTAAATATCGTTTAACTGACCTGTCCGAAGTTTTATAACCATGGATGCCGAGAAAAACACGAAAAACAGCAACTGTTTTCAACCGGCGTCGAGCAGTTATTCTTATGTTATCTTTGTTTTTTCGCGGTCGCCGTCCGACGATCGCGAATTTTTCTTTATAACATTTAATTTTTCGGAATAATTAGAGGATTTCTAGCGCTATTATTTTGCTAGATGCCTAGAATCATTATTTACTTTCAAATTACATGTAGTAAGACATTTCCGGTAGTAAATATTTTTGATATAGAAGTAGTGTATCCCACCTTTAATCTCATGAAATGATAATGCTATATTGTTGCCCTACTGATGGCTTAATTATGCATAATAAATTTCATCCTATTATTTATGTACATGTATACTGTGTCTTTATAGGGATGATCCTTTCAGCTTTATATTGTCACGATCGTGCGGAAAATATAAAGAACCTTGTGTAATGCTAAATTAGCAATAATTGCATTTGCGAAGGGCATCTGTGTGTTTGGCATATATGTAAGGGGTTTTGGCAAGGGTTTTGTAAGGGTTTTGTAAGGGGTTTTGGCAAGATGAAACGGAACTGGGCAGAGGTTGAAATGAGGGTTCTCAGGTATGAGAAAAGAGAATAAAAATCTCTCATTGGAATGATGTTTGTTGCGCTTCAATTGGACATTTCATTGACAAGTTGAGGCTGTTTAAATTTGGCAAATGTTGATAAAAAGGCATTTCAAGTTTCGAGTGATGTACATCTGATATGGAACAAAACACTGTTATTACACTACTTTTATACCATTTCCCAACCAAATACATGATGTAGTAGGCATACCAAAGATAACAATGTAAATAAATCTGAAAAAGAAAACAAATAACCCATTACTTTCTTAACTACATTGGATGCCCTGTGCATGCCCAGTTCAGTTTCATTTTTGTTCAGAATGTTTTGCATACTATGATACATGATAACTATTAAACCGTTATTTTGTTATTTCTCGGTGCAAAACTGACATTCTCTTCACAAAATAAGGTCTGGGGCTGTTTATCGTGTTCACGAGTCGTATAATGGCGTTCTAATCACCTGGTAACTCGTGTTCACCAGTGGTGAACTCGAGGTGGAATTTTTTTCTCGATGTTCACAACTTCATGAACGAATGAAATACTTGCGCATGCGTGTTTGTTCACGTACGAGTTCTTGCGCGATAAAGAATGTCCTTATTACCGCACGACTAACTCGACTGTGCGCGTGCGTCGTGGTGTTTGGCGTTTGGAACGTAACCTAGCTACTCGTGAACATGGAGAAATTCACGGTGAACACGATAAACACGACGCGATTGGAACGCAGTATAAAACTACTAGCCTAAATCAAGATATCTTGGTATCATTTGCCTTATACAAAGATTCTCCATCCATTGGTAGAGGTAGTTTTGGCCTCGTGGTAGTGGAAGTACGGTATAATTCTAGTCGGTGGAGATATGTTTGTCTGGTTTTTTTATGGGGCCATTTGTATAGTTCATTCTTAAGTCCTGTTCGCACTGGACTTTTTTGGATAAAACTTACCGAGAAGATGGGTACTTTTCCCAATTTAAGTCCAGTGCGGACAGCCTAGGACGTTTTCCTCTCGGTTACTTTTCCCGAGTCCAGTGGTTACTTTTACCGGCCAACTGCTGCCCGGGAAAACTTCCCAGGTAACTTTTTCCTAGACGATAAGTCCAGTGCGAACAGCGCGAGTGGGTAAAAGCGTCTCAGGAAAACGTACATCCGGCCCCTTACTGTGATTTCATGCTACACAAGACACCGCGCATGCGCTCTTTGCATTGTTTACGTGCGCGCGCTGATGCATGCACATCGCATTGTGATCACACGAGTCATTATAATGACAGCTTGGCTACTTCTCCCGCGGTCTCGGTAAGATTTTCCCGTGTTGAAAGTCCAAGTGCGAACAGTGGTAACATTTGACCATTTTTTATTTTACCATCGTCTCAGTAAAACCTTCCCAGAAAAAAGTTCAGTGCGAACACGGCTTAAAGACTGCAACGTTCTGCCCCAGTCCCCAACACCTTACAATGGGCATGCATCATGGCATATCAGGGCTGGCTTTCTGATGACATTCTTTGCATTTTTTATTCCATTTTGACACTGACATGGTTGATTAGAAACTGGATCGGGTCGAACGAAAAAAAGTGAATTAAGGGCCTGAATTGTATCTTTCAAACATTGTGTGCAAGTTAATTACATATGTGTATGTATATTTGCGGAAAACAAGTCCTAGTGACCTTTTCATCTATAGAAATATTATATACCCTGCGGAGACCTTTTGACTCCCATTGTCCCCATGTACCAAATTTAGAAGCCTTTTCTCTCCAATATTTTCATTGTATTATTATTATTATTAATTCTTTCTGGTGATGAAACCAATTACAAGGATCCCTCAAAATCCCTAGGCACTGTAGCTCGTATGCCTGAAGAAACCTACAGAAAGAAGACAATGAGAAGAAGGTACAGTTTTAGAGGTGGGAGGAAAACCCCAGAAGAATATCCTGGGAGAAAACCCACGGAATCAGGCAGGGACTGAAAACCCAATCCACATATTGGCCCAGGCCGGATTCGAACCCGGGGCACAACAGTGGAAGGCAAGGAAAGAACCGCTACGCCAACACGGTGGATGACATAAGCAATTTACCTCAAAAAAAATTTAAAAATTTAATTTAAAGTCAATTTCACTGACATTTAGAAATATACATGGAAAATGTGGGGACACAAAAAAATGTCACACTTTTGAACCCCTTATTTAAAGGTAGTATACACCATTGGTAATTGCTTGAATTATCATGAATGGGTAGATTTGGGGGGTTGTATTTCATAGTAAATATCGTTTAACTTACTTTTCCGAAGTTTTACAATCATGGATGCCGAGAAAAGCACAAAAAACAGCGTTTGTTTTCAACCGGGGTCGAGCCGTTATTCTTATATGTTATCTTTGTTTTTTCGCGATCGCCGTCTGGCGATCGCGAATTGTTCTTTATAAAATTCTTTTTTTTGGAATAATTACAGGATATCTAGTGCAATCCTTTTGCTGAATGCCTAGAATCATTATTTACTTTCAATTTAGTAAGATATTTCTTAATAATTCGGTAGTAAATATTTTCGATATCTGCAAATGGTGTATCCTACCTTTAAATGAAAAATACAAAAATCACTAATTATTCATTATTTTGTAGATTTCGATCTCCACTATGTTCTGTGTGCCTAGTTCCATCTCATTTTGCCTTGCACATGTAGCTCGGATCTCACGATGATGACGTTTTTAGATGCCATCAAGTCAAGCGGACATGACAAATCTTTTTCCCCGAGTCTAACCAATCAAGCACACTCGAACAACCACAGCCCTCCCCCCTTTCCCTTCCTTATGCCAATCCTAATAAGCTTTAAAAATTAAAGCAGGTGTTTGCTGGCTGATGCAATAAAATTTTGGACCGGGGAAAAAATATATATTGAGAGATACGAAAGCTGGTGGGATGACGTCGGTGATGTCATCTGGACGTGTTTAATGAGGGCCACGGTCAGTTGTTCGTGCGGCCACCATCAAGTTAGATCTGTGACGCATACTATAACACACTCGATCGACGGTGCGTACAGATTTGGTTCAGGCGGCGTCTGTGCATATACGACCTCGGAGATACCGAGTGTACGGTCCTGACAGTTCGTATTGATGTCAGTGGCATTATGTCAAACCTGGAGCAGTCATTGAAGTCAACCGGCTCATGCATGCTGCACAAACGGAACGGTCTCATCAGTGAATTGCTAACAGTAACAAGGAACGTGTGTACGTGATCCGTGCTTTCTCGGCAATGTGTCAAGTGCTCGCTGGTTGATAGAGGTGTTACACCTGTAGTGTGTGTGTGTGGCCTGACTGTTTTAGTTTTTTTGTTGACAGATTTGGCGTGTGAATTACTACAATTTTGTCAGTTTGGTGAGTTTATAAACTACATGTATGTGAATTGTTCTGGCAAAATGAGACGGAACTTGGCACAAGGTATCGTTGAGAAAACTGCAAAATAATGAATAATGGGGGATTTATTTTTTATTTTCAGATTTATTGATGTTTGTAATCTTTGGTATGCCTACTAACTATATTTTGTGAAGAAATAGTAGGAAAATAATGAAAAAAGTGTTTTTATGAAAAAACAATTGGCATTTTTCCATATATAACATGTACAAAACTCGAAAACTTCAAAGGCCTTTTTCTCAACATTTTACTTTTGGCGACATGTTGATAAATGCGAACTTTAAACAGCCATAACTTGTTAATGGAATGTCCGATTGAAGTGCAACAAACAGCACTATAAGGAGAATTGTATCCTCATATTTAATAGATGAAAACCCTTATTTCAACCTCTGCCCAGTTCCGTCTCATTTTGCCAGAACGGTGACCCCTCACAAATCCTCTTGAAATAATCATTGCTTTGTAAATTTGGGGAGTGTGCATACAGGTGGTTTGGAAACTGTTGGGTACCCCATTACAGAAAAAAACCCACCGGTTCCTGGTTTTGTTTGTACACCATTACAGAAACCAACTTCCAAATTTAAATCTCATTCGATTCACCTTTTCAGCTTGTTTATAAAGGTCTGCTGAAACATCAGTGAGTTTACACCTGGGGCCAATTTCAATGAGCTGCTAAGCACAACAATATGCTTAGCATGAACATTTGTCGTTGGCAAAAACAAGGTTACAGACCAAATTTTCACGTGATCTTTATTGTTTTTGATTGATAATCAGCTGTTTTTTTGCTTAGCATGAAAAACCGGAGAATTTTGGCTGGTAACCTGTTTTTAATGAGCAAGACTTTTTTGTGCTAAGCAATTGTTTTGTGCTTAGCAGCTCTATAAAATTGGCCCTGGGAACTTGGAAGTGTTTACTGTGAGCTTTGTTTTTAGGTGACAATGCAACTTTTGCAAGCATCAACAATTTGAAATATATTTTGTAAATTTTTTGCACAATTTAACTCCCGAAACCTCTTCTCTGGATCCACTTCTGCCAATTTATTTGTTTAATGAAACCAAACCCTAGTAATTAGTTATGGTTGGTGTTTATTTCAATTTCAAATTTGTTGTAATGCGGGCAGATAGCTCCAACATGTAAGATTTTTCACTCACTTTTACGCTTTTACAGTTTCGTTCTTCAATTTTAAGATTTTTGTTTATGATGCCGTTTAAAAAATAAATAAATTTAACAACATGTTTAACATTAACATTAATACTACAAAATACTACTTTAAAGGTAGGATACACCATTGGTAATTGCTTGAATTATCATGAATGGGTGGATTTGAGAGGTTGTATTTTATAGTATATATCTGACCGGTTCGAAGTTTTACCGTGACAATCATGGATGCCGAGAAAAACAAGTAAAACGGCGTTCGTTTTCAACCGGTGTCAGGCAGTGGTTCTTTTTTTTTTAGCAATTGCCGTCTGACGATCAATAAAAAAAATTTAAAAAAAAAATCAATTATAGGATATCTAGTGCAATCATTTTGCTGGATGCCTACAATCATTATTTACTATAAAATAAGTAAGATATTTCTTAATAATTCGGTAGTACAAATGTTCGATATCTGCAAATGGTGTCTTACCCTTTAAAGGTAAATGTAGGATACACCATTGGTAATTGCTTGAATTATCATTAATGGGTAGATATGGGGGGGTTGTATTTCATAGTAAATATCGTCTAACTGATCTGTCCGAAGTTTTACAATCATGGATGCTGAGAAAAGCACGAAAAACAGCATTTGTTTTCAACCGGCGTTGGGCAGTTATTCTTATGTTATCTTTATTGTTATTCTTATGTTATCGCCGGACGACGATCGCGAATTTTTCCCTATAAAAGTACATTTTTCGGAATAATTACAGGATATTTAGCGCCATTATTTTGCTGGATGCCTAGAATCATTATTTACTTTCAAATGAGTAAGATATTTCTTAATAATTCTGCAGTAAATATTTTCGATATCTGCAAATGGTGTATACTACCTTTAAGAGTAGTATGCAGTATAGTTCGTCCTTTGAAAATCAAAGGTGACAGCCAACATCTCCATACTAGTTGGTGTTGTGTGTACGTTGATGGCTATTAAGTCCAATTCTAGCCAGGAAGTTGCGATCGCACACTAGACACATTAGATCTTCGACAGGGAGGGATAGTTGGGCAATGGGCACGTAAAGCTGGGCACGTGGCTGGGAAGCAACTAGTTGAGGAGATTTCCGTTGCTGTCGTTTCTGCTCAGCCTCCCTAATGCGACGGGCTTCGAAGTTGATGCACCTTCGTGGGAAGATCTTTGCCATGCCGTCCGATCATGTGGCATGTTCTTCCCAGCTACTCACATTGATGTTGAACTGTGAGGTGTTGTGACCGGGCGGTTAAGAACCCGGTTTTCTGTTCCGCAGAGTGTGAGTTCGAGTCCCGGTGTCGATACGTGTGTCCTTAAGCAAGGCAATTAAACCACTATTCCTTCGACCTTCGGATGGAACATAAAGCTGGAGGTCCCGTGTGTTGTGTAATACACGTAAAAGAACCCAGTAACACTTATCGCTATTGAGGAGGGGCTTTGCCCCGGTGTTCCTGGCAGCGCCTTGGAATAGGCAACTAGATTGATGGTGCTTTACAAATGCAGATTGGATTGGATTGGAACTGCTTCACGCTTTACTACACTGGCCTATGAGAATTTAGTTTACTGTGTACTGTATCCAAAATTAATACCTACATGTACATGTATACAGGATGCGAGAGGTAACCAGTTAATTTGCGCCGGGATTATTTTAACGAAACTCGATCTGAGGCGGGTTCAGGCCGATGGTACCGGGAAGCACACCTACGCATTTCCGGCCTGGCTCGCTGCCGACAGACATTTCCGGCCTTGCTCGTGACGTGTTTATGCGTCATCCGTTTGAAATCTGGGGAAAACTTTGCGTGTACATGTATACGTCCTCCGGCGCGAACTGGTTAAACAAACCACACAATTCCGGCCTCATAATCGCATTTGCTGTGAGAATTAACTGTTTTGACAGGATTTTACTGTACCTGTACTGTAACGATCCCCGGACAAAGTTGATAATTTGTTTTTTTAGATTTTTTATTTAAAATTCTCTAGGTTCTCAGCTTTAAAATGATGTATCGTTTACATGTACATACAAAATGTACGTACCCCCACCCTACATGTATTTCCTCTCGGGGAAGGATTTACTGATAAAACCCTGACAACCTAAATATGGGATAAACAGCTTTGAAGTTCAGAAAAGAGTATTATTTCTGTACACAATTGTTTCACAAAATCAAAAAAAAAACCACTTTATGTTGACACTTGACAGATTATGTTCAAATGTTAGGGCTGTCCCGAATATACCAAATGTTAAATGGACGAATTTTGAAACTGTTTGAACAAATCGTTCATTAGCATAATGCTGGCAGTTCAGTTGTGCTAAGAGCTGAGGGGTATTTTTTCTATTTTTTATTGATGCACTGTAGGTCAATGTGTCGGGTTGCGGATAATTTAATATTAGACGCGTCTCGAGTTACACGTACAGTACCATCGTTTGCTGTATAAATGAGATGTTAGTCGATTCAACAGGTTTGCGGTGGCATGTACTGTACATGTACCAGCACATATAGATCTGCACATTCAATCAATTAATACTGAATTTGTGACCCGCTCTGCAAAAAATGAGTCTGATCTCGCATAATACATTTGCACGTAAAGAACTACTTATTGTCTCGGAGGTGATTTTTCTTTCAACAAATAATTTTTTGGTTTTAAGGAATTTTGGTTTCTCCGACACCTATTTTTTTTAAAACTGATCGTTTTGAAAAGGTTGTTTTATCCCTAAAGTAGATTTAATCAAGGTTTTTTTTGTCATCTTCTAACCATAGCATCTGATGAAGCACTAAAATTATAAATCTTCATTTCTGTTCACAGACATTTTTAATATGTGACCCGCTCTGTGTCAGATGTCGCACAGTGCACTTACGAGATTTGGGTGGTTGAACGCGAAGAGGAGGGTTTCGTACACAAATTTGATATTCCTATTTCATGATTTTCACCTTGGTTACGATCTATATTTTCAATTTCTACATTAAAACATGCTGAATTAAATCAGATTTAGTGAGAAAAAACGGTTTTGTACAAGTATTCTATTGCATACAACTCTCCTAAAGGGAAATAATTTTGTTAATGCATGATTTCTCATGAATTGGGTTTTTAGATTTCGCAAAATCGTCAAAATCGTCGATGTATCACAAGAACGCAGCATGCTACAGACCTCCAACATATATCAAATTAAAGAGGACAGTGCACTCCTTCTAATGGTATACATAACTTTGTTTGTCAAATTGTCGACATCTGACTCATTTTCACAGAGCAGTTCACATATATAACTGAGAAAAAGCTAATTTCAAACAATCGTAAAAGACCAATGCCATACATGTACAGTATATCAAATGAAAGCTTATTTCCTGCTTTTTCTGACAAATTGTAATATTAAAAAAATTCTTATCAACACATCAGACTCATTTTTGCCTTTTTTCGGATGACTCACCATTGGCCGTGCAATATCTCATTCGAAAGCTCATAACAAATTATACAATGCTAGAAAATTATCAACTCAATTCAAAAATCTATTTTTCAGGGTGCCACCCTCTAAAAGCACCGACGCATCAACTTTAACTTTTTCTTTCTTTCTATCCTTTTTCTGTTTACAGATTTAGGGCCAATACTCTACCTGAAGAAATTATGAGCAGGAGGAACCGCGAGTATAAAGTAAGAAACATTTTCTTTTAAAACCCTAACCCTGCCAAATCCAGCACAGTGCATCTGTGGTGACTGCTTGACCTTGCTGGACTCTGCACACAAGTCAATGTGACAAAGTATGCAATATGTTGCATCTGGCAGGGTTTCTAGCCAAAATACCCTGGAGGGTTAGGGGTTAATTAATCGTATACGTTTGGTAATTGGATCCCACTGCTGTTTGTTTCAATCCTATATAGTTATAGATATATACCATAAAACTCACCTGTACAAATTTAATTTCAAAAGGTGGTAGCGATTTTGAGATATTGCCGAAAATCTGGAGCAGTTATGTTCACGCAGAAAGAATAATCTGCATTGGAATACACAGTCTGAGAAATGTCACTGCAGTAACGCTTCTCAGATTCAAATTTTTGGGGACAAAAGGTGATATCTTTTTCCATAACCGCAGTACTTCGAAGTGAACAGTTTCTAAAAATCTTTAACCCTATAGCCTCAGTCACACCGAATTGTACGATTTCTGGAATCGTGCGATTGGTGGTGATTTTGGCCGAAGTACGACCAGTCGACAATGTTTTTTTATACGATCTCCACTAGCCGTCGTAAAATGCGATTGCTCTTTAACTAGTTCGTGCCGAATGGCGTATATAAACGCAAGATTTTCCCCAGAGTCAAAACGAATGACGAATAAACACGCCACGAGCAAGGCCGGAAATGTCTGTCAGCAGCGAGCAAGGCCGGAAATGTCTGTCAGCAGCGAGCAAGGCCGGAAATGCGTGAGTGTGCTTCCCGGTACCATCGGCCTGAAGACGCCTCGTATCGAGTTTCGTTAAAAATCATTAAAAACTTGTTAACCATTTCGCCCCGGAATTATTTTAACATCACCGAGCCGAGGCGCGGGATTATTTTTAACGAAACTCGATCCGAGGTGGTTTCATGCCGATGGTACCTTGCTCGCTGCTGACAGACATTTCCAGCCTTGCTCGTGACGTGTTTGTGCGTCATCCGTTTTTAATCTGGGGAAAACTTTGCGTGTATACGTTCCCGGCGCGAACTAAGAAAAACCGAGCTGAATACCAGTCACACACAATAAACATCAACTGAAATTTTGGTTTATAACCCTGTTTTTCCCGAGGGAGAATTTTCATGCTAAGCAAATTTTGGTGCTTACACGTTTTATGAAATTGGCCCCAGGTCACTAATTCCCTTTTTTGTAGAGCGAGTCATACATGTACATGTATGTGACCAGCTCCACAAAAAAAGTCGCGCTGTGCATTATCAATAATGACAGTGAAACATTTTGTGTGCATCGTTCTGTTGTAGTACAACAGAGCCGGCTATTTCAAAGCCTGTTTTCTCAGTTGTGTAATTTGAACTCCAATGAAGCATTAAATATGTAAACACGTCATATCCCCATAATGGGAGGGGCTATATGGAGCTCTATTATATACCTAATCAAATTTTATATGTGACCCGCATCGAAATCGGGAATAAGTCTCGAAATGACATTTTGAGACATGCACATGGTGAGAAAGGGAATTTCATAAGCTTTCTAATGATACCCATCACAAGTGTGTATCTTCTTAGGTTAACGAGGTATGATCTGATGAAGATGACAGGTGTATATTTATTTGCCGAATCCACATTCCGAGAAAAACAGCTTTGAAATTAACAAAATTGACCAAAATCATACAGACAGCGCACACAAATCCTCTTCATTTTCATCTTGATTGATCGTTTTTTGTTTTTTGCCGCTTGGAAGATCACAAATAATTACCGGTAGTTAAATTTACATATTCAATCCTTGAGTATAATTAGATATATGGTTTTGGTGAATAATGCATTCAAACTCATTTTAGCCGACCTTGGACAAAAGTACCCGCAGAAAACAAATCTGTCATTACCGTGTGCCTGCATAATAATTGCAATTTATTTAAATTGACACAAAGACTTTAATTGCACTGTTGATCGCCGATGACGTAAAAGCCTTTTTTGTTGAAACGAAAAATGTGAAAATTTAACAATACATGTATAGGCTCCATTTAAAAGGTAGGAATACACTATTGATAATTGCTTGAATAATTAAGAATGGGTGGATTCGTTTGGGGGGTTGTATTTTATAGTAAATATCGTTTAACTGACCTGTTCAAAGTTTTACAGTCATAGATGCAGAGGAAAGCAAGAAAAAACGAGAAATGATTGTCACTTTTGAAACTGGACCTACGACCATTGAATTGAAAATAACTTCGCTCCGCAACATCGTATCTTAACAATCGAGGTGTCAAAATACGCAGAACAAAATTATGCACTGGGTTATTTGCTTTGATTAATCCATACCCTTTCGGGCCATTAATTATTGGCTCATTTTTAAGTGTCTCCATACTTTTAGTGAGGAGTTGGTATCACTGCCTAGTTGGTATTCAAGTCTGCATACATGTGACCCAGCACGAGTAAATGAGACACTTTGAGGCAAAAATGAAAATTGAGATTTTGATTTTATTTTTTTAAAGCTTGTTTAGCTTTAAATGATGAAATCAAAATCTCAAATTTTATTTTTGCCTGAAAGTGTCTCATTCACTCGTGCTGGGTCACATATATATTCTACATCAATATTACGGTAGGCTGCAGTCCTGAAAGCTCTAAATGTCTGCCACTAACTGTTTCCTCTCGGCTTTGATTCCCTAGGATGTCGTTCAAAAACTCGTTGGTCGTCAGACCAATGCCTCCCGGGGATCACCCGACCAGCAGCGCCGCCTCCAACAGCGACAGATGCTGCAGCAGTTGCGTCAGCACGTGTCGGAGGCGCGCTACGACACCGGCGAGGCCGTCTCGCACATCCAGGAGGAGATGTACAAGATGGAGGCCCGCCTCAGCCAGCCCGGAAGCCTGGACAGCGACGATGTCTTCACCGTCCCGATGTCGCCGGGAGACCACCACGACGACCCTGGCGCCTCCGCGCCGGACCACGCGGCATCGGTGGTAGCTTGCTCGCAACCGGAAAAATATCAAAGCGACACGCTCCGCGCCATGCAAGATTTGATGCTGAAACGGCGTCAGAGCGACACGGAAGATCACGGCGCCATGAAAATGAACGAACAATCGACCCATGTCGTCAAAGACAATCACATGACCTAAACAAGGTCACAGGTCAAACTGAGTATTAACCGCAATTAGCTGTGTATATATTCTGACAAATGTATTTTATAAATTATACATTTTATTTTCATTTTAGCCTTATTTTTTTTCAGGTTTTGGGGAAGTTTTCGGTACGCTTTCAAATATTTTTGTGAGGTTTTGGTGTCAAGTTTGAATGGTTTGCAAGGTGAAATTTATAGTACCGACTCTGCTGGTCACAGTTTGTGCATATTATAGAAACTAGATTTTTAATTTTTTTAAATTTTAATACGACAGTTTTAGAGTGAAGTGCACATGCTATAATGATTAACACTCAGAACTGAGCCCAAAAAGGGGTCAGCCTGATGTTTCCCGGTCCCTATGTTTCCTGGTCTGTATATTCACTATGTTCCCCGATCGCTATGATCCCCAGTCTCTATTTTTTCCCAGTCTCTATATGTCTCCCCAATCCTTAGAGTTTGGCTTAGGTTTTGGGACAGGGGAACGTAGGGACCTAGGAATTTAACCAGTTCGCACCGGAGGACGTATATACACGCAACGTTCCCCCAAATTCAAAACGGATGACGCATAAACACGTCACGAGCAAGGCTGGAAATAGTGGGTGTGCTTCCTGGTACCATCGGATTGAACCCGCCTCGGATCGAGTTTCGTTAAAAAATAATCCCGCGCCTCGACTCGGTGATGTTAAAATATTCCCGGCGCGAACTGGTTAGGGACCGGGGAACCGGTTAGGGACCGGTCAGTTAAACGATATTTACTATACAATACAACCCTCCAAATCTAGCCATTCATGTTAATTCAAGCAATTACCAATGGTTTGTCTAACCTATAGAAGTACCAGCAACTTATCTCTGAAGTTTGGTCATGACCCTGGTGTTAGCCCAGGCGGGATTCGAACCCGGGCTACAGCGGTGGAAGGCAAGGAAATTAAGAACCGCTACACCAACCTGACTGCTTTATATCCGAGTATTTTGCTATAAGTTTGGTAGACTGATGACAAGTCAAACAATTTATGGAAATTGTTTTTCAAATATTCCTGATGCTGAAGGATAAAATCTTAGTGGGGATCACAGAATTCGATAAATAGGAACATTTGTAGCGATCATCCTGTGGTCTAATATGTGACCTGCCATGGCATAATGGGAATAACCCCCACCTTTGAATTGTTGAGTTTTGTACATCATAGTAAAGAGCAATTTTTGTATCTTATTTAATTTCAAAGATATACCACAGGAACATTTAGTGACGGTGCATCACCAAACTTTAGCGATCTCATTTCGAAAAAAAAAAGCCATTTTTTCCCTTAACATTTGGGGGGTAATTATTCCCTCCACATTTGGGGGTATTTTCCCACAGGTAAAATGCATAGTTTAATTTTGGCACAATTCAAAAATACAGAAAAACTCAATAAATTTCAAAACGATTTTTCACGTATGGCCAACTTCCGCTGCCGATTACTTGAAACAAGGTTTTGGGGGACATTCCTCATTTAGCCCCAGCAGGTCAGATATAAGAAAGCACTGAAATTGAGTTACATTATGAAAAGTATTCCTTATCTTTAATATAAACTCATCACAAAAAGTATCGAGACACTTAAAAATGATCCAATAATTAACGGCCCAAAAGGGTATAGATTAATCGAAGCAAATAACCCAGTGCGTAATTTTGTTGTGCGTATTTTGACACCTCGATTGTTGAGATACGATGTTGCGGAGCGGAGTTATTGTCATTTCAATGGTCGTAGGTCCAGTTTCAAAAGTGACAATCATCCCTATAGAAGCAGGTTTGTATTGATCATGTTGATGTTAAATGATCAGCCAATAAGATAATCTAAAGCCTATTCTTCTATAGGGATGATTGTCACTTTTGAAACTGGACCTACGACCATTGAAATGATAATAACTTTGCTCCGCAACATGGTATCTCAACAATCAAGGTGTCAAAATATGCAGAACAAAATTATGCACTGGGTTATTTGCTTTGATTAATCCATACCCTATCGGGCCGTTAATTATTGGCTCATTTTTAAGTGTCTCGATACTTTTTGTGAGGAGTAATAGTAGGATTGAAACAGATACACGTATTTAATTACGACCTTTATTTTTACTATATGTTCTTTTCAAAAAATGTTTTCAGCATTGATATTATTTTATTTATCTTTAAAAGTATAGACCGTACAAAAAAGCCTTAAAACAAAGGTTATTGTTTACTATTTTTCATATTTTGTTTATTACAGGGTTAATAAGTAAATAATATGCTATTTATCATACTATATTGTACATATATAAATGTATTTATCAAGACTATTTGTTTATATGCACACACAGTACTATGTTGTTTAAAAATTAATATAAAAAGGAAATGGGTTAATTATTATTTTTCTTTTGACTCGTATTTGTAAAATATTTATTGGATATAATATTATGAGAATATTTAATATTTTGGTACACTATAATTATACCTCAAAAAGAAAAAAATGTAAACAAAAATGGATTCCTTTATGAAGGTTTATAATATGTACAGATATAGAGGTACACGTAGAATACAATTTAGAATATTAAGTTAATAATTCGGATGCCTTCTTCAATTTATAGTTTGAGCCCAATATTGGACACTTGTGTAGTCTTGTTTGCAAGACTATCTAATTGCGGTATGCAGCGCGCGTAGGCCGCCGAAGCGGGCGCCATCGAACATACGCCGTAGAAGACCATTTCATAGAGCTGCCTAATCGTAACAATTGCTTAAGCACAAAACATTCTTGCTTATCAAAACCAGCTTAACAGCCAAAACTGACGGATGTATATTATTTGTGATTGGTACTTGGCTGCTGATGGTTTAGCATAACAATCGCATGAAATGTTGGTTCCTTACCTGATTTATTAGGCAAGGGTTTTTGTGCTTTAGCAAACAAATTTGCTTAAGCAGCTCACGTAAAATTGTAAGCTCCAAAATGTGCTTAGCATGAACATTCTTCTTTAAAAAAAAACAGGGTTACGGACCAAACTTTCAGGTGATGTATATTTATTTTTGTGACTGGTATTCGGCTGTTTGCTTTTTAATGAAAAACGAAGTTTTAGCCGATAACCTGTTTTTACTGAGCTAACTTGTTTGTGTTAAGCACATTTTTAGTTATATGAAATTGGCCCCACGCAATGACCTGGGCCCAATTTCATAGAGATGCTTAACGGTAAGCACATTTTTTTGCTTACTATAGCAGAAAAATTTGCTTAAGCGTAAACGTATTTCACCAGCGGTTGCTAACTTAAGCACGTAAACAAACTGCGCGCGCAATATTTTAGATCGTCTGCTTAAGCAAAAAATTCCCAAAAAATAAAATAAAATAAAAATGGCGGACGAAACCAACAGCGTAAAAAAGTTGCGCCGGGCGGGGCAAAGCCCAAATCGTAGAAATGGATCTGGCACTGGCTACCTCATACATCTAGGAGAAAGCAGTGATTGAGGGGGTCCTAAAGGGTTCCCTTTTGACATCGAAACACAAGATAATTTGAATTTCACGTCGCCTTTGAAGAATAGCCGCCATTTTAACTGTTGCTACGTTAAGGTTAAACCTTGCTTAAGCAAAAAATGCGGTGGTTAAGGCTCCTTTTTCTTTGCTTATCGCTTTAAGCAAAAAATCTTGCTTAACGGTTGCTATGAAATGAAAATTTGCTTAAACACCCCGCTTAAGCAAAAAATCGTCCGTTAAGCAGCTCTATGAAATTGGGCCCTTGGCCCGCGAAGGTTATCGCGTGGCCGATCTACGGCGTACGTTAGAGGGCGCCCTCATCGGCGGCCTGCACGCGCTGCATACCGCGATTAGATCGTCTTCAAGTGCAAACATACTAAAAATTGTGTTGAAATTTGAAAACAAATCGGTTAAAATATGTTAACCATTTTCATTTTTACCATGTTTTTTTAATTTTTACTTTAGAATTCTACAATCTTGCAGTATATTCCTCTCAAATAAAAAAAGAAAGAAAAAAGCTACAACTGTTACAAAAGCAGATTTATTTCCTAGGTAAAATTGTTTGGGTTTTATTTTTAAAATATATATATATATTTTAGTTTCTGGTGTTTTTTTTACCACATATGAGGCAAGATATAAGACGGAGGGGACCACCCCCCCCCCCCCCCCCCCTCTATACCCATCTCCCCCCCCCCCCCCCCCCCCCCCAACTCCTCTCCCTCCCCCCCCCCCCCCTCTCTCTCCCTCCCCCTAGGGTGCCTATTGTGTTTGCGGAATGCTAGGGTTTCTCAGGAATTCTGTTGGCTTTGAAGGGGGGGGGGGTGCGTTAGGTAACAACAGTCTAGAGAGTGTATAGGTATGTGGGACTAAGGGGGAGTCCCTCGGTCTCATATCGTGCTGGGTGAATTTTTTTAAGGGAGGGTTAGAAAAGGAGAAAATGTGATGCGGTATGTCAAAATCAGGCACTTTGGGGCAAGAAGTCAATTTTGAGTTTCTTTTTTAATATTAGTAAAATGTTCCCCTTGCTTTTTTAAATGCCACCTTGGTTGTTTTTTTTGTATTGGATATCCCAAATTAAAAATATTACATTTTGAAATCGTATTGTCTAAAATGTTAAAAATGAGAATTAAAACAGACCTTCAATTTTTTTTGAAATCCCCAAATCAATGAAAATAACCCCACATCATTTTGAAGCTGTTTCTTCATTCGTAGCTCTGCCCAATTTTGCCTGGTTTGGACATACATGTACCATGTCACAAATACGAAGCTGGATTGCAGTTTTAATTTCCCGAACCTCTCCTCGTATAGCAGTTTGCGCTCGGTTTTATAGTGACTCCTTAATTAATTTGCAGTGAAACATTCCGTGTATAACTTTAGGCAAAGTTGGGAGAAAAATGGGCTGTGGTAAGTTCAATGCATGTCATTTACAAACTGGCCCGTGGGTGAATCTAATAGCGCACCATAGTATGGGTAACAATTATATAGCTACGCATTCTTGCCGTTTCCCGTCGGACAATTCATTTTGAGATCAGTCACACTTTTAAAGGGCCAAGATGTAATTTTGCATTCAAAGCGAACACGGTCATTAGCAGGATGTGATTTCAACGAAAGATTTCTAAAATCACATCAACATGCTTCAAATTCACATCCTCACTCTAAATTCACATCCTGGATTAGGTCGTTAACCAGTTCGCGCCGGGTGAGGTATATAAACGCAAAGTTGTCCCCAGATTCAAAACGGATGACGCATAAACACGCCACGAGCAAGGCCGGAAATGCGTGGGTGTGCTTCCCGGTACCATCGGCCTGAACCCGCCTCGGATCGAGTTTCGTTAAAAATAATCCCGCGCGTCGGCTCGGTAATGTTAAAATAATCCCGGCGCGAACTGGTTGTAAATTCCATTTTTGTTTTGTCGACGTTAACGATAACAATGCACAACGGACAAATGGTATACTATAACTTTAAGTTCCCAAGTTTAATTTTAGTTTTGACTATTTTTCGTTCAGTCATCCATGGTAATGACAATCATAAACCTTATACCATTGGACAGAAAAAATTGTAACTTTCCACATACATTTGGGGTTTTTTCCAGAAATATTTGGTAGTTTTGCAATAATATGAATTTAAAAATGCGTATACTTTTAGAGACATCCTGCAGATCTTTCCTATAATACTTAGACGTAGACACAGCACCACATATTATTATAAGTACCCGCAGGCATACATGTACATTTTGTTGAATTTTGTATTCATGTAATCAAAATATTTATCTTTTAAAGCAGTAGTTTCACAAAGCTTGCAAATAATGGTTCAGGTTTTAATTGTTTATCTTGTTATTAAAATCTAAAAAAAATTAAAACAATGATAACTCATGACGCTTTCGTCTTTGCAAACTGCGTCCGGTGGTTATGGAGCAAGCAGTACCACACGAAATTCGCACGAAACGAAATTCATTTGTGAAAAAAACGCTAATAAGATATACAACGCAGGCCAGCGCGACCGTTGAATGGGTAGTTGAATGCGTAAAGACGCTGTGCCTGTTCGAACGGTTAATTTGCATGAAAAGTCCGTTTGCAAAGACCACTGTGCGAGTTAAGGAGCTGGATTAATCATGTCGTTAGCGGGCGGACTGTCGAATACTATAGTGGTCTTTGATGCTGGACTAATCGTGTCGTTAGCGGGCGCACTGTCGAACACGGTCTTTGCAGCTGGACTAATGTTGTCGTTAGCGGGCGCACTGTCGAATAGTCTTTGCAGCTGGACTAATCGTGTCGTTAGCGGGCGCACTGTCGAACACGGTCTTTGCAGCTGGACCAATGGTGTCGTTAGCGGGCGCACTGTTGAATACATTTCTCATTAAAAGCGTCCGAGAAAAATAGCTGAGCGTGTGTGAAAAAAACCTGTGGTGAAAAGACAATGATTTTTGTTTTAAGATTTGAAGCATGAAATATACTTTTGTGACAATATTTCTTTATTATTCTTTCATAATCTATTTTCGTGATCAAAAATAGTACGCTAATTGGATTACTTTTTACGACTATTTCAGATAGTTGGGGGGGGGGGGGGGGGGGGGGAGAGATTCCCATCTGGGACACTCTTCCGCAAGAAGTTTCTGCTAGCATTCTTCATAGCTTGGGCACTTTTATTCAAAACCTGCGATAATTCGACTTCGGGCATAATTAACTTCGTCCTCATTATGTTTTCCCCCAAGTGGTATTTTGTAAATACCAGTCACGTAATTGTTATCTGTACTCTAAGGATATTAATCTTTCAAATAAGTAAGATAATTAGTTAATAATTAGATAGTGAAGATATTCGATATCTGCAAAAACGACTCAGACAGTCTGTACACCTGTCGAGAAACTTCTTGGCCTAAATAATGGATTGGTGTAATATGTGCTTTGTCAGGTATAATTGTCGCGTCCTTATTTTGTTGATAGGCAATTCATAAAAGTTTGTTTGTTCCATGATCCATCAGGCTGCACAAGACTCGTGTTTTATGCATAAAAAACTAGGTCAGTCTATGGTATATAGAGGGCGCCCTGACCAAACGCTGGCTCTGACGCAGTTTTTCAATAGTAGTCAAGCTCCCCGACTCATGTTATGTTGTTTAGTTACAAAATAGTGTAAGGGCTCAGACTTTCTTTCACGGTACTCGCGCAGAACACGAACACGCTGTCGCTGGAACTTTTGACAGTGACACATTTTTGAGATCTTAAAGCTATATTTTTCACAATTTAAGGTAAGACTGCACAACTACCTTTATTTAAATTTATTTATAAATTAACGTTAGGCGTATTTGTTACATTTTTAATGTGATTTACATCGATTAAAATGACACATTTGTCACTTCGTTGCTTTTCATTTGGCGTGCCAGCCGTTTCGCAGATACTGAGATAGGACCGCCATCTTGGATCGAAAATGGGGTCACGTGATCATTTTTTATTACGAAGTGGCTATCGTTACGACAGTCAACGATTGTTATACAACTACCCAACCGCGCATTAACAATAATTTTTAGATATCGTACTCGCTCAACTACTGTCGTCGAATTACCTGGATTTGCTTGCAGTTGCAGGTCAATATTAAAATAATTATTGATTGTGTCGTGACTCATGAGTACCCCCGAAGCCCCATACCTTACTCAGAAACATATGGAACCGTGTAACCGTTGCAGGCTTAGTCTGCTTCGCAGTGTTTAGGAAATTCTCGCGTTTACATAAGGTTGTTTCACGTTCCGCGGCCATCTTGGATTCAGCGCAAAAAGGGGTACGCAACTTACCCGGATGATAGCGTGTTTATATGGGTGTTCCCCTCTACAACATGTAGTAGGCCTACAGAGGGCGCTCTACTGAGCATGCGCAATTGGAACGTGAAACAACCTTATTAGGCAGGTTCACGAAAGCCACCGCTGGTGGCGCGCTTTGCGATATGCTATTTCGGATCACTAGCTGTGACCGCTTCACTCACATCCGGGATCTCGAGAAACTCGCGACCGGGAGATTCACGCACTGATCCATGCCAGTCATGCGGATTGATCGCGTTTTCTTTAAAGATGTGAAGCGGCTCCGATGTTTTGGAGGCCATCTTTGATTCATTCATAAAATGTTGCTTCGAACAACGAAAACAATTAGCTATTTCGGTAGTTGCGATAATCGTAACCCTCCATCCTCCCGACGGTCGAAGACCGGAGGGTTACGAGACAACTAGTGTAAAAAAGCGGGAAGTTGCACTTTCGACCATTTTTGCCAGACTAGTCACCAGATTTGCCGGATTTTAACCACTTTTAAAGATCATGACACACATTTCAAGAACACAGATTTGATCTGCAATGTGTAATGACTCCGCTCATAACACTCTAAACATCATTGAAAAAATATTTTGGGGATAAAATGACAAAAACTTACCAGAGACTGAGCGAAATTCTCACCAAACGATGTTTACATTTTGTTTACATTTCGTTTACAATCTCGACCAATCAGCGTAAACCAAGAAAAGACAGACTGGGTGTACACCGCTAACCGGCTATTCCCGCTTGCGAACTCACTGCACGCGCGTGTTTATCGTGTTCACGAGTCGTATATGGCGTTCTAATCGCCTGGTATTAACTCGTATTCACTGCACCAGTGGTGAACTCGAGGTGAAATGTTGTTCTCCATGTTCACGACTTCATAAACGAATTAAATACTCGCGCATGCATGTTGGTTCACGTATGAGTTCTTGTGCGATAAACAATGTCCTTACCGCACGGCTAACTCGACTGTGCGCGTGCGTCGTGGTGTGTAGCGATAAAATTCACGGTGAACACGATAAACAAGGCGCGATTGGAATGAGCGCCGAGACAATTCCAAGCACATCCTAGACTTGATGACAAGTCGTTAGATATTCGGATTTCATCCGTGTATTTCAGTCGAAATTCATCGGCACGGCTGGTTTAAGACTAGTAACGTGCCGAGTTGCGACAGATCTAACTTCGAACTCTGCAAATTGGGAACGAGGCAACCGCAACCTCCCCCGTGTATATACCGAGTGGACCGCTATTACCGACTTGGCACCAAGTCTAAGCACATCCGTGCATTGATTCCGCAAGCGGGAATAGCCGGTTAGCGGTGTACAGCCGAAGCTCCACCCAGTCTGTCTTTCCTTGTAGTCAGGGAATATTACTAAAATCTGGGAACAAATTCCTTACCAAGATTTGTTTCCACTAATGTGTTTGTAAAGGTGTCTTCTATCACGTTTTAAAAAGTTTAAACCCAACTCCTCTAGGGCAACCCGTGACAGCTGCTGAAAGTAGGGGGTACCCAGACCCTTATCCGGGACAAAAACAAATTACAAAATCTGCCTAAAGTAGCTTGTGAGGGGTCAAACTAGGGATTTTTCATGATTTTGAATCGATTGCAAGCATTTGTTTTGGACAAAAACCACTATACTCGGCGAAAAAAAAAACATTTCCCGCTCGTAGCAATTATATTTTGTTAAACAGTAGCATTGCACGATAATGCTCCACAATGCCAAATGCCTCAGGAGTCGAGGTCTGAGTCTTCTCCAGACTCTACACCCTCCTGGGTACAGTTATTGCATGTAATGCCTCTACAACGTCCGCATGCTGAGATACACTTGACACCATTCTTCTTGCAGCTGCAACGCCGGTTACTGCAGTCTCCATTGCAATTGCAGCTAGTGAACTGTAACAGCTTCTCAGGAGCCATGGGCTCTACTGTTGGAACCAGCTCATAACCCCTACCGTGGCGTCCATCCATAGTCACTGGGGTCCATGCTCTGCAGCAGCATCCAGTCCCAGGTTTGAATATAGGCACGGAGAGAATGTTGTGTAGCTGCACCATATGTTGGAGGAAGAGTCTCTGGTTTGATCAGCCCGGACGCCGCCTTCAGCGAGAACATGTTGTATCGAATTGTACCCAGAGCAGTAGGCCTACCTGGTGCGTGGTAAATGTACTGGAAAATTGCAATACCAGCCCCGATCACTGTGTCCTTGGTAGCCCGTACGTCAAAACAAATGTCCATGTGTTTATCAATGTTCCCTGTACAAAAACCTGTCGAATCGAGTAGTTTTCCCGTGGCCCCAGATTGCAGAAACAGTATCACAACCGGTAAAGGCGTGACATTTCTTTCCAGCGGTCTCTGTAATGGAGTGAAGAGGTGCACAATACCAGTTCATAATATGCCATCAAATGCAAAATGTGAATACTTATAAAAAATAACTGTATTGATACAGAGGGATACAGCAGTTGCTTGATGATATGCGATCACGTGACCAACTGTCAAAGAAAGCTCACAAATTTCTTTCACCAACTGACTGTAGAACTGCCAGATTTTATCTTCTCCCGAAGATTCACAAGACTGGTAACCCTGGTATGCCCATCGTATCGGGTAATGGCTCACCCACGGAACACATCTCCCTGTGTATTGACAGTTTTCTTAAACCCCTTGTCCCTAGGATTCCATCATACATCCATGACACCCCAGACTTTCTGCGCAAGCTTGAAGGAATCAAGGACCAGATTCTCAGAACGGCCATCATTGGGACCTTTGACGTCTCATCCTTGTACACCAACATACCCCACGAAGAAGGTATTCGTGCCTGTTCCATACCCCTAGCTAGGGCAGGACACACGACCCCTCCCATAAGTGACATTCGCGCCCTCATGAAACTTGTACTAACGAAGAATAATTTTTCCTTCCTAGATAAGCACTATCTACAGGTACATGGCACTGCAATGGGTACTCGCATGGTACCCTCCTTTGCATGCCTCTTCATGGGTGACCTCGAGGAACGCATACTTGCCTCAGCACCTTGCCATCCCTGGATTTGGTGGAGATACATTGATGATGTATTTTTTATCTGGACCAGTGATTAGGACAGTCTGCTAACTTTTACTAATCACATGAATTCCTTTCACAGGACCATCAAGTTCACATCAGAGTACTCACATCTTCAGGCCCACTTCCTGGATGTCATCATCCGCAAGGAGGATAACTTAATAACCACTGATCTGTATTATAAACCCACAGACACACACCAGTATCTCCACTCCTCCAGCTGTCACCCTAGGCATTGTAAGACTGGTATAGCATTTAGTCAGGCCCTCAGACTCAAAAGGATTTGTTCTAACGACTATGATTTCTCCCGCCACTCACAGATACTGAAGAATAACTTGGTTGCCAGGGGTCACCGCTCCCGCTAAGTTCAACGTGCTATTGCCAGAGCCAAAGCTGTACTTAGAAATTTGGCTCTAAAGGTAAAGGCCCCCCAGGCTAATGCCAAACCCACGATCCCCCTGGTGACTACCTTTCACCCAAGTCTCCCTTCCCTTCGCAAAATCACTAACGACAGCCATCACATTCTCCACACTTCAGATCGCCTTGTCCGTGCCGTCCCCGACAGCCCTGTGTTGGCTTATAGACGCCCTCGTAATCTACGAGACCTCATTGTTCGAGCCGAAGTTCCCAGCTTAGATACATCTCCTCCCATCCAGAACGGAACTTTCAAGTGCAGTTCCAGATGTGTGGTTTGCCAGATCCACATCCAGGAGTCCGACTCCTTTTCTGGCCACTCTTCTGGTACCACCCATAAAATTATTGGTAACATCACTTGTAGTACATCTAATGTCGTATATCCCATCTCTTGCAGGTTCTGTAGAGTTCAGTATGTCGGAGAGACCAACAACGCCCTAAAAAATCGTTTCTATGGTCATCGATCGACTGTCAACACCAAGAAACTAGCTACCCCAGTCGGTCTCCACTTCAATCAGCCTAACCATTGCATTTCTGATATGATTCTACAGGGCATAGAATCACTTGGCCATCGGAAAGACTCAGTCCGTCTCAGCCGGGAGAAAGTTTGGATGAATCGTCTTCGGACTGTTCAACCACGTGGGATCAACATCCAACTAGGAAATGATTAACTTCTATTGTTTTCTCCCATTTGTCATCTGTTTCAGATTTAATCCTTGCCAGCAGTTTGTTCTTATTTGTTCACACCCCTCTGGTTTCCCCTTGTCTATTGCCCCCCCCCCCCCCCTCCACATTTCTCCTTTTAACACTTCTTTGTTAGTTCTTTCTTTGATCCTATACCCACACTGACCTTTCCCTTTAACCCTTCAGCCTAATCATCCTTTTGTTGTTCCACAGAACTCTGTACAGGTTTTTCTATTGTTTCTCCCGTTTCTCCCGTTTGTTGCCCTATTATGTTTGTTTCGTGTACACAGTCATTATGTCTCTGAAGAAGATTTTGTTAAGATCGAAATATTAGGCCCTCTTAACTTATTTGATTTGTATATTTCAGGTCATTCCAGCCAGTAAGCAGTTTGCAGCAGTTTTAATCTTATTCATGTATTGATTTGTCACTGCCCATCACTATCTTACCACTACTCATCACATACATGTACCTTTATCCATCACATCACTACCAATCATACCAATCACATACAATGTCATCAATTACACCGGTTTATTGTCATTGCTCTGCATAAGATCGTTACACCCTTCAATCCAACCTGGATGATTTGGAAAGAGATGGGCGGGCTGGTTTCAAAGAATGCATACATCTTTGTACAGAAACTGAACAGAACGTGAACTACTACTACATGCAGTAGATGCACTGAACCCAGAACAAATACGTCGTCTCTGTGTCTGTGCCGAATTTTTCTCCGCCTGTGCTGCACCTGCAATAACAAAAATGTGAAGTTTATTTTAGAAGTTTATTCACATAAAATATTACCAGTAAAAAAGAAAATGTTCATTATTCCCTGCCTAGTAAAACAGGCCACACTTACAAATTGACTTCAGGGTGACCTTGACAGACTTGTTGTACAAATCAAGTTTACACTCTGAGAGGTATCTCATTCTTCCGACATCCCATGCCTCCATATGCGCTTCAAAATTGTAGTATTTTCAACCATTTCTGCATACGCCAAAAGAGTAGGGTAGCCTTTAGAAGTTGCCTGTGCGAGCTTCTGAGCCGGCGTCTCCGCTCCTTCACAGATGAAACAAATGAGCGGAGGAGCAGAAATAACGTCTACGTCCATACTGCTAGACTGTACTGCCCTAGGGTTAAAACATTGCTAGACTAATGCCGTGTTCT
This sequence comes from Crossaster papposus, assembly GCA_037893245.1. NCBI lineage: Eukaryota > Metazoa > Echinodermata > Asteroidea > Velatida > Solasteridae > Crossaster > Crossaster papposus. The sequence goes on along the minus strand of JBAIAA010000111.1, from coordinate 627,695 downwards.
CATTGAACTTACTGCGACATTTCTTTGTGTAATTCTACGGTGCATGGCAAAATGTCACGCATTGCGGGCGCTGTGTACAATCATCTTTGACCTATGACCTAAGGTTTTAGTCCAAAACAAATGCTTGCAAACGATTCAAAATCATGAAAAACCCCTAGTTTGACCCCTCACAAGCTACTTTAGCCAGATTTTTATTTTTTTTAATTTTTTTTTTTTGGGGGGGGGTTCCGGATAAGGGTCTGGGTACCCCTACTTTCAGCAGCTGTCACGGGTTGCCCTAGAGGAGTTGGGTTTAAACTTTTTGAAAGGTGTTAGTCGACACCTTTACAAACACATTGGTGAAGAAATTTTTTGGTAAGGAATTTATTCCCAGAATTTCCAGATATTTGATAATATTCCCTGACTATTGGTTTACGCTGATTGGTCGAGATTGTAAACGAAATGTAAACAAAATGTAAACATCGTTTGGTGAGAATTTCGCTCAGTCTCTGGTGAGTTTTTGTCATTTTATCCCCAAAATATTTTCTCAATGATGTTTAGAGTGTTATGAGCGGAGTCATTACACATTGCAGATCAAATCTGTGTTCTTGAAATGTGTGTCATGATCTTTAAAAGTGGTTAAAATCCGGCAAATCTGGTGACTAGTCTGGCAAAAATGGTCGAAATTACAACTTCCCGCTTTTTTACACTAGTTGTCTCGTAACCCTCCGGTCTTCGACCGTCGATGGAGGGTTACGATTATCGCAACTACTATTTTGGTAGTTATCTGCCAGATTATCGCCGTGTTTAAAACCCAACTTTTTCATCGTTCGCATGGATTTTAGTTACCAGATTTTAACATCAAATTCAAGGTAGTGGATGGTCTCTGTGTAGATTTAAACTGCAAAAAAGCGATGCACCGTAGTTTTATTATTGGTAGTAACCATCAACCTCGTGTGTAAATTGTGTCCCTGTATTCGTTGTACCGCTGCAAAAATGGCCGGTGTTCACGAGAATAGCGCAGAAGACCGGACTTCAGCCGATAATTCTTCGTCAATCAAGGTATGTGACATATGGTTTTTCGGTATAAAAAACGTAATGATATACTTTAAAATCAAGTATTTAAAATATTTCATGTGAGATAAACATGAAAATAAAACTTTTAATAATTACATTTACATAATAAGTTTTATAATTTAGTACATCAATCAAAGGCTTTAAAAAATAGTCCCCGTATGAAAATGGAAGCGCCCAAGACCTCGTACGCTCGATTGCCAGAGGTGGGTCATTCCATTATGACAAATAGGGTGAGGTAAATGATAAATTAAATACAGTTTAATTAATTAGACTTATTTTGAGTTTTTTCAACAAGCAACAAAATGAACAAATACAGTTTTATTCAAATCGGGGGAGGGGGTGTTTAGTAAAATGTTTTTATTATTTATTTATTTTTTAATTTAAATTTTTTGTTTTGTTGATCTTTTGTAAATAAAATTGGCAATTTCTTTTTGAAGTTCAAACATTTTCATTCTTTATGTTGATTGCTTTCAATTCAGATTACAACTCCAGCAGGGGATCTTGCCACACTGACACCAGATGTCATTACCAATGCGGTCATCGTGTCAATCTTTAAGACGGCAACCGGAAAGAAATCGTCCGTCACATGGAAGGACGTAGCAACCTTGATGTCCCAAGTCTACAATACCTTTTTCCCACTGTCGTCGATCAGAACCAGCTTCAAATGTGTGGAGAAAGGAGCAAAGAGACAAAAAGACCAGAACAAGCGTAAACAATATTTGGAGCAGGTCTACACATCTCCAAAGGTAGTAGGGAAGCGAATGATGGTTTTGACTGAAGAGATACTGGATCCAGAACCTAAACATCCCAGAATGGAACCTTTTGAACAGGTTGCCTTGGATGTTTGCTCAGAGAATGCTGAACTTCATCGCACTATTGAACAGTTGAATAAGAACAATCAAGAACTGAAACAGGACACCACTAAGACAATTGTCGGACTCAATGCTGAAATTGAAAGACTCAAACAGGTGAACTCAAAGTTAACTAATTCTCTGAATGAAACTAAGCAGAGACTTGCACATGTATACAAAGTGGTTGGTAAAGTCAACAAACCAAAGCATGTAATCCAGAGTATTAACAGAAAGAACTCCTCCCTAACAAAGTGGCGCAGTGAAACAATTAAGTGGAAACAAGTAGCAAAAAATGGTCAAGCATGTGCGTCCCGCATGCAAACCAAATCAGGAAAACTGAAATCACTGCAAACACAGAACTCGAACAGAAAGTGCCGTGCCAAAAATAAAAGTGAACAATCTGCTGCGAAAGTGGACACCGACATGTTGAGATCATTGGTACATACAGTTGGCATTGTTCAAAAACAGAATGAGGATCTACATTATGTGGAGAACAAATTATTAACCACAGAAGAGCAACTCAACAATGCACAAAACAACAAAGTGCCAGCTCGCGATCCACAAAACTTGGGAAGAATTCATCCCGCTTTCAAGGAAGCATCAATGTTGTTGCAGGGGATTGGCGTGGCGGAACATGAAGTTGGCCCTGCAATAGAAACTGTTATCACGACACTCACCCCGGCTACATTGGATGGCAAATTGCCATCAAAGTCATCGCAACAAAGAATTAGTAGTGAAATGAGTGCTGTGTCAAAACAGCATCTGCGAGAAGTATTGGCTGAAGAAAGAGACATGACTATAAAATATGATGGAACTACAAAGAATGGCCGTCTCATTGTGGAAGTAGAACTTGAAACAAAAGAGAGCACATACCTTGTAGGTGGCCAAGAAACTGTGGGTGGAAAAACAAAAGATTATGTCGATTGCATACGATCAGTTTTAGCTGAAGTGAACACAGACATATTGGAGAATGTATCAAACACCATGACTGACCGAGTCATAACTAATAAAGCAGTTGATAGAGGTTTGGAAGAAGTGAAAGGTGGAAAGTTGAACTCCTTCAGGTGTGCGATGCACCCACTAGACACTATTCATAAGCAATGTGACAAGTTTGTAAGAGCTCACGAACTTACACTGGGGTTGGAAACAAGTGGGAAATTTCCATTTCAGAAAGGTGGAGAGAGCAAGACACAGGCCACACTTCGAAGTGTTGACAAACTCTTCCATGACAGTGGATGTGGTTTACCACAGGATTTACCACAATTCCTAAAGTCGAGAGGGATCAAGGGTGGGGAAAACAATTCACTATATCCTAGGTGGGTGGAAACCGTTTTAATATATACTTCGTTAATGCTGAGCTATTGTACATGTACGATGGACTCATACACGAGTTCCAGACTAAGGTCATGAAGCCGAGGAATAACTTGCACCATGCAGTTTTTAACATAATGGCGATGGGGAAACTACAGCCCATACTGCGAGCACTCGGCATTGTTAACAAATTCCTAACGGGACCGTGGATGGCCTGGCAGGGAACCCGGCAGGAAATCCTAAAGACAAGTGAAGTTTTTACCAGAGTTCTCGACACCATTGATGGTGTAGATGCAAGTGCTCTTGTACTCGGATTTGAGCAGACAGCGTTTGGAAGTGAACCCAAGAAAGACGACAAATACAGGGTACTGACTTCTTCCACTCCGCAAGATGAAGATACTGCCAAAGTTCTGGCTGGATTACTCCATGAAGCCTCGGATGTCATGAGACGGCAACAGGAAGACCACCTTCCGGGTGGAAAATACCACACCCCAGATGAGGCACTACAAAGAATGGCTGCGTCCTGCACCAGTAATAACATTTCCGGAGAAAGAGTATTTGCAACAGTGGACTCTAGAATACAGAAAGCCAGATCAGCGTCGCTACAAAAAAGTATTAACAAAGCTCAGTTCACAATCAATAAGGTTCCCAAATACCTTGCAAGTAAGAGCAAGGAATTACGCGCAGTTATAATAACGCAGGCAACTTCTGAGGCAAGCAGAGATCGGATTAAGGAGAAGACACGGAAAGAGGAATTGCAGATTGCCATGAGAAATAAACTGGATGACTCCCGTAGGGAAATAGAGAGGAAGGAGCAACATGGAAGAAACGCAAAAGAAAAAATAATTGAAAGTATGCTAAAATATGGACTGTGGGGAACAAAGAAAGATATTGAAAATGGTGTGAAACCCCTGAAGAAAATGCCGGCGTTGGCAGCTCTTAACCCTAACTCCCTCACCATTGTTATTGAACAATACAATTCCTTCAAAATCCTCCAACTTCCTTTGTTGTGTAGGGAGTTAGGGTTAAAGAACAGATACGCTTCAGACTTGACATTTTGGGATGTGTTCATCCAGAGCAGAAGAAGATCATCTTCACTGGAACCAAGCAAGAGGAGTTGGAAAAGTACCTGGAAGAACTTCTACCTGTACCTGTACCTGAGGATAAAGCAGAAATTTGGCAAATTGTCCAAGATCCCTCAATTATTGTCGGCTTTGACTTCAACCAAAAGTGGTCTAACAATGGAGTAGATACCATGTGCCGAGGCTCCATCCTTAGGCTAGCAAATCCACAGCAAAAAAAATGCAGCCGAGTATGAATGCTTGTTCGACGAGGAGGAAGTGCCAACTTTCCAAACAATATCAGAAGTTATAACAGATGTTGCAGTTGGAGACATGTTTCTGTACATGTCATAAATCTTATTCTGTGCCATGTTATGAAAAGATCTAAGGCTGCCCCACTTGATTAAGTCCACAGACTTCCATGTTGATATCTGAAAAACAAAAGAAAATAACACTATTTAATTAAGGTGTTCACAACACAATACTCTCCTAAATCATACTCCATTTGAAATTCAAATGAAATTTTTGTGGCATTTGGCGGCCATTTTGAGATTTTTGTGGCAATTTTGAGATTTTTTGGCGGCATTGGGCGGCCATTTTGAAAATTGGGCGGCCATTTTGAAAATTTGGTGGTCATTTTGAAATTTTGGAGCCCATTTAGGATATAATTTACGGTATCCTGTTTTATTTGTTTGAAACTAAATAGATAATACATTTATGTTGAATACTTGCACTACTGTATCATATACGCAACAACTGTTTTCCTCATTTTGTCCATCAAAACAGGCCAAATAGCAAATAAAAAGTTACGATAACTTTAGTTCCGAGAACCCTATGACCATGAGAGACCCCTCATTTTAAACCTCAATACAAGCTCTTTAGAATGAGACCACAATCAATGTGATCAGAGCAACTTTAAATTTTCATGATTCTGCCTATTTACATGTAGTAGTGAGTACTAGTAGCTCACAAAGTCGACGTCGTCTGCATATGCTACATCAAGAGGGAGACCCCTGTCTCTATTGCTCCGTGTCTGCAGTTTCTCACTAGATCACGGAGAGCTGCTTCTAGGTAAATCACGAACATCTTTCCCCCTGAGGTGTGCCAAATTATTAGCTGCTTTGCGCCAAAATGGCAGCATTGAGCTTGTATACTTCCCAGGGAGCTGAGAGGGTATTTGGAATGTTTGATTGGCCGAATGAGCAGGGACATTGACCCAACGCCTTGAGTACCAGTCTTGGTAGACGTAGATGTAAGAATTCTGCATTGTTTTTTATTATCAGTAGAATATCTTCCTTATGTAGAATCTATCGGTGCACTGAGTCCTGAAGATGTACTGGCAGCAGGAACAGAGACAACAGCAAGGCATGCACGGGCACGGTGGCGGTAGAGGCAACATGCCGCCAGCGTCACACCAGCAGACCGCTATGCAGGGCAGTGCCAACATGCATCCAGCGTCACAACAACAGCAGCAGCAGCAGCAGCAGCAGGCTATGCAGGCCAGGGCCAACATGCAGCAGGCATCGGGTGGTTGGGGCTCGCCGCCGCCGAGCGCCGCCAGCAGCAGGCCCAGCCTGTTGGACTTGAGCGGCAACCTCAGGTATGAAGGAGAATACATGTAGCTCGGTACATTTGTATAAAATCAGACAATTGATTTTCAAAGCTTCTACTGAAGTGCATTGGGAAGCATAGGTTCGACGTCCCATAGTTCCGACGTCCCATAGTTCCGACGTCCCACAGTTCCGACGTCCCATAGTTCCGACGTCCCATAGTTCCGACGTCCCATAGTTCCGACGTCCCATAGTTCCGACGTCCCATAGTTCCGACGTCCCATTATTCCGACGTCCCATAGGTCGGATTTATCCAGCAAAATGATCCAAATCACAATTTCTCTACTTCTTCTTTCAAGAAATTTCTACTATTTCCTATTTGTTTTGTCCAGCAAATTCAAAAACTTATTACTCATTGCATTCAATGTAGTTCTTATTTAATCAGTTCGCGCCGGGATTATTTTAACATCACCGAGGCAAGACGCAAGATTATTTCTAACGAAACTCGATCCGAGGCGGTTCAGGCTGATGGTACCGGAAAGCACACCCACGCATTTCCGGCCTTGCTCGCTGCTGACAGACATTGCCGGCTTTGCTCGTGACGTGTTTATGCATCATTCATTTTGAATCTTGGGAAAAAGTTTGCATGTATGTACGTCCTCCGGCGCGAACTGGTTAACTGTGTTACATACCATCAGACATCTAAATCACACAATGAAAAGGCTCGGTAGGGTTAGTGATAATAATAGCAATCGTTACTAGCAGGAATGAGCGAGGCATGAGGAGCCCTCCGTTCGGCGCCCATCCAGGCCGTAACCTAGGAGGACCCAACCGTGGCGGTGGCGGTGGCGGGGGCGGTGGCGGTGGCGGGGGCGGTGGTGGTGGCGGAGGGCTGCTGCCCAGCCCAGCGATGGGCTCCAGGACGCCTCAGGACATGCTGGGCAAGCTGGACAATCACATCGACGATTTGATGGCCACCAAAATCCAGATCCAGCAGGCCATGTTGTCGGCAGCTTCCAACGAGGGCGGACCTGAAAGACAACAAGGTTGGTGTGTCAACGTTGGTCCAAGATTATATTAACCCTAACTACCTCACGGCTTTTACTAGAAAGTATCCTGAATCCGCCACAGTCCACCAAGTTTGGTTTGCAAAAACTGCTGGTGTCCTGAGTCCATCAGACTCCACCAGTATGCATTCTGAAGAGATCCTGAGTCCATCATAATCCACCAGCAAAAGTTTGATGGACTGTGACGGATTCAGGATACCTAGGTGGCATACAAACAATTGCAGTGCGTTTCTCCATAGAGTCCATCACAGTCCATCACCTGAATTTCTGTATCCTGAATCCATCAAACTCCTGCAGTAACGCTAGGCTTAAAATCCTCAATCCATCACACTCCTCCAGCTGTTCAATATGGAGGTATCCTGAATCCGCTAAAATCCTCCAAAACAGGAAATGGATTTTGATGGACTCAGGGTGGTTAGGGTTAAACTACCTAAAAACCCATCAAACTCCAACTACAGGTTTTGCTAGGTTTTTGGCAGGTTTGGTACCAAACATTAGTATTTTAGCAACTTGTTGTTGGACTTTGTTTGACTTGGTACAAAAGGCCCAGGTAGACCCTGTTGAATTCTGTGAGGTTCAGGGCAAAAAGGCATGAGACTTGCAAAAATGTTTGAGGCTTGGGAGAATGCACAGGCATTTATTCGTAGGTGAGCTCACCCATGGTCAGAGCACAGTTCCTGGTCAACTGTAAGTGTACATGTGTTGGGTTGCATTGAATGCATGTCTGAACATAAAGAATGCTGGGTTAGGCCATCGACTTTGACCCATTGCATCCTCCAAAATCCACTGAATTTTTTTTGCCATTCATCCTCCAAAACTGCAAAGAGGATTTTGGAGGATTGAGGAGGGTCAGGGTTGATACTAAAGCCGTGCCGGGTACCCGGGTACCCGTAACCTGACCGCTGATTGCGGGTACCCGGCTCCAATTTATCGAATTTATTACCCGAAACTGCCTTTGTAAATGTTGACACATTATTTCAAAAAGGCAAGCGTCTTTTATATTCATTGCGTGCCGATAAATTGTTAGAAAACATCTGAGTAAAACGTCTTTACCGACAATTTCCCGATGTCAAGATAGCAGCCTAACGGATGATTGTGCTTTCTTTGAAGTCATTGTGATAAAAAATGCCTTTGAAGTCTATTTACCGACAATTCTGACAGCTGCTAGTGTTTTGTTACAGTTGTCCTTTGAGTTTCCGAGGTTTACTTTTTGGAAAATGTGCTGAATTAATTCATGATCCCACGGACCCGTACCTGGAATGTGGTTTTGAAACCTGATAATGCAGGAGAGGTATTTGGTTCTATTGTATCAACTCTGCGCCAGCCAGGAACTGCGGTCGGCTTTTTTGCTACATTTCGTGTTGGCTCACTCAAAGGATTTAGTTCATTGAACCTTATTTATTTTGGAAAAAGACGTGCCACTGTAGACGTGCAATTATGGGGAGCGGCAAGTCAATTCATTTACAAACATTTTTTAAGCTGAGTCTGAGAGTAAACTCCACGCAATACGGGATCGCTGTTGACAATCTGGCTCTGAAAACCACGCACCTAACTTTTTTTTTCACTGGACCGCCGGACTACTTAGAAAAGGGTTTTGACTATCCGCTGTTTTGAGTGACTAGAATTTGTTTGCGTCGAACCCTGAGTTGCAAAGTAGGCCCTTGCATTTGTTTAGTTGCGAAATGCAGGGGAAGTAAGCACGCCATGCCAGCGCGGCATGTACATGCACGTGCCGACGCGGTGTTTACTAATGGGTTTTTGTTATGATTCTAATAATAGTCACGGGTACCCGGGTACCCGACCGTGACGGGAATAGGATACCCGGGTCCCGTACTACCCGTAAACGCACACCCTTAGTTGATACATAACATATGTGAGGGTTTCTGGCAAAATGAGACAGAACTGGGCAGAGGTTGAAATGAGGGTTTTCGGGTATTAGAAAAGAAGATAACATTCTCTTTACAATGCTGTTTGTTGCACTTCAAACATTCCTTTATCAAGTTATGGCTGTTTTAGAGTTCGCATTTATGCCACAAAAGTAAAATGTTGAGAAAAAAGCTTTTGAAGTTTCGAGTTTTGTACATGTGATATGGAAATATGCCAATTGTTTTCCCTAAAAACAATTTTATTCAACTACATCCATACTATTTTCTAACAGAATATAGTTAGTAGCTTACAAAACATTAAAAATATCAATAAATCTCAAAATAAAACAAAATTCCCATTATTCATTATTTTTGCAGTTTTCTCTACTATGCTCTGTGTCCAGTTCCGTCTCATTTTGCCAGAACCACTCACATATGTGACCTGGCACACGAAATAAGCGGGCAGTCGCACATCGCCTAAACAAGTTATTGGCCGAAACGTCCATTTTTCAAGTGGGAGTTCGCTTCGAGTTGTTAACGTTTTTACATACAAAACAACCTTCTTTATCATATCCCAAATTTGAATAGCTCAATTAAAACTCTAAAGTGTGTTTGTTGGTGGCTGAATTGCACTCGGTGATAGTATAGTTGGCACGGTTCTTTAAACTCTGTTTTCTCAAAACAAGGGAGCATGACTTCAGCAATTTCAAAAGAGTATAGCGGCGGCTAGGAATAAGCTACAGCAACACACAATACATCATTTGAAAGCTAAGGACTTCTTCTTTCTAGAAATGTAATAATGTCAATTTTGATATTTTGCGACTTTCAACACATTTCGTGGTGGCAGGTCACATATTCTATTGGTATCTGCTCATCTTTTTATTTGTAGGATTTTCGCCCCAAGCCAGGCCCAATATGAACCAACAGCGACAACAGCATCAGGGACTGCAGCAACAACAACGCCAAGGGCTGCAGCAACACCAAGGACAGCAGCAACACCAAGGACAGCAGCAACAACAACAAGGACTGCAGCAACAACGCCAAGGGCTGCAGCAACAGCATCAGGGACTGCAGCAACAACGCCAAGGGCTACAGCGGCAGGGGCAGGGCCAGGGGCCGGGGCCGGGGCCGCCGCAACACCGCCAGCAATACCAGCAGCAGGACCAGCAGCAAGACAGGCGCCGCAGTGCCCCCGAGGGACTGATGGGACGCAACGGTGTGGGCGGGGCTAGACCGGGGGGCGGGATGATGAGAGATGGGGGAGCCGGGAGGCGGGGCGGGGCCGGCAGGGGAGGGAACAGCCGAGAACGCCGCAACAGCGAACGTGGACAGAACATGCAGCGTAAGAGGAGTAACTCGGAGATCTATGATCCAGCAAGACCTACTGATGACGAAGGTAAATGTGAGGCGCTTTGTCAAAATGAGACGGAACTGGGCACAGGCTATAGAAGAGACAAATGCAAATTAGTGAATAGTAGTTATTGTTTCCAAATTGTCAGATTTATTGATATTTGTAATTTATACAAATAGGCACTTGGGGAGACAAATTAGCGTAAGTTTTTAGGTAATAAGGAGACAGTAGCACTTAGGGAGACATTTCAGTGTCTCGCTAAGTGTCTAGCTACCCTAAAAAACAATATTTGGGAGTTAGTTTTGTCTTAGAACGACAGATTTTGTTCTAAATAGCATAAATCTCGAAGATCTTAGAGAAAAGGGTTAGGGTAAACAAGTTAGGACTGTTTTAAGTTTGTGTACATCTCTATGGGATTGTCTCCCTAAGTGCCCATTTGGAGGAAGTGTAATCTTTGTTATGTCTACTAACAATATTTCTAAAGAAATAGTAAAAAAGTAATGGAATAAAAGTGTTTTTAAGGAAAAAACAACTGACATTTGTCCATATCACACGTACAAAACTCGAAACTTCAAAGACTTTTTCTAAATTTTTTACTTTTGGGACCTGTTGGTAAATGCAAATTTTAAACAGTCATAACTTGTTAATGGAATGTCCGATTAAAGTACAAGAAACAGCATTGTAAGAAGTTATATATCCTCGTATTTAATATCTAAGAATCCTTAATTCAACCTCTGCCCAGTTCTGTCTCATTTTGCCAGAACCCCTCTCACAAATGACAGATTGTTAGACACCACCTACAATGTCTGAAATGAGAATTTCAGTTTAACTTGCATACTGTACGCATTGAATTTATGTACCTTTAAAGGTAGGGTACACCATTGGTAATTGCTTGAATTGTCAGGAATGGGTGGATGTAAAGGTTGAATACACCATTGGTAATTGCTTGAATTATCACGAATGGGTCGATTTAAAAGTTGAATACACAATTTGTAATTGCTTGAGTTATCATGAATGGGTAGATTTAAAAGTAGGATACACCATTGGTAATTGCTTGAATTATCAGGAATGGGTGGATTTGAAGGTAGGATACACCATTGGTAATTGCTAGGAATTATCAGGAATGGGTGGATGTAAAGGTAGGATACACCATTGGTAATTGCTTGAATTATCAGGAATGGGTGGATTTGAAGGTAGGATACACCATTGGTAATTGCTAGGAATTATCAGGAATGGGTGGATTTAAAGGTAGGGTACACCATTGGTAATTGCTTAAACTATCAGGAATGGGTAGATTAGGGGATTTGTATTTTCTGTCTGAAGTTTTACAATAATAGATGCCAAGAAAAAAAAGCGAGAAAATGTCATTTGTTTTTAAATGGCACTTTTGTTGTTCTTGATTTTTTTCGCGATCGCCATCCGACGATCATGATCTTTCAAAATATTTTTTTTTGAAACAGTTACAGGATATCTAGCGCAATCATTTTGCTTGATGCCTAGAATCACTATTTACTTTCAAATATATTGTTTGCGTCTTCCAGCTACCAGTATTGGTCGGCCTGTTGACGACCTACAAATGACCATCCGGCAGCAGTCCCGAGGGAGGGCAGTGACCGACGACGGAGGTCCGGCCAGGAAGAAGCCCACGCAGAGCTTCCGGAAGAACTACGCAGCAACGGTGAGTAGGCATTTCACAGCCTGGACTTGATTTGTTTGTACCTCGCATTTCATAAACATAAGGATAACTGCTCGACGCCGGTTGAAAAAAACCGCTGTTTTTTGTGGTTTTCTCGGCATCCATGATTGTTAAACTTCGGACAGGTCAGTTACACGATATTTACGATAAAATACCACCCCCGAAATCTACCCATTCATGATAATTCAAGCAATTACCAATGGTGTATCCTACCTTTAAAACTACTGCAGTTGTTTGTTTTGCCTGAAGTCGGAAAACCTCTTATTTAATTTTCTAGTAAGATTGTTGACCTTAACCCTAAACTATCCTCAATCCTCCAAACTCCTCTAGAAAGTTTTTGGAGGATTATGGAGTAGTGCTGGGGGGCGAGTAGTGATTTTCCCCCACTCGACTACCTTGCGAAAAAATTACTCGCGAGTAGTTGTCACAATTTTTGCAAGGGGTAAAATGACGGTCACACACATGTTTATCACCATGTGTTTTCATTCAAAGCACAACAGTGATTTCACAGCGACTTTTGCAGCAATTTGGTTTTCTTTATTGCCCATGTTCTAATTCACAAACATCAAAGATAAAAATCCCTTCCGTATATTATGCCAACTCTCTCTGTTGTCTGATTACGTTGTCTGGAAAGAAACTATATCACTGACTGAACTCACTACTGAATTAATTTACAATCCCACGGACCCAAACCTGGAACGTGGTTTTGAAACCTGATATCTGCAGGAGAGGTATTTGCTTCCATTGTATAAACTCTGCGGTCAGAGAGCTGACCGGGAACATCTGCGGTCGGCAATTTTTGCTACATTTCGTGTCGGCTCACTCAAAGGATTTAGTTCGTTGAACCTTATTTATTTTTGAAAAAGACGTGCCATTGCAGGCGTGCTATTATGGGGAGCGGCAAGTCGATTCATTTCGTGTCGTTGCATCTTACTACCACAACTTATTCGGTACGTGTAAACAATCATCGCTCGCTAACAATCACTACTCGCTAACAAGTAGTAAAAACAGATCACGAGTAGTGACATAATCGAGTTACCTGCCCAGCGATATTCTGGAGGATTTGAGGATGAACGGAAAAATGTAACAGTTGATTTTGAAGGATGCGATGGGTTGAGGTCGTTTACTGTACCCATTTATTTTTTGTTGTTCAGCCATGCATAATGGAACCCTGCATTATGCTCGATATCTTCCGCACTGCTTCTAAATGTCATCGGTACTGATGGCGGTGATTTTTACATCAATTTTTCACATATTGGCAATTGAAGGACTTCTGACTAGCGCTCTCGAACAAAGATGCTGACAATTTGGGAGACCGCCAACGTAGGGTTAAAAGACAGCTCAGTTGGTAGAGTGCCGGTCGGGTATTCCGGAAGCCGCAGGTTCGAGTCCCGCCTTGCCAATTTGTTTGTTCCCTTAAAAATGTTTTGTTTCTCATCCCTGACCTTTGCGTTCTCTGCTGCAGGCCAGTGTGGACATGGAAGCCGAGAAGAACAGCACCTGGTTCTGTCATGTATGCAGTGTGACCTGCCGCAATATCAAGGCAAGTAGGAGTCCTCTCTCATGTAGATCGGTTTTTAACCAGTTCGCGCCGGATGACGTATATAAACGCAAAGTTTTCCCCAGATTCAAAACGGATGACGCATAAACACGCCAAGTTCAGAAATGTCTGTCAGCAGCGATCAAGGCCGGAAATGCGTGGGTGTGCTTTCCGGCACTATCGGCCTTAACCCGCTTCGGATCAAGTTTCTTTACAAATAATCCCGCCCCTCGGCTCGGTGATGTTAAAATAATCCCGGCGTGAACTGGTTAACTAGGAACAGGGCACTTAATAGAACGCAGACACCCCAAAGTTAACAAAAATTCATAATTACCTAAATTAGTACGATTAAAACTGCTGCAAACTGTTTACTGGCTGGAATGACCTGACATTTACAAATCAAATAAGCTAAGAGGGCCTAATATTTTGATCTTAAGCAGTTCGCGACGGAGGATGTATATACACGCAAAGTTTCCTCGGATTCAAAACGAATGACGCATAAACACGTCACGAGCAAGGCCGGAAATGTCTGTCGGCAGCAAGCAAGGCTGGAAATGCGTGGGTGTGCTTCCCGGTACTATCTGCCTGAACCTGCCTAGGATCGATTGAAATAAATGAGTTAAATGAGTTAGATGAGTTAGATGAGGGAGATGACGCAGATGACGCATGATGCTCAGACTGAATGTACTTGGGAGCCAAAGAATGGTTTAAACACAGCGTGATTCACTTGTTAACGATTGTACGATTGTATGCGTTCCATCCTTCAGGTCTACCAGAACCACATGACGGGCCAGAAGCACCTCGAGGCGATGGACAAGATCCGCGAGGTAGCGACATTCCAGAGTGACCAGGCCAAAGCGCGTCTGCAGGCCCAGAACTACCTGCGCAAACTGGAGAGCGGCGGAGGGCGTGGTGGTGAGGGCCGTGGTGGTGAGGGGCGCGGTGGTGAACAGCGCGGTGGTGAACAACGCGGTGGTGAACAACGCGGTGGTGAACAACGCGGTGGTGAACAAAGGTAGGCACATCCACCAATCGCTGATCAAGGGATCTTGTTTTTAATAAGACCTCTAATGAGCTTTTTAGAAACTGTATGCAAATTACTTGGGAGGGTTAAACTGGAAATGAAAGCTCTAGTTAATTGTTGTTTATGTTGAACTGTTTTTAGGGCAAACCAGCGTTATTGCAAGGAGTGCCGCCGATATTACAGGGGAGACCGCTTCGATCACTTGAAGAGCGAAGTGCACAAGGTAATGTTCTTACCTTAAAACCCTAACCCCCTAACGGTTCCCCGGGACTTGCCTGCTAAATCTCGTATGACTTTACTGCTCAATCCAACACAGTCCAACTCACCAAGTTGTTGGGTATCTGAACGTATCGATTGACTTGCCTGCTAAATCCAACAGGATCCAACTGTTAGTTGTTTTTGTTTTGTTTTTGCTGTTAGATCTAACATTGTACAACTTGGCGTTATTATACCAGTAACCCAACAGAATGCGATTCTGGGTGCGTTCTGGAATATATCAAATGACTTGCCTGGCCAAGTCCAACAGAGTCCAACTGGAATGACAACTTGTTGGATTCTGTTGGATTCAGCAGGGTTAGGGTTACTGTATAAACAATGCTGTGGAGTCGTAACACATATCCAGTCTGAAGTCGCTTTACATTCTCGTCAAAGGCATTTGACTTCTACAAAGGCATTAGCTGGTCGAAGTACATCCCCTGTTTTAGGCCGCACCCGAATCTCGTGTCTGTGGCTATTGTCTAGGGGTTCGTTCGTTACAACTCCCCTCGAGCAGGCTGACGATAGACGTAGCCGTAGCTGCGGAAGCCCGTTTCGGACACTGCGTAAATACCTGTGACTGGATTTGTCAGGGGACTCGTTGTGGCTAGTAATGGACTTGTGAAGGACTTGTGATGGACTTGCGATGGACTTGCGACGGACTTGCGACGGACTTGCGACGGACTTGCGACGGACTTGCGACGGACTTGCGACGGACTTGCGAAAGCGATTGCGAAAGCGATTGCGAAAGCGATTGCGAAAGCGATTGCGAAAGCGATTGCGAAAGCGATTGCGAAAGCGATTGCGAAGGGACTTGCGAAGGGACTTGCGAAGGGACTTGCGAAAGGACTTGCGAAAGGACTTGCGAAAGGACTTGTGAAGAAAATTTAACGATTAGACTTGGAGTGAGCCAATGTGCCATTTGATTACTGTTGAAAAAAAGAAAATGAAGATTATCCCCCTATTTGTTTAACTAATGGTTTCTACGTGTAACTCAATTATTTTGTGGATGTGCCGATGATATCCAGCAAAATGTAGGCTACAATCTAGGGGAATACATCCTCAATGGAAAGCGCTGTATAAACACGATTATGATTGACCAACTTGACATGAACGCTATGTCAGGGTGGCAGTATGTGGAAGGGGTCTTTAGGGGCTTAGGGTCAATGAGATGACCTTTATACCGTTTATCGTTTTAAATGAAACATTTCAAACAGGACACTAAGAAGAATTCCAAGCCGCACTGCAATGCCTGTGACTTGAGCTTCAAGACTTCCCAGAAGTATGTGCAGCACTGCAAGGGAGACCTGCACAAGAAGGTTAGTCACTGGCACGTACAATTCAGTTAATATCTCCCATGGGGCTTATCAGATGCAAGTCCAGTCACAAGTCCTTTCACGAAGCCAGTCGCAAGTAACTGGATGAACAATGACAAAGGAATGGTTTTATAACATTTCATTTAAACCAGTTCGCGCCGGGATTATTTTAACATCACCGAGCCGACGCGCGGGATTATCTTTAACAAAACTCGATCCGAGGCGAGTTCAGGCCGATGGTACCGGGAAGCACACCCTCGCATTTTCGGTCGTGCTCGCTGCTGACGGACATTTCCGGCCTTGCTTGTAGCGTGTTTATGCATCATCCGTTTTGGATTTGGGGTAAACTTTGCTTTTATATACGTCATCCGGCGCGAACTGGTTAAAGGTAGGATACACCATTTGCAGATATCAAAAAAACAATTACTACCAAATTATTAAGAAATATCTTACTTATTTGAAAGTAAATAATGATTCTAGGCATCCAGCAAAAACATTGCGCTAGATATCCTGTAATTGTTCCAAGAAATCAAATTTTATAAAAAAACATATCACAATTGCCGGTCAGCGACACGGTCGCGCGACGGACTTGGTGCAGACTCCCCACGGACTTGCGAGGGACGCGACTACATCCCTACCGAAAGACCTTCTATTTTCCTCATGTGTTATTTTTGTATTATAACAGCGAAGGGACCAGCGATCAAAGGAAGGGACGTCCACTGAAGAAGAGAACTACGTGACCGTGGACGCGGTGGGCTTTGACGACGACATCGACCTGGACGCTGAGCTGCTTGAGATGCAGTTAGAAGCCGAAGGAGAAGATATCCCACCAGTGAGTTCTAAGGCCGTGCCGGGTACCCGGGTACCCGTAACCCGACCGCTGATTGCGGGTACCCGGCTCCAATTTATCGATTTTATTACCCGAAACTGCCTTTGTAAATGTTGACACATTATTTCAGAAAGGCAAGCGTCTTTTATGTTCATTGCGTGCCGATAAATTGTTAGAAAACATCTGAGTAAAACGTCTTTACCGACAATTTCCCGATGTCTAGATAGCAGCCTAACGGATGATTGTGCTTTCTTTGTAGTCATTGTGATAAAAAAATGCCTTTGAAGTCTATTTACCGACAATTTTGACAGCTGCTATAACTTGCGGCTGACATTGTATCAGTGTTTTGTTACAGTTGTCCTTTGAGTAAGTTTTTCCGAGGTTTACTTTTTGGAAAATGTGCTGAATTTAATTCACGATCCCAGGGACCCGTACCTGGAATGTGGTTTTGAAACCTGATACTGCAGGAGAGGTATTTGGTTCTATTGTATCAACTCTGCGGCCAGCCGGGCAGATCTGTGGTCGGCTTTTTTGCTACATTTCGTGTCGGCTCACTCAAAGGATTTAGTTCATTGAACCTTATTTATTTTGGAAAAAGACGTGCCACTGTAGACGTGCAATTATGGGGAGCGGCAAGTCAATTTATTTACAAACATTTATTACAAGCTGAGAGTAAACTCCACGCAATACGGGATCGCTGTTGACAATCTGGCTCTGAAAACCACGCACTTAACTTATCTTGTTTATTTTTTTTCACTGGACCGCCAGACTACTTAGAAAAGGGTTTTGACTAGACCGCCGCTGTTTTGAGTGACTATAATTTGTTTGCGTCGATCCCTGAGTTGCAAAGTAGGCCCGTGCATTTGTTTAGTTGCGGAATGCAGGGGAAGTAAGCACGCCATGCCAGCGCGGCAGTCGCGCTGCAGCATGCTAGTGGAGTGAGCGGGGATGTACATGCAAGTGCCGACGCGGTGTATACTTCCGGTGTTTTGTTATGATTCTAATAATAGTCACGGGTACCCGGGTACCCGACCGTGACGGGATCAGGGTACCCGGGTCCCGTACTACCCGTAAACGCACACCCTTAGTGAGTTCACAGTATTACGTAACCCACGAGAATTGCATTACGCGGAAGGTACATGTGTTTAATATGGTGTTGCATAATTGTTAGAGGTTCTTGGAAAAATTAAACAAACTCGGCAGTCGGAACAGGCTAAAAGTTTTTTGTTTTTTTAAATCATGTTTTTTTTAGGTTTTTTTAAAATTTATTAAAGGGATCGTATACGTTTGGTAAATACTTCAAAAATTAATGGCAATAAAAACTTACTTGGTAAGAAGTACAACTGCTTTGGATAGTATAATGCATTTTTAGAAACTGTTCACTTCAAAGTACAAATCAAATAAGTTAAGAGGGCCTAATATTTCGATCTTGAAAAGATCTTCTTCAGAGTACTGCGGTTATGGAAAAAGATATCACTTTTTATCCCCAAAAATTTGAATCTGAGAAGCGTTACTGCAGTGACGTTTCTCAGAGCGTGTATTCCAATGCAGATTATTCTTCCTGCGTGGACATAACCGCTCCAGATTTTTGGCAATATCTCAAAATCGCTAGCACCTTTTGACATATTTTTTTTACAGGTTAGTTTTATGGTATATATCTATAACTATATAGGATTGAAACAAACAGTGGGTCTCAATTACTAAACGTATACGATCACTTTAATATTTGTAATTTTTGATATTTCTACTACATGTCTTTTCAAAATTATAGTATAAAATATGTGAATGAAATAAGTTAAGATGGCCTAATATATCGATCTACAAGATCTTCTTCAGAGGCAAAATGGCTATGTGCATATAAAGGGGGGGACATACAAGCAGATGCATAACATGGTTGGCTGCGCTACTAAAATTCACACATAACACAATGGAACTCTGTGTTTTAGTCGAGACCATTATGTCCAAGACCAAGGCTTTTAAAACCGAGAATAACATTTCCGAGACTTCCGAGACTGAGACTGAGACAGAGACTGAGAATTTTTGGAATTCGGAGAACATTGTTTTATGAATAAGAAAATTAAACGTTAAAACTTTCTCCCTGACGATACTTTGTCTTTCGGGGCCCATATATAGGTTTTGTACGCAGAAACTCGGATGATATCCAGGTATGGAATTCCTTTCTTACGGTGTTCTCCCAACTCGCAAGCCAGTATTTTTGCAAATTTCCACATGTCATGTGAACATGTTACCTGTAGTTGGATCGCACATTTTTACGATTGCAAAGAGAAATATAGAGACAATCTGTTTTTGCCCTCTACGCATAGTTTACGGATCTATTCACACTTCTACTGCCTTACTTTACTATTTTGTGAATTGGACAAAAGAATTTGACAGGAGCGGAGCTTGAACCAGCGACCTGCGGATTGCCATTCCGGTGTTCTACAAACTTAGCTGTCCTGCTCTAATGTCGGCAGTTCCTCAAATTAGCCAGTATCTTTGTTCAGGGGGCGCTAGTCAGAAGCCACAAACTCATAATTGCCATGTGGGTAAGGATCACGCCCAAAGACACGATACTAGCAACACTAGCAATGTTTCTATACAATTAAACAATTGCAACTTCAACTTCACGTATACCTCAGTGGTACTTGTATACCTCAAGGCAAACTATAGACTACCAACTACTGATTTTCTTGTGCTTTTCTTTAATTTTTATTGTTTTTAAATTTATTTTCTTTTAACCCTTAGCACGCTACCAATCATATACACACGTATTCCCATGGCGCTGGATTTCTTGTGCAAGTCACTAAGTAATGCACACTAATATGTTCCAAAGCTTTTTACTCTATGATGAGTGTGTTTTACAGGAAAATGCAACATAAACTATTTGTTCAGTATGAAATTTCCTCTCCATTGGTGGCCGTGAGGATGGCTAAAATTGATCAGCCAGTCGTGGTGGTAAGTCCTCCGAAATGCATCATTACGAGCTGCGATCCGAGCCGCGTTAGGAGTCGCATCACCTCCTGCTTGCTTGCGAACTTCACCGGGGCCATCGTTGCGTTGTGCCCCATCGCTACTATCGTCATCAATGGAACCTTCACCACGTTCTCGTACACACTGGCATACTCGTTGTCGACACTATCGTTGACATAATCGTCCTGAAAATGGCCTTCAAAGTCCGAATCTCCGGAGTCTGAGTCCCCGAAAATCTCCTAAAATGCAGCTCCGGCGTCCATTGAACACTCGAACAGCGGAACGAACAGATTTTCAATCGAAAATAGCAAGGAATTTTGTAAGAAACAAGTGTGAATTTATGGTTGAACAACGTTAGCCTCGTAATCATATATCCAATGGTACCCGTGTGAGGGTCAGGGGTCAATGGTTTGTCATATTCATTCATATATAAATAGAACGTTGTCGCGGGCGACACAGTCGCCGATAGCAGTGTGGGAATAAATGCGCTGGGCGACTGGAGTCGCCGATAGCGTGCAAAGGGTTAAAGGCAGACACTGTGTGACAAGATCAACAAGGATATTGCTGAATGATTCATAATAAATAACACGCTGGTTCCTACATGTCTAAACCCCTTGACGCCGGTATTCATTCCTCACACCACCAGATTATACACGTGAATGCACAGATTGTCCTGTTTTACATAACGACCAAGGATTCCCTATTGTGTTTTCCTTTGTTCCTGGACTGTAACCTACCCCAATTGCCTTATCGTACACTTTAACGACAGAGGACAAAATTCAACAAAAGACGAGCGCCCAAGGACTGAAAGAATCTCTCGTTTTGTTTATTGTGCTTCTGTCCTCGAGGGTTTATGTAGTACCGGACAGCACTGCAGCTGCACTGCACAATTGACCCGAGCGTGCAGCCGCCACACAGGCTGTGTTCTACGGCGTAGCACAGCCGCTGACAGCGTTCCGGGCGGTTTAGCGATCCGCGGCCAAAGCTGCTCTCCGGCGTCAAGTATTTAAACACCACCATTTAGTCATTTTTCTTCATTCTGTTTAAAAAAAAAGATGGCCACATCAAGCAATTTTGGACCAACTGTTAAAGTTTCTCCTCAGCTGTTCAACTGTGAAAGGCACTTGCAGTTGCAGCGATGACTTTGTTTCTGTTAATGTTCAGCCAGGACGCTCCTTTTCCCCAGTCTTTTTTTTTTTTTTTTTTTAATGACAAAGTTCATGATTTGTTATAACATTGTGTGAGCCATATTTTTAACGATCAAGGATCAGGCAAACAGAAACCAGGATGCAGTGGCATGTACTTTAATATAACACGTCTACAACAACAAAACCTGTTAACAACAAAAGAAATAAACAAAATAATTACAATTAAGGTATGCAAATTAAACCTGTAACAAACTTTAAAATACATTTTAACAATTGTAAGTCGTTTTCTGACCAGTCGGTGTTAAAATATAACAATGCAAATCACGGCTTGAATATACCAGATCTCTGCTTTCTAGGAAACGAGTAATAACAAATAGTAATTTTTCAATGGCCAAATTTTCAAATACTGCTTCAAGAAAAACAACTACTGTATAATCATAGTTAAAGTATTTCGCTTATGAACAGATCTTGTACCACAGCCCAAGGTTCTGGCATATAATTCACGATAAGAATAAAACAAAACCACAAACTGACCATCAGTCAGTACATACCCCATCCAACCTAGTAAAAGGAGTGCTAATGGTTCTTCCAGACCAGCGGCACCAAGGCCAACTACATGGCTAGGCTCAGTTGATCTTCGATACAATCCAGCTGTTGTTTCACCCTATTATAAGGTCCATTCTCAGTCCACAGATACAAAAATCCATTAATCCTAACAGTTTTTAATACAGCAATTCTCAAATATTCAGCGACTATGCAAATATATATTTTCCTCTTTTGATCGTACGGGAATCGGAAGAGAAACCGAAACTGCCGTATACATATTCATCGTCCGCTTTAAAACAGCACGTGCGGTCGGGTCCCGCTGAGGCCAATGGGTTGTGCCCTTGAGTAAGGTGCTTTACCTCGATTACTCCTCTCCACTCGGGTGTATAAATTGGCCCCGGCTTTATTCAAGGTTTGGAAGGTAACAGACTCGCTGTTGGGGAGGTGTGGTGATCCCCCCGCAGCAACATTACTTGGTTGAGTCTGTCGTATCACTTTGAAAAAAGCGCTCCGACCTGTAAACTTTGGCTCCTTTACTTACTTTTTTAAACAGCAACAAAGACAATGGTGTCTTCTTCTTTTTTACACACTAAACACGGACAAATCACTAGTTGATATCGGCTCAGCACATTCCATTTTTTCATAATCATCCTTTGCTTTAAACACTCGGTCAGTCTAAAAACGTGTCACCGCTACACTTTTACACACATACAAGTGTGTAAACGCCTTCAATCGGGGACGGGGCATTGTCCAACCGTCTTTACCTTTTTTGTTTGTACTCAACGTTTTCGGATGATCGCCATAGGATTTGCACACAGTCGGAATCAGGGACCTTGGCGAAATAGGTGACCCTATTGTCTTCTATTGTTATACAATGTACGTCCCCTATTTCAATCAAAAACAGACTCAAATCACATACACGTGTTTAGAATATGGTGTTAGGGTTATGACTGAGCGGTTGAGAGCACGCTGACTCAAGCTCTGGTGTTTCTGATTAGCAGAGTGTGGGTTCGAGTCACGGTCTTGACACGTGTGTCCTTAAGCAAGGCACTTAACCACTATTGCTTCGTCCTTCGGATGGGACCTAAAGCTGTAGGTCCCGTGTGTTGTGCAATGCACGTAAAAGAACCCAGTAACACTTATCGCTAAGAGGAGGCGTTTGCCCCGATGTTCCAAGCAGTGGCTGCAAAGTGGGCCGTAGCACCTTGTAAACAAAAAAACTCTTACAAAGGTGCTACCTATATGTGTCTTATATTCTCATAAAACTTTCTTAATCTGTCTTTGAAAATCACAGAGCACCTTGAGTACCAGTCTTGGTAGATACGCTATATGCGCTATATAGGAACTGATTATTATTATTTGTGCCCTTGGGCAAGACACTTAACTGCAATCAACTCTCTCCACCCAGGAGTATAAATTGGTACCTGTGAGGGTCGTGGACGATTGAGCGCCTACAAACGGCTGCCGCGTGGTTCAGCGCCCGATGAACAGGATAAAAATTGTATTGTTGAAATGATGGAAAGCGCTATACATGTATCAATGACAATTACAAATCGGTTCTCTTTAGAACCGCACAACTCTAGAAAGAGATTTATAACCCTAACCATCCCAAATCCTTCAAAAGCCTCTTTGCAAATTGCAGGATTTTGCAGGACTGAGGGCACTTGGAAGTGGGTACATCGGAGGAAATTGCAGGATTGAGGGCATTTGGGGTTTTGCCACCGGAGGATAATGCAGGATCCAGGGCATAAGGCCTAAGGCCTAATGCTGGATGATTTTGCAGGAATGAGGTTTATACCTTGGTATCCAAAAGAGGAGTTTGGAGGATTGAGGTTATTTGTTACTTTGTACTTTAACCTTTCACACTGCTCATGCTCTATGCACATTTCTCTATAGAGCTTCAATCAATGTGTAAGTTACATTTATGTGTCTAGGATAGGAAACGTTTGCATACCAATGGTCATGTGTGCAGACCCTTGTAATACTGCACTTAGCAGCTGTTTGTAACCAATTCTCAATACATGTATCTGTTTTATATTCTGTCATATGTGTAGTCTCTATTTTCAGGAGCCTATAGCAAGATGCTCTTGAAATGAAGAATTAATCTTTGCCAAAAAGTAGACACCGGTCGATGGCAAAATTCATTTCTTTCTCCAGCTGAATAAAGATTAAGCATCCACATATCTCTCTCTCTGTATCAAGATAGGTTCACTGTATCATTGTAGTCTTAATTTCCTTAATTTCTAAGTAATTTTTCTGTCATACCTTTAAAACATCACACACTTTTTTTAATAATTTGCTACATCAACTTGACCAGTTAAAGAATGATATCCTTGTCTTAAAGTTGAATACATTCATCTCATCAAGTTAGTGCCGGTACATGTAGGCACTTTTTTGTTTGATACTGTTCTCATTTTTCAGTGTTTGCGTTAATTTTTTACTATTAACTGCATTTATTGGCTTTTTCTTGAAGTCAATCCTGAGATGATACAATTGATACAACCATCTTTTATTTCTATGAGCTTTTCTTCATGTCCCCTTCAGGAATCTACTACACCGAAGGAGACAGAGGATGCAATCGTTATCAGCGATAATGGAGAGAGCAAAGAACCCTCCCAGGAGCAAGAGGTAGTGATTT
Organism: Crossaster papposus; assembly: GCA_037893245.1. Lineage (NCBI taxonomy): Eukaryota > Metazoa > Echinodermata > Asteroidea > Velatida > Solasteridae > Crossaster > Crossaster papposus. The sequence goes on along the minus strand of JBAIAA010000111.1, from coordinate 603,621 downwards.
TAGACGCTGATTCAGACAACCAAGACATGCCTGAGCTTGAGCCAGCATCTGGGGATGAAACTTCAGCCAAAGAAGATTTTGATCAGGCCTTTCCCACAGAGCCTGTTGGTGAGCCTTCTGGGCCCGAGGTTTCTGATGTAGAGATCATTGAGCCAGCCAATGAAGAAGAAACCACAGAAGCTCCTATGGAAGTACAGGAAGGCACTACCAACAAGGTGGTTGCTATTTGTACCGAGGGTTCAGATTCATTCTCTAATTCGGGCTTGGGTAATCTAAAAGTCACTGTTACTTTTTTGGACCAGCTTTCGTCCAACTCGAAGTCAACTTCCCAGGTGCATGAGGGTGAGCCTGGGGAAACCCAGTCGGCTGATCAAAGTGTTCCTTCTGGTGGGTCTGAATTGGTGGCAGCAGTGGGATCAGGGGATCAGATTGATGCTCAGGTTGAGGATAAGGTTGAGGCTCCGGTTGAGGCTCAGGCCAGTGCACAGGCCAATTCACAGGCCAGTGCACAGCTGACTCAGTCTGACCAGGTCCAGTCTTCTGAAGTTAGTGGGAAAAGCGAAGAGGTCACACCCATGGATGAGGGGTCTGCCTCTGGGGTTTCTTCAACTCCTGATGAACAGCAGCAAGAGGAAAAACCAAAACAAGACGACATTACAGAGCTGGTATTCGATCCCAACAAACCTGTTGGTAGGTGTTCTCTCTCAAAATTCTCTCTCAAAATTCTCTCTAACCTTCTACATAATTCTCTCTCCAAATATTATCTTTCTTCCATACCTTCACCCTTTCCCTTCGACACATTAAATATTTGTGCATTCATGTTTGTAAATGAATAACTGTAAAGGAACACCATTTACATCCGATGTACTTGTACTTTACATGACTATCGTTAAAATAACTTTGACGTTTACAAGAGTTTGGAGGGGCAACTTTCCCGAATTGGCTGTTTTTAATCACAGAACTTAAACCTGAAAGTACTTGTTCTCGCTTGGTCTACCTAATATTTTTCTAATGTTTTGGGAAGATTACATTCTATTCCAAGGCACTTTTACTACCCAAAATACTACAGGAGGTTGTCCAATTGTTGCTGGTGTTTTAACGGTACCATTGTAGTTTTGTACCATTGTACCATTTCACGTTTTCAAAGTTGTGTATTTGGCTTTTTTTTCTTTTATTGCCTTTTGTCTTCTTTGCTGACTATGCACAGACAATATGGTTGCAGTGTACTTAACCCTGACCCGCTTCAATCCTTTAAAATCCTTGCAGTTTGGAGGATTTTAGAGGATTGAGCATGAATGGCAAAAGTGTCGGTAGATTTAGGAGGATGCAATGGGTCGAAGTTGTAAGCCTTTAATACCAAGCATTCCTTATGTTCAGCCATGCATAATGCCACCCAGCATTATGCTTGATATAATCCGCGCTGCCTGAATGTCATTGGTACTGACTCGACCTATATTAGTGATTGGTGGAGGATTTTGGAGGATTGAGGCAGTGGTCACCCCACCACTGAACAGATTCAAGAAATAACGGATGATTTTGGAGGATTGAGGATGAATTTAATTTTTACATGGTAGCAATTTGAGAATTATGCAGGATTAAGGATGGTTATAGCCAAAAGTGGGTTAAGGTTTAATCTATAACAAATATATTTTTAACTGGGGTTTATTCATTGATGAGGCATTGCAAATCTCTGAATTTCATGTTAGTGAATTGAACAGCAAAGGTTTTCAAATTCTTGCCTGCTTGAATTGAATGATAGAGTAGCGAAGTCAATACGCCATCTTGTGTCTGTTGCCAAGGCAATTGGCTTCACAAAAACGTTACTCAACCATTTCCCTATGCTTTTGAAATGGACGTTTTAGTAGACTAGTCAGTGTATGGAGCTATTACTATGGCAACTAGCAGTTGTTGCGCAGAGACAAAGAGGCTCACTTTGCATACTTACGTGTTGATGAGTCGGCGTCACATCACAATGGTTTTTTTTTTTATTTCACCGTCTATTACAATTTTCAATACATCAATTTTTAAGTTTCTGAAGATTGTTCACTTAACATCCAAAATTTTACAGAGTGAAAGACGAACTACAGTTGAACGCCGCTATAACAAACACTGAATCCACATATTTTGTTCGGTATATTGATCGTTCGATATAGCGATTTTTAGCTGCCGGTCCATCTGGTGCCCATTTTTCAAGATGGCGTCTGCTCTTTTAAATAGCGCCCTCTTGTTGCCTGCTGCATGTGCGCCATCTTGTACCGGTATTCATCACATCGAATTCCCATTCATTACATTGAATTCTAATTCAACACACCCAATTCTGATTCATCACACCCAATTCTGATTCATCACACCCAATTCTGATTCATCACACCCAATTCTGATTCAACACACCCAATTCTGATTTATCACACCCAATTCTGATTTATCACACCCAATTCTTATTTATCACGCCCAATTCTTATTCATCACGCCCAATTCTGATTCATCACACCCAATTCTGATTCGTCACACCCAATTCTGATTCATCACACCCAATTCTGATTCATCACACCCAATTCTGATTCATCACACCCAACTCTGATTCATCACACCCAATTCTGATTCATCACACCCAATTCTGATTTATCACACCCAATTCTGATTCATCACACCCAATTCTGATTCATCACACCCAATTCTGATTCATCACACCCAATTCTGATTCATCACACCCAATTCTGATTCATCACACCCAATTCGTGTTTATCACACCCAATTCGTGTTTATCACACCCAATTCGTGTTTATCACACCCAATTCGTGTTTTGTCACACCCAATTCTTGTTCGTCACACCCAATTCTTGTTTGTCACACCCAATTCTTGTTCGTCACACCCAATTCGTGTTTATCACACCCAATTCTTGTTTGTCACACCCAATTCTTGTTCGTCACACCCAATTCTTGTTCGTCACACCCAATTCGTGTTTCGTCACACCCAATTCTTGTTCGTCACACCCAATTCTTGTTCGTCACACCCAATTCGTGTTCGTCACACCCAATTCGTGTTCGTCACACCCAATTCGTGTTCGTCACACCCAATTTGTGTTCGTCACACCCAATTCGTGTTCGTCACACCCAATTCGTGTTCGTCACACCCAATTCGTGTTCGTCACACCCAATTTGTGTTCGTCACACCCAATTTGTGTTCGTCACACCCAATTCGTGTTCGTCACACCGAATTCGTGTTCGTCACACCGAATTCGTGTTCGTCACACCGAATTCGTATTCGTCACACCAAATTCGTATTCGTCACACCGAATTTGTATTCGTCACACCGAATTTGTATTCGTCACGCCCGATTCTTGTTCATCACGCCCGATTCTTGTTCATCACGCTCGATTCTTGTTCATCACGCCCAATTCTTGTTCACCACACCCAATTCTTATTCACCACACCCAATTCTTATTCACCACACCCAATTCTTATTCACCACACCCAATTCTTATTCACCACTCCCAATTCTTATTCACCACTCCCAATTCTTATTCACCACTCCCAATTCTTATTCATCACACCCAATTCTGATTCATCACACCCAATTCTGATTCATCACACCCAATTCTGATTCATCACACCCAATTCTGATTCATCACACCCAATTCTGATTCATCACACCCAATTCTGATTCATCACACCCAATTCTGATTCATCACACCCAATTCGTGTTTGTCACACCCAATTCGTGTTTGTCACACCCAATTCGTGTTTGTCACACCCAATTCGTGTTTGTCACACCCAATTCGTGTTTGTCGCACCCAATTCGTGTTTGTCGCACCCAATTCGTGTTTGTCGCACCCAATTCGTGTTTGTCGCACTCAATTCGTGTTCGTCACGCCCAATTCAAATTCCTCACGCCCAATTCAAATTCCTCACGCCCAATTCAAATTCCTCACGCCCAATTCAAATTCCTCACGCCCAATTCAAATTCGTCACGCCCAATTCTTATTCGTCACGCCCAATTCTTGTTCATCACATTCAATTCGTATTCATCACACCCAATTTCACACCAGAGTGGATTTCTAAAATGCTGTTAACATATTTTCAACAACAATATTCGCTATGTTTGGACACAATAATCAGGTGCCAAGGATGGTGTTCGATATAGTCGAACGTTCGGTATAGCGGTGTTCCACTGTTTGTACATATACATCAAAGGCTTCTTACTATTGTGAGAAAACGCAAAGAACAAACTCGGTTTTCCAACTGCAATCTCCCTTCCTCTACCTTTCTTCTTTTCTCGTATTTTCTCTTAATTTACAATATACATGTCTTTGGGGACAAACGCCAATGGTTTTGTTCTTTAAATTGAAAATATGTGACATGTTTAACACATGTAAACTGCTGCGTTGAACTTGTTTTATTCCTTCACTTTTTAACCCAATCTTTATCACAGATTGAGCCAAATTTGTAAACTCTTGATCCTTGAATTTAAAATACGCTACGCACGTAAACATGCTGCATTGAACTTGATAATAGGAACAAGCCTAATTTGTTGGTGCAATTAGATGAATTGTTGTTCTTCCTTTCAAAAGCAAATTTACCAAAAACTCCTGGGTTATTTCTGGTTTGTCTTTTGAAACAAATACCTGTAGTGTAAAGTTAGTGTGTCCGTGTTTTTAGGGGGTTGCACCCTGAAAAAAAAAGATTTTCAAATTGAATTGATACATTTTCTAGCATTGTATTTGTTATGAGCTTTTGAATGAGACATCTCACGAAAACATTCGGCCGACGACGAATAAAACATTATTTAAATGTTGAATTAGGAGTGTCTTGCTCTTGCAATTTGTTGGGGTCCCCAGTGTGCGCAACTGAACTGGAGCACGCAATTGCCAAAATTATAAAAACCACTTTTTAATAATGTGTAAATGTTTTTCCTTTAAAATTTGTTAGGAAAAGAAAATCATCATTTAAAAAAACACCACAGACACACTACTTTTAACAAATGTACATGTAGGTTCGAGGCACTTAGTTGTGTAGTTAGCAGCATCTTGAAATTTGACCTTTATCAAGCTTTGTTTGAAGATGCTCATCAGTGAAGAGAAAAACCACAAAATCATGGAAATGGTTATTTAACCTATAATCCCTGATCAAAATTTGAACTTATAAATAGCCTTTGACCCCTTATTGACCTTTGAAATTGTGATTGATCTTTGAAATTGTGATTGACCTTTGAAATTGTGATTGACCTTTGCACTTCTGATTGACCGTTGAACTCCTGATTGATCGTTGAACTCCTGATTTACCTTTGACCCCTGATTTACATTTGACCCCTAATTGACCTTTAATCCTGTGATTGACCTTTAAACCCACTGAGCAGGTCAGGAGTATCTAGTCCCAGTTTCAGGCTTCTTCTGTAAGCTTTGCCACAAGTTCCTGACTTCGGAGAAGGCCAGCCGTGCACACTGCAAGGGGAAGAGCCATTTCCAAGCTGTCGTGGTAAGCAACAAAGGTATCACCTGCTACGCACAAAACAATTGCTCAGCATGAACATTCTTCCCTGGCAAAAATAGGGTTACCAACCAAATGTTCAGGTAATGTCTATTGTTTGTGACTGGTGTTTAGCTGTTTTTTGTTGTTGCTTAGCATGGACAGTTGTAGCTGGTAACCTGTTTTTAATGAGCAAGACTTTTTTTGTGCTAAGCAAATTTGTGTGCTAGTATAAAGCAGCTTCATGAAAGTGGTTATTGGGACACCATAACTTGAAAAAATGTGGTATACTGGTGTCGTCTTCAAACTTGGTATATGGGTTGGCCTTGGGGTCCTCTGGGTCAAAGGTCAAGGCCAGTTTAAACATTACAAATGGTTGGGACACCATAACTTGATAAAACTTGGTACACCGGTGTCGTCTTCAAACTTGGTATATGGGTTAGCCTTGGGTCTTCTTGGTCAAAGGTCAAGGCCAGTTTAAACAATACAAATAGTTGGGACATCATAACTTGATAAAAACTTGGTATACCGGTCATCTTTAAACTTGGTATATGGGTTGGCCTTAGGGTCTTCTGGGTCAAAGGTCAAGGCCAAGGCCAGTTTAAACAATACAAATGGTTGGGAGACACTGAATTGAGAAAAACTTGGTACACCGGTGTCGTCTTTAAACTTGGTATATGGGTTGGCCCATAGTTTTAGGGTATTCTAGGTCAAAGGTCAAGGCCATTTTAAACAATACAAATGATTGGGACATCATATGTGACCCAGCACGAGTAGATGAGACACTTTGCGGCAAAAATAAAAGTTGAGATTTTGATTTCATCATTTAAAGCTTGTTTAGCTTTAAAGGTAGTATACACCATTTGCAGATATCGAAACAATTTACTACCGAATTATTAAGAAATATCTTACTTATTTAAAAGTAAATAATGATTGTAGGCATCCAGCAAAATAAGGGCCCTAGATATCCTGTAATTGTTCAAAAAAATTGAATTGTATAAACCAAAATTCATTCTCGCCGTCCGGCGAGCGCGAAAAAACAAAGATAACATAAAAATAACTGCTCGACGCCGGTGGAAAACAAACGCTGTTTTTCATGCTTTTCTCGGCATCCATGAATGTAAAAATTCGGACAGGTCAGTTAAACAATATTTACTATAAAATACAACCCCCCAAATCCACCCATTCCTGATAATTCAACAAATTACCAATGGTGTATACTACCTTTAAATGATGAAATCAAAATCTCAATTTTCATTTTTGCCGCAAAGTGTCTTATTTACTCGTGCTGGGTCACATATTACTCTAAACTTGTTTTTGACCAGTTTGTATTTTGTTGGTTGTTGGAATTGCAGGCATCGGTGAAGAAGACCAAATCAGTGGATGAATCCTCTGAACCCAACAGCCAGGCTAGCAACTAACGAGCTACTCGAGTCATCTCAGGTTAGTAGATTTCATCCGTGACATTTCAAGTAAAATTTTATACCTGTGCATTAACCAGTTCGCGCCGTATGACGTATATAAACGCAAAGTTTTCCCCAGACTCGAAACAGATGACGCATAAACGCGCCACGAGCAAGGCCGGAAATGTCTGTCGGCAGCGAGCAAGGCCGGAAATGCGTGGGTGTGCTTTCCAGTACTATCGGCCTGAACCCGCCTCGGATCGAGTTTCTTTAAAGATAATCCCGCGCGTCGGCTCGATGATGTTAAAATAATCCCGGCGGGAACTGGTTAATGGCTTTTGTTGTAAGTTTCAAAAATAGGAAATGTTGTGCGAGTTAGTATTTTATAGCAAATATTGTTGCACTGAACTGTTTTAACCGGGTTCGCGCCGGGATTATTTGAACATTGACTGGACCAAGGCGCGGAATTGTTTGTTTTTTACAAACCTCGATCCGAGATGGGTTCAGGGTGCCATCTGTGGGTAGCAAACCCTGATATTTCCGGCCTCGCTCGCTGACACATAACTGCCAGACATTGCCACGTAATTTGGAAGTACACTTTAAACATTTAAAGGTAGGATACACCATTGGTAATTGGTTGAATTATCATGAATAGGTGGATTTGGAGGGTTGTATTTTATAGTAAATATCATTTAACTGACCTGTTCAAAGTTTTACAAGAAAAACAGCTTTTATTTTCAACCGGCGTCGGGCAGTGGTTCTTAGGTTGTTCTTGTGGTTTATTTTATCGCTGTCTGGCGATCATGATCATTTTTCCTTCAGTTCAATATCTAGCGCAATCATTTTGCTGGATGCTTAGAATCATTATTTACTTTAAAATAAGTAAGATATTTTGTAATAATGTGGTGGTAATTTGGTTTCGATATCAGCAAATGGTGTATATCCTAGCTTTAACCAGTTTTTTTCCTGGGATTATTTTAACATCACCGAGCTGAGGGGCGGGATTATTTTTAACGAAACTCGATCTGAAGCGGGTTCAGGCCGGTGGTACTGGGAAGCAAACCCACGCATTTTTTCCGGCCTTGCTCGTTGCTGACAGACGTTTCCCGCCTCGCTCGTGGCGTGTTTATACGTCATCCGTTTTGAATCTGGGGAAAACTTTGCGTTCATATACAACATCCGGCGCGAACTGGTTAAGAATACTCGTCGACCAATCAAGGTTATGCATTCTCTCCATCCATGATTTAACATTTGTTTTCTTTTCCAGGAAGTGGATGGATTTGATGTGGTCTCGTTCCCAATTCACTCGACTGCAACTGTCTTCTGTAAACGGGGCATGTAACGTTTCCCCCGGATCGGCTGTTTTCCTAGTTTCTCACTTTACACTTTTTGCCATTAACCAGTTCGCACTGGGATTAACTGTACATTAAATGGGCTAAGATTCGAACCTCGATCCGAGGTGGGTTCAGGCCGGCATCTGTGACGTGTTTAAACCTGTCATTGGTTTTAAATTCGGAAAAAAAAAAAAATTTGCTTGTCATACAAGGCATTCCGAACCTAAGAACCGGTTGATAATTTCAATACTGCTACAAGTTTTGTACCAATTTAGACACTCTAACAAACTCTCTTAACAATGCTAGTTCTTTACACGACACTCATTGTACTTCTTGTTAGAAGTACTGGAAGTTACTCTTTGAGGATAAGAATAGAATGTAAATTTTAACCAACAAGATCGTGAACAAATCGGTGTGTAGTGTCTAGAAATTGCATTGTTCAAGCAGAGTTTTGTTAGGCTGTTAAAATCTGGTACATGTAGCAGTATGCATTATAAAACGGTTCTTTAGGTTTCGAATGGCTTCTGTTTGACAAGACGAACAACATTCTTCCATTGTACTTCCCTGCCCTATAGCCTGTAGTGTGTTGTTTGAAAGTATTTTAGTACAATGCGAGTTTATTTTACGTTAAGGTTTTGGTTTTTTATGTGATTATAATTTTTATTTGTTTTTACTTCAACTTGGTTGCGGGTGGCAATTAGCTGTGCTTGTCTTGAAGGATTCGCTTCTTAAATTCGGGAATGCACAATGCTCACTTGTCTATTCGTATCTTTAAACTTTTCGACGCCGTTATTAATTTCTTCACTCACCGACGTATGTACACACACAAGGCTGCACAGCAGTCTTTGTCCAGCAGATGCACTGCACAATGGACCCGAGCGTGCAGCTGTGGAACGCGCATTTCGGGCGGATTAGTTGGCCGCAGTCATAGCTGCTCCCCGACGTGAAGGGCTTAAACGGTTGTAGTGCCATTTGATTTGTTTTTGTTTCATTCAAAGCAACGGAATTGCTCAAAATTGGAGGTATACGGTTCATTACGGTATACGGTTCATTATAACTATTAGGATTAGAGCATGTACAAAGAAATACCACTCGCAGGTTGAATCATTTCCCTGCGTATTCCTCTCACAAAAAATGTGAACAAGTCTGACTTTTTATGGATAACACTCGGAGTAAATAATCAAGAAAATTAGAATTGCATATGTGACCTGCTCCCACAAAAACGGCGTAATTAAGTCGCGCTATGCTATATTGAGTTATGATTGAAAATAGCCGATTTCACATTGGGGAATCGTTTTTTGGTTTTGGCATTATACAATTCCCACATGTTTTCTTTCGAACTACCAAGTATTGTGTTTATTGGGAAGGGGCGTAATCATACATGCAGCTTACGTTTTTTTTTTTAATTATTAGAACGATTTTCGGTCGCATGGGAAGGACATTAAATTCAAGGACGTGAAATGTCAATATTGGATATTTTTGTAATACCATACCCAATAAATTATATATCATTTTAAAGCTAAGAATTCAAGGAATCTGGAAATACCAATATCTCAAAATACCAATATCTCAAAATATCAAAATATCAACTTTACTTTGATTTAGTGGGAGTAGGTCACATAATGGTAGTTCTACCGGTCATAGTTTTGGCCATCAGAGTTGAGATGACGCTCATTTTAATTAACACTTATTGTTATGTTGTTTTTTCTTTTAAGGATGCTATTGCTTTCAGTGTCCGATTTTATGTTTAAAAATTATTTTATGTGGTTTGGAGACAAAACTGTAATAATCTGTTTGTTAATTCACACCCGTCAATTAACTTGTTGATATTAAGAATTTTAAATAATTGTAAATTGATTTTGTGTTAGATATTATACAAAATGCAGCCAACACTGGGGTGGGGGGGGGGGGGGAACAACCGTCACCACGAAGTAACACTAATGTCATGGCACTTCTGGCGTTTTCACGAAGTAACACGAAGCCCATATAGCTATACACTTCGTAAAAACTTGAAAACGGCGTATCTGATTTGTGAGTTTTCACGAAGTGACGCTATCCGTGTGTATTATTAGCTATGGGCTTTGCGTTACTTCGTGAAAATGCCAGAAGTGGGTCGCACGTATCACTGACGTTAGTGTTAATAAGTGTTAGGCGCCAAAAAAACGCCTGATTTGACCTATCCCCATATCAAAAAGAGGCCCAATGCTAATTATTTTATTTTCTATTTTAAATATGTAACTAGAATTAGATGTTAAAACCTTGTTTACACCCTCAACTTGAAATACATTAAACTAAGCTTTAAGTTGTGTTTCACTTTAACGAGATCTAACAGAATTTGTTTCCTGTCCTCTTTTTTGTCTTGTTGGCTCTTCCACACAGTTGTTATTTTGTAATAAATTGGTTTTTTTCTAAAATCCTACAATACATTCTAAAATCTCATTTTTTTCCTCTATTTTTTTTTTTACATAATAGCCATATTAAATTTAAGAAAGGGAAAGTTGTCCATGAATAGGTGACGTCATGATGACATCACGATTAGCGAATTATAATCGTGATGTTTAGTCTTGCGCACGATTGAATTTCCGGGCACAACCGAGTCGCCGGCTATAAGACTTTTACGTGTGGTTGGTTTTGCAAATTGAAACTAAAACTAATATATTATTTTCATGTTTTTATCTACCTTTTAGTAAAAAGAACAGCATCAAAACAAAAGGAAAACTACTCGCTTTACGTACGATGTGCCTAAAGTTCGGTTTCTGGTCGAGTACAAATTACAATTAAAAGCACGTACGTTCTTATATTCCTCCATGCCTGTATCCGGAAATAAATGGTGGAATAAAAAAATGGAATGGTAAAATTAAAGAATAGAATGGTAAGATTGAAGAATGGAATGATGAAATTGTGAAAAGAAATGAAAACCAACTACTGAAGACGCGTGTGGCGTTCCATACATATGATGCGTGTTGAAGCGAAATTTTCCCACCGGAGCAACATGAGAATTTAGCAGACGATAGGCCTCTTCGAATCCCCGGCTCTGTTTTAACTTTGGCTTTGCCTCCGACTTCTGAATCACGGACAGGCAAAGACAAATGGAAGCAAATGGAAATATTTGAACTTTTAGGTTCATATCAACCGATTGGAGTTTTTTTTAAAGCACAACAGGCACCAAAATGTGGCTGGAGTTCTTGCAGTTGGAAGCATCAAAATCGCCTTGAGCCAAATACGAAGACAAAGCCGGCGATTCAAAAAGGGACATGTGCGTTAATAAAATAGCCATTCGCGCGCTAAGAATTATTCCCACAGTACCTTGCGGCCCGCCCATTCGGTCGGACCCGCCCTTTTCTCTCTTCGTTAGTGGAATTGAAAGACGACATGACGGTTTTCCAAGAGCTCAGATAATTCATCTTTTCTTGTTTTCAGGTAACTGTAAGGGTATAGCTTTGCATTTTTTGGTAAAATTGTGTTTGTTTTTTTAAAAACAAACGTTTGTATATGCCACTTGGCACGAATGAGGCTGCATATCACTCGCTCACTCGCTCCGACTGAGTACGGCTGAGGCCAGGGCGAGAAGTTGCCAAGGTTGTGGTTTTTTTTATAAAATGGGAGCTAATTTAGTGAGCTTCATTTGTGGGACTAGGTAGGGGTTACTATACTCGGTTTTGTCTTGCATTTTAATTTAATATAAATTGGACTACATTGTTTTCTGACAACATTGAGTTGTAAGGGTCAGCCTTGCATTTAATAAAATATGGGTACAATTAGATTTTTCTGAGAAGGTTAATTTGTAAAGGTGTTTGCCTTGCATTGAAATTTAATACACATTGGGCAAATTATATTTTTCAGAAAAAAAATTACGTTTAGATTTTTCTTAGGAAATTTAGTTTTTAAGGGGTTAGAATTTGAGACAATGGAAGACTAACCCCTTACCAATTGTAAGGGGTTAGCCTTGTATAAAATTGGCCAACAATTCCAAATTAAGTGGTTAGCCTTTCTTTTTTTCCACAATTTGACTTTTTGGGAACACATAAAAGTTGTAAGGGGTGTTAGCCTTGCATTTCTATTAAAATTGGCAATAATGTGACTTTTTGGGAAAAACAATTGTAAGGAGTTAGCCTTGCATTTTTAATTAAAGTTTGCCACAATTTGATTTTTAGTTACTTGTTCCAAACATGCCTCAAATCACCCCAAAATAAATTAATATAATTTTGTTCCAAAAATGTCCCAAATCTTCCTAAAATTAATTTGTAAGGGTTAGCCTTGCATTGTTATTTGAATTAGACCAAAATATAATTTTGTTTCAAAAATGTCTCAAATCTTCCCAAATTAATTGTAAGGGGTTAGCCTTGCATTGTTATTTAAATTAGGCCAAATTAATTTGTAAGGGGTTAGCCTTGCATTGTTATTTAAATTAGGTCAAAATATGATTTTGTTTTAAAAATCTCTCAAATCTTCCCAAATTAATTGTAAGGGGTTAGCCTTGCATTGTTATTTAAATTAGGCCAAATTAATTTGTAAGGGGTTAGCCTTGCATTGTTATTTAAATTATGCCAAAATATGATTTTGTTTTAAAAATGTCTCAAATCACCCCCAAATCAATTTGTAAGGGGTTAGCCTTGCATTGTTATTTAAATTAGGCCAAAATATGATTTTGTTCCAAAAATGTCTCAAATCTCCCCCAAATTAATTGTAAGGGGTTAGCCTTGCATTGTTACTTAAATTATGCCAAAATATGATTTTGTTTTAAAAATCTCTCAAATCACCCCCAAAATTAATTTGTAAGGGGTTAGCCTTGCATTGTTTTTTAAATTAGGTCAAAATATGATTTTGTTAAAAAAATGTCCCAAATCTCTCTAAAATTTATTTGTAAGGGGTTAGCCTCGCATTGTTATTAAAATTAGGTCAAAATATGATTTTGTTCCAAAAATGTCCCAAATCTCTCCAAAACTTATTTGTAAGGGGTTAGTCTTGCATTGTTATTTAAATTAGGTCAAAATATGATTTTGTTCCAAAAATGTCCCAAATCTCTCCAAAACTTATTTGTAAGGGGTTAGTCTTGCATTGTTATTTAAATTAGGCCAAAAAAATGATTTTGTTCCAAAAATGTTCCAAATCTCTCCAAAATTTATTTGCATTGTTATTTAAATTAGGCCAAAATATGATTTTGTTCTAAAAAGTCTCAAATCTCCCCCAAATTAATTGTAAGGGGTTAGCCTTGCATTGTTATTCAAATTTTGTTTCAAAAATATCTCAAATCTCCCAAAAATCAATTTGTAAGGGGTTAGCCTTGCATTGTTATTTAAATTAGACCAAAATATGATTTTGTTCCAAAAATGTCTAAAATCTCCCCAAAATCAATTTGTAAGGGGTTAGCCTTGCATTGTTATTTAAATTAGGTCAAAATATGATTTTGTTTTAAAAATGTCTCAAATCTTTCCCAAATTAATTGTAAGGTAAGGGGTTAGCCTTGCATTGTTACTTAAATTATGCCAAAATATGATTTTGTTTTAAAAATGTCTCAAATCACCCCCAAATTAATTTGTAAGGGGTTAGCCTTGCATTGTTATTTAAATTAGGCCAAAATATGATTTTGTTCCAAAAATGTCTCAAATCTCCCCCAAATTAATTGTAAGGGGTTAGCCTTGCATTGTTACTTAAATTATGCCAAAATATGATTTTGTTTTAAAAATCTCTCAAATCACCCCCAAAATTAATTTGTAAGGGGTTAGCCTTGCATTGTTTTTTAAATTAGGTCAAAATATGATTTTGTTAAAAAAATGTCCCAAATCTCTCTAAAATTTATTTGTAAGGGGTTAGCCTCGCATTGTTATTTAAATTAGGTCAAAATATGATTTTGTTCCAAAAATGTCCCAAATCTCTCTAAAACTTATTTGTAAGGGGTTAGTCTTGCATTGTTATTTAAATTAGGCCAAAAAATGATTTTGTTCCAAAAATGTTCCAAATCTCTCCAAAATTTATTTGCATTCTTATTTAAATTAGGCCAAAATATGATTTTGTTCCAAAAAGTCTCAAATCTCCCCCAAATTAATTGTAAGGGGTTAGCCTTGCATTGTTATTCAAATCAGACCAAAATATGATTTTGTTTCAAAAAATGTCTCAAATCTCTCCCAAATTAATTGTAAGGTAAGGGGTTAGCCTTGCATTGTTATATAAAATAGGCCAACATATGATTTTGTTTCAAAAATATCTCAAATCTCCCAAAAATCAATTTGTAAGGGGTTAGCCTTGCATTGTTATTTAAATTAGACCAAAATATGATTTTGTTCCAAAAATGTCTAAAATCTCCCCAAAATCAATTTGTAAGGGGTTAGCCTTGCATTGTTATTTAAATTAGGTCAAAATATGATTTTGTTTTAAAAATGTCTCAAATCTTTCCCAAATTAATTGTAAGGTAAGGGGTTAGCCTTGCATTGTTATTCAAATTAGACCCAAATATGATTTTGTTCCAAAAATGTCTCAAATCTCCCCAAAATCAATTTGTAAGGGGTTAGCCTTGCATTGTTATTCAAATTAGACCCAAATATGATTTTGTTCCAAAAATGTCTCAAATCTCCCCAAAATCAATTTGTAAGGGGTTAGCCTTGCATTGTTATTCAAATCAGACCAAAATATGAATTTTGTTTCCAAAAATGTTTCAAATCTCTCCCAAATTAATTGTAAGGTAAGGGGTTAGCCTTGCATTGTTATTCAAATTAGACCCAAATATGATTTTGTTCCAAAAATGTTTCAAATCTCCCCAAAATCAATTTGTAAAGGGTTAGCATTGCATTGTTATTCAAATCAGACCAAAATATGGTTTTGTCTCAAATCTCCTCAAAATCAATTGTAAGGGGTTAGCCTTGTATTGTTATTCAAATTAGGTCAAAATATGATTTTGTTTAAAAAATGTCTCAAATCTTCCCCTAATTATTTGTAAGGGGTTAGCCTTGCATTGTTATTTAAATTAGCCCAAAATATGATTTTGTTCAAAAAATGTCCCAAATCTCCCCAAAATTTATTTGTAAGGGGTTAGCCTTGCATTGTTATTTAAATTAGGCCAAAATATGATTTTGTTCAAAAAATGTCCTAGATCTCCCCAAAATTTATTTGTAAGGGGTTAGCCTTGCATTGTTATTCGAATCAGACCAAAATATGATTTTGTTCCAAAAATGTCTCAAATCTCGCCCAAATTAATTGTAAGGTAAGGGGTTAGCCTTGCATTGTTATTTAAATTAGCCCAAAATATGATTTTGTTCAAAAAATGTACTAGATCTCCCCAAAATTAATTTGTAAGGGGTTAGCCTTGCATTGTTATTCAAATCAGACCAAAATATGATTTTGTCTCAAATCTCCCCAAAATTAATTGTAAGGGGTTAGCCTTGCATTGTTATTCAAATTAGACCAAAATATGATTTTGTTTAAAAAATGTCTCAAATCTTCCCCGAATTAATTGTAAGGGGTTAGCCTTGCATTGTTATTCAAATTAGACCAAAATATGACTTTGTTCCAAAAATTTCTCAAATCTCCCCAAAATCAATTTGTAAGGGGTTAGCCTTGCAATGTTATTCAAATCAGACCAAAATATGGTTTTGTCTCAAATCTCCCCCAAATCAATTTGTAAGGGGTTAGCCTTGCATTATTATTTAAATTAGGTCAAAATGTGATTTTGTTTAAAAAATGTCTCAAATCTTCCCCAAATTAATTGTAAGGTAAGGGGTTAGCCTTGCAATGTTATTCAAATTAGACCAAAATATGATTTTGTTTCCAAAAATGTCTCAAATCTCTCCCAAATTAATTGTAATGTAAGGGGTTAGCCTTGCATTGTTATTCAAATTAGGCCAAAATATGATTTTGTTCCAAAAAGTCTCAAATCTCCCCAAAATTAATTGTAAGGGGTTAGCCTTGCATTGTTATTCAAATTAGGCCAAAATATGATTTTGTTCCAAAAAGTCTCAAATCTCCCCAAAATCAATTTGTAAGGGGTTAGCCTTGCATTGTTACATAAAATAGGCCAACATATGATTTCGTTTAAAAAATGTCTCAAATCTCCCCAAAATCAATTTGTAAGGGGTTAGCCTTGCATTGTTACATAAAATAGGCCAACATATGATTTCGTTTAAAAAATGTCTCAAATCTCCAAAAAATCAATTTGTAAGGGGTTAGCCTTGCATTGTTATTCAAATTAGGCCCGATTTTGTTCCAAAAAGTCTCAAATCTCCCCCAAATTAATTGTAAGGGGTTTGCCTTGCATTGTTAATCAAATCAGACCAAAATATGATTTTGTTTCCAAAAATGTCTAAAATCTCTCCCAAATTAATTATAAGGTAAGGGGTTAGCCTTGCATTGTTATTCAAATTAGACCCAAATATGATTTTGTTCCACAAATGTCTCAAATCTCCCCAAAATCAATTTGTAAGGGGTTAGCCTTGCATTGTTATTTAAATTAGGTCAAAATATGATCCAAAAATGTCTCAAATCTCCCCAAAATCATTTTGTAAGGGGTTAGCCTTGCATTGTTACTTAAAATAGGCCAAAATATGATTTTGTTTCAAAAATGTCTAAAATCACCCCCAAATTAATTTGTAAGGGGTTAGCCTTGCATTATTTAAATTAGGCCAAAAAATGATTTTGTTCCAAAAATGTCCCAAATCTCTCCAAAATTTATTTGTAATTGGGGGTTAGCCTTGCATTGCTATTTCAATTAGGTCAAAATATGATTTTGTTCCAAAAATGTCCTAAATCTCTCCAAAATTTATTTGTAAGGGGTTAGTCTTGCATTGTTATTTAAATTAGGTCAAAATACGATTTTGTTTCTAAAAATGTCTCAAATCTCCCCAAAATTAATTTGTAAGGGGTTAGCCTTGCATTGTTATTTAAATTAGGTCAAAATATGATTTTGTTTAAATAAATTCTCAAATCGCCCCCAAATTAATTTGTAAGGGGTTAGCCTTGCATTGTTATTTAAATTAGACCAAAATATGATTTTGTTCCAAAAATGTCTCAAATCTCCCCAAAATCAATTTGTAAGGGGTTAGCCTTGCATTGTTACTTCAAATAGGCCAAAATATGATTTTGTTAAAAAAATGTCTCAAATCTTCCCCAAATTATTTGTAAGGGGTTAGCCTTGCATTGTTACTTAAATTATGCCAAAATATGATTTTGTTTTAAAAATGTCTCAAATCACCCCCAAATTAATTTGTAAGGGGTTAGCCTTGCATTGTTATTTAAATTAGGCCAAAATATGATTTTGTTCCAAAAATGTCTCAAATCTCCCCCAAATTAATTGTAAGGGGTTAGCCTTGCATTGTTACTTAAATTATGCCAAAATATGATTTTGTTTTAAAAATCTCCCAAATCTCTCTAAAATTTATTTGTAAGGGGTTAGCCTCGCATTGTTATTTAAATTAGGTCAAAATATGATTTTGTTCCAAAAATGTCCCAAATCTCTCCAAAACTTATTTGTAAGGGGTTAGTCTTGCATTGTTATTTAAATTAGGCCAAAAAATGATTTTGTTCCAAAAATGTTCCAAATCTCTCAAATTTATTTGCATTGTTATTTAAATTAGGCCAAAATATGATTTTGTTCCAAAAAGTCTCAAATCTCCCCCAAATTAATTGTAAGGGGTTAGCCTTGCATTGTTATTTAAATTAGGTCAAAATATGATTTTGTTTTAAAAATGTCTCAAATCTTTCCCAAATTAATTGTAAGGTAAGGGGTTAGCCTTACATTGTTATTCAAATTAGACCCAAATATGATTTTGTTCCAAAAATGTCTCAAATCTCCCCAAAATCAATTTGTAAGGGGTTAGCCTTGCATTGTTATTCAAATCAGACCAAAATATGATTTTGTTTCCAAAAATGTTTCAAATCTCTCCCAAATTAATTGTAAGGTAAGGGGTTAGCCTTGCATTGTTATTCAAATTAGACCCAAATATGATTTTGTTCCAAAAATGTCTCAAATCTCCCCAAAATCAATTTGTAAAGGGTTAGCCTTGCATTGTTATTTAAATCAGACCAAAATATGATTTTGTCTCAAATCTCCCCAAAATTAATTGTAAGGGGTTAGCCTTGCATTGTTATTCAAATTAGACCAAAATATGATTTTGTTCCAAAAATGTCTAAAATCTCCCCAAAATCAATTTGTAAGGGGTAAGCCTTGCATTGTTATTTAAATTAGGTCAAAATATGATTTTGTTTAAAAAATGTCTCAAATCTTCCCCGAATTAATTGTAAGGGGTTAGCCTTGCATTATTCAAATTAGACCAAAATATGACTTTGTTCCAAAAATTTCTCAAATCTCCCCCAAATTAATTTGTAAGGGGTTAGCCTTGCATTGTTATTTAAATTAGGTCAAAATATAATTTTGTTTAAAAAATGTCCCAAATCTCTCCAAAATTTATTTGTAAGGGGTTAGCCTTGCATTGTTTTTTAAATTAGGTCAAAATATGATTTTGTTCCAAAATTGCATTGTTATTCAAATTTAGCCAAAATGATTTGTTATTCAAGTTAGATCAAAATATGATTGTTTCAAATATGTCTCAAATCTCCCCAAAATCAATTTGTAAGGGGTTAGCCTTGCATTGTTATTTAAGTCAGGCCAAAATATCATTTTGTTCCTAAATCTCCCCAAAATTAATTGTAAGGGTTTGGCCTTGCATTGTTATTTAAATTAGGCCAAAATACGATTCCGTTCCAAAAATTTCCTAAATCTCCCCCAAATTGTTATTCAATTTAGGTCAAAATATTTCTCGTTACCAACATTTTTTTTTACTTGTAAGGGGTTAGCAATGCATACTACATGTAATAGAATTGGGGTATTTTTTTTTAATTTTTGAAAATACCATAATTGTTCACGATACGTGGTTTCAGGTAAAGATATTGCAATACAAATTATACAGCAAAGGGTGCACCAACAGAATCTCACACACAATGAAACGAGCATCTGTCGAATTGCAACATAGCATCTTTTTATTGACTTTTGACGTCTACATTCTTAATTCATTAATACTTGTCTATAGAGCTTGTGAGCTAGAATTGCTCCTTAAAGAATGCAGTGGTTTTTACATTAAGGTTTAGTACCCAGGCATCCATCTATTAAAGTAGATACACCAAAACCAATTGATCTAGTGGTATCATACCATTCGTGAAACAGGAATGGTTTAAAAACTATACAACTGTAGAAATCAAAGAAGATTCCTACTTTTTTTTGTATACAAAAAGCAGGTCATTGGCAACAAGGATGCCTCTTTCCTAAATTCAGAAAGAAAATCAATGCAACTTCAATATTTTGCTGCATAAACGAGTCTTATTTTCACATTTGTCCTTCTTTGTTCCACTTATACACTACTAATTAAAGAAGACTTCAAAATACTCAAACAAACTGCGACGAAAACTGAGACGACATCTAAACATTTAAACGCTGAAAATGCAAAAGTACACATGCAGCAGCAACTTTTTTGGTCCATGACCAAAAAACTCAATTTTCAAATTCAAATAGTCAAAATCAAGTGCTTTAAATGTTTCCTTACAGTTAACTATGTGTACATTTAGATATAAATTAAGCCTGTAAATATCAGAAAAAGGAAGAAAAAAAAAAGGTCAAATTTTGTAAAGTTGAAATTTTGTTACACACATCCTTTATATGAACACACTCCTGAAGTACAATAGGTCACTTCGATCAAGTGATTTTTCAACAACAAAAAACTGCTACAATGTACAGGTTCAGCTTTTTATTTCCATATGCTATCGGCACAATATCCTGAATTTCATAGGACATTGTAACAGAAATTTAACTGTACACGCTGGAATAGAAAATACCAAATTACAATGGCTAACTATCTTAACTTTGAAAGTAATACTTGTCATGCAAACTATGGACTGCTTCACCTATATGTATCTGCTTTCGAAGACGGACATACGCACATTTCTCAAAAAATCAAAATACAAAACAAAAATCTACCAAGTCATCCAAATCTGGTGACACAAAATAACAAATGAAATGTTAACCTTATTCAACAAAAAACCTATGGTCAAGAATTAATCCTTGAAATATTTACGACGTCTTGAATATTCATAAACAGTTATTTACAATATTTTTCTGCACAAGGAAAGATCACGCTTGGACAAATGCACCAATTTTTCTAAGAATTATCACAAACATGTTAAAGTTCAACTCGATTCCAAACTGATATGAATTTTCACCCTACCAAAGGGTTCTGTTGTAAAGAAAACAATATATAATAATACCAACATATAATAAAACCAAAAGCTTTCTTAAAAAAAAAAATCATCTAATCTAAATGTGGCATCACTATTCTATCATTCAATTTAACTATAATTTAAGTCTATTGATATCAAACATTCAGTGCACAAAAGAATTCATACGCATTTTATGGTAGAATACAAATGTTTTTTTGCTTGGCAGATATCTTTACATGCATATTTTTCAAAAGTGCAATAATTCACAAGCCACACTTAGTACAATAAACTGAAATGAGTGACCAAAAACCACCACCCGCATCGACTTCAACTCAAAACCGCCATCTCGATTGTCCACCGCCAGCTATTACTGCAACTGGCAACAACATGGTCGCGACACTTTCCAAAACCAAATTTTGAAGGAAACAAAAATGGTTTAAGAAGTTAAATAACTTATTATCACACACACTCAACGGCAAAACATTTCTATGCTTTCTGGCACTCTCCGAACAAACGGAATACAACAAAAAGACGTGGTTATTGGTTTCTACAGATTACAGATCTACTGACCCAAAATACATGAGCCAGATTTTTTCGGAAAAAAGTCTTAACATACAAAGGACTCTTGAAGAAGCAATGCCAGAATAACTACTTTATACCGAAGTGATCTTTTCTGAAAAGAAAGTCACGGTACAAATGATCATGCTTTTATAAGCAATCAACATATTCAGGATCTTGATTTGGTTAACATCCCAGACGGATTTTCATCAAAGTCCACTATGAAGGAATCTTCTGTACACCTATGTACAACGCATTTTATGGTCTGATTTCTCATTACAACCTATTTGATATGAGGTAAAATTGAACTTACAAGAAAATACAACACTTTTATCTCACCGAGTGGTTTTACATCGGAAATGTTTCTACAAATTAATCTTTAATTTTCACAATCTGCATTGGGCTGCAACCAAATTAAATCTTGACCACTTTAATACTACATCAATTTACATTCTTAACCACAGAAAAAGAAAAACAAATGCCATCAATTCTGTAATGGGCATTTTAGTCAGAAACCTCCGACTAAAATTTTAGTCAGAGGCACTGTTCTCTGTGGAAGCCTTGTCGCTGGGTTTCCCGCTACTCTTGCTGGACTCCTGATTTTTAAGATTGGTGAAGAAGGCCTTGGTTGAGGCCAGCAAGGCTTCTCTCTCATTGGACTTTGACCCCTCGGAGCTAGGCTGTTTGTAGTCTCCTGGTGACCCGGGCTTAGAAATGCCTGTGTTTCCTGGACCTAAAGCACCTTTGCTAGGACCCACTGATTGAGTTGACTTGCGCTGGAAGCTACCACTCTGAGAGACAGAACTCCCTGCCTGGCCGTCCCCCAATCTTGGAGCTGGCCCAGCACCAGCTGCAGAAGATGTCGGCATTCTCTGGGGCATGACATTAGCCTGTGGTAACGGCGACCTAAATCTCATCTGAGCACCTACAGGAGGAAAGCGCATCAGTTGGGGAGGCACAGGCTGAGATGAGAACCCTTGTGGTTGCATCTGTGAGGATGGCTGTGGTGGAGGACCAGATCTTACTGTAATTCCACGAGGTGCTGCCTGTGTGGTTGCTGGCACACGTGGCATAAATGATGCCTGCTGCTGCTGCTGATGCTGTTGTGGTGGTTGCTGCTGCTGCTGCTGCTGCTGCTGCAAAAATTGCTGATTTTGAAGCCCGAACTGCTGCCGAACTGCTTGGGTTGGTATATTTGGAAAGGTCGGCTTCAGAACCTGATGACTACCACTTCCAAACTGCTGGCTGCCGGAGGCTACAGAAGGCACATCCGAGTGGGAACTGGAGCGCTGGGCCTCTGGTGGCTGTGATGTACCCGAAATTCGATTTGGGCTAAATGGCTTGGCATCAACATGTTGTTGCATGTCACTACTCTTGGGTGAAGTCATCAGCAATGACTCATCTGAAGAAGGTGTTGGCATGTCCAACATGGACTTCCTATCCATCCCTATAGCCCCACTGTGGCCAGTAATACGAGCTGTTACTGGTTGGCTGCCGTAGGGCCCTACGGCGGCAGATTGAGAAAACTGCAGGTTACCCTGGCTCTGGTAGTGAAGTGGTGCTTGTTGGGGGTGATGCTGCTGCTGTTGTTGATGCTGCTGCTGCTGTTGATGCTGCTGCTGTTGATGCTGCTGCTGTTGATGCTGCTGCTGCTGCTGTTGTTGTTGATGCTGCTGCTGTTGTTGATGCTGCTGCTGCTGCTGCTGTTGATGCTGCTGCTGCTGCTGCTGTTGATGCTGCTGCTGTTGTTGTTGATGTTGTTGATGCTGCTGTTGATGCTGCTGCTGCTGCTGCAATGGTTGGGCTGGTCCCGCTGGCTGAATATGCACTGTGCCAAGTGACTGCAAGTGCTGGGCTCCCTGTGCTGGCTGGACTGCTGCAGCTGCTGCCGCCGCTGCTGCGTGGTTGCCGGCCAGAGAATTCAGAGAGTTGAAGAAGTTGGTAGAACCGGCAGACCCAACAGCAGTAGGTTGCTGGGTTGGGCCCGGATTGGTGGTGAAGAATGACGCGGGCTGTTGGGCTTGGTGGATGTTAGATTGCAAAATAGGAGCCACCAGAGCATTCCCAAGGAGACGTCCCTGGCTGCCCACTGGAGTTGCAGAACGCTGTCATAGGAAAGAAACAAAAAAATGAGGTAAAACTTTACACCAACGCTCTGAGAAAACTAAAGCTGAACACCCTTAAGATAAATTCAACAAATAATGTACTAGTCATGTGAAGACTACTTCAAGTTCAAAAGTGCTTGTTAATACGATTATATTTGTATAGTCTGATGTCTTATTTTATAGATTCTGAGATAAGCGATGCACTCACCTGACTATACAATGGAGGGTGCTGCATGTTGATGCTTGGAACAGTCCCATAGGGCAGACTGGGAACTGTTTTAGTGACTGTGGTCAACCCATTGAAGGAGCTCTGTGGCTTGATGGCACTACTTTGCATGTTCATCTCTGGTCGTGTGAAAGGTGCCGACCCATATGACAGGTACGACTGGTTGCTGGCCAATGAAGGCTGGCTGAGGGATGACGCAATGACAGACCCTGTCAAATTGGGCTGCAAGAAGCTCAGAGGAGCAAAAGAATGCTGTGCAGCAGGAGCCGGTGGGGAAGGGGCAACATTGGGAGTTTGGTTCAAGTTGTACGGAAGTGTCCCAGAATTGGGCTGAATGACTGAGACATTGTACTGGGGTTGGGCATAGGCTTGTGGGGGTTGAATCAGCCGTGCTGTGGCATCAGCTGTGGGGAAAGCTGAGAATAAGTGATTGGATGAACCCTGGGCCCCAAACATCGACTGGGAGGCACTGGCCCCTTGTCCTTGAGGCTGGGCACTGCTGGCCTGCACCGTTTGGGTGGGTGCGAGGAGGACTGCAGGCCGGGCAAAGGCAAATGGCTGGATCTTGCTCTGGTCTGGTGTGTTTATTTTACCATCCAGGCCAATCATGGAAGGGTACAGCAAGGTGGCTGGATTCACAGACTGCCCAGTAATGGTCTGGTTAGGGATTGCTGTATACATGGGGAGATTCTTGTTTCCAATGTTACTGCCAGGAAGCTGCAAGACTCTGGACTCGGAAACGAAAGCTTGATTTGAGACACCAGAAGACGCGAAGGACATGTTTCCGGATGTGAATGAGGAGGTCAAGGGTGCATAGGAGGTTGAGGAGCTGCTGGATTGGGATAACAGAACCCTTCTCTCTGTAGTCAGCTCCCTGTAATTACTTGCAACTGTTGTTGTGGACACACTGTCCACTCTAGCCAGGCTGGAGCTCGGCGAAAACTCTGAGAAGTTAGCCTCACTGCTGCTGGATATTGCTGGCATCATCATGCTACTGTCAGAGGCCAACGGATGGTGCGATGAAGGTGCCTGGGAAGGGTTAACATCAGTCAGGAGTTCTTTTTCAATTTGCAGAGTTTCGTCGACCACCACCGATTGGTCAAGACTACTCTCAACAATGACCTGGTGACTAGAGACAGGTGCTGGATTGACAGAAGTCATGCCAGAGGGGGACAGGGCACTTTCAGCCCGGCTGGGTATAGCTCCAGGGACAGGCAGGTCCCACAGGCGCTTGGCTGATGCTAGCCTTTGGGTTAGATCCTCAGGCATGGAAGTGACTGGGTGTGGCTGGCTGGCACTCTTGGGCAGGTCAATGGGTTGGGGAATGCGAGATACTGATGCGCTGGATGATGATACTGCGCTGGATGATGGCTCCGTTCCCAAACTCTGTAGAAAAGCAAGAATAGTTCTGTTAAGTATTTTGTCAAGACTAAGCCTTCCTGGCCAACTACTGCTTCGGAATCAGGCTACCATCAATTAATGTGCTTTCGGAGAGTCTACTTCTGATAGATATGACAGACTACTGATTTACTTACCATTCCCGATGGAGACAGGTTGCTTTTACCCATCCCAATGGTCTCTCCTGAACTGACAAATGACCCGATATCTGGTATTCCAAGATCTGGCCTGCCACCGCTACGAGCTGCCTCCTGACTAACCGAGGAATGGGAGGAGACAGCGGGAGAATCCAAGTTCATCAGCTGGGAGGATGACCACTCGCCGGAAGCAGGGAGGTCTGCTGGAGAGCTCATCTGCTGTGGCTGCTGTTGCTGCTGTCTAATATGACCGACCATCAGCTCCTACAAAATTTGCGAGAAATTTAACGTAAGCCGCTGCTTCTCTAGCACTGTATAGAATTCTGGCAGCGAGTGACTAGATTCTACAAGGGGTGTATTGATAGTAAATCATGCGAGGGCAAATCGACTACTAGTGAACTGTATACAGGTACATGTACTCCTAAATTCTTCACCAAATATTATATAGGTGTGCAAGGGGGTTGATAGTTCACAACAGAGTTGTATTCGAGTCCCCGCAAGTCCCTACAAGTTCACCACAAGTCCTTCAGTCTTAAGGGCCCAATCCCTCGCTCAAAGCTGGCATTTGTTGTCCCAGATGGTCAGAGAATCGGGTGGTTTTGATTGCGGGCCTTATATGTATGGGTCAGTATAAAGTCGAAATGAACCTGTGCGCTTGGTTTTGGGACTCTGAATCACGAGTGAGAATAGGGAACCCATGTGAACCCATAATGTCTGGAGTTATAGGCACCATTCCTTTAGTAAGGCCAAGTCCCCAAAAAACAAAAACGAAATCTTACTTGAATAAGCCGACTGTCCACTTTGCTCTCAGCACTGGGCGAGTTGCGCTGCGAGGATGGGTTGGAGCCGTGGTGGTCGCTGTTCAGCTCTACTCCGCTGTCGTGCTGGTCCGAGTCGGGTTTGCCAGGCCCGGCGCTCTGTGCCTTGACGGCAGGCATGCCAGACATGATGGTCATGGGGATGCTCACTAGGCTGCTCTGGTTGGGGTTGGAGAGGGGTGCCACGGGCACCTGTAGAGGCTTCTCCCAGGCGTTGGGGATCGATGGAGGCGGTTGAGGTGCAGCTGAATTGAAATAAATCATTGTTTTGTGTGTTTCATTATTATATCAACATTTACGTCGAATGGCGACTGGACTAGAGAGTACTTCTGATTGCTAGTTATGTGATTATCTTCAGGACAGTGGCATTTAGCTGGACTTTCTAATAGATTTCTTTAGGGGCAGATGCACAATTAAACGGCCAGTACCTTGAGGTTGAACACCAAGGTAACTAGGGGTTGTGCAGTCGTGTATACACACAATGGAGTCATGAATAATCGTCAAGAGTGCTTGGTAGCCATGTTGGGGAACAAAAGGCAGCGTTTGCAGTGCGATTAGGGGATTAAAGGTTTTGGAGTCCTTGGTCGCGATAAAATAACACTATTTTGGGGGGATTTAGTCTCAGTTTTAAGAAACTCAAATGCTAGATATGAGCTGATGTTTTTTATTACAATAATCTTGTTTGTAATTTGTTATTTCATTTTATTTTCGAATGATTAACATTGGTAAAGGAATAGCCGGGAAAGACGAGAGACCTCGAGTTGAACCTCGAGTTGAACCTCGAGGCTCAACCTCGAGGCTCAACCTCGAGGCTCAACCTCGAGGCTCAACCTCGAGGCTCAAACTTCGAGGCTCAAACCTCGAGGCTCAACCTCTCAACCTCGAGGCTCAACCTCGAGGCTCAACCTCGAGGCTCAACCTCGAGGCTCAACCTCGAGGCTCAACCTCGAGGCTCAACCTCGAGGCTCAACCTCGAGGCTCAACCTCGAGGCTCAACCTCGAGGCTCAACCTCGAGGCTCAACCTCGAGGCTCAACTGTTTAACTACCCCTTACATAGTGTTTTTTTTCCTTTTCTTTTACCAAAAAGACTGAAATTTTACATGTGTTTTTGCAGAAACAAATTTCCACAGATCTGGCCATTACCAATCTGCCCGAAAGGTCTAGACGTACAGTAGTAGTTTTTTCTTTGAACAGTATTAGAAAGCTTTTTTTTTTTTTTAAAGGAGCGCAACTCACTGCTTCTACTTGGCAAGATGACATTAGATGGGCCCATCAGCAGGCCCATATTAGCTGGCTCTGTGGTCATAGGCTTGGTACCAGGAGCCTTGTTGAGTGGCCCCACAGCCCGGCTGGCAGCGGCTGGGCTGGCAGTCTCCTTGGTAGACTCCTTCACCTGTTGCTTGGAGAACCGTGGCGGGAGCTTGGAGTGGGTGCGGGAGGCTTTGCTGGAAGCAGCATTGACGCGGGTTTGCTTCATGGCCTATGGAAAGTCGAGCCAAAGTATTCAGGTATTAACCAGTTTGGGTTTTTTTACGAATGAGGTTCGTAAAAAACAATCCCGCACCTGGGCCCGGTCAATGTCAAAATAATCCTGGCGCAAACTGGTCGCCAATAACCCAACAAAATTGTATCATTCCTGCATCTACTAAAATCTGCTAAATCTAATAACTCTTTCAGTGCAACAGTCATACTTGTATGATCTGTTTTGATGTACTCTGAAAGTGCCCTTAATCGTAAGACCTAAACTATTTAGGTTATCGCGAGTGGGCTCTATCACCATTTCACACATGTACGTGATATATAACTATTATTTTAGCTATTCGGGTTCTTGTCGTGAGCACTGAAAGAGTTAAATGCATCCCAGCAAAATGAACCTATTGCCTGTAAAGTTTCAGTGACCTCACTTTGCGCAGACTCGGGTCGTGTCCGAACAGGCTTCCAGAGCTACGGCTACGTCTATCGCCAGCCTGCTCGCACGTAGTTGTAATGAACGAGCACTTGGTAAAATAGCCCTGAACAAGCGATCCGGGCAGAGACTTACCTCAGCTAGGGCCTGCGTCTCCTGTTTCTTTTTCTCAGCTTCCTGGGCTTTCTGGCGCTCTTTCTGAGTCTTCTTGGAGCGCACCTCTTGGAAGCCTTCGTCGGGAGTCATCAGCTCATTGGGGTCCTCCACGATCACTTCAGGATTGTCATCCACAACAACTACACCTGATGAGACAAGCAAGATTTTAAGCTTACTACAAACTTTAACATAAAAATCAAAACTCAGATTTTGGATAACAGCACATTTTAGTCGAACACCACAAAAAGTCAGAGACTTGATTTGGATTTTGTTCCCCACCACACAGCGGTTTCCTGGTTTCATCAAGATGAATCGAGGGAGCTGGTGCCAGCTCTAATTCTGAACACCAGAAATGAACGGAAAATTTGAGGGCGACTTACTGGCAAAGTTGTTGATATCATACTGGGCCATGGTTTCTCGCTTCTTCTCCGCTGTTGTTTTGACCTTGTTGGCACTGTTACTACTGCCGCTGTTGCTGCTGCTGGTATTGTTACCTGTGCTGCTGATCTTTCCCGAGACAACCGCCGGCACTGGCTTCTTGTTGGTGGCCAGGCCATAGTTGGACATGTCTGTCAGGGCATTCTAAAATGCAATAGGGAAGACAGGGAAGACTAGTGGCAGGGTTGAAGTAGAGTCTATTCCTCACAGTCTGTGCTGCGACTTGACTTTGGCCTGGACAAGGCACTTTGACCTTTTCAGCCCTGCTATGAAAAGATCAATCTGAAGATTTAATGGAATCATCCTTGACCCATAAGCTATCTACCCACCAAATTTCGTTAAAATCCTTTGCAGTATATTTTTTACATAATCCTGCTATCCACGAACAGACAGAGAGACGGATGTGAATACATAAACTCCGCTATCGGAGATGGGTGGCAATTTAAAAACTGGAGTTCCACATTGATGCTAACGCAGCAACAATCTATCTGGGGTAACCATCGCTTAACAAATTTTGGCTTTTTTTTCTTTTTTTGTAACAGCATTGTTTCTGAGCATGCCATCAGTAATGGGTAGTGGATATAGTGTAATCATAAAATCATCAAATCGCAACATCATCTGGCAGCTCACATTCTACATTACGTCCGATATCTTTCAGTTTACTGTTCTGCAATATCTTTAATTGAAAGGTGTTTGGGTATAAATACAGATGGTATCGGGCTGTGTGCAACGATTACAAAAGAATCATCTCAACTCCAAAAGGCATCGGGCTAAAAATTCCCTGAAGTTAGCCCAAACCTTGCGAATCGGTTACATGACAATATTACAGATTATAGGCGAGGGGCTCTAGCAAAATGAGACGGAACTGGGCAAAGGTTTGAAATGAGGGTTTTCAAGCATTAACCAGAAAACAGAAGCAAATTTCAATTTCGTTTCAAAAAAAAAAAAAATTACACTTTTTTCCCCCCTCGAGGTGAACTCAAGTCACATTTGGTTGCCTCAAAACTGCCTGTAAAAATTGCCTCATGTGACTAGACCCTAATAATGCTAATTGAGTACCTTAACAGCAGTGGGATCTTTATACTGCACACCATCCACTCTGAACACCTTCTCTTCCCTTCCTGGTCGGCCGTCGGGCTTCCGCTGCGTAGACGCAGGCCCAGTCTTACTGCCAGTCCTCCTGTTACCAGACCCACCGATCCCGCTGCTGCTACCGTTGCCCGGAACCCGCCGGTCCCCTGCTCGGCTCCCTGATGAACCGCCTCCCCGCGAGGATGACCCGCGACTTCCATCGCGTTGGTTGCCCCCACTCTTGCCTGTGGATTCGTGGCCATCTGTGGAAAAGAAAAAAAAATTGCTCTTAGAAAATCTTCAATGAGATTCCTTTTGGGTTAATCACTATTTAGACAGTTTAACACTTGGACAGCTCACAATTAGGGGCAGTTTGAAACAGTGAAACGAAAATTGAAAATTATGCTCCGAGTGATGTCACTATTTTCTTAATGGGAATACTGAATACAGTTAAGGTTTGTTCATAATGAAGTGGCCCTTCACACCTTTTTTCATTTGTAACTTGATGGGAATGTACCAATTCTCAATGCAAAATCACAAGAAGGTCACCAATTTTAAGTGAATCAATTGTTTCGTGGAGTTTGTTTCAAATTGGTTTCATACGGTTGCGCTCGTTTCAAAAACTTTTTTAACCACTAATTATTTTACCTGGTTCAGTTCTTCCACTGCTCCTGTAGAATCTGTCCCCAGTTGGCCGTTGTCCGGTCGGTCCTTTTTTGGCTCCTAATCCTCCGCTGATGCTGTTATTGCTGCTATGATTGACTTGGATGTTCTCCTTGGACTCTGTCCAGGCCTCCTGGGATGGCTTCTCTTTCTTCTCTTCCGTCTTCTCCCGCTTCTCAGTGAAGTCACTGCTCTCTGAGGCAGTTTCCCACTCCTCATTGTTGAGATCCGAGGAGTTCTGTTTGGTCAGGGCCGGCTTGGTCGTGGCAGCCGAAGCGATTGCTCCTTCGCTGCTGCTGCTTGTCCGTGGCGCAGGGCTCCTAACGGGTCCTCCACGACCTCTGGGTTCCCGGCCCCCACGTCCTCTGCCCCTCCCTCTTGTATTCTGGAACCTTGGTGGGCGCTCTGGGCGCAACCTCGGCTCCACACGGCTTCCTCTAATAGGTTTCCCCCTTCTGAAATCAGATCGTTGGTCTCTTTCATATTGGTCTCTTGGTGACTTCCTATCGGGGACTTCATCTCTTCTGCCGTCTTCCCGTTTAGTGTCCCTGTTGTCCTTATCCCTGTCACCATCCCATTCCAGGTAACTGTCCTTTACTCTGAAGTCCCGTCCCTTATAGCTATCCCGGTATGAATCTTTCCCCATCTGCATAGCACTTGCACTCCTATTTTGTGGACCTCCCCTTCCACGATTACTGGTAGAGCCTCCCCGGCCCCGGCCTCTTCTAGAAGGTTCTCCTCTTGGAACAAATCCTCGTTTTTCTGCAGGTTTAAACACACTCCCATCCGAATGGCTCTCCCTCATCACCCCATCCTCACTTACAGGAACTTCCTTCTTTTCTACTGCTTCTTTTTCATCTACTTTAGAGCCATGTTTTAATATAGCTTCTTTAGCTGGGGCAGCCTCATCCACAGTTGCTAAATTGAGGTTTTGAACATTCTCTAAATCTTCACTTGGAGTTGATCTTCGGCCTTCATAGGGTTGATAGCGGCGCTCCCCTCTTCCCCTTGAATAGCTTGAGCCATAAGGTCGTGAGCTGCGACCTCTGCTGCGACCCGAATCTACTCTGGTTCCACGACCCCTGAAATCTCTTCTATCAACACCTGGCCCATCTCTCCTTCCTCGTGGAGGTCTATCTAACCTCTCTCCTCTGTCTCTTCTATATGGTCGGTCTGGCCTGGTCGATCTGTCTGATCTGTCTGATCGGTCAGATCGGTCAGATCGGTCAGATCGGTCTGATCGGTCTGATCGGTCTACTCTCTCTGATTTCTCTCGTCTGTTCAACTTTTGTCTGCTCGACTCCCTGCCTTTATCAGCGAGGTCTTTTGCATCTTTGCTGCTTTTGCTCTCAACTGTCTCAACTGATGCTGAACCAGCATCACTCTTTTTATCATTTTTGTCCGGGCTAATTTTATCCTTGACAGCGTCAGCCAAAACTGCAGTTGCTGCCTCAGGCCGCGTATATTCTTCCTTTTTCTGCTCGGTAGTGGGTGGGGACGGTCTTGGCGGATTTTGCCATTTCTTCCTCTCAGCAGGCTCTTTCTGATGCACTGGCTTTTTACCCAGATCAGCCACTGCATCCCGTTTCTTGCTTGCCTCGCCGTCATTTCTTGTTTTGCCTTCAGAGGATTCCTGCTGACCAGAGGAACTGATTCTGTCTCTTCGGTCCCGCTGACCCATCTCCTTGCTATCGCTTCCTTTGCGCTGTTTGCCTTCCGATACCAGTCTCTCATCCTGACGCTTACCAGACTGGGACCAGGATTTCTGCTCCCCGGATCCTTGTTTAAGCTTATCTGAAAATCCCTCACGGATACTCTCTGATTTTCCATCAGTATTGGACAGTCGCTCTTTTGGCAACGGCTCTGAAGCTTGACGCTCAGTCTGCTGGTCTTTGTGATCAGAACTCCTCCGTTGCTCATGATAATGCTTCCCGCCGTCCCCCTTGTTAGGGGCTCTATCATCGTATCTGTCCATGTCAGATTCCAGTCGGGATCTGTTGAGATGCTGAGACTGGCGGGCATCCCGCCCGCTGCTACCTGAACGAGAATCGTATCTCCTGCCCCCTCTATCTGAATCGGGATATCTCCTTCTTTCGGACTCAAAGTGGGGTTGAGGTTGGGTTTCCATGAGCGGGACTGGTTGGGGCTTATCTGAGACCGTGGATGGGATCGGTTTCATTTCTTGATTCTCCGTTCTGCCATCACCTCGCCTTGCTTGTGGATATGCACCTTGAAGTAAAATAAATGCACATCCAATGTAAAATGGCAAATAAGAATCACTTTATTAACACACCATGTAGAGCCAATAGAGCATGTACTCACTATACACAAATTGTGTTCGAGTTGTAATCCTGCAAGCCTGTAAGGTGCCAAGAGTACACAACAACTGTTTTTTGAGAAATTTGCGACATTCCTTCACACTCTGCATGCTACAAAATACAAGGTAGCTGTTGATTTATTACTTGGGGTAAAGCTTTTATATGGTTTCTTTACCTGGTGGTTGAGGTGCAGCTTTTGGTTCTTGTGGTGGAGCTTCAGGTGCTGTCCAAGCTGCTCTTCTCACTTCATCGCTGGGCCTGTCTTCCTTAGTGGTGTCACTCACGCGCCTGTCTCTCGGCTCACCACCTTGCCTGTCTCTCGGCTCACCACCTTGCCTGTCTCTCGGCTCACCACCTTGCCTGTCTCTCGGCTCACCACCTTGCCGGTTTCTCGGCTCACCACTTTGCCTGTCTCTCGGCTCACCACCTTGCCTGTCTCTCGGCTCACCACCATGCCTGTCTCTCGGCTCACCACCTTGCCTGTCTCTCGGCTCACCACCTTGCCTGTCTCTCGGCTCACCACCTTGCCTGTCTCTCGGCTCACCACCTTGCCTGTCTCTCGGCTCACCACCATGCCTGTCTCTCGGCTCACCACCTTGCCTGTCTCTCGGCTCACCACCTTGCCTGTCTCTCGGATCACCACCATGCCTGTCTCTCGGCTCACCACTTTTCCCATCTCTTGGATCACCTCCTTGCCCCTCTCTCACGTCTCTCGGATCACCACCTTGCCCGTCCCTCGGCTCGCCACCGCGACCCTCTCTGCTCTCCACCCGAGCCGAGTCCCATTCGTCAGGGCGGCTTCTGGTGTTAGATTCCTGTCTCCTGATCTCCCTGGGTGGGCCGCTGCGGCTATCTTGATGATCAGATACATCTCTGGGATCTCGTCGGATCTCCCGGGGGTCGCCAGACTCTATCTGGGACGGATATGATGAATGAGGTGGAGGTGGGGCACCAGATTCGTGTTCCTTTTCATGTTGCTGTGACAGAATTTTTTTTTTTTAGTTTAGACAGTCGTACAGTTTATATTTTGCAAAACACTCCAGCGGCCCATACTATATATAGCCTCATGCAAATATTATTTGTATGCAACCTTTGACTAGCAAGGACAACCGCTGCGGCTGACGTGTATACAACTTGATGGTCCGGTTTTGAATATTCACAAATGTGATCAAGTGCAGCTCCTCATAATCTCATTAATTTTTATAATGAAAACAAAACAAATTTAAATTGGCTTTGTCCGTACCTGTTGTGGTGGATAAGCGGGATAACGTCTCATGGATGGGTCATGGTGTGGAGGCATTTGCTGCGGATACGGCTTCTGTTGCTGCTGTGGCTGTGGCTGTGGCTGTGGCTGTGGCTGTGGCTGGTGTTGTTGTTGCTGCTGTGGCTGCTGCTGGCCATGCTGCTGTTGCTTGAGGAATCTTGGCGGCAGGTTCCTCTGCTGCTGACGCTGGTACGTTCCTGTCGACAAATTGGAAGCGTCAGTGGTAAACATCAACGCATATTTGCACTTCTCTCAAGGTTGTCTACAACCTCATTCTTTATTACACCCCCGTGCATATTTGCGAACATTTATACGGAGGGGTGTGCAAGGATGCAAACTTTGCACTGAATTTGTAAAATGTTTAGCAAATGTTTTTAAATATCGTTAAACATTTAGCCCTTTTACAAAGGCGGATGCCTTACCCATTAATCCTGCAGACCAGTGCAACTAATACATTTAGCATTTCACATGGATGAACCAACAACTAGCAGAATCCAGTTTATTAGGATAAAAATAGGAGCGGTCTACTCAATTAATGCGTTTTGATCATCTGTACAGTGATTCTGAGGACAGAGCGATTCTGAGCTGAGCACACTCGGATAGAGTGCAGACCTCCGCCTCAATTGGCAAAAATGCTCCATCTCCCTTAAAAAAGGCATTCAAAGTGATCCAGATTCCTGATCTAGATCCGAATCAATTTGAAAATGTAATGGAATCAAGCTATCTACCCACCACGTTTTGTTAAAATCCCTCCTGTGTTTTTTCCGTAATCCTGCCATCAAACAAACAAACACGTCGACAGACGGATAAACAAACCCCGGCAAAAACATAACCCCCTTGACGGAGGTAATAATTGGCAGTTGTAATGCATCACAAACCCACCTCTTGCATCCCGGGCTTGTCTAGGCCCCGATCCATCACTGCTACCGCTTTCCGTGCGCTGCCTCTTTCCTCCGTCTTGAGATGGAAGCACTAACTCGCTCCCCCGGTCTTCCCCGCCGCTGCCACTGGCAGCAGCCGGCCCGGTCCCTTCACTCTCCGAGTCTCGCTTGGGTCGTTCCTTTATGCGCTCGTCTAGCTTGCGCAGCTTCTCCTGGGCGGCCGCTTTGCGGTCCTGCGTCAGCTGTTGCTCCTCTTGCTCCTTGATCAGCCGGCGCTGCCTGGCCCTCTCAATGTTCTTGGTCATCTCGTCCGATTGCTTCTGGCGCTGTTGACGCCAGCGGTCCTCTTCTTCGTCCATGGGTGGCTTGGAACCCTGCAAACATGTCAGAATTCACAGATACAAACTGTTATTAACCCTAACCCTCCAGGGTATTTTGGCTAGAAACCCTGCCAGACGCATCAGATTGCATACTTTGTCACATTGACTTGTGTGCAGAGTGCAGCAAAGTCAAGCAGTCTGCACTGTGTTGGTCTGGCAGGGTTAGAGTTAACCCTAACATTCCTCAATCCTGCACAATACTAGTATTGTACGAGGCTTTTGGAGGATTGAGGATGAATGGCAAAAAGGGCCAGTTGAATTGAGGATGCAATGGGTCCAGGTTGTACCGAGCATTCATGTTCAGCCATGCATAATGCAACCCCTGCCGTACTGACTCAACCCATAGCAGCGATTGGTTGAGGATTTTGGTGGATTGAGGACATGGTCACCTCTGAACAAATTTTTAAAAAATAACGGTGAGGCTAACCCTAAACTGTATCCTACCTGTTGTGGACCACTGGCCAGGGGAGGGCCATGTGGCGGGGGCTGCTGATAGTGAGGACCTTGTGGGGGCATCCTACTATATTGACCCTGGGGTGGTGGCGGGGGTGGGGGTGGTCCTCTCTGGTCAAATGGTGGCTGCTCTCCGCGAGTCCAACCCTAAAAAGAAAGAAGCAAAAAAATATCTCAAGGACGATATTGTCAATTAAAAAAAGAAAGTCGATGACAGAAAATTGATGACATGTATGAAAGATCAAGTATTTATATACTAATTTTGCTTTTCTCTCAGACATTCTTTTATTCGTTTGGTTTAATGCGTCGTTAATCTTACGATTGGCACGATAGCCATATGTGACCTGCTCCCACGAAAACGGCGTAAAGTCACGACATGTTATATTAAGTTATGATTGAAAATAGCAGATTTTGGCATAATACAATTCCCACATATGTTTTCTTTCGAACTAACAAGTATTTTTTGAAAAAATATTTGCAGAAAAAATTTAATTTTGACTTTTTAAAATTTTAAAATGTAGCGAAATTAATGAAAATATGAACAAAATCATGATAAAATGATTGTATATTCACGTCAAAAACCGCGGCATTAATTTCCTATAACCCATGGCAATATATATATCATTTTAAAGCTAAGAATTCAAGGGATCTGGAAATACCAATATCTCAAAATATCAAAATGTCAACTTTACTCCGATTTCGTGGGAGCAGCGGTCGATTTCACAAATGTTAAGCTCGATCTTAGGAAGAGTAACTCCTCCTAACTTGCAATAGATCCAATGCAAGTTAAGATGGGTTAGTCTTCCTAAGATTGATCTTAGTCTTTCGTGAAATCGTCCTCTGGTCACATATGTGACCCAGCACGAGTAAATGAGACACTTTGCGGCAAAAATGAAAATTGAGATTTTGATTTCATCATTTAAAGCTAAACAAGCTTTAAATGATAAAATCAAAATTTTAATTTACACCGACGTCAGTTTTCCTATACAGACATTTCCCATACCTGTGGTACCTGTGGTACCATACCAGGGTGCATCGGTCCACCTGGTCCCTGGGGTCCCATCCTGCCCCCGGGGGGCTGCTGCTGCTGCTGCTGCTGCTGCTGCATCTGGTTCTGGGGTGGGGTACCAGACATGCCGGTTCTATCCATTGGTCGGTCTCTATAATCATCCTGCAATTAGATTTTGATTAATTTGGTTGATTCAAATAATACAAAAATCACACACACACAAAATCACAAAACACAAATGTGACCTGCTTCAACGAA
Organism: Crossaster papposus; assembly: GCA_037893245.1. Lineage (NCBI taxonomy): Eukaryota > Metazoa > Echinodermata > Asteroidea > Velatida > Solasteridae > Crossaster > Crossaster papposus. The sequence continues at coordinate 567,184 of JBAIAA010000111.1, read as the reverse complement.
ACTAGATATTCTGTAATTGAATTTTATTAAACAAATTCAAGATCACCGGATGGCGATCGTAAAAAAAACAACAAGAACAACATAATACCAACTGCCCGACGCCGGTTGAAAACGAACGCCGTTTTTCTTGCTTTTCTAAGCTCTCCACGATTGCAAAATGATATTTACTATAAATTTAAACCCCCAAATCCACTCATTCATGATAATTTAAGCAATTACCAATCGTGTATCCTACCTTCAAAAAACGAAAAGAAAAAAAAGTTAAAATAAAATTGCCTAACACAGTTCCATTTTCACAGTTTTTTACATTTCTGGCTATATTTGCCAGAGCGAATCACATTTAACAACGAAAATCTCCAACATACTTGGTCTGATTCCAGTCTTCTCCGGTCTTCCTTAGAATCATTTCTTGCATCGGGGGGTCCCCTTCCTCTCTGTTGCTGACTGCCGTCACCTTTATTCCTAGCACAAATAGAACAAAGTCATTGGAATATCAATATAGCAAGGAATCACGGGAACGTCAATGGTTTTGAGGGACCAATTTTTTGGTGGTCGTCGTCGTGGTTGCGCTAAGCATCAAAAATACATTATTTATATCTCACAATCCCAATCACTCTTATATATGTGACCGGCTCCACACAACAAAAACGGTATTAAGTGTGAAGATAGGTCTCAGAGTGCATACAATCAATCGTATGACAAAGATAAAAGGCACTTTCCCTTGTGGTTTAAATTTTCTCGGCATCCATGATTGTAAAACTTCGAACAGGTCCTTTAAATGATATTTACTATAAAATATTACCCCCCAAACCCACCAATTCCTGACAATTAAAGTAATTACCAATGGTGTATCCTCCCTTTAACTTATCGAGGAAAAAAATTGCAGGAGTGGGAATGGCAATTTCAGTGACTGGCATAGACCTACAGCGAAAGTGGGGTTCTGCAAGATCGTTCGCTAATCAGGTACCTGGCCGGAATCGGGGAGGAAACTGAACTTTTTTTCTACGAGGGCACTGACAATTTCAGGATTGATTCTGTCAAAGCTCATGATAAGTCAGAACCTAAAATAAATATGGGCTAGTAATATCTTCAGTTAACTTATCAAGAAAAAAATTGTTTGCGCAAGGCCTTAGGTAATAACAGTGCGAGGACCCGGTTATTACTGCGTGATAATGACCGGGTTGGGGGATGACCGCTGGTAATGGATCGAGCCAAAGGCGAGGTCCATTACCAGCGGTCATCCCCTAACCCGGTCATTATCACGCAGTAATAATCAGGTCCTCGCACTGTTATTACCTTTAATAAATACCTTTTTAACGAGAAAAATTGTGAAAATGCTCCAAATTTCGTGACTTTTCTTTCGGCGATATTTCCAGCATTTTGTGTTCATGTTTAGGGGCCATGTTTTAGCTTATGCATGGTACCCTGTCTCTTCAATATGTGTTGTTATTATAACCCATACTTTGAGACCAGACTAGCTGACCACTGATGCCCACCGTGCATAGCAACGCGCTAGCGTTAACAGACGACACGCGCATTTTGAAAAATGCAGCGCGTATAGATACAAACGTTCTACGCGTACATTTTATAGCGCACAGTATCAAGATTTGACGCGTCCTTGTTACAAGTTACCGTAGAACTGTTGCATTCGGCCAATCATGGGCTTACATGATGCTTTATTAATGCTGGTTCAGGGAACATTTATTCGCTTCTTCCTGATAATCCACTCCGCGTGATCGAGTCTCGACCAATCAGAAGCCAGCAACTCTCCTAGGTATTTATTAAAATAAATTGATGTGCCCGACTATAAACTTCAGAGAAATCAGGTCAAACAGGCCTACGTACCGAACAAGAGTGGGCTAAATATCGGACGGGCTCTAGACCGCGCGAGGTAAATGCACTGCCCCTTTTCAAACCATATCTAAAAGCTCAAAAACCCCAAGGTGAATTTTATCAACTTTCCGAAAACACGCAAACCCCCCCAAGACCTGCCTCATGTTTTGCCCAGAACGTCTCACATTCCACAGAGGCCACAATGAAACGTGTCAAATTAATTCTTTGGCTGTTCCAACCTTTTGGCCTTTTCTAATCTGTGGGCTTCATCCTCGTCGCTGAACACCAGCTTGGCCGAGTAGTCCACCTCCCCGTGGGCCCCCGCCCAGCCGTCCGTGGACTTGGCGGGCTCGTCTAGGGAATCCAGCTGCTTCAGGGTCTCGGCGCTGACGATGGTGGTCTTCTGGAAGCGCCCTCCGGTCGCCCTCGCGTCCGAATTGTTGGGGCCTCTGCCTGGCCCACCTGGTTTCATTTGTCTGCAGTAGGAGAAAGGTGATGTCAACAAAAAAATTATAATTTAAAACTAGATGTGTTTGTAGCTAACAAACAGAGCGGTTTCAGCATTTCGGGACATCCCTGTCTATTGTGCACCCAATACCAACCCAATCAAACCTTTGTGTAGATACAAGGCTTTAAAATGTCACCTGTAACCAGTTCGTGTCGGATGACGAATATAAACGCATAAACACGCCACGAGCAAGGCCAGAAATGTCTGTCAGCAGCGAGCAAGGCCAGAAATGCGTGGGTGTGCTTCCCGGTACTGGCAGCCTGAACCTGCTTCGTATCGAGTTTCGTTCAAAATAATTCCGCGCGTCATCTCGGTGATGTTAAAATAATCCCGGCGCGAACTGGTTAATGTTATGCAACTTGACACCTGATGAACTCATTACACCGCCAAATAATTTGTTTTGCTGCAACATCCCGTCCCATGTGTATACCCAATATAAACCTAATTGGACCTACAGTTGTGTAGATATAAGGCTTCAAAATGTAACCTTTTAACCTTAACTCCCTAGGTTGTGTGCAAAATCATATTGATTTTGAAGGAATTGAGGACCGTTAGGGTTAATGCTATGTAACGTGACACCTGAAGACGTCATCACAGCGTCAGATCCAATTGTGTCCACAACACCATCCTGTCTACGTGCACAGTGATTGCCTGGTCTCGTTCTGAACTTCGTTCAGGTGAGACGGTATAAAAGAAGTTATGGTTCCCCCTCCCCCCAACAAATTCCGATACAGGAGTGTCAAACTTTCACCTGTTCAGTGTTGAAACTTGGAACTAGTTTTTTTCCTTCAGTTTAGATGGACTGTTAACCAGGATGGCGCATACAAATGTACAGTTTTCCCCAGATTCAAAACCGATGTTGCATAAACACGCCACGAGCAAGGCCGGAAATGTCTGTCAGCAGCGAACAAGCACGGAAATGCGTGGGTGTGCTTCCCGGTACTATCGGCCTGAACCCGCCTCTGATCGAGTTTCGTTAGAAATAATCCCGCGTGTCGGCCTCGGTGATGTTAAAATAATCCCGGCGCGAACTTGTCAACTACAGTACTACCCACCTTTGATCTTGCTGAGAGGGGTAGCCGCCCTGCCTGGGTGGCCCTTGCATTCCTTGTGGGAAGCCCATTGGGTAATGCCCACGCGGACCCCCAGGGCCGCCTGGACCCCCTGGGCGGGGACCTCCGGGGCCGCCTGGACCTCCAGGGTGGGGACCCCCGGGGCCTGGGGGACCACCTGGTGGGTAGCCTCCTCGGCCAAACATCTGTACAGTTAGCAGAGAGGGAGTAACAAACAAAGAATATATTATTCAAGTGCTCCACTTTTCTTGCGATTATCATTTGTTCTTGTTAGACTTGTTTACCCTCCAGACCCTTCGTTTTATACATGGCACTGCAAATCACTCCAAGAAATGCCATAGGAAACTGAAGGTCAACTAGGTCATGCTATGAGGCCACGGTGTATTACTCTGTATAAGCAAAGCCATATGGCTCATTCTATAAATTTGGGGTCCAAGGTGTGACATGGGGGTTCAAATTTTAAATTGCTTTAATTGACAGTTTAAATGCATTTTTACCTAGTCCCAAGTATCAATATTTATGATTTAATTATCATTAGTGAACAGCTTTATGTATGAAAATTTGTCAGCCGTTTGAATTAAAGGGCAGCCTAAATATTACCAAGGTAACAGGGACGGGAAAATTTGCAATGCCCACCCATGTAAAAGGATGAAGCTTGACTATTTTAAGATGCCTTTTTCAACCATTAGGCAGAGTTTTATATGGGAATTATTAAATATAATATGTGGAAAGGGTATAAAACAGCAAAAATGTCTGTTAAGGCATACCTAATTATGCGACGGGTAAAAAAAAGAAGAAGGGTTTGTTAACTTTTGTATTAAATTTTGTTTTGTTTACAAACCCTCTCATATATGAGTTAAATTATCTTGAAATGTTACTGTTGGTTATTTAGTTTGCTTTAAATATTTACTCATTTTAAATTGAAAGCATTTAAGTAGTTTCCTTGGATTCTAAAGAAACATATATGTCAGAGGTAACTGGGACGGGAAACACTATAAATTGGAACAATATTTACAAAACACAATAGCTCGTTTCCCTTTTCAGCAAAGCTGAAAATCCATTGTTATCCAGGTCTCTTTATTTATATCAGGCCATCCTTGCATGTCAGAGGTAAGTGAAAATGGGGTGGTTTTCAAGAAACAAATGTCTCCTAAAGACATTTATAGTCTCCTATAATTACACCGTACTTGAATTTTTTCCCAATTTCTAAGCACATCTTTAACACACTTATGCAACAAAGTTGGACAAAATGTCAATAATAAAGTATCTAGTTACACAAGGGCCATTTACTCATCAAACCGTGTTCCCACTTGACATGCTGTTTAATTCTGAGTGTGGTGTGTTAGTTGTACAATGTTGTAAGGTGCTAATTAAGCGCTTTGCTGTGCCTCACTCAAAATATGCCCTCAAGCAGTTCTTGTTAAGCAAAGGAGGCTTGGTTGGCAAAAAGCCACAGTTGTAAGAGAACGTATTCATCTACTTTGTTTTCTTCAACAAGTTCAACTTGGTAAACATTGTTTAAATGAACCAACACTTTAAATTCAACCTTTGTGTGTCACTCGGCTGAGAAAAGCTTCGCTTTTCTGTGGAATAATTAACTGTGTTTTGTTTTGTTTTGTTTATTGGGAAGGGGTGTATAATCATTTTAATATTACATTTAATTCACTGCAACAATACTGGTTCTTGATTACTCTTTGAAGTTTTGTTCAGAAAATTCATAATTGTTTTTTGTTTTTAAACAGCATAGTTGGAGGTGAAAAGACTTCAACTACATGTACATCATCCAGGGGATGGATGTGTTCACTTCCTTCTGTCCAGTAATATCTTCACGTTTGTTTATGAACTTCAGACCAACTGTACTGTGCTGCAGCTTGCAAGTTGGTCACCTGCAATTTAGTAAACAAAAAAGAATATATTTAGTAGGCTGTGTGTTCTGTCATATTAAACCTTAAATATTTTTAGGGATCTTCTTCAGCAATTTTTTTTTTTTTTTTTTTTTTTTGGTTGGGGGGGGGGGGTGTGGTGGGTTCCGGCGGGGGGGGGGGGGGGGGGGAGGGTTTCGGGTTGGGGTGGGGTCTCGCCATTGACTGAACAACTTTACAAACCCAAATAATTATTCTAACTCAAGTTATAATTATAATATAATTTCTAACTCAATTATTCTAACCCCGCACTACTCTGTGCTGTAGGCCATACCATGATCAGTCCAAAAAAAGTCAGATTTTCCCCCTTTTTTTCATGGAAATCATTTAATCTTAAACTCGGCATGGTTTCCATGGTTTCGTCTGTTGTAATTTGTCTCTAAATCTGCGATCTAAAGTAAATTTAAAACAATTCGCGATAAACGTAACAAAAATATGGCGAAACCAATTTGCGCAGGCGCGGCGTGCACAGCTCTGCAGTATTGTTCAGCATTAACTGTTGTGCGCGCTAGTAGAGCGCCCTCTGTTGTTCGGTGCAACAAGCTGTGCACGCCTGCGCAGACTTGTTCCGCCATTTTTTTTTCGCGTTTGTCGCGATATATATTTTGTTTACCGTATTAATTATTCGCAAACTTGCTTTAAAAAGTGATATTATTGGCCCAGGCTTTTACTTTTAGAAACAACTATCGATGATACAAGTATTTTAAGAAAGCTCCAACGGTGATTCCGAGCCGAGGTGTGATTTAAAACAATGGCGACAAAATTGCTTATGGTGGCCGGCGTATGAAAAATCACGGCGTATCGGGGACAAGAGGAAATTACTGTCCCGGGTTACGCTGACCTGAATGTACCCGTATTATTCAGAAACTTACATTATAAAGTAACATTATGGGTGTAGGTTTTTAGGTTTAAAAACATTGCATGTATCTAAAGAAAGAAACAACTGTGATTTCAACGTGTGATTGGAAACAAAGCCAACAAAATCACGAACCTGGCCGGCGTATCGGGGACAACAAAAGTATTCATGTCCCAATCGATTTGATTACGTCGTTACAGAGATGATGTTTTTTATAGAATTAATCATAATTATATAAGGTGTGACAAACAAAATATTCATAAATCGAACAAAACAAAGCTGTAGACTAGTCATGACCTAATACAATCGTACATGATATGTTAAAACTTACCTGAAAAAGGCTCCGAATGACCGAGGTAACACGGGACGGGAAATCCTTTAACGTCCACCGAAGACTTCCATCCTGATCTAGTTAAGTTTCACTAACTTCAACTTTCTCAGTGTCACCACAAATTTCCCTTCCACCGATATTCGAAATTTCAGTAACAAATGTGACAGTTATGCACTCGGTTTTTGTTAAATGAATCAAATACTAGCTGCCAGCGTAACGAAATCGACCGACGAAACGGACAACAAATTTGGGACGGTCAAACTTTGCCAGCCAGTCACACACGATAGAAAATAGCGCAAGAGGCACTTCGTTGGCGACAAGAAAGTGCACGTGTATGCACATCAGGGTAACTCTATCCTTTTCACATACGTTTGGGTTTTCCAAGTTTTATGAACAATTCAACATGCTCGACGTAACACGCTCCCGCGGACAGGAATTGATCGCGCTTTCAATTCTCCACGCACATCTTTGCATGAAAGTGAAAAAATTATCACGCAAGTTATTTATCTTGTTCAGAAAACTCGAGCCAAGATATGTTGATGGTTCTTACGTGGAAAAAAACAAGCTGTTCTGGGTAGAGCTGCACTGAATTGTGCACAACCAGCGTAACGCGTGGGACAGACAAATTTACGCCGGTACTGCCAAATTCAACAGGCCTGTGCTTGAAATGCATTGTTTGTGAAATGTCAATACTTTCATGGATTATTAAGTCAATCATGGTGATGATTATGAGTGGGTTTTAATTGGTTCAATTTATTTGTCTATTATAAGAAAACATGTATTAGTGGGTCGGTGTCCTCATGTCACACTTTGGGGGTTGAAACTACCATGGGACAGGCAGACATTTTGTATCGCAGAAAAAATGTTAACCACAATTAGGATCAAACTAATACAGTTTGAACATCATATGACATTGGGGCATATTATGCAAGAAAACTTTCAGAGTTGACAATTTTCTATATAATTAATAATGGCACTTAAAGATGAACAATGTGTTAAAAGCTCACTGGACCCCAAATTTGTATACACAGCCATATGCCCATTTAATAACTACAGAAGGGCTCTTCACTGTACATGCAAAGAATCGTTCAAAGCACTGCAGCTGGAGTGAATTGGCGTGTGCCACTGTCCCACGGTGACCTGCCCTCATACAGAAAGGGTTAAACAAATAAGGTTTAGTTTACACGTCACGTCACGAGGAAGGCCAGAAATGTCTGTCCGCAGCGAGCAAGGCCGGAAATGTGTGGGTGTGCTTCCCGGTACCATCGGACATAACCCACCTCTGATCGCGTTTCGTTAAAAATAATCCCGCGCCTCGGCGATGTTAAAATAATCCCGGCGCGAACTGGTTAACAGAAACCTTATGCGTAGCATTCATCTACATGTAATAGAGGGCAATTTTGCCTTTGTTTTGTATACATTGACAGTGTTTTGCTGAGCATGCCATCAGTCATGGGTAGTGGATAGGATGTAATCATGAACTCATTCAACCGTAACATCATCTGGCAGCCAACTCGTATTTTATCTCGACCAAACAAATGGGGAACAAATGGGGAACAAAAACCCCCAAAAAGCACATGCTTCCTCAGCAAAGCATAACAAACCCCGGTGTTAGTGCTTTACCAATGGCAAATTATTTGTACTAAAAAAAATGCAACATCATGCTTAACATAAAATGATCACAATGGCTCGGTTCAAACCATTCAAAACAAATGGTGCTGGTTATTGTTATAGACACAGTGCTATGTTCCTGATCACAAGTCCATTGTTAGTTAGTTCTTTTTGTTAGTTCTTATATAGCGCTTTAGACTCCCACAATGTGGGTGCATCAAAGCGCTTTACATTATTACCCCGGTCATTGGGCCCTTGAAACATTCCAAATACCATCTCAGCTCCCTGGGGAGTATACAGCTCGATGCTGCCATTTCAGCGCAAAGCAGCTAAATTCAACCACAATAACCATCTGTGCCCTCACAGGTACCCATTTTACTCCTAGGTGGAGAGAAGCAATGAGTGACAAAGTGCCTTGCTCAAGGGCACACGCACCATAGTCCCAGGCCGGACTCGAACCATAACCAGTAGCTTTACCTACAGATTACAAATTCAATGCTCCAGACCACGAGGCCACGGCACTCCACAAGATTATAACACGTCATCCCGTCTCAAGTCACGTCACAATCGCACGTTATGGAAGCCACTAGAATCTAACCAGTGTAGCGGTTTCTCGTTGTATTTTTCAAGGCACTTATGTACCTTAACCCAGTTTTCCATTCAATCTGTTACGGTTAAAATAACCCATACGAAAATTTGTCGAAGAAAAAAGACAAACATTAACGATAGCCGGATTCGAAACACAGACCTTTTGATTCAAAGCTCTCCTCTTTACCAACTATGCTAATGGCGAGTTCAGTTGGTCGAGGAAGCTGTTCTTTATAATTCTTTATAGTTCTTTAAAGGTAGTATACACCATTTGCAGATATCGAAAAAATTTACTACCGAATTATTAAGAAATATCTTACTTATTTGAAAGTAAATAATGATTGTAGGCATCCAGCAAAACGATTGCCCTAGATATCCTGTAATTGTTCCGAAAAATTGAATTGTATAAACCAAAATTCTTTATCGCCGGAGGCGATCGCGAAAAAACAAAAACAACATAAGAAAAACTGACCGATTTTCCTCAGCAACCATGATTGTAAAACATCGGACAGGTCAGTAAAACAATATTTACTATGAAATATAACCCCCTAAATCCACCCATTCATGATAATTCAAGCAATTACCAATGGTGTATACTACTTTTAATGTATACGAGTTGCCATTGGCCTTATATACATTCACGCACCACCCAGCTCATGAAAAAAAATATCGCGAACCGCTACACCGCTTAGTATTGAGCGTCTTTTTGATCAGATTTGTGACAAGCTTGGGATGGGACCACCCCTCAAAAACCCACTGCAACATTACCCCATTAAATACCTCTTGCACATTCAAGACTACAGTAGGTCCGCAACCTTTACAACATATGTTAGGGGTTCAGGCAAATTGAGACAGAACTGGGCAGAGGTTGAACTGAGTAATCTCAGGTATTAGACAATTTTTTTTGTTTTAAGTGCTGTTTGTTGCGCTTCTTTTAAACATTCCGTTATGTTGCAAAAGTGAAATGTTGAGGAAAACGCCTTTGAAGTTTCGTATATGTGATATGGGAAAATGTCAATAGTTTTTCCTTAAAAACACTTTTATTTCACTACTTCCATATTATTTCTTAAGAAAATATATTTAGTAGGCATACCAAAGATTACAAATACATGTATCAAAAAAATCTCTTTTTTTAAATTTTTTTTTGTTTTAATTCTCCACAATGCCCTGTGCCCAGTTCCGTCTCATTTTGCCACAAATATTACTCCCGAAAGCTTTCCAATATGAATTAACCATCAAAAGCAAAAACCAAATATTCCACTTACGAAAGGCGGCATCATTCCCCGGAACTGCGGGGGCATTGGGCCCGGGGGAGGAGGGGGCCCACCCTGACCCCCGTTCATATTAGGGGGTAGATGACCACCCCCCATGGGGTGCATCATGGGTGCTTTGTCCTTCATCTGGTTCCCGGCCTCCCCCTCCCCGCTGCCAGGCCCAGCCCCTGGGGTGGCCCCCGCCCCCGTCCCACTGCCAGTAGCTTTGTTGAGAGAGCTGCCGCCTTCTCGCCAACTTGCTACATCTACAAATCAACAAAACGTACAAAATAGTATTCACCCAATTGTGACCCACTCTGCAGAAATGAGTCGGATGTGTTAAAAATGTTTGTTTTTTCATTTTACAGTTGGTCAGAAACAGCAGGAAATAAGCTTTCATTTGATATGGCACTAGTGTAATGCATTTGTTTTTTACACTATTTGGAAATTTGCTTATATATTCTCAGTTATATTCAAAATGTCTTTGAAAAGAAATGAAGATTTACAATTGTTGTGCTTCATCAGATGCTATGGTAAGAGAATGGGACAAAATCTGTATTAAATTTAATTTAGGGATCAAAACAATCTTTTTAATGAATCAAATCTGAAAATATAAATGCCGGAGAAACCCAAATGGCTTAAAACAAAAATATTATTTGTTGAAAAAAAAAATTCACCTCCGAGACAATAAACAGCCCTTTACGTAAAAATGTATTTTGCGACATCAGACTCATTTTTGCAGAGCGGGTCACAATTGGTATTCACATAAGTATCAAGATATTATTAACACTAACTACCCCAAGCCCATTAAACTCCAACTGCAGGTTTTCGCTAGGATTTTGCAGGTTTGGTACCAAACCATCACAACTTGTTGTCGGACTTTGTTTGACTCAGTAGCAAAGGCCCAGGGAGACCCCTGTTGAATTCTGTGAGGTTCAGGGCAGAAAGGCACGAGATTCGTCAAAATGTTTCGAGCTCTATTTTATACCAAATGAAAGCTTACGTTGTGGGCTTTCCAACCATTTATATAACTCAATTGTCACATAATACACCTTTTTGTAGAGCCGGTCACATATATGTATAACAAACAGGATAACCACTAAAACGTTTGCGCACATCGTCCGCGTTCCATCTTTACTGTGCGTCAAGTTTGCTTGACAGTTTGAATTGTGGGACCCAGACACACTACATTATTCCAGGTAAGCCTGCAACGGTTACACGGTTACACGGTTAACCGACCGTTCAAACGGTTAAAAGGTTACATTTTTCCTGTTCGGTTAACCTTTTTTTTTTTAACCTTAATTTTTTTTGGGTTTTTTTTATATAAAAAAAAACCACCCAATTCTCAACTTTGTTTGGGTTTCGTGGAGCAGGTCGCAAATAGTACAATTCAATAATTTTGTATGGACATTTCTGATAGCTTATCTAACATATAGCCGGTCGGCCTATAAAATTTGATGCAGACAATTAGCAATTGCAGAACTGCGATTATCAACACGTACTACGCGCACACACTAAATTCCTTGATGAAGCAGCGCTAATTAGATATGCAATGCAGGCCTGTGCAATTTGTTTAATTTGTTGTTTATTTAAAAAAAAAATTTTTTATTAATTTTTTTAATTGTTTTTATTTTTTTTTAACTGTTAGTTACGGTTAACCATTAACAGTAACCGCAAAACAACGGTTACACGGCTAATTTAATAACCGCAAACTGGCAGCGTTAATTCCAGGTTCCACTTAGAACTCCTCAACTTACTCTGTGGACGAAGGCTTGGTCCGGGCCCATACTGTACTTCTTTTGGTGGCTCTTTGCGTTGTGGCTCCGTTGGGGGCGTTCCGGCCTGGAGGGAGGGGAACTCCCTGTGGAAGCCCCGTGGGACGTCCTGCCCAGGTCCACCGGGAACACTTGCGCCTGCAATTACAAATGTGTAAACGTGTGTAACGTGTTTTTTTTTTTATTATTACTAGTGCAGTACCCGTTTAAAATGTGCCTGTTTAGAATGGTCAAAGCACTTGGCGTTCTGTACACTCGCAAACGTTGTGGTAGACGCACCTATTTAACATTTAATTCATGCATTTTTGTTTGAAACCTAGTACATCTTGTATTTGTATTTTGTTGTCTTTTTTTCTTTCTCTACAGCGCATAGGGACATGTTTAATCACTATGTGTTATGCGCTATATAAAAATGGTTAATTATTATTATTATTATTATTATTATTATAGAGTGTATTTGAATAGCAGCAGTGTGTGGCTTGTCTACAACCTGACCTCACATGACCTTAGACCTCAGTACATGACCTTAGACCTCAGTACATGACCTGGGACCTCAGTACATGACCTTAGACCTCAGTACATGACCTTAGACCTCAGTACATGACCTTAGACCTCCGTATGACCTTAGACACGAGCATCATATGAACGTTACAATATTACACATGTACAACCCAAGTTTGATTGTAATTGGACTATGTATTCAAATTAAAAACTTGACCTTAAATGACCTTTGACCTGGGTACTTCTCCCCTTTAGCACAACCATCAGATGAAATTACAGTATTGCATCCAATACCCAAGCATATAAGAGCATTTTTTTGTCCAGAACACTTTAACCAAAAAGGCACATGCATGTACATGCATGCATACACAGTCGTGTTTTAGATAACGACCGAGAATTCCCTATTGTGTTTCCCTTTGTTCCTGTACTGTAACCTAACCCAATTGACTTATCATACACTTTAACGACAGAGGACAAAATTAAACAAAAGAAGAACACCGAGGACTGGAAGAATCTCTTGTTCGTCTATTGTTCTTCAGTCTTTGGGGATTATGTAGTACACGTATACATACATGTATGTAATCGCATTTTTGTATCACTGTGGAGACATGGCTTTGTTCTCGTGTACAAAATGGTTAGAAAGTCTAGCACGTTTTTCAAAATGCTCTCATTTAAACCACAATTATTTTCCTGGGTTGAAATTTCGACCCAATATACCCTACATCATACCCTAACCCAAACACTAACCCTAACCCAAACACTAACCCTAACCCACATCCTAACCCTAGTTTTTGAGTAATTTAAGTACAATCCTAAAATCTAATTCGTGAAATTCCTAGTGGAGACCTATTCATCTCTAGAAATTACCCTTTGGAGACCTTTTCACTCCCATTGTCCCCATTGTGTTCACGTCTCCAGAGGGTACCGTATATACAAACATATCAATATTTAATTCAGGCATTGGTACACTATGTACATTGTAACTATTAAATTTATTGTTAATGTCAACGATATTGAATACCGTGAATCATCTATCAATACTAGCATCGTGCAAAAAAAAGGGAAGGGAACAAAGTTAGCAAACAAACGCATGCTTCAGCAACTTTCAAGTCAGGATTACGTGTACGTGATGATCTTATCAGCTCGGAGGAAATCCCAATTTTCATCCGACATGACTCACGGCAGAGATACATGCAGTCCTTTTTTCTTTAACCCCAACTCACCAGGGTGTGGGCAAAATCATATTGATTTGAGAGGTTGGGCAACAGTTCAAACAGTTACACGGTTACATTTTTCATGTTCGGTTAATCTTTTCTTTTTTTTTTCTTTTTTTTCTTCTTTTTTTTTTCTTCAAATAAAAGAAACCCCACCAATTGTCAACTTTGCGTGGGTTTCGTTGGAGCAGGTCACAAATAGTACAATTGAATAAATGTTGTATGGACATTTCTGCTTATCTAACATAATTATAGCCAGTCGGTCTATAAAGTTTGATGCAGACAACTAGCAATCGCAGAACTGCGATTATCAACACGTACTACGCGCACACACTAAATTCCTTGATGAAGCAGCACTAATTAGATATGCAATGCAGGCCCATGCATTTTTTTTTAAATGTTTAGTTACGGTTAACCGTAAACCGTAACCGCAAAACAACGGTTACACGGTTAATTTAATAACCGGAAACTGGCAGCCTTAAATAGGGTTAAGCCAGTCTTATTCCTCATCTAAGGCCTTGCAGTTTACATTACTCAAATTCCTTGTACAGTCTACTGTGCAGTCGTACTATATTTTACTTTTTTTTAAGCAGCATCTTAAAATTGACCCCTTAAAATTAGGATACACCATTTGCAGATATCACAACAAATTTACTATTATTATTTATTATTTACTAATTATTAAGAAATATCTTATTAGAAAGTCAATAATGGTTGTAAGGCATCCCGCAAAATGATTGCGTTAGATATCCAGTAATTGTTTCGAAAAACTTTATCTTAATAACAATAAATCACAAGGCGATCGCGAAAAAAAAAAAAACACCCATAAGAACCACTGGCCGACACCGGTTGAAAACAAACGTTGTTTTTCTTGTTTTTCTCAGCATCCATGATTAAGGGCAGTAGTCACCAGCAACAAATCTTGGAGGATTTTTAGGGATTCAGATTACATGAAGCTTTAACACTTTAGAATCGGAGGATATTGGAGGATACTGGTTACTTGTAAGAAACATAAGGTAGGGGGTTTGGATAATTTATTTTTAAACACTTAGAATGATGCTAAATCCATCAATTTCCATACAAATTTTCACACCCCCTAACGCTCGGTTCAGACAGGCGTTCCACAGTCGCACCGAACCAAATTGAAATCAAGTCGCTCATGAGTCGCTCTAACAACTCCAGCAGTCGATCGTTCGCTGTCTGGCGCGCCTTGTCGCCCTTATTTGTTTCAGACGTCGGACTCAATTCACTCAATTCATTTGGTTCGGCGCGACTATGGAACGGCTGTCTGAATCGAGCGTAAGAGATTAGGCTCAATGGTTTGCAATCTGCAGTGCTTCTGAAGAAGCCTGGGTTTCATTGCCAGAAATAAACAATTACAACTCCCTCCAAAAAGTGAGCACCAAGCACTCAAATTAATAAACACAAACAAATAACCAATCACTGTGGGTCTTACCTTCGGATGCACTCACAGCACCCGGTTTCCATGAGGCCGCTCCCCCTTGCTTGTCTGGGGCTGACTGGGGCACTGGCACTGGCGCGGGCGCTGGTGCTGGTGCTGGTGCTGGCACTGGTGTCGACGTTGGTCCTGATTGGGTAGTGGTCGACGTTGGTCCTGATTGGGTAGTGGTTTTCTGATCTCCAGAAGAACTGCAAAAAAAGACCAACATTTACACAAAATAATAATAATCAGAGGCGAGATTGGCAAAATAATAAAAAATCTACAAAACCCACAACAAAAAACCGCAAAAAAAACCGCCAGATCAACATATAGTTTGTACTATCAGCCCAAAGGCAAACTTTAGAATTTGAACGTATTGCAATATTCAGGTTAGGTGTAAAAAAAAAATGGGGTAGAAAGTTACGGTTAAAAAGTTTAAAAAGTTTAAAATTCTAAAATTCTAAAATTCCGACATGAAATCTTTAATTCAGGATAAATCCTGACAAATCTCACCCTGAATAATTAATTTCTTATAATGTGCATTTTAGCATTGGATATAATTCAGTCAATATGCCATTTTTGTGCAAGTTCATTTAAGAGGAAGCTCTGTGAAAATTAGTGCTAAGTGCTAAATAAACAATTGCAATTCAAACAGCACAACAATATCAAACTAAAGAGCTAGAGCCATTATGAGATAATTAAACACCAACATCAATTTTGGAAAGAATGTAGTATCCTTCCGTCACTTCTTTGGTCGTGTACAAAGTCTATGGAGAGTCAAGTGCTTTTTCAAAGCATTTTACAAAACATTTTACAAAACAAATTGGAGGTGTTCCTCAGTCCCTCAGATTCCTATCTTTTCCTTCTAAAACTAAACACAAAATTTCCACTTAAAAGGTAAAAAGGTAAAAAGGTAAAAAGGTAAAAAGGTAAAAAGGTAAAAAGGTAAAAAGGTAAAAAGGTAAAAAGGTAAAAAGGTAAAAATGTAAAAAGGTAAAAATGTAAAAAGGTAAAAAGGTAAAAAGGTAAAAAGGTAAAAAGGTAAAAAGGTAAAAAGGTAAAAAGGTAAAAAGGTAAAAAGGTAAAAAGGTAAAAAGGTAAAAAGGTAAAAGGTAAAAGGTAAAAGGTGACTGACCTTTCTGGTTGCTCCTTGCCTCCTGTCCATCCTGTTCCGCCTTGGGGTACCAAGTTGACGTTGGGGTCGTTGCCTTTGTTTTCACTTCTTAAACTGGGGAGGTTAGCTGGAGGGGGCATGCGACGCGCTGTTCCGACTTTACCGAGGCTCTGCAATCCACGGCCATGGCTTGCTGTAGTTTTACAAAACAAACAAACAGTGCAATACAGGCTTAGATAATATTTTGAAAATATTATCTGACATATATATAAAATGACACCAGTCAAAATACTGACAACGATACCGACAATTTGGGAGACCGCCAACATAGGGCAAGTAGCTCAGTTGGTACGGTATTCCGGAGGTTTTGGGTTCAAATCCTGCTCTTGCCAGTTTTTCTTTTGTTCTTTGACGGATTCAGGTAGGTTAGGGTCAAGGTCTTAGCCAGCCAGCCGTGTTGGCCGTGTTTTACACGGCCACTTTCGAAATAACGCGGCCGATTTTCAATTACCACGGCCCAAGATTCCGTGCACTTTTTGTTATGTTAAAACGCTTGTTATATTTCGGCTGTCGGTGTATTTTGTTTATTTACTTACAATTGCTATTTTCGAAAGCAAAACTCTGCTGTTTTTGCCCCAATAATATGCCCCGATAAATCAACAAGGCTTTGCGTGCTGGTACGGTGATATGTATAGTGGCAGAAAACCATGTGCTCGCTCGCTCGCACGCCCCATATGCAAGCCATGCATAATACACGCAGCATTGTTGGAATGGTTCCCGCCGCACGCTTCAATATACAAAGTTAAGGACTGGAACCAGTCCATGGCCGACACGCATGTATTTTTCCGTTGCACGAACAAGATATGTACACACGAACTGGTCGAATTTGACATCGTAAGACGTAAAAATGCCCGGCAAACAAACGTCGATGAAGAAAGTCATTTCCTGCAGGTTAATTCTCAGATCATGTTCACCCTTTTATGTGTTCGTATTTTCTGTTTTAATGTATTTATTTCGAGGTAGTAACGCTCGTCCTTGAGCAATACAGCGCCGCGTGTTTTTTCGCAAAATGTTTCTAAATTCACCGTACCGCGGCATGTTTCATGCGGTCCGTTCAATTGTTGCACACGCAGTGGTCAGATCATGGAGGTATATCGGATTATCGGCGTCCTTCGTGTGAATAGGCCTACTACATTCTACATTAAAAAAAAAAGGTTATCAACCTTAAACCTTTATCATGCTTTTAAAATAACTCGGGTAGTTTTGTTGTCACCGGTGAGGGGCAGTTTTGATAGCTTTTGTGACGGATGCAAATTAAATCTTCCCGCAAGATCAGCGATTACGACAAGCAGTTGGGCTGCCGTGCCGTGCTGTGTGACGCGTTAGGGAAATTTTCCAGCGCTTTCGTTTAGTCGTACAGGCATGTACATTGTACATGTACAATGCAGTTGCGTAACCTCGGTGGAATAAGTTAAGCTACTTTTCACCGCGCAAGCATATTTAGGATTAAGAATTTCTTGTCTTATATATTACTGGCCTCGATGTACAAATAAAAAGGTGTTAAAAAACCCTGAGCCTGTTTATTTACGAAACCCTAGTCATAAAAAAAATAATGAAATTGTGAAAGTTTTTATAAAAAAAGAAGAAGAAAGGGTACTTAAAGACTTGTCTGAACTCCTAAACAATTTCCAACCGATTTCAGGAGTAAATAATAATACAATATATTCTTG
Source organism: Crossaster papposus (assembly GCA_037893245.1). Classification (NCBI taxonomy): domain Eukaryota; kingdom Metazoa; phylum Echinodermata; class Asteroidea; order Velatida; family Solasteridae; genus Crossaster; species Crossaster papposus. Next base: position 549,434 of record JBAIAA010000111.1, on the reverse strand, counting down.
GTATCTAATAAAATCGACAAACACCTGACCATTGAATTACGAGACTAGCAAAATAAATTCCAGGTTTATTTAATACAATTTATTTCTAGTTTCATTGTTTAAAAAAAAAAAGGAAAAAGAAAAGAAACGGGACCTTAACACCTAATATTTTGAGCTCCTAAACATTTTTCCAACAGATTTGAGGGGGAAATTTAATACGATTTATTTTCAGTTTTTCTTGTATTTGACAAAAAACGTTATATTTCGTAAATTACAAGGCTAGCTTTTAAAAAATTTTACCAAACCTATACGAGCCAAGAATAAATAAGCAAGAATAAAATCGAGGTGGTACCAAATCCCGATGGCGGACCCCAGGATACCCAAACTGAACCATTAATATTTGAAAAAAACTTTAAATTAAGACCCCAAAACCAAGGCATGATTCTCTTCATAAATGGGTATGATTATTTGTTGTCCTGCATTGTCCCTAAAATGCACGAGCTGAGGTTTTATCCCAGCAACTTACTCCCAGAAGCATGTACTTCAATCCTAAAGTGAATTTCTACCATCTTAAGAAGTTGTTATTCAAATTTAATAAATAATCTGCTGGATTATATTTAATAAAACCATAATTATTTACTTTGTCCCTAAAATAAGTTGTTAGAAGGACCTGATTGGTTTCTTTTTTATGGGATGGTTTATTTCTGATGTGGGTAATTATCCACCAATAATTCTTGGGAAATGGTGACTTGTTACGTTTTTGTTATACATGTAGTCCTAATGGCTCTAGCCGCTGGCCATACAGACTTGTCACAGAGTCACCATGGTATTTAGTGAATAAGTCATGACCAGTCTTTCGAAATGGTTCTAGAGTAAAAATGTATCTAGTTTTTCCTCTGTGCCATGTTTAGTTATTGCACTTTTTTAGTTATTTATGTATAGTAGGGTATGACTGAAATAAAGACAAAGTAACTTATAAGAAATGTCAAAATTGTGCTTCCTTTCTTCCTATCGGTGTTCTTTTTTTTTTTACAGGTTTATGGCCAATTAACCGTTACCTCATTGTACACGTAGTGTGAGTCAGTGTGCGCTGTTTTTAAATCCAAACTTTCAATACCGGTATCCATAATATACTCCTCTGGTCAAAATTTATTTAAAAAGAATTGTATAAAAATCAGGCTTCATATTGCCACAACATTAACCAAAAATAGGTAGAAATTGGCCTCAGATTGCGCCAGAGAGCACCTAAGAAACAAAAAAAATTCAGGGCCCTTAAGCGGGCCCTCAACCCCGGCCGCAGGGACTTCGCGCTACGCGCTCGTGATGTCCGCTTCGCGCACATGCTCCGCAGTTAGATGTGCTAAAATTGTTACACACCCACATTTTTGTTTACACACCCAATTCACAAAATCCTGCCTAAGACCTTGGTTAGGGTTAAATTGACCTATCGCCGTTTGTGATTTAGCCACGCACCTTAGACAACTTTACGTAACTGCGCATTACGTGGAATCATTGCATATTATGTACACGCTCGGAGTTGCCTCAGATTTCTGCAACAACTTTGCCCAAGTCCACGTGTACAGTCCATGCAGACTTTTGGTGCGACCACTTATTGCAAAAAAACAAAACATTTGCTTTTCCAATTTTTAAGTCGCTTGTTATAACACGTATCTGAATAATGCCGACTCCTCGGAGCCCACTCACATATTTTAACTATCCTAGAATAGAAAAAACTTAAGAAATATGAACAGAACAAACAAGATTAGTAGAGTATATGAGTATATGAAATCGTGATAAAGGGCCGGTTAGCATTCACGTTAAATTTGACGTGCATTTGCATATTGCATTAACCCTAACTACCCCAAACCCATCAAACTCCAACTGCAGCTTTCGCTAGGTTTTGGCAGGTTTGGTACCAAACCGTAACAACTTGTTGTTAGACTTTGTTTGACTCAGTACCAAAGGCCCAGGGAGACCCTGTTGAATTCTCCGAGGTTCAGGACAGAAAGGCATGAGACTTGTCATAATGTTTTGAGAAATTTTGAGAATGCACAGGCATTTATACGCGAGTGACCCACATGGTCACGGCACAGTTCCTGGTCAACTGTAAGTGTATGTACACTTACACCTTGTATGTGTGTCCCCACTAAAACACATAATACCACTGGCCAGCTATCACTGTACCAAGTCAATAAAACTTCAACTGTTGGAGTTTGGCAGGTTTAGTACTGTTAGGTTCAGTACAGTGTACCCAAAATTACTGAACATGTGTGAGCTGTTGAAGTTTGTTAGGTTTGGTATGCTTCCTAGTGCGAGAGCCTAGGGGCCGAATAATGCACGTATTTGGAACGTTCTTCGTTTGTCTAAGTTTTGGAATCTCATGTGATCTGCAACAGATGCTAACGATTGGAAAAACGATCGCGTATCCTAGATTAGAAAAAAATTAAGGAATATGAACAGAACAAACAAGCTTAGTATAGTAGCCTACATGAAATTGTGATAACGGGCCGGTTAGCGATGGCGTTAAATTTGACGTGCATTTGCATATTGCATAAAAAAAAAGGGCGCACATGCGGCCTAATAATGCGCGTATTTGGAACGTTCTCCGTTTGTCCAAGATCTGGAATATCATGTGATGTGCAACAGACGCTAACGATTGGAAAAACGATCGCGTACGGCGATAGGTCAACTGTGTGGGACTTGCGGTACTCACTTGTGGTCTTCTGGGGTTCGACGTTCTTTCCTTTGTATGTATCATAGAGGTTGAGGGACGAGTACTTCTGCTTTCCATCCTTCCCTTTGCTTGTTACCGACCTGTCAGACATTCTGCTGCGTGTGTCATTGGGGTACACCAGCTACCCAAGGAACAAGCAAGTTGCCCCTGTAGATTGAAGAAAAAACAAACACGCAAATACATTTAAAAGGATCGTATACGTTTAGTAATTTGAACCCACTGTTTGTTTCAATCCTATATAGTTATATATACCATAAAACTAACCTGTAAAAAAATCATTTCAAAAGGTGGTAGCGATTTTGAGATATTGCCGAAAATCTGGAGCGGTTATGTCCACGCAGGAAGAATAATCTGCATTGGAATACACAATCTGAGAAAATACACTGCAGTAACGCTTCTCAGATTCAATTTTTTTGGGATAAAAAGTTATATCTTTTTCCATAACCGCAGTACTTCAAAGTGAACAGTTCTAAAAATGCATTATACTATCCAAAGCTGCTGTACTTCTTACCAAGTAAGTTTTTATTGCCATTAATTTTTGGAGTAATTACCAAACGTCAGGCCTTCATTTTTAAGGAGCGCGAGCGCGATCGCGCTCCTTCGCGCTCCTCAACACGGTTTCTGGCGCGCGAATAATAGCGCTCCTGGGTAAATTTGTAAGCTCAGTTTTTGTCTACATAAAAGCCAACAGTAAAATCTTGTCAATCCGAATTTTATATACTTGATTTCTTAACTTGTCATCCCGATTTTATTTTAAAGGTTAGGCCTACATTTATAATTACTCGGCACGCACCGCGTAGCACCAGCGCGGCGAGTATGACCCGGTCGGCCATACAACCACTGTACATGTGTCCATCCCATACATCATGTACATTAGCCATTTTCTTTTCATCAACGTCATGTAGCACGTTCCATTATGATCAAGGTTACTGGCAGGATCGTCATTCAGACGTGCACCGCCATTAAGTGAATAAAATGAAATAATAATTTCGGTTGAGATAAGTTTATAAATATTTATAATGTAAAACTAAATAAATAAACCTCCGATGAAGTGAAAACACAAAACAATTATGAAATGGATGGGCTGAGCAATTAAAACCACCTACTTTGTAATACCAACACCCCTATTTTCGATAAAATGGACGCGCTTCCAAATGGGCGGCCCAAGCACACGTACGTACGTGTTGAGTGTGGTGTGTGGGCGACGGTTCCCGATCCCGTACATAATGATATGTATTTGTGTTGTGCGCGATCTAATACTGTGCAGCAAGTGTTGTGCGCGATCTAATACATGTACATGTACATGTACTGTGCAGCCAGACAACAGTGGGTAGGCATGTGAAATTACACCGTTTTTCTGGAAGTTGTGATATTCCAAAGGGAGCCAGAGTATTTGAACGGCATTTTGAATGATCTCCGGTACATCTACAAGAAACTAGCGTTCATTTTTGACAAGTTTGGGTTGGAAATACCTTACGAAAGGTTGAGCTCATTTGTCCCACAACGATAGAGTGCAGAGCGATTTTCTGTGTGTCGGCTACCGGGCTATGCCCGCAAGCGCCGCGGCGGCCGGTCAACTGGCCACCCGTGCACGCGGTGACATTGTTTGTGCGTAGTACCATTTGACATTTTGTAATGGCGTTACTTGTACATGCAAATCGAGCTCCTCGGACTTCCCAGGAGAGCAATTTTGGGTGCTCAAATTGAGCTCCTCAGATTTTCCAGGAGAGCGATTAACTGAGCTCCACGAATTTCTAAAAATGAAGGCCTGAAACGTATACGATCCCTTTAAAGATAAGATACACTATTGGTAATTGCTCGAATTATCAGGAATGCGTGGATTTAGGGGGTTGTATTTTATAGTAAATATCGTTTAACTGACATGTTTGAGGTTTTACAATCGTGGATGATGAGGAAAGCAAGAAAAACGGCGTTTGTTCAGAAACCGGCGCCGGGCAGTGGTTCTTATGTTGTTCTTTTTTTTTTTTTTTTTTTTTTAATTTTATACCTTTAAGTATAAACCACGACCGAATCACTTGTATGAGCTCTTACTCTCACTAGATAACTCATTGTGCAGTGAACTCAAATGCACTTGGTTTTGGTACTACATGTTAGTAAGGTACTAGCCCAGGTTGTGTACAGCCGCGCCGGCCTAGGACTGATGAGCCGGCCTCGAGCGTGCACGCGCACGCACGTACAGTGTACAGGAAGTTCGTACATGATGTTCATGTCGAAAAGCGTGGATTTGCAATTTATTTTCTGTAAATAAGTAGCCCAAAGACACATTCGCTTTTTGTAACCCATGACGATATGTAATTCCAGACACAAGAAAGATGTAAACGAAATTTCAGCTTCCTTCATCAGGTAAAAATATGAAAAAATGTGTTGTAAAATGTTTCGCTATGGCAGAATAAATTGATACCCTGGACGTCAGTCGTAACGCAATGAAGAACGTCGTCCAACCTGGGCTAGTACTAATTAGCTAGTACGGTACCTACCCTGCTATTAAATGCAACAGATTGCAGGGCTGGATTATGTTGCATTGAACACTAAAACCATACATGTATGCACAAGTCTTGGTACCAAGTACCTACCCTGCCAAATGCAACAGATTACAACAACTTTTTACCATCGATGCATTCTGAAGTCGCCTGGTTTTTTTTGCGCATAAAACAGAATATGCATACCACTATGGCACTCTACTAATAAAGGTTTTTTTTTTTTTAAAGCACACTCAGTTTGGTTCAAATGTGTACATTTACTTTTGTTATGACATCTGCACATTCACACAGCGCTTGCTCATGCATAATTTAGGTGTGGCTATTTCACACAGAGAAACAGTTGTGTAATAAATTAACAGGTGTCTTTTAATAGGAACTATACCCATCTTGGCAAATCCCCACACCATAATATATTACGGCAATATGGCAATATATTTTGTTAACGGTTGGGTTCAAATTAATAATGGAAACTTTTCTACAAAAAATTGGGTTGTACCCTCCTGACTATCTGAAGATCATATCTAAATGTTAAATCCCAACACCATAATATATTACGGCAATATGGCAATATATTTTGGCAAGGGTTGGGTTCAAATTAATAAGGGAAACTTTGTCTACAACAAATGGGGTTGGACCCTACTGACTATCTGAAGATCATATCTAAATGTTACAAAAGCAATAGAGTCCTAATCCAAGTAACTTTGACGCTTGTTAATTTTTTTCACTGGTACTCGTTGTGTCGCTGAATGCCGCATACACATGCCATCGCATCATTTAACGAGAAAATAGTAGTGTCAAAATGGTTGAAATTCACGGATTTGCAACCCCCAAAATGACCGTAAGTACCATTAAAGCCTCATTAGTTCATCTTTGACATGTGGAGAAAGACGTGGGAACTATTTTTGCCAACTATTTTGCGTGATTTTGGACAACTCTTAACCAGTTCGCGCCGGAGAACATATATACACGCAAAGTTTTCCCCAGATTCAAAATGGATGACGCATAAATATATCACTAGCAAGGCCGGAAATGTCTGTCAGCAATCAGTAGCAAGGCCGGAAATGCGTGGGTGTGCTTCCCGGTACCATCGGCCTGAACCCGCACGGTGATGTTGAAATAATCCCGGCACGAACTGGTTAAGATGAATAATGTGCAAAGCTAACTTCACACTGGCGGTGTGTGCAATAAGCAGTCTCGGGCGTTAGTAATCGCCAGATCATGTTCAAATGTTAAAAAAGCTATCGGAACTAACATCCGTGGCTATAGGTTTGTCGCAAGTCATTGTTTATTTTATTCTTATACCATGAAGAATTTCATTCAGCGAATCAGAGCTTTAAATTGTTGTCTTTTAAACAGAAGCTTTCATGCACCTATCAATTATCAGACCCCCGGGGGAGGTGCATCAATGTCAACGGTGAGGCCAGAATAACGCACCCTTATGTCATGTTCATGACGAACCATTCACGTTTATTGACGCTGTAAAATGATTCTTCTTGACGCACCATTTCTGGAAAATAATTCACCAATGGACGTACAAAAGTTGCGACGAACAAAAGTCGCGACATGAAGCTGAGCACTGCGCTGTGCGTAACTATGCACGTCGTGCATGTGGCCGCGCCGCGTCGCGTCAGCAGTGAATGAACGGTTATGACTTTGGTTTTCTGCTATGGCATGCTACGTTGAATAACCACAGCCGTACCGTATATAACCTCTAATTTTCCAGGAACGCTCGACAATCTAGTTTCCAGTCTTTTTCTATCAGCTCGCGCCTTGACTTTTGGATTGTTACCAGTTCACACCACAAGCACAAACGTTCTTGTTATACCACGGCAATAGATTGTGAATTTTTATTGGTCGAGAAGCGTTCACGTGACATGCCACAAAAACGCATGTATCCGAGTGTGCCGAGGTATGAGTGATGTACGCTGAGTACGCGTGGTACATGAGTTCATGTACCCCACGGGCAAGCCTCGAAATTAACGCTTACCCACTTACCGGCGGTAAGTGATTTTTTTCGGCGGTAAGTGATTTTTTTAAATGGGTAAGTTGCTGGGTAAGTGACTTTAAAGTATGATTATCATGATGAAATATGATAAAGAATTGATTTATAATCAAAGAATCGAATTGTGTGAATGTTTTCTACTTTTACTAAGGCAACTTAGCTATAATTTGGTGTACGCCCTGTCCCCATTTAAATGCACTGCTTGTGTCGAAGTACAGCGCGCGCACAGCAAGCACATGCATCGCATAAGTATGGTCCGATACCCAGACTGAAATAGTGCTAGTCATAATGTCTGCACAGCTGGGGTGCCAGTTTATTTATAAAACAGTCCGTGGAGTGAACACGTACGTGTAGATCGTACTGCTAGTTGCACTCGACCTTGCTTCAGAATCATTACAGTGGCATTTTGTCACGAACTATATGTCCAATAATATTGTAGCTGTGCCGATCAACGATGTCAACGATCGACGTACTTGAAATATTACTGTCTGCCAAATTTAACTTTAGTGGGTGTTTGTCTTTGTCACTAAAAGGAGCCCATTGTTTTAGCAGGCATTGGTCCTTGTAGGTAAATGATATCGGACGAGATCTTGTTTTAAAAGACCATTTCTTGCAGGGTAAAGTGATTTTTTTTTATCAATGAACGTTCATGTCTTTCGGTCGGTGGCGCCCGTGGCGGTGGTGTCCACCGTGAATGATGAATGGGTGAATTACACTGCAGTATCAGTATAATATAACGTTTATTCTGGAGTTTCCACATGCAAATCAGAGGAAAAATGGTTTTCGTTCATGCTGTTTTATTTTGTGGATTGTTTTTTTTTCTTGGGGGGGGGGGGGGGAGTTTTTGGAGTTCAATTTGCAAAGTCTTAAAACTTGTTTTACACTTTTGGGAGGGGATGGCCGATGGGGGGGGGGGGGGGGGGGGGGTTGATTTTTCTCTTATTTTATTTTTTTATATTTTTTTTGTAAAATTGTTATGTGTGTTTTGTTGGTTTCTCTAAAGAAATCCCCGCTCATTTAAAATGTGAAACCTGTGAAAGCAAAATGAGGCAAAAAGTACTTGCAGTTTCAAAAAAATGCTTGAAGCCATTTGTTTTTTATTATCGGCATTTTTGAAATTATGAAGTTCTAAGCGACAGATTTGTACCAAAGGATTGGTTTTAAACATAATTGTGTTTTCAGTTTTTCAATTTTTTAATTGCGGTTTAGATTGTACATTTTAAATTAAAAAAAACCTAACTGTTCAAAACCTGCAAAGCAACAACAAATTTCAGACGATATAGTGTTGATCATGCAATTTCCTTGGTTCATCTGCCATCCTGCGGACAAAAGTGAACAAATGTTATTGTGGTTGTACATCAAACCATTTTCTAATTACAACTGGAAAATTATCTTGCCAAATCTGATTTTCCTGTGTGTGTTTTAAATTTTTTTTTTTAAAGTTTGTGTTTTTACCAGTAGGGTAAACTTATATCTGTGATTCCAATGGCAATTCTGTGGCAAGATCTCAAATATTACTTTTGCAGAAGATTAATCATGCTTTATTTGATAAGCCGGTTTTGGGTAAGTCATTCTTGAAAGTGGGTAAGTGGAAAATCACAGGTGGGTAAGTGGTAGGTAAGTGAAGAAAATTTTTAAATTTGAGGCTTGCCCACGGGGTACATGAACTTTCTTTTTCCAGGCCGCGGAATTTTTTTTTACACGCTAGCGCATAGCCTGGCCGGCCATTTCTGTGATAAATACCATGGAAGCGACTGATATTAGAGTCTAGCAACCTTTGACATGGCGCTGTGTTATATTAGCTGGTACTACGTAAATTGATGTATGTTCCTGTGCGATGTTAACAGGGAACAGTGAAGTTAGCACTTTCGGCAACGACTGACGACCGCCATTGTTGTTTACACCGGCTTTTTTTCTGTTCCAATTTTGCCTTATTTTCTCCGTAATGTCGGCATTACCGTGGTATAACAAAACAATTGTTGCCTGCTGTGACATGGTCCATGGCGTTTTGTACACCCTCGGGGGCAAATGGCACCCTCGGCTTCGCCTCGGGTGCCATTTGCCCCCTCGGGTGTACAAAACGCCATGGACCATGTCACAGCAGGCAACAATTGTATAATGTACCGCGTGCAATGCCACCATCAAAGGGGTTTCTCATGCTGGACATGAGTCACCCCACTCTATTCTGCATGCAGACGCCTTGTCTATTTGGGGCACAAGCACGCAATACCTCGTGTTCTGACAAGGATCAGGAACGTACAAGGCAACGTACATGTCGACCACCTGTGTTCTCTTTAACCAGTTCATGCCGAGATTATTTTAACATCGCCGAGCCGAGGGGCGGGATTATTTTTAACGAAACTCGATCCGAAGCGGGTTCAGGCTGATAGTGCCGGGAAGCACACCCACGCATTTCCGGCTTTGCTCGCTGCTGACATACATTTCCGAACTTGAACTTGACGTGTTTATGCGTTATCCGTTTTGAATTTGGGAACATTTTTGCGTTTATATACGTCATCCGGCGCAAACTGGTTAAGACTTCTACTTTTCCAGGGGAAAATATCACGTTATTCTGACTGACAATGATTGGAAATCGATATGGTACCTTTTTTTGTTTACTCACAAGCATTTATCCGCCACATGCATGTTGAAGCAAAAATTTTCGACTGAAGAAGTTAGCACATCGGAGAATTGAGAAAACTGACGTTAGACCACAAACACGTTGTGTCTAAAATTATGTGGGTCGCATTTTATCTCTTTCAAAAATAGGGTCGGTCGGGTCCGAACCCTTGCTCTATGCCCGAACCAAAGGTTTGTTTTTTGTGTGTTTTGTAAATCGGTAAACTGAGAGAGTGTGAAAAAGTTGTCCATTAATATTTCACACTTCCTTGACGCATGGCATGGTTCGAAACTGACGCATGGCATGGTTCGAAACTGACGCACCTCAACACACCGCGATGTGTTCGTGACACACCAAAATTGCACCCCCATCGTCAAGTTTTGACTGAACATTAAAGAGATATGACGCACCTCCCTGGGACTCGGGAGGTACGAGGGTGCGTCCTACAATTGATAAGTGCAAAACCCTAAATACCTACCCGGCTATATTCGTACACATTTTCTGCAAAATCCTGCAATTCCAATGTGTTAAAACTCCATGTAACCCGAATCCTGAAAATTCCTCCAATATTTCTGGTATTACCACTGCCTGAATCCTGCAAAATCCTGCAGTGGGTTTATGGGGACAAGTACCAAGTTTGAATACTTGGACTAAAATGTGTTGGGTACTGACTACTGTGTCACTGTGTCATTGCAATGCCAATGCCAACCTTGAAAACACACTTTTCAGCACCAAAAAAAATACAAAAAAAAGGGCAAAAAAAACCAATTTTCCGAATTGCCGACTTTACTTTTGAAAGGTACATGTATGCAAATCGGAACAGAACTGTTTTTTGTTGTTGCCTAACTACATGTAGTACTAAACTTGTACATGGAGCTATCCTTTTTATAGCTCCATGGCATGATTGCACCACCTCACACAATCGCCACTCGTCGCCTTTTTCTTAATCCAAAAATAAGAAAGAAACCGACGAAATTTGGAAAAATAGGGGGCGCATACCGCGCCGGCCTCTTGACAAACTGCCTGACGTTTAGGAGAAGTCCTTATTGCAGCATTTGCGGAAATGTGTTTTCGCAAATTTATCAAACATAAAAGAAAGGGTGTTTTTGTCGAACACAATAACGAAAACTATGGGGAAAATGGCAAACAAAAATGTACCTTGTCAAAAATGTACAACAAATTAACAGTTAAATGCCTATCCGATTTTGATGCAATAATTCACATACGCAGATCGAAAAATATTTACACTTACCCTTGCCTGTTCAGTTGGGAATAACTAAAAAGATAGCAGCAAATGCTGGTGTTTTGTTTTTCTTATGGATGGCGAAGATTTTAGCAGATGAATGCTAACTTCGAAGACCCTGGCGAACGAAAATCGCAACGTTCGCAGATTCAAGATGGCGTCGATATGCTAATGTTTATGTAAATAATTGGCCAGTCGATCGACGCGCGCCGCGCGCAGGCTGTACGTCATGGCGCCACCGTCGTCTATTACTTTTCAGTAAATTATCCAAAACAAATCAAAATAATATAGTTCACTTAGGGTGCACAATCTGTGTTTTCTAACTGTTTTGTTAGAAACAAACAAACGAACAATAGGCATAGATTTCGGCTTTCCAGTTTCAAAGTTCTCTGCTGAAAGGAGTAAAATTTCACTAAATGCTAGGGTGTTTGTGTTTTGTTTTGTTTTGTGTTTAGTTGTTTTGTGTTGTGTTGTTTTTGTGTTAATTTGGTTTTTTGTGTGTTTAGTTGTTTTGTGTTGTGTTGTTTTTGTGTTAATTTGTTTTGTTTTGTGTTAATTTGTTTAGTTTTGTGTTTAGTAGTTCTGTGTTTAGTTGTTTTGTGTGTTTGTTTGGTTTTGTTTTTTATATTGTTACGACTATATAATATTTGTTTTACGTCAGCTTTTCTTGTCTCTGATAAATTGATAAATTGTAAAACTTGTAATTTAAAAAAACGTGAAATTTTGTAAATGTTATTCACTATCATTTAATCATTCTTTTCTTGTTTTAATTTAAAGTTGTAATTCCTGTAAAGTTGTAATATTTATCGAGATTTTATTTGTTTGTATGTTACCATTCGAGTAAGGATTGACAGGCTTTCGAGTCAGAGTGTTTAATTGTACTTTTGTCAATCCTGGCCAGCTGGAATTGGATTGTTTTTGTTTAGTTAAATCTGTTTATTTTGTGAATTGTTTGTTGTATGTTGCTATTGGCCGAATAAATAATAATAATAATAATAATAATAACACGCAAATAAAAACTGTTTTATTGTTAGTATATGTACATTTGCTGACAAATATTATGTTATTGTTAAACCAACTGCAAACTACGAAAAGTGGTCTAATTGAATTTTATAGTTGGTGGCAGTATTTAAAAAATAGTCAGTTGTTTTTCCTAACGATGGTCGGCCAATAAAATATGTTTAACCGCAGCCCAACTTTGCCCAACCCTGATACTGAAGTGAAGGGTTCCCGCCACTCTCTTAAATTCGCCTATAAAAAAAAGACATGTTGACGATAGCATATGTTTCCCTAGGATAGTTTCCCTAGGATATTATAACTGGGCGTATCTAGATCTAGACCACACTGAATAAAAGACTCGAAACTCATCCCGACATTAAATAGAACTTGGAGATCAAAAATAGTCAATGAAAAATGAACATAGACAAGATTCGAACCCCATACCTTATGATCTATAACACAACCCATTTAAATTTGTATTTAATGTAATCTTTAAAGAGGGTAGTCCATTTTACTTAAATGGATCGTATACGTTCGGTAATTACTCCAAAATATAATGGGAATAAAACTTGATAAGAAGTACAACAGCTTTGGATAGTATAATGCATTTTTAGAAACTTTTCACTAGGAAGTATTGCAGTTATGGAAAAAAATATCACTTGTTATCCCCAAAATTTTGAATCTGATAAGCGTTACTGCAGTGACGTTTCTCAGACTGTGTAATCCAATGCAGATTATCCTTCCTGCGTGGATATAACCGCTCCAGATTTTCGGAAATCAATATCTCAAAATCGCTACCACCTTTTGAAATGAAATTTGTACACGTTAGTTTTATGGTATATATCTATAACTACATGTATTATGTATATAGGATTGAAACAAACAGTGGGTTCCAATTACCGAACGTATACGATCCCTCTGTTCCTTTCTCTATGCTTTAACCAACGTGTTGGTTAAAGCGTAACCAATGCGTTGGTTGTCCGTCAACCAGTCATATTGGTTGAAGGTATATCAACCAATCTATTGATAATTTATAACCAATATATTGGTTGTCTTTTAACCAGTCATATTGGTTGAGCTTGTAACCAAGGTATCAACCAATCTATTGGTCATTCATAACCAATATGTTGGTTGTCCTTCAACCAGTCATCCATGATTGAATTTAGATTTGTCAGTGCAAACATAGTGAAAAATTCGCATTACATTTCCTTCGTATTTAATAAACTTACGCGGAAGAAAATGTGGATGAATATAACTAGTGTATGGAGGTTTGTGTATACGACACCTTTTCCTGACTCTGGTAGTGTCAAGGTGTAGATATCAGACGGAGTTCATTGGATTAATTTAACGATATGCGGTACTCTGATGGATAATGTACCAGCCTCCTTGTACAAAGGTTGTGGGTTCGAATCCTCCGGATTCATTTGTATTGTTATTATTATTATTATTTTTTTTTTTTTACTTTTCTACTTTGTGGTTTTGGTGGATTTTTTACGAAGGGGAAATAAAGTCCAGGCGTTCTGGGTTCGAATCCTCCATCTGATTATTTTTCTTCACTTTTTTGTTATTTTCCTTTTCTACTTTGTTGTTTTGGTGGATTTTGTACTAAGGGAAAATAAAGCTCAATAAACTGACGCGGAAGAAAATGTGGATGAATTTATGGACCTAAATGTGTACGGAAATTTGTGTATATATACTTCGCCTTTTCACGATTCCGGTTGTAAAAGGTTGTACAATTCGGCAACTTTTAATGAATCTGGTAGAGTGTAGATATTAGACGGAGTTCATTGGATTAAGTTAACGATATGCGGTACTCTGATGGATAATGTACCAGCCTCCATGTCCAATGGTTGTGGGTTCGAATCCTCAATATTTTTGTTTTTGTATTTTGTTTGTATTTTTTGTTATTTTCTTTTTCTACTTTGTGGTTTTGTTATGGAATTTTGTGTTTATGCAGCTTTTCATGACTCTGGTAGTGTGTAGATATCAGACGGAGTTCATTCGTTAAAGTTAACGATATGCGGTACTCTGATGGATAATGTACCAGCCTCCTGGTCCAAAGGTTGTGGGTTGGAATCCTTCGGGGTTTTTTCCTTTACTTTTTTGTTATTTTCTTTTTCTACTTTGTGGTTTTAGTGGATTTTGTACGAAGGGAAAAAATAAAGCCCAATAGGCTGACGCGGAAGAAAATGTGGATGAATTTATGGACCTAAATGTGTACGGAAATTTGTGTATACTTCGCCTTTTCACGATTCTGGTAGTGTGTAGATTAGACGGAGTTTATTGGATTAAGTTAACGATGATGCGGTACTCTGATGGATAATGTACCAGCTTGCTTGTCCGAAGGTTGTGGGTTCGAATCCTCAGTATTTTTGTTTTGTATTTTTTTTTGTATTTTTTGTTATTTTCTTGTTCTACTTTGTGGTTTTGTTATGGAATTTTGTGTTTATACGGCAGCTTTTCATGAATCTGGTAGTGTGTAGATATCAGACGGAGTTCATTCGTTAAAGTTAACGATATGCGGTACTCTGATGGATAATGTACCAGCCTCCTTGTCCAAAGGTTGTGGGTTCGAATCCTTCGGCTTTTTTTTCTTTACTTTTTTGTTATTTTCTTTTTCTACTTTGTGGTTTTAGTGGATTTTGTACGAAGGAAAAAAATAAAGCCCAATAAACTGACGCGGAAGAAAATGTGGATGAATTTATGGACCTAAATGTGTACGGAATTGTGTATATATTTCGCCTTTTTACGATTCTGGTAGTGTGTAGATTAGACGGAGTTTATTGGATTAAGTTAACGATGATGCGGTACTCTGATGGATAATGTACCAGCTTCCTTGTCCGAAGGTTGTGGGTTCGAATCCTCCGTATTTTATTTCAATATTTTGTTTCTTCTACTTTGTGGTTTTGTTGGATTTTGTACGAAGGGAAAATAAAGCCCAATAGACGCGGAAGTAAATGTGGATGAATTTATGGATCTAAATGTGTACGGAATTGTGTATATATTTCGCCTTTTCACGATTCTGGTAGTGTGTAGATTAGACGGAGTTTATTGGATTAAGTTAACGATGATGCGGTACTCTGATGGATAATGTACCAGCTTCCTTGTCCGAAGGTTGTGGGTTCGAATCCTCAGTATTTTTTTTTGTATTTTTTTTGGTATTTTTTGTTATTTTCTTGTTCTACTTTGTGGTTTTGTTATGGAATTTTGTGTTTATACGGCAGCTTTTCATGATCAATTTTCTGTCGACAGGATAGCTTTTTAACATATTTTGGATCAGTTTAATTTCCAATTATAAATCGATATTTTCTTGAATTTTATATATTTTGTATGTACATAAAACCATAGAGCCACTTTGAGAAAATCTTTCCTTTGGCCCTTACAGGGTCGCGACCACATTCCAATCCTCTGCTAAAGTAATCACCATTATGACCATTATACCCACTGCCCCATTAGGTTTTCTAGTTACTCTCTTGTTTATTGCCCCTTGTAATCCCTTGATAGTTGCCCGGGAATGTGAGGCACAGGCCCCAAATGGTTTAGTCTTAGCATAGAGCAAGGAACAGCTCTATGGTCTTAGTAGCCATATGTACATGTACATTTACATACACAATGTACACAGTTTACACACGTAACCCTAGGTTGAGACTAGAATTTGTACGCGTGCAAGAAGTCTGATAGATCGGTTGATTTAATTAATAAAGTTATTTTTAATATGATAAGTCGATGAAGGGAAGAGAAGTCCAAATAATAAATACCCAAGCAATTCATTGAAATAACATCAAAATAATTACCACTTATGTGTGGAACAATTGGGGGCGGGGAATTACCTATAGAGAGGGGACAAAATAAACTGGAGGGGGGCAGATTTAACGGCTTCAGGAGGACACTTTTACCAAGGTAATTCTGTCTTCCGGGACAATTACCGGGGGACAGAATTAGCGTCCACACGTACCGGCCTAGTCTTGTTTGCAAGACGATCTTCGCGATGCGGGGCGCCCTCTAACGTACGCCGTAGACCACGCGCGAATGGTACGGCGTATAGTCTTATTGACCTAGACACAGACATACTATCCAGCTTAATCGTTGGATGCGAGCATGAAAACTCCGAAAAGCTCTTGGTAAATTAAACTTTTGATGAAGGCCTCCTTTTCATGAGGAATAACTCAATAATAGCTTAAACATGCTTTCATAAGTTGACCGATTTCTTATTCTTAAGCGGATTTGTGCATCAGATGGGGGTGTGCCCCCACAATTTCTTTTGAAAACGGATGCCGTTTGGTGAAAGAAATGGTGGGATTGTGTAAATATAGTTTTTCGTATTCTGGGTTGCCAGATGAACATGTTGACATAAGTTTTGTGGACGTACTCGATCATACCGATACAATTATAAACACGTGGTGGGTCAAAAGGGTTTAAGCCATGAAGAGACCAACAAAATACTACTTTAACAACTGGTCCTTGTCCACAATGTTTAGACCTTCACATTAAACCTTATTTCAATCCTCTACCCCATGTGGTTCCGGAGAAATGGCATATGTGACCCGCTCCATCGTAATCAGGAATAAGTCGCTGAGGCCGTTTTACGCAATCGTCCGTATGATTTTGGTCAATTTTGTTTATTTCAGAGCTGTTTTTCTCGGAATGTGGATTCGGCAAATAAATATACACCTGTCATCTTCATCAGACCATAACTTTTTTGAGACTTATTCCTTATTTCGATGGAGCGGGTCACATTATTCCAAACGTAATTAGGTCAATTATCGATCTTTGACCCATTCTTAAGTGGATTAGTGCATGGAGTTGAAACTTAAGAATTAGATATTCGGATTCAGGATATCTTGGAGTACATTTTGAGCCAAAATGTGTCCTCGTACGTGACAATACCGATAAAAGTGCTAATTAGCGTTAATTAGGCCATTCTTAAGTGGCTTAGTGCATTAGTTGAAAACTTAGGAATTGGCTTTTTGAAATTAGACTCCCTTGAAGTACATATGAAAAAAAATTGGTCCTCGTACGCCACAATACCGATAAACAAATTTGGGGGGTCATTTTGAGAGTGCCCCCAGGGGGCAGTGCAAGAGTGCCAAACTTAAGAATCCACATTTTGGGGTTCCCACACATAGTCCTACTCATTTCAGGTGTCAAACCTTTCGTACTTAACAATACCGATAAAAGTCTGCTAGCTCCTGGACTATAAACCTTTTATGTGTTTATGGCCGAGTTCGGGCGGTCTGTTCTTGACACGCGTAACTTGTTCTTGCAAAACCCTGATGGATAGGTGGTGTGCGTTCTTGTTCCGAGTGCAATGTTCACGGGTCGCGTTCCCGCCGTTCGAGCGCGAGAACAGAGTTCGCGTTTCGAGAACAGACCGCCCGAACTCGGCCTATATGGACGTGCCCACACCACAGACATATAAACCTATAGACCGCCAGTCGTGTGCACAAAACCGTGATTTGCAAAGTATGGGCAAAACGGCGTGTAGGCTGCACGGCATGCGCGTGTAGCTATAAAAAGTCAAGCGCGTATAATTACGCGCCTATCATGCAGCGCACTTTGCACGCGCGTTCATATAATTGTGTACACTATCTTTCGTTCGACGGGCAACGCACCGCGCGCTTTTTACGTTCTGTGCGCATACCGGGCAACGCGCTTGACACAAAAATGGGCCTAAAACTTCTTTATTTTAGGGTATCAAGATTGACACTGGTTATGCTTAATCTACATGGTATATAGTATAGCCCTATGTAATTTTCTTTTAAATCGATAAATGGCTTCATATAATTATTTGACTGGAACAGTTCGGGTGTGTACAAATTCCCTATACCGTACCGAGGGCTAAATTTGCCCATAGTTGGTATTTTAGTCGGGCGCCGCGAAATCACGAAATCATCCTGTAGTTTTGAATAGGACCTGGCGGTCTATGTGTTTATATGTCTGTGGCCCACACCGCCTTGCTAGGGCGCCCTCAGTTGTCCGTTGCTAAGGGCTTCCCCGTGCATATGTGTTGTTGTCAACGCACAGCTCATCAACGTCCGTAACCAACACAACATTTATTCGCGCGACCAGTTTCGCGCACTCTGTACCTCAAAAGCTTGTTGACGTTTCATTGTTTTTAACTCTTATTAGTGTCCAAATATCTTGTGTTGACATTCTTTTCATCAAAATGAGTCAAGCAGCTGTCGATGTGCCCTACGATACATTTGATAATCCACTTTTGATGAAGGTAGGTCTGGCAAAATTAATGACGCTAAATTGTCGATTGATATTCTCAAAGCCAAACTGGTTTAATAAAACCATTATGGACAAACCAAATAAACCTAAACATTTGTGCACAAACCTAGGTAGCCTATAACCACTGTCAATGTCAGCTACAATTTTTAGTAGATTTCTTCTCATTCATGTCATTGAATTTCGAGAATTAACTTAATAATTGTAGTCTCAGAGCCGAATGTCATGAATGTGGGACAACTCGTACCCGGGACAACTCGTACCCGGGACGACTCGTACCCGGGACGACTCGTACCCGGGACGACTCGTACCCGGGACGACTCGTACCCGGGACGACTCGTACCCGAGACGACTCGTACCCGGGACAACTCGTACCCGGGACAACTCGTACCCGAGACAACTCGTACCCGAGACAACTCGTACACGGCTGGAAAATTAAACACTGTATGTGCAGCGTACTCGTAAATCAACCCCTTATTGTGCCTTACTTAATACTTGTGCCAAACGTTATCGTACTTATTTTCAACCTATTATTATGCTAACCAATTACTATTTCAAAGATAGAAATTGTTAATGGTTTGATTACTAGAGATTTTTGACGATTAAGAATGAAACTTTTTTATTTCAGTTTTAGATTTAAAAGAGAAAAGAAGCTTAGGCCTATCGTTGGCCTGAAGATAATTTTGTTTGTTTAATTCCGTTTCAGAAACTCTAATGTCATAACAACTGTAGCTTGGTGACATAATTATGTAACATTTTATAATGAATCGGTACCCAGTACTATGTTTCAAACACGGGTTAACAAGTAATAAAAAACGCGTGTCTTGGCGAGGTACGTAAAATGAAATATCCAAACACGCATTTAATGATGTGTTCTAGACGTAACACAATGTAATATGCGTGTCTAAAAAGATCAAATAAGTTACGAGCAAACTCCGCCCAGAACTTTAATGTCATAAAAAATGTAGAAGGTGACATATATAACATTTTTATAATTTTAATGAAGCAGTCCAATTATTTTAGAAATACGTTTTCGCAATAAATGAAGATCAAACGGTTACGAAGCTCATGATTGCTATAGCTCCTTCTGAATTCGGCAAACTCCGCGATCATCGGCCAGCTGCCAGAATCTCTCCAGAACAATCTCCTGCTTGTATGATTGTCACCACTGGCAATTTCCAAAAACTGAACGACTTTAATTTTCCACATCTTCTGATTTGTCAATTACATCTAAATAAAAGAAACAGGAAAGTACATGGTAAGAAAAGTACATGGTAAGAAAAGTACAAGGTACGAGTCGTCCCGGGTACGAGTTGTCCTGGGTACAGGTTGTCCCGGGTAACAAATTTTGGGTACGAGTCGTCCCGGGTACGAGTTGTCCCGGGTACGAGTTGTCCCGATACCTCAGAGCCGAGGTGTAGTCCGAGTATTAACTTGACTCCTTCTTATTCCTCCATGCTTGACCCTAGTTATCGTGGTTTTTTAAAACATTTTTTGGACATGATCTGGCGATCGCTAAAAATAGGATCATGTCCAAATGTAAAACGAGCAATAACTAGGGTCGAGTAAGAACTCGGACTATCTCAGGTGCAAAATGTTGACAACAACTTGTTTGAGACTCTAAACTTGCTGGGGTGAGGCCTCAGGGTTTTTATTTTGTGCGTTTGTGTATTGGTTTCTGACATCGTGTTTTTAACTTAACTTTAATTTATTAACTGTATTTTTGTTTATTTTTTGACTAGATTCGATTAACTTTCATTTTTTGTGTATTTTAACAAATTTTTGTAAAGCGCATTTAAATATATTTTTCCTAGAATTTGCGCTATACAAATAAATATTTATAAATTATTTTTATTATTATTATGATAACTTGGCGGGTGTAATAAATCACTAAAAACCTCTTCTTTAGCCTCATGAAACGTTTGGAGAATTTTATCGGCGAAAAAGTAAGTTGGCCTGAACTTTTTGGGGGCATGATTTTCAGCATTCCTGGTCCTAGCTTGAATAACTCCAGCTCTAAATAAGCTCATGACATTAGGATATTTATAACGCAAATCTCCTAATGTCATGAGCTTAATTATTTAGAGCTCAAGTTACTCAAGCTATCCTGTCCCTGACCCCGTCTGAATTATTCCCAATGTTGTTTTTATTTTGTATGACAGACAGAACTGGGCAAGCCAGCAAAACGTGGCTTCACCCTCCCCGATTACAACTTCACCTACGGCCGACCAAACGTAGCCAAGGATGGTGGGGCAGCGGAGGCCGTGTCCGGCTGGACCCCAACAACTGCTGCCGCTGCCCTGCCGGCGCTCCACAAGGAAAAGAGACCAGACAGAGACTTTGTCGCGCTGAACAAGGCGTGCATCGGCTCGGGGTTGGTCACGGCGAAGGAGCAGTTTGAATACCGGGCGACGCACGACGTCCGGCGACGCGTGGCGGAAGAGGAGGAGAAGAATAAGACGAAGATTAGGAGGATACCCGCCTCTGTGACTTTTGGCATCTCAACCAGGTAATGCACTATTATACAAATAAGTGGTGGTTGGAGAAATCAGAGATTTTAAAATCCGGTTATCCTAATTTGTTTTTCTCAAACTGGATAGCGTTTATTTTAAACTATCCGATTATCTGTATTATACGAAATCCGTAATACACGTCAGTCGGTAATAAAGTGCTTTTTTATGAATGACTTGAAAGGTCTAAACAAGTCCATCATATTTAGCACTTCAAAGGTAGTATACACCATTGGTAATTGCTTAAATTATCATGAACGGGTAGGTTTGGGGGGCTGTATTTCATAGTATTAATATCGTTTAACTGACTTTTCCGAAGTTTTACAATCACGGATGCCGAGAAAAGCACGAAAAACAGCATTTGTTTTTAACCGGCGTCGAGCAGTTATTCTTATGTTATCTTTGTTTTTTCGCGAATTTTTCTTTATAAAATTCAATTTTTTGGAATAATTACAGGATATCTAGCGCAATCCTTTTGCTGAACGCCTAGAATCATTATTTACTTTCAATTGAGTAAGATATTTCTTAATAATTCGGTAGTAAATATTTTCAATATCTGCAAATGGTGTATCCTACCTTTAATACCGATTGAGCATGTAATACGAATTATAAAATCCAGTGCTTATAATACAATACAGACTTCGTTTTAGGGCCATCACCCCTATAAGTGGACGAAATGATATTCCCCTAAAAAAAATATTTCTTAATATTTTGGTAGTAAAAATGTTCGAAATGTGCAAATAGTGTCTTAACTGTAAGAAAATATCAAGTGAAGCGACCAACTTCAATGTTGACGTTGATTTTTGTTTCATCATACCAGGCCATCTACACCCGTGTTTGACCTTCTAGAGCACAGATACCAGGACCGCTGGTTGAACGAGCGAAGAAAGAACGAACTTGCCAAGAGGGACCGGCTTGTGCAGAAAGTAAGTTTTGGAAATCTTGAATTGGCATTTATACTATTCTGCAGGGTTGTAGTCGAGTCCCTGCAAGTCCGTTCACAAGTCCCTTCGTGAAGCCAGTCACAAGTAACTGGATGAACAATGACAAAGGAATGCTTTTGTCAAAGCTGATTTGAATAGCTTGTGATTTGAATTTGAACTGAAGGACTTGTGATGGACTTGCAGGGACTTACAGGGACTTGTGATGGACTCGACTACATCCCTGCTGTTCTGACAAATTGCGAAGCGATTTGCGTCTCAAGATAAGCGTAATCTGGCCTCTGCCCTCACACTGTTACCCATTTATACTCCTAGGTGGAAAAAAGGCAATTGAAGTAAAATGTCTTGCCCAAGAACACAAGCGCCATGTTCCCTGTCAGGGTTCATTCCCCAACGTACCATGGCACATAGGTTGAACATCCGTGGTACCCATTTATGCTCCTAGGTGGAAAAAGGCAATTGAAGTAAAGTGTCTTGCCCAAGAACACAAGCGCCATGTTCCCTGTCAGGGTTCATTCTCCAATGTACCATGGCACATAGGTTAAACATCCGTACTTATAACACCTCACTTACAGATTCTGTGTCTTGATTGGCCGAGAGCTAGTCACATGGTATTTTCATTTCTTTACTATCTTTCTGTGTACGGCCAAAAGTACTATACCATTAGCAACTAAAGTACTATACCCATGGCGCGGTATTTGTGTACATGCTGGCTGAAGTGCGCTTTGCGCGTAGCACGCACTGTTCCGAAGAGCCAGTGCTACAGAGCTGGATTCCAACATTTCGTAAAAGGGTGGTTTGGAAAAGTAAACAACAGGCCCCCGTTTCATGTATTAAAAAAAAAGGGAAAAGCTCACTTTTCACGTCTAATAAAGTATTACTTATAACGTTTTTAATACGTTAAAACAGGGCAAATTGTTTACTTTTTAGACTTTTCGTTCTAACAAACTTCGGGCCTGACAGTGAAAGTTTGTCGTAAATGGTTGGAAACCCATCCGGAGAACTGAACCAGTTCGCACCGGAGGACGTATATAAATGCAAAGTTTTCCCCAGATTCAAAACGGATGACGCATAAACACGCCACGAGCAAGGCCAGAAATGTCTATCAGCAGCAAGCAAGGCCGGAAATGCGTGGGTGTGCTTCCCGCCTCGGATCGAGTTTTGTTAAAAAAATTGTCCCGCCCCGAACTGGTACTCCTATGTGGTACAACAGCTAATCCAATTGTAGCTTGTGTTTAAATCTCAAATTCCTGTGTTTTTCTTTTTTCCCGCAGCAAAACCTGAACAAAGGCATCTACGAGACTCGCGCTTCCCTCCTCCGCAAGTACTGCCCACCAGTGGAAGCCCCGCCCCTCTGGCAGATGCCCAAGTTTCAGAGGCAGCAGCCCCACTTGGAGACGTTCCGGTCCCTGCCGGCGCGGGAGGCGGCGTTCGAGAGCCACGCGACGGACTGCACAGCCAGGACCGGTGTCTTCGGCCACGGGATCTACGAAAGCGCCAAGAGTTAAAATGGCCGACCCTAAAAAACTGCAGTGCAACAAAAGGACTGTTTTGATAATGTTGACTGTAAACCTGAATCCATCAAAATCCAATAACCCTGTTTATGGAGTATGTCGGCGGATTCATCAGAATACCTCCATATTGAAAAACTAGAGGATTTTGATGGATTGAGGATCGTAGTATAAGCCTACAGCGGTACTGTAGGATTTTATGAGCAGTCACCAACACCAACTGTTTGTGCAGGACACAATTAATGGAGTAAATGTGACCATCCAAAACAAAAGGGCTGTAAAGTCGCCAAAGCTTATTTTGAGAAAATGACCAATAAAATATGTGAAAAACAATAAAAAAACAAAGAATTTTCATATTCAGTGTTACTTGTTGTAGCTAACCATAAAATACCAACTATGTCTTGCAATACATCATTTTAAAGCTTATTTCTCGTAGATTTCATTTCTCTAAATATCTTAAAACGTCAAGATGCCTACTTTACAGCCCTTTCGTCATGGACGGTTATTATACCCAAAGGGATAAGGATCTGGTTCAGATAGCAGTGATCTACATGTAGCCATTAAGAAATTACAGAAATTTTCCCGGAAAGAATTTTATACTCAGACATCATCCGCATTCTTGCCTAAAAAAACGATTGGCTACGGTAGAAATAGTATTGTCAAGGAAAAACTTGAATATTTCTCAATCCTAAAAAGCGTCCTTTGTGGTAATTAGCTGAAACATCCTCGGCAATACATCCGATGTCCAAATATTAATTCCTACCATTTGCCTGAATTTCCCAAACATCTTCAATTACACTGTTGGATAAACCAAATGTGACCACCTCTGCAAAAATGAGTCTGTGTTAAAAATGTTTTGTTTTTTTCAATTTTACAGTTGGTTAGAAAAAGCAGGAAATAAGCTTTCATTTGATATATGGCACAACTCTGTAGTGTAATGCATCGGTCTTTGACAATTTTGGGAAATTTGCTTTTTCTCAGTTATATTCAAAATGTCTTTGAAAAGAAATGAAGATTTACAATTGTAGTGCTTTATCAGATGCTATGGTAAGAGAATGACAAAACCTGTATTACCGGTAAATTTAATTTAGGGATCAAAACAATCTTTTCAATCGATCAGATCTGAAAATATAGGTGTCGGAGAAACCAAAATGCCTTAAAACAAAAATATTATTTGTTGAAAGAAAAATCACCTCCGAGACAATAAACAGCCCTTTAAGTAAAAATGTATTTTGCGACATCAGACTCATTTTTGCAAAGCGGGTCACAAATGCTAATTTCAATACTTCTAACTGCAAAGGCTATTTTAAAAATGTTTACAAATACGAGTCATTGTACATGTAAATAATGCTTTAAGGATTAAAAAATTATGAGTACTAATTCTTTTTCGGGTTCAACTTGTGGAATAGCATAGAGAAATTCCCACACGAGAGAGAAATTAAATAATCATGTACAAAAATACTAGGCATACATGTTTATGGTGCATTGTAAATAAGTGAGGGGTTCTGGCAAAATGAGACGGAACTGGGCAGAGGTTGAACTGAGGATAAAATTCTCCTTACAACGCTGTTTCTTGTACTTCAATCGGACATTCCATTAATAAGTTATGGCTGTTTAAAGTTTGCATTTACCAACAGATCACAAATGTAAAATATTGAGAAAATCGTTTAAGAGTTTCAAGCTTTTTACATGTAATATGGAAATATGTAACTCGTTTTTCCTTAACCAGTTCGCGCCGGGATTCTTTTAACAACGCCGAGCCGACAGGCGGGATTATTTTTAACGAAACTGGATCCGAAGCGTGTTCAGGCTGATAGTGCCGGGAAGCACACCCACGCATTTACGGCCTTGCGCGCTGCTGACATACATTTCCGAACTTGAACTTGGCGTGTTTATGCGTCATCCGTTTTGAATTTTGGAAAATGTTTGCGTTTATATACGTCATCCGGCGCAAACTGGTTAAAAAACACTTTTATTCCACTACTTTACTATTTCTTTAGAAATATTGTTAGTAGACATGACAAAGGTTACAAATATCAAAAATTTTGAACATTTGAAAAAAAATAACTACTATTCACTAATTTTTCTCTTCTATAGCCTGTGCCCAGTTCCGTCTCATTTTGCTAGAAGGCCCCACATGCCCTTCCATTTCGTACTGCATACAAATCCGTCCATTCTTATTTTGACTTGTTTTGATAATGTAAAACGGTGCCACAGTTTAAGTTTAGGAGCAAGTGTGTGTGGAAAATAAAAGTTATATACATATGTATATCATAATAAAAGAACGTGTACAGGTTCAATAATTTTTGCTTCACCTTAACAAACATTGTGTAGTTAACTGTATGTACGTAAAAGGGATCGTATACGTTCAGTAATTACTCCAAAAATTAATGGCAATAAAAACTTACTTGTTAAGAAGTACAGCAGCCAGCCTGACAGCAGCTTTGGATAGTATAATGCATTTTTAGAAACTGTTCACTTTGAAGTACTGCGGTTATGAAGAAAGATATCACTTTTTATCCCCAAAAATTTGAATCTGAGAATTTGTTACTGCAGTGACGTTTCTCAGATTGTGTATTCCAATGCAGATTATTCTTCCTGCGTGGACATAACCGCTCCAGACTTTCGGCAATATCTCAAAATCGCTACCACCTTTAGAAATGAAATTTGTACAGTTTAGTTTTATGGTATATATCTATAACTATATAGGATTGAAACAAACAGTGGGTTCCAATTACCAAACGTATACGATCCCTTTAAAGGTAGGATACACCATTGGTAATTGCTTGAATCATCATGAATGTGTGGATTTGGGGGGTTTGTGGATATTTTATAGTAGGCCTAAATATCGTTTTAATAACTGAACTGTCTGAAGTTTTACAATCATGGATGCTAAGAGAAGCAAGAACAACCGCGTTCCTTTTTTAACTGGCGTCAGGCATTGGTTCTTATGTTGTTCTTGTTCAATTACAGAATATCTAGCGCAATCATTTTATTATTATTTTTTCCTTTATTTGGCTGGATGCCTACAATAATTATTTAATTTCTAATAAGTCAAATATTTCCTAATTATTCGGTAGTAAGTTTTTCGATATCTGCAGATGGTGTATCCTACCTTCAAAGGTTAAGTTTTTGAATGAAATAAATGTAGAACTTCTACATGCTTTCATGGATTTTGATAAAACTTAGATGCAGTGGACCTTGGGTGCCGGGGAATTAGAGACAATTTCTTCATTGGATTACTAAGGTCAAAGGTCAAGTAGGGGTGATTCAAAGTCGTCGTTTAACCAGTTCGCGCCGGGATTATTTTAACATCACCGAGCCGAGGCGCTAGATTATTTTAAACAAAACTCAATCCGAGGCGGGTTCAGGCCGATGGTACCGGGAAGCACACCCACGCATCATCAGCCTTGCTCGCTGCTGACAGACATTTCCGGCCTTGCTTGTGAATTGTTTATGCGTCATCCGTTTTGAATCTGGGGAAAACTTTGCGTGTTAAACATGCACAAACAAAAATGGTACATTGTACAACCAATGACCTTGATTTTTCAGAACAATATCACAAAGTTTGTGAGTCACGGGCACTGACACAAGTTTCTCAGGGGATATTTCCAAAGGAATAATGACTCAAAACTGTTTCTACACCAATAGTTTTTTTTTTTTAAATATTTAACTCTTTGTCCCAAGTTACACTTATTATTACCTTGCAAGTGTATGTGTATAAAATGCGACTCGAAGGAAGAAAAGTAGATTTCTTATAATTTGTAGAAAATACAAATTCAACTGTAAAACACGTTTAAGAAATATATAAATTGATTTTCAATTACATGTACATTAGTTGAGTTGCAGCATTGAGGGGTTACCTGATTTCAGAAAAAAACTAAGATCAATCTTAGAAAGACTAACTCATCCTAACTTGCAATGATCTATTGCAAGTTACGGTCAAGTTACTGGCTGGGAAAGCCTCCTCAAATTTACGCCACTGGCTGGGAAAGCCACCTCAAAGTTACGCCACTGGCTGGGAAAGCCACCTCAAAGTTACGCCACTGGCTGGGAAAGCCTCCTCAAAGTTACGCCACTGGCTGGGAAAGCCTTCTCAAAGTTACGCCACTGGCTGGGAAAGCCTTCTCAAAGTAACACACTGGCTGGGAAAGCCTCCTCAAAGCCACTGGCTAAGACAGCCTCAGAGTGATTTATCCACAATTTATTGCATTTATTAGAAATTATGCCACATATTCCAATGAGCTGGCTGGTGCGGTTTTGAGGTCTTCCTTCAACTGCGTCAAGGAGTCGCCGTGGTAACTGCGTTTCATCCCTCGCGGGAGGCCACGGCAGGAGGCGAGATGGAGTGAGACGAGGGAGGGACAGCCCTCCAAGATTGATCTGAGGAAAATGGAGGAAAAAATATCAAATTGTATTAAATGCGACACCTTATGCCTTAAAACTCTTCACTTCTTGGCAGAGTTTGAAATGAAGATATACGACAAAAACAAAACCCTTGTAAGGCAGATTGTTTGCTTTTCGCAAAGTTGTCGCAAAGCCTTTTTTTTTTTTTTTTTTTTTCTTTTTAGTTTTTCCGGCAAATCTGCTTTACTTTGTCGCGAAAATGTAAACGTGCTCATCGATTTGTGAGTGTAAATGGTGGCCCACAAAAAACAGACAAGCACACCTTCCCCACCCAAGCCAAATCTACCTCTACCAATGGATGGAGAATCCTTCTAGAAGAAAAATGATACCAAAAAATGCCGATTTGGTCCAGTAGTTTTAGCTCCAGACCCTATCTTGGTATAATTTTTCTTCCAGATAGACTCTCCATCCGTTATACTAATTTGGTGGTTTTGTTTTAGGCCACACTGAATAAATACGCTCGACAACATCGTGTATGTGTTAATACAATTCCGGTGCACGATCAAAAATGGCTTCATCGTGAAGCTAAGGAAGAGGTAGCTAAGGGAGAGGTAGCTAAGAGAGAGGTAGTTAAGAGAGAGGTAGCTAAGAGAGAGGTAGCTAAGAGAGAGGTAGCTAAGAGAGAGGTAGCTAAGAGAGAGGTAGCTAAGAGAGAGGTAGCTAAGGAATAGGTAGCTAAGGGAGAGGTAGCTAAGGGAGAGGTAGCTAAGAGAGAGGTAGCTAAGAGAGAGGTAGCTAAGAGAGAGGTAGCTAAGAGAGAGGTAGCTAAGAGAGAGGTAGCTAAGAGAGAGGTAGCTAAGAGAGAGGTAGCTAAGAGAGAGGTAGCTAAGGGAGAGGTAGCTAAGGGAGAGGTAGCTAAGGGAGAGGTAGCTAAGGGAGAGGTAGCTAAGGGAGAGGTAGCTAAGGAAGAGGTAGCTAAGGAAGAGGTAGCTAAGGAAGAGGTAGCTAAGGAAGAGGTAGCTAAGGGAGAGGTAGCTAAGGGAGAGGTAGCTAAGGGAGAGGTAGCTAAGGGAGAGGTAGCTAAGGAAGAGGTAGCTAAGGAAAAGGTAGCTAAGGGAGAGGTAGCTAAGGGAGAGGTAGCTAAGGGAGAGGTAGCTAAGGGAGAGGTAGCTAAGGGAGAGGTAGCTAAGGGAGAGGTAGCTAAGGGAGAGGTAGCTAAGGGAGAGGTAGCTAAGGGAGAGGTAGCTAAGGGAGAGGTAGCTAGGGAAGAGGTAGCTAAGGGAGAGGTAGCTAAGGAAGAGGTAGCTAAGGAAGAGGTAGCTAAGGAAGAGGTAGCTAAGGGAGAGGTAGCTAAGGAAGAGGTAGCTAAGGAAGAGGTAGCTGAGGGAGAGGTAGCTAAGGGAGAGGTAGCTAAGGGAGAGGTAGCTAAGGAAGAGGTAGCTAAGGAAGAGGTAGCTAAGGAAGAGGTTTCTAAGGAAGAGGTAGCTAAGGAAGAGGTAGACTTGGGTCGTGTCCGAAACGGGCTTCCAGAGCTACGGCTACGTCTATTGTCAGCCTAGATCACGCGTAGTTGTAATGGGTGAACACCGAGACAACAGCCCTAGATGAGCGATTCGGATGCTGCCATAGAATTTATGGAGGCAGAGGGGGAAGAGCGGGAGTTTCAGGTGCTGACCTGACTCTCTCTGCTGTGATGGAGGTGCCGGCTAGGTTGATGTCTCTGAGTACAGACTGACCAGGCACGCTGGACAGCTTCTTCATAGCGATGTCCAGGGACATTGCAGGAAAGACATTCCAGGACAGATCCAGCTCTATCAGGCTGTGTCGCCACTAAAAGCAAAAAATTGGGCCAAAAATAAATAAATAATTATGCCTACGGCCGATTTCACAAAATGCTATAAACCAGTTTGCACCGGCATCAATTGTACATTGACCGGACCAAGGAATTTTTTTTTTTTACGAACCTCGATCCGAGATGGGTTCAGGTCGGCATCTGTGGGTAGCACACCCTAATATTTCCCGGCCTCACTCGCTGCAACCCAGTCGCTGACAGATATTTCCGGCCTAGCTCGTGACGTGTTTATCCGCCATCCGTTTTGAATACCGGGAAAAACTTTGCATGTATACACGGTATCCGACGCGAACTAGTTAACGACGCGTCTTAGGAAGGGTCACTCGTCTGAACTCTCAACTCGTTCTGGGATCAATTTCACCAAAGTTAAGATGCGTTCAACAGGTCCTATCTTCCTTCGAAACACGGCTGAACTCCTCTTAACATAAGATCGGCCGAAGGTCATCTTATCTCATTGATGCATGCGTATATCATCCGGAAATTATTGCACATCTTCTTGTTAACCAGTTCACGCCGGGATTATTTTAACATCACCGAGCCGAGGGTCAGGAATTATTTTTAACAAAACTCGATCCGAGGCGGGAAGCACACCCACGCATTTCCGGCCTTGATCGCTGCTGACAGACATTTCCGGCCTTGCTTGTGGCGTGTTTATGCGTCATCCGTTTTGAATCTGGGGAAAACTTTGCGTTTATATACGTCATCCGGCGCAAACTGGTTAAAGACGAATGTCGGCTTAGAGTTTAAAGTTTCAATTGAATAAACTAAACTATTTACAAAATTCAATTATACACCAATAACTAGTTGACTCTATCGTCACTTGTGTGTAACTACCTTGCGTTTGAGTAATTTTTTTCAGCCAAAGTTTGTGTTGTGTGCCACACGCACCTGGCAGGGGAAGTTGGTTTAGGCGTTTCTTTTCGAAAAAAGTCGAAAAAACAAACATGAAACAGCCATCAACTCTGTAGTTTTGACGGGCCTTTCTTTTAGTGAAACCGATGTCAGGAAACGTCTTAGCCAAGATCGATCTTAGAGCGCAGAACTGTATTTTTTTCAAAGCGGTGAATACGTACCTTGTTTATAATGGCTTCTACGCCTTCATAACGCGATACTGAACACTGTGAGATAAACAAGTGCTGGAGGTCATACACAGGAAGTCTCTGAAAGGCAAAACAAAACAAAAATGAAATAAAACACAAAAGTAAACCGACGAGGTGCAATTGAAATAAATATTAACCCTAACCCGCTAGGGTATTTTGGCTATAACGCTGCCCAACGCAGCAATGCGTAGCACTTTTTTTTAAATGACCAGCCTGCCCAGGGCAGCAAGATCCTTTAGGTCAAACTGACTTGACTTTTTTACCCAACGACTCAACTTTTTGACCGAACGTCTCGACTTTTTGACCCAACGTCTCGACTTTTTGACCCAACGACTCGACTTTTTGACCCAACGACTCGACTTTTTGACCCAACGACTCGACTTTTTGACCCAACGACTCGACTTCTCGACCCAACGACTCGACTTTTTGACCCAACGACTCGATTTTTGACCCAACGACTCGACCTTTTGACCCAACGACTCGACCTTTTGACCCAACGACTCGACCTTTTGACCCAACGACTCGACCTTTTGACCCAACGACTCGACTTTTTGACCCAACGACTCGACTTCTGGACCCAACGACTCGACTTCTCGACCCAACGACTCGACTTCTCGACCCAACGACTCGACTTCTCGACCCAACGACTCGACTTCTCGACCCAACGACTCGACCCAACGACTCGACTTCTCGACCCAACGACTCGACTTCTCGACCCATCGACTCGACCCAACGACTCGACTTCTTGACCCAACGACTCGACTTCTCGACCCAACGACTCGACTTCTTGACTTTGTGACCGAACAACGTGACGCGACTCATTTATAAAAAACAGTGACTTGTTGCAACCCACCTGGATTCCGTTGGCGCTGATGTGGGTGCATCCCCTCAGATCCAGAAGCTTGAGCCGGTGTGACTTGACCAGGAGTCGCAGCAGCATGTTGTCATCGATGGCTAAGCCGCCACTAACGACGTCGGTGTTGACGGCTAGACTTAGCTCCTGCAGTGCAGGGAAGCCTGTCGACTCTGCCTGCCAGTGGCAAACACACACACAGCGATGAGAGTCCAAAGCGGTGGTCACATCTTACGGTCATAAACGTAGTTGAACGTAGTTCATTCGACCGTAGTAGACCGTAGTTGACTGTACTTCAACCGTAGTGCCGTGGTTACTACGGTCAACTACGGTCCACACTACGGTCACGTAGGGTCAACTACAGTCCACACTACGGTCAAGTAGGGTCAACTAGGGTTAACTACATACCGTATATACTAGGCTCACAGTACGGTATAGGCATTCAAGGTGACCGTATAAATATTTTCAACATGTTAAAAACTTTTGGGCTAACTACGCCAAATCATGGCTTTCCTCAAGGTACGATCAGAACTACGGTCCACTACGTTTAACTACGACTACTAGGGTCTACTACGGTCACATCATACTACGTTCAACTACGTTCATGACCGTGTATAAGATGTGACCATCGCTTTAAACCCTAACCCCATAAGACCTTTTGGCTAGGAATCATCCTTAATCCTGCAAAATCCTCCAATTGCCACCATTTACAAACAAAAAGTGCCCCCGAAAAACGAAATTCAATCCTGCGCCACTGGGTGGACAAGAGGTGGACTACAGCACTACCGTAAATGTACTTGAGCCGATTTTTACCTGGACTTTGTTGGAGACCTGGCTGGCCCGGACCATGCAGCCAGCTAGCCGCAGGACCTCTAGCCTGGGACAGCCTCTCTGCAACTCCTCAATGTGTAACATCAGGAAATCAGAGGTGAACTTGCAGTTGGAGATGTCCAAGGCTATCAAGTTACCACACTGCGTCTATTGAAAACGGGACGACAAACGTACGGGTTGAGATATTCTGTGGGTGCAGAAAATATTTTCACACCTTTTCACTAAAGTCCGAAGTCCTCCGTGATATGGAAAACGAACAGAATTTCACGGAAAATAAGGACAACACGGTATTCCACACAGGGTGTCTCTAAAAAAAAAGTTTAACCATTTTCAAATTCATATTATTGCAAAATTACTGAATATTTCAGGAAAATACAAATGTCTGTAGAAAGGGTAGAAGATCTTCTGTCCAATGGTAAGAGGTTCAGTATGTCATTGCCATGGTTGATTAAGACTTACACACATCCTTACCTTAAGGCTCTTCAAGATGATCGGAGCACCCTTCAGTTTGTTGCCTGCTAGGTTTAGGAGCCGTAAGCGACTGCTTATCGTCTGAAGAATGTGCGTCATGCTTGTAATACTGACAACATCCGTCTTTGGAGACAAAAAAAACGCAATACAAGAGCGATTGATTGAAGTTCATGGCTGAAAGGCTGGTGTGATGTCACAAATTCGCATTCGCATTCGCCTTTGCCTTTAGGTATAAACCGGCCTTAACCAGTTTGCGTCCAAGGACGTGTATACACGCAAAGTGTTTCCTGAATTCATAACAGTTGAGAGATAAACACGTCACAAGCAAGGCCAGAGTGTGCTACTAGATCCCGTCTCGGATCGAGGTTCAAAGATAATCCCAGGGCGAACTGGTTAAAGGTCGAAGAAGTCATCAGTTCCAGAAAATCTAAATTATTTTTTAACGAAACTCGATTCAAACCGATGGTACCAGGAAGCAGACCCACGCATTTCCTACCTTCCTCACTGTTGACAGACATTTCCGGCCTTGCTCGTGACGTGTTTATGCGAAATCCGTTTTGAATCTGGGAAAAATTGTGCGTGTACGTTCTACGCCGCGAACTGGTTAACACACTTAGTCCAGAGGTCACAGAGCATAAGTATCCCTTTCAGGGTAAAATGGAAACCACCGAGCTCCTCCTGCGTCTTTGAGGAGCTAGTGAGAGGGTGTCAAATCAGGAGAATAGAGAGGTGTTTGACCAGTTCGAATCAACATTTCTGGATGGTAGCCATGACCACTGTAAGACGTGTGGAAACAAGCCAGCCGTATGTACGCTGTGTACAGACAGTACTTATTTAGAAGCATTTCTACGGCAACAGACTAGACAGTATCGCTTGCTCAGAAATATTTTGGTTTTTTTTGTGAAAAACAAGCTATTTGTGTTGATTTTCAATGATTTTCAAATCACGGAGGTCGAAGTCTGAGTCTACATCCAGGGGCCAATTTCATAAAACATGTAAGCACAAAAAAGTTGCTTAGCACAAATAGTTTTGCTCAAAACAGGTTACCAGCCAAAACTCCATGTGCTTTTCATGCTAAGCCAAAACCAGCTGAATATCAGTAACAAACGATAAACATCACCTGAATGCTATATTTGTAACCTTGTTTTGTTTCCCCTAAGAAAGAATTTTTATGCTAAGCAAATTTGTTGTGCTTACATGTTTTATGAAATTGGCCCTTGGTCTGCGGGGTCGAGTCGGAGTCTGTGTCAATTGTCACAGTGACTCGAGCCCGAGTTACGAAAAATGTCACTGAAGTCCGAGTCACGAGCCACACAACTCTGTCAATTGGGTAACGTCCGTCGATATATATCGATATTACTCAAATACTCGATACTATTTTGACATTGATATCGCCGATGTCACTTTTTTAATCTTATCAAAATATCAACATTTCGATGTATACAAAATGTTGATGTATCTAAATTTTGATGTTCCTAAATGATATCGAAAACACCGAAAGTGTGTCAGATTATCCAGAAAATCCCAGGGCTTTAGTATATTAGAAAAGCTGCCGTCTTTATTTGTAGCTTAAAACATTTGAGTAGGCCTATTCATACATTCGACGACCAACTGCGGTTGTGAAGTTGTTCTTTGTGTTTCACCCGCGGCCTGCCGCTATAGTTCACGACGGCTTGCGCAGTGAAATCTCAAAAGAAACCAGCCGTGCCGCCCCAGCCTATCGGTTGTTTAGGACGTAACCCTCCATTGATCTGATGTCATTTTTAGGTGGCCAATCACGAGTCGGGAATTGCGGGGAGCGTTCTCTGCACCCTGCTATTCGCCTAGCAAGCGGAAGCGGCAACTGTAATCATTTCTTATCTTCGTTGTAAAACCATAAACACGGGGGCTGGCGCAATTTGATATTGTTCAGACCGACAACATGCGCGGAGGATCAAGCCGAAAACCGGTATATATGCAACCCTATTAAACTGTCAGTCTTCAGTATATTGAGTGCTGTTTTTAGGCTTCATCTTGCACACGGGAAATAATTGATATATTTCTTATCTTCGTTGTAAAAATATAAACACGCGGGCTGGTGCAATTTTATATTGTTCGGACCGACAACATGCGCGGAGGATCAAGCCAAAAACCGGTATATATGCAACCCTATTAAACTGTCAGTCTTCAGTATATTGAGTGCTGTTTTAGGCTTCATCTTGCACACAGGAAATAATCGATATATCGATTATTAAAAAAGCCTGACATCGACGGACGTTACAATTAGGTTAACTGATATGATTTGGTTGGGTTCCCCATACTTACATTCGTGTGAGACAAGTCGACGGAGTGAAGCATCGGGCAGCTATCGACCAATGAGCAGACAGCTACAGCGGTTACCTTGATGCAGCCATTGAGGTTGATACACGTCAGGTGCTTGCAGCAACGAGCCACAAGAGCCTATAGGGTAGGTTTGAAAACAAAGTGTCTCAGAGACACATTTTTTTAAGTTTCCGTCAGAAGTTTGTTCGTAATTGGCGAATGGCGGGCGCAAGCGTCACTGCAAAACACAGGCTCCCATAGATGCTGTAGAGTGTGACAGCTGACCTCAAAAATCTAGCAATTTTTTAGAGAATACACCACATCTAGTGCTGGGCGAGTTTTCTTTTGAAAACATGAAACAGCCATCAAATTGATAGTTGCGACGCGTCTTTCATAAGATTGGTTTAGTGAAATCGATCTTAGGACACGTCTTAGCCAAGAACAATCTTTGAGCTGGGCCTCGTCTTAAGTCCTAAGATGAGTCGTAAGATAAGACGAGTTTCGTGAATTCGGCCCCACACTCATGATGAGCCAACCACATCTTACCTATATATCTTACCTTGACTCCAGTATCGGTCAGCTTGGCCCAGCCTCCGAGGTTCACGGATTTCAGACGGGAAAATCGGTTTTCCGCCAACCACCCCAAGGTTGCGTCCGTGCATTTGATTCGACCGTTGGCGAGGTCCACGTGTTGCCATAGCGACGAGTGAACGGCCGCCTCTCGCCAGAGTCGGCATACTCGACACGCTCTGCGAAACATTTCAATAGTTAGGAAGGAAATGTGAAGCAATTCACAGACACACCAACCCTACCTAACCATTCAAAATCTTCCAAACTCCTCTTTGCTATATGCAGGATTAAGGCCACTTGGAAGTTGATGCATCGGAGGATTTTGCAGGATTGAGGGCATTTTTTTTTTCTTTTCTTTTTTAGTACTGGAGGATTTAGTACTGCAGGATCCAGGTCATAAGGCCTAAACTAATGCTGGATGATTTTGCAGGATTGAGGTTACTTTCTTCATAGAGCTTCAGTCAAGGTGTAAGTTATGTGTCAGGGATAGGAGAAACATTTGCATACCGATGGTCATGTGTGCAGACCCTTGTTGCAATAGGGCACTAATTAGCAGCTGTTTGTTCCATGTTTGGCTGCTTAATAGCTAGCTCAATGGTAAACCCACTGCAGAATTCAGGCAGTGGTCACCAGTAATATATATTGGAAGATCCTGTTGAATTATGCGAGGTTCAGGGCAGAAAGACATGAGACTTGTAAAACTGTTCAAACTTGGGAAAATACAGAGGCATTTATTCGTGGGTGAGCTTATGGCTGGCCACCGCACAGTTCCTGGTCAACTGAACAATGTACACCCTGTCCCTACTCAAACATAAACACACAGAACCAATGGCCAGGCATCACAGCCCTGATCCTGAACACTGAACAATGCATAGACCCGTCTGTACCAAGTCAATCAAACTTCAACAGTTGGAGTTTGGCAAGTTTAGTACTGTTAG
Organism: Crossaster papposus; assembly: GCA_037893245.1. Taxonomy (NCBI): domain Eukaryota; kingdom Metazoa; phylum Echinodermata; class Asteroidea; order Velatida; family Solasteridae; genus Crossaster; species Crossaster papposus. Next base: position 512,900 of record JBAIAA010000111.1, on the reverse strand, counting down.
GTTCCGTACCAACAATTACTGAACTTGTGTGCAGTTGTTGAAGTTTGTTAGGTTTGGTATGCTTTCTAGTGTGAGAGCCTAGGGTGTTAGGGTTAACTATTGAACCTGTGTGCAGTTGTTGAAGTTTGTTAGGTTTGGTGTGCTTTCTAGTGTGAGCCTAGGGAGTTAGGGCTACTGAACCTGTGTGCAGTTGTTGAAGTTTGTTAGGTTTGGCATGCTTTCTAGTGCGAGAGCCTAGGGGGTTAGGGTTAACTACTGAACCTGTGTGCAGTTGTTGAAGTTTGTTAGGTTTGGTAGGCTTTCTAGTATGAGAGCCTAGGGGGTTAGGGTTAACTACTGAACCTGTGTACAGTTTTTGAAGTTTGTTAGGTTTGGTATGCTTTCTAGTGTGAGAGCCTAGGGGGTTAGGGTTAACTACTGAACCTGTACGTGTGCAGTTGCTGAAGTTTGTTAGGTTTGGCATGCTTTCTAGTGTGATCCTAGGGGGTTAGGGTTAACTACTGAACCTGTGTGAAGTTGTTGAAGTTTGTTAGGTTTGGTAGGCTTTCTAGTGAGAGAGCCTAGGGGGTTAGGGTTATTGAAGAAAACCACAAAGCATCCCTTACCTGCACAAAAACGGAATCGCTCCGTCCGTCCGCACAACTAACTGAAACACATTTAGAAGCGCAACCATCGGTAACCTCTGACCCCACAGCCGATGACCTTCAGAAATCGACCCCGGATGACCTTGTGACCCAGAGGTTTCGGCAGCGTTTTCTCTCCGCGATACCAAGGTTTCTGTACGACTGCTTGCAATCTTTGATCGTTCACTGTCTCCCCTTTTCGATCTCTTGTTTTTCCGTTTAGATTTTGGGGATGATTTCGCATTTTTCGTTGTTTTTGGCTTTTTTGTCCTTAATTTCGCACCCTTTTCTTTTCCCGAGTTTACTTTTTTTCCTGGTTGCGTTGACATCTTTTTCTTTAGTTTTGATGAACCAGAATTTGTTTTGTTTTGAGGGGATCTACAATCAGAAATATAAAAAAAAAAGAGGGAAAAATAAAAAACAAATAATAATAAGAAAAATGTGGTGCGACAAGTTGAGAACATTGTTAGATTGTGAAACGGCATCATTGATGTTCAAAACTGGATGACCAAAATCAAACTAAATGAGGATAAAACTGATTGTTGTCATTGAAGCATCTCTTGATTATCAGAAACACTCAAAGGTAGAATACACCATTGGTAATTGCTTGAATTATCATAAATGGGTGGGTTTAAGGAGTTTGTATTTTATAGTAAATGTGACCCACCACCCCAAAACAAGGCTAAAGTCGAAATTGTTCATATTATGAGAGATTTTTATACCATTGGATTGCTAGCGTTTTAAGCTTTAAAATGATACATCACATGCACCAGTACCGCTATGGAATGAAAAGTAACGACGCTTCAAAAAGTGACATTTTGTTGCCGTTCGCAATAATTATTTTTAACGAAACTCGATCCGAGGCGGGTTCAGGCCGATGGTACCCCCACAAATTTTCGGCCTTGCTTGCTGCTAACAGACATTTCCGGCCTTGCTCGGGGCGAGTTTATGCGTCATCCGTTTTGTATCTGGAGAAAACTTTGGGTTTATATACGTCATCCGGCACGAACTGGTTAACTCAAGCTTTCAAAAATAGACTTACAATGGCCTATAGAATGCAGGGCCCACTCACAACTCTGCAGGGCCCACTCACAACTCCCGACTTTATTTACCCTATGACATAGAATGGAGTGGCCCTGTTTTCTATGGGTATTGGGGTATACAGGGTTAGGATTAGGGTCAGTCAATTCTATGTCCTAGGGTATATAAAGTCGAGAGTTGTGAGTGGGCCCTGCATTCTATAATTGCTCCCTTACAGTTTGGAGCCTGAAGGTAACGCCCGTCTGTCATTATCTGCATCGTCGTCAGAATCATTCAAATCATTAGGATCATAATCCAAGTCTGTGTTGTCATCATCTGAGGGCCACTCCTGGGCTCCGTTGGGTAGGAATGAGAAAAGAATGGGCTCCGACGGCTTAAGGAGACCGAAGACGCCTCGTTGAGGTAGCCGTTGGTTTCTGGCCATGATCAGTGTCGACACGAGCAGCTTGTTTAATTCTGGATCGCTACAAAATCCTTGTGTTTACTTGAAACTGAAGGAAATGAATTGCATTTAGTTAACGTTAAAGTTCAAAATAGTATCACCATTTGCATTTGCAAAAGCTTTAAATCGGAAATAATCATTACAACAAATTGGCATCAATTGGCGTAGCCCTAGTCTATGGCCCCGCACTAGATCAGTACACTCTGTAAAAAAATATAGAAAACACGTGATTCCATGTACAAATTGAATGGAGGGCTTCCCCTTTGCCCGTCGGCGTGTGCAATAGGTGGAACAGCCTCCGACCATGAGAATGGACGTATGGCCTACAGCACAGAGTGTACTCTGGTCTAGTAGGAGTATGGGACTAGGCCGGGCTGCGATAATTTTATCTGCAGGTAGGTTGGTACATAGTGTACATTTATTAGCCAATCAGAACACAGATGGTGTTGACGTCATCGATGATGTTAGAGTTGTCTGGGATCTGACTTAGGGGTTAGGGGTTAGGCCATAGAGAAATAATTTTTTTTCTATGGTTAGGGTTAGGGTTAGGGTTAGGGTTAATTTGTCCCAGACAACTCTAACATCATCGATGACGTCAACATCATCTGTGTTCTGATTGGCTAATGTACCAACCTACCTGCAGACAAAATTATCGCGGCCGGGCTAGCCATAAATACATTGAAAACCACCAATGCAAATAAAACTTTAACGTGCACTTTATTTTATAGACCTTATAATTCACCAAACTGCATGAACAAAGGCAAAACTAAACAAAGCTAAACAAAGACGGAAATTAAGCTGGGGTTTAGAAAACGGTCTAAACAACTACACCACTTACCCAAGTTACCGGCGTATGCTCTTTTCCCCCCACTTTTAAAACAGTGTCGAGTCAGACAAATCGCAAAAAAGACCCATCAAGCGAAGTAATTAGGCGCAACAGCGCCACCAAGAGAAAGCACAACTGGCAACCAACCATTAGCCTTTGTCATGACCTTTCTAAAAGGTCAACGCGCGGAATATTGTCAAAATGGCGGCGCTTAACAACAGCAACCACGTGTGTCGTCGATGTCAGAACTTTATGGCTTTATACGACGGAGCTCTAAAGGCAATGGCTATTTCGGAAGAATAAACCTTAGGCATGAGGCTGAATGTTATCAAAAAACGTAAAATTACGAAAGAGAACTGAAAGAAACAATGACGGAAAAAAGTGAAAGTGTGCTGCGCTATATCATGGAGGAAGGAAAATCTGTTTTCCTTCCTCCATGGCTATATATATACGATTGTGTGTAGCTAGCGCCCAGGTTGGACTCCTCGATCCTTTGTGTACATAGTCTTTGGGCAAGACGTTGCTTAATTCGCAGCCACGAGAGGGCGCTATCGCGACAAACCATCATCACTCGCCATCCTGTCCGCAACAACGTCTTTGGAATGGACCGATCCGGATTTGACCATAAGCCCCGCCCACCTTAGCAACGGCATGGCGACGCCATTACCTCGGTCAAGTTGCACACATATGTACGTATGTGTGTACATGTACGTGTAGGCCAGGGGGGGGCGGAGGGGGGGCCCAACAAAGTGCGCCACCAACGTTAAAATGTATCTCATTCATTCTTCCACGCTCGAGAGCTGCACATCTCACACAGTAAATACGTATAGATCGCTACCGCGAAGCGCACCATTGAAACACGTACAAATTTGCTCCGTGTAATCGCTCTCCGAATTCAGTGATTCATGCAACGTCCGCAAAGCCAGGTACACAGGCACGATCTACACGAATTTTTTTGGGGGCGATGTCATTTTCTGCCATTTTCGTTCGAAAACAACACGATAAAACGCAAGGGGTTCACAGGCAGATTTTTTTAAAAATTCAGTATATCACTGCTACATCCTTTTTTAACGTATCCATGGAAAAAAGTGAGTGGGTTCGAAGCACGATTTTTCACAATTTATCGATTATTATTGCCCTTTTTAGGGGAGGTATTTGTCAACGTCGTTTGAGTATTTGTGCACAATCTCCACGCGCATCAACGGTACGTCAACGCTTAATTTTTTCGACTGCTTTTTTCATTTTCAATACAATTGTTGTCATTGGATGATAAAAATTAAGGTAAATAACAACCTTTTACAACTACAAAAGACAAGATGTTAAGATTGGATGCCAAAAACTCTTTATTTTTCGCGTGAGAAAATTGTTCCCTCCTATTTTGAGAATGGACGGTACGTCAGCGTTGCGCAATCACAGTCTCGAAGGGCCCCCCCTCCGCCCCCCCCTGGTGTAGGCTAGGCGTAGAACACGTACAACGAAAATGTTGATTTAAACTTTTAGGCGGGGACAAAATTACTAGCGAGCGAACTAAAAGGATGACCATTATTTTAAGGAACGGTATGAACAGTACATGGAGGATGGTTAAGTTGCAGTTGGGGGAAATGAAGCATGCATGCATGTCAATTTGTATGGACGGTGTACATATCCGCATGCAAGTGTTGCTTGGTAAGTCACTACAGGTACTAGAATAAATCGCGTATTTTGTCACAACAGGATTAAACCATAGCCTAATTAATAGACTGCTATACATGTAGAGCATTACATAGGCCCCTATCCTACCTTAGACTGCACTGTCCTTGACCTTGATGTTCTTGACATTCCCGCCGCTCACGTCACACGAGTTCAATGGTAATTCTCATTTTCGAGATTTGTTTTGGTATTTAACGAAAAAAATGATGTCGTAATCCGAGTACCAGCGTGTTATTTACATATTTCATGACCATTCATGCATATTTTTGACAATTTTTAAAACTCCATCAAGCCGTATTTTGATTGTCAAATACGGTGCTTTTTCGTACCGAAGCCATTTGTTTGTGTACACGTTTCTAACCACATGTAATAGTTTGACCGAGCTAATGGCGGACCACGCCTGTAGCAACCGTTGCTAAGTTACCTGAACAAAACTCGTAATCTTATTGGTCAATGCGCGCGTAGTGATTGACAGGCCGGATCGGTCCATTACGTAAAATTGTTTACCGAAAACGGTAAAAAACTAGTGCGCATGCGCTATTTATGTATGTTAATGAAGGAAATCTTTTCTTCGCGCACGCGCACATACGACAGCTAGTGTAGAATAGGTCAGGTAGCAAGTACCGAGCTACTCGCACGATCGAGTCGGCATCAGAAAGTCGCCGGCACGGTTTTCTCCGTGTGCACGGTGGGCTCCGAAATGGCAGAAGGAGCGGACAGGAAACCTAGGCGATGGTGTTTAATCTGCGTTTAATTTATGGACATCATGTTTATTTCTAGTGATTTGGATAAATTTAACCTTTATTATAAGTGCATTGAGGTAGGAATACATTCCTAATCTTACATGTACCTCAGGCTCAATTGCAAGTGTTATTAAAGAATTAAATTTTGAAAATGATTCACATGTATTTCATTGAATTTCATTTGAGGCCAAAAATAATTAACAAACCACTCTAAATGTCGCTGTTTGCTGCTTTGTATTAATAACTGAAACTCAATTAGAATGACTAAATTTGGCAACTGCAGTGTAACTGTAAAGATAAAATGTGTCTAATACTAATTATAGTTTTCCCCTCTGAAAAATAGGCCATGTCCGAATTCCTTGGCTGCAGCTTATAAATTGCATAAAAGTCTGTGGGAATATTTTACTAGTAGTAAGAATTAATTGATGATTACCCTGAAGCTTGCTTAGCCCAGTAATATACCCAGCACGATATGATGAGACCAAGGGACTACCCTTAGAGTCTAATAATATGGTGGTATATGGTGGTCTAAGTTAGACCATGCATATACCACCATACATATATACACTCTTACCTAACGCTCCCCCCCCCCCCCTATTCCCTAAAACCTACAAAGAATCATGAAAAAAACTGAATATTCCGCAAGCACAATGGCGACCACAAAGGAGGGGGTGGGGGGGGGGGGCAATTTTAAAATTATATGAAAAGGCACATAATTATATACGTAAACCAAATTGTTTCCTTTGAGACGTTGGGTTACTGATACTCCCTTCACATACACGGATTTTTCTTACGAGTCTTTACGGATCGCACAGATTCACAGATCCTTACGATTTGGCCAGTTTTACGACTGATTTAAGTGTTGTTACGAGTTATTACGGGCTATTTACGGTTTATTACGGATTATTACGAGTTATTGCCATGTATTTACGTCAAAATTCCACGATTTGTTACGAGTTGTCACGGATAACTACGAGCAACTTACGAGCATTTTACGACCTGTTTACGTGTTGTTACGAATAGTTACGACTTACGAGTTAGTTACAAGTATTTACGAGTCCTCAGGATTTGTTGTCAAAAAATATATAAATCCTGCAAATCTCAATGTACATGTACGCAAATCTCAATGTACATGTACAATCATTCGTAAAGTATACGTATTTATTATTAAAGTACTCGTAACTACACGTAAAGTGCTCGTAATAACTTGTAACAATCCGTAAAGTCATCGTAACACGACCCGAATGAAATCGTTAACAACACGTAAGCACTCGTAATAATCCGTAAACAAATCGTAAACTAACCGTAACAAATTGTTAAAAAAATTGGTACGAGTCATTTACGGATTTTTGCGAGCAGTTTACGGATGGTTACGTGTTGTTGCGAGTGGTTTACGATACTTACGGATTGTTACAAGCTTTTTACGAGTTATTTACGGAAAACTCAAACCGTGGACAATCGTAAGATTTTTTTGTGTCTGCGAGTTGTTGCGAGTTGTGACGAATTATTTACGGATACCAGCGAGTTATTTACAGATGCTTGCGATTGACCACGAGTTTGAAAAATCCGTGTATGTGAAGGGTGTATAAAGATCCTAAAAAGAAATTTGAAAAATAAATTGCAAAGGTGAAATTCGTCCTGAATTTATGACCAAAGAAATTCATAAAAATAAATATATTTTAAGGGGAACGTTGTCATTTTCAAAATACCAAACGAATTCTGCCTTTAAAACTTGTTGGCAAGAGATGACCCTAATTAATATGTACCGAAAAGTCTTCCATTTTCACGAATAACGTTGAACACGTTTGATGATAAAATGTGTACAGTACATGTACATTTGTGTACAATACATGTATATATGCATACACATACACATGTACATGTACATCCAGATGCAATGAGAAGTTGAGTCAGGGTGTTAGACCTATGCATATGTATGTTTATGCAAAGTACGTAATGTACGCTGCATTCATTAGGCTAAGCAGGTGCGTGCGCATATCTCTAACTCGACGTAATTCCAAAGACGTTGTTGCGGACAGGATGGCGAGTGATGATGGTTTGTCGCGATAGCGCCCTCTCGTGGCTGCGAATTAAGCAACGTCTTGCCCAAAGACTATTGTGTACAACGCGACGGAGTCCAGGGTATCAATGTGTCCTGCCATAGCGAAACATTTTACAACAACACCTTTTCATATTTTTACCTGATGAAGGAAGCCGAAATCTCGCTTATGTATTTCTTGCATTTGGAATTACAGATCGTCATGGTTTATTAAAAGTTATGTGTCTTTACTAGTCTTTATGAAACTTATTTACATAAAATAAATGTCAAATCCACGCTTTTGGACAAACTCTCTACAATCCCTATGTACATGCGTGCGCGGGTACCCGCGCCGCGCCGGCCTACAACTGATAAGCCATGGCGCGTGCAATTTAGTTGTTGGCCCTTTTATGTTTGGTGGTTGAGGTGTGTACCAAGTCTCAAGTCAATCGGATTTACCAAAGTGTTAAAGTCTATTGTCTGAAGAAAAACGTGTACAAAACCACTTGGGGGAAAATTACACCTTTAACGAATGACGTAATCGTGACAAATTTCTTCTAGAACCACTGGGTAGTGGTCTAAGTATGTGCCAAGTCTGAAGTCGATCATATTTACCAAAGTGCCAAAGTGTATTAGTAGAAGACCCCCCCCCCCCCCCCCCCCCCACGACACCCCCCCTCCCAACCCCTGACCCCCACTCCTATCCGCCACTGTTCGTTGTAGATGGTTGTTAAAACCATCAAACGGCGAGTGCTGCCATGGATACCATTTTCTCGCCTTACTCTAGACGCTGATGTAATGTAACCTTGGTGATTATAATCTTGTTGATGCCCATACTTTCTGCTGCAACCATCACTTTTCAATTCGCATCGTTCGACCTCAGTGGTGATTTTATTTTCTAGACGGGTGTACAAGAAACTTATCCTCTCCAAACCATTGTCTGAACGTATCATCATGTACTTCTTCGAAGTCTTTGGCATTGTAGCAATAACTTCAGCGATCAATGCTCAATTTGCGTCAGGTCCCTGTCAGTCTCGGCTCGTTCTCGAATGCTCTTGCCCGCCGCAGTGGCAATTGTGGGGAAAGGAGTGTTATCGCCTCACTCCTCGGGTAGCGCAAACTTCGGATGAGGCCAAGTCGGCTTGCCAAGACATGGGAGGCAAGATGGCCGCTCCTCGTTCGCTCGATGAAATGAACTTTATGGCAGATATGGCGCGAAAAGTGAACATATACTACAAAGCCTGGATCGCTTGTAATGACAAGGAGGTTGAAGGAAATTGGGAGTGTGACGGTCAGGAAGGAAGCGAGCCATTCTTGGGATGGGGTGACGGGGAACCAGATAATCTACACGGTGATCAAGATTGCGCTCAACTAACAGAGAAATTCAATGACAGAATGGCGGACCGTGACTGTGACGATATGAGTCTCCAATTGGCTGTTTGTGTTCGTCGAGCTGCTTGCACTCACAGCCTAATCCAACTCCGTCAATAATGCATCTCTACCGACACCCACGATCGCGTTCCTAACTCAACCTGCCTCCTCGACCACAGAATCATGACAGAGCCTTGGTGTCGAACGTCTCATGCGTCCGTCTGTAACTCAGCCTGCGTCTAGGTGCACGGACTCCTGAAGAAGGAAAAACTATAACTAGACATGTGTTTGTGGACAAACACAGAGCTGTTTCGATTGTCTTACTTTCAATATGTGTGTGTGGTGGTCTATGTGTGTGCCAAGTCTGAAGTCGATTGGATTTGCACAAGTGCCAAAGATATATTAGTTGAAAAAAACGTGTACAAATCCTATGGGGAAAACCTGCACCTTTATTGTGACGTCACGTGAATTGCATACCAAGTTTAATGGAGTGTACCAAAGGGTGCACCACTCTAATTGAAAGGAGAATTTCTACGCGAACTCATTAGCATGAAATGTGCCCCCACAGTTTCTTTTGAAAAAGGAGACCGTTTGGTATAAACAAAATGTTGGATTGTGTAAAAATAGCATTGGGATCAACTCCCTGGTTTTTGAGCTTCAATCTGAGGGCAGACTTGATAAAATCACGGTTACAAAATGGGTCCTAATTGCCCTAAAACGTGGAGGGATGCCATTTGTAAAATGGCTGTTTTCAGTCTCGGGAAGTATCACTTTTCGGGAGGTGAGTTTCTTTTGGTGTGAATATTAAAAAATGTAATTGGCTAACCCACTAAAAATTAAAAAGAAATGGAAAGATAAAGACCAAGACAATAATCTAATTGTTGTTTGAGAAACCCCAGTGATGTCGGTGTGCATGAAACTTGGTACTGAACATTGTTGATTTTACACTGTTTTCAACGGGACTTGAATTAGGCTAGCTAATAGTGCATCCATAAATCGATGCGGCGCGTACGATGCGCACGACATGTGTAACCACAACAAACATGGCGGATTCATCGGTCCTGCGACCCCGTAGAATGTCATCGCAGCAAGCCATGAATCTGCTTTCCCACTGCATTTCTAACGTGGAAAGCGACAAAGAAAGTAGCGAAGAATCAGACTACAATGAAGAAGAGAGCCAGTCAAGCAAGCCAGTGAAGATTCGTAGGATTCCGCGCTTGATTCTGATGACTATGTGGGCCTTCCACCGGCACCGCCTAGGCAACGACAACAAAACGTTCGGCCACACAAGCGTCCACGAGATCAGGGCATTGCTACGGCGGCCAACACTGCGGCACAAATCAAATGGCAAGATGTCTCCAAATCGAAAAAAAGATGAACCCGGACATTCATTTCGATTCATGCCAAACAAAACTTCATCCATTTACATTGTACATTTACATGCACTGCGATAAGAAAGCCTGTGATTTGTGCTGAATCTCGTTTTCTAGTAGTTTTAGGGAAAATATCATAGCTCGCCCAAACTTATTCATATTGGGGATTTATTTTGACATATTGTTTCCAGGATCACCAGCAAAATTTTCTGCATTGGAAAAGAATTTTTGAACTACAATAAACACGTTTTACTAATAAATATGAGCAGTATTTTATTCATATTTCATATTTTCATTATTAATTTTCATATTTGACATGCCAGTAAATGTGAATATTAAATTAAACAGTTCCTTTGATTTCACAATCACATTTTTCATATTGTTAGCTTCATTTTGATACCTAACTTTGCCCCATAGACCCCAGGATTAGGGAGTTTAGGCAGTTTTATTACTAGTGGTGACACGATTCTTTCATTGTGTAAAACAATTCCCCCCAACAAAGATCAATTTCATATGGGGGGAAGTTGAACTACATGTTTGAAAAATTATCACTATACGGGGGGGGGGGGGGGGGGGGGAGTTAAACTACATGTTGGAAAAATATCACTTTGTTTCATCTCAGGTAAAATCGATAACTTAAACAAATGAGGGCGGCAAACAACTTTAACAGTTACACGAAGTCGATCGGATTAACCAAAGTGTCAAATTCAATAGTCTGAACAAAACAAACAATGAGGGCAGCAAACAACTTTAACAGTTACACGAAGTCGATCGGATTTACCAGTGTCAAATACACAAAGTCGATCGGATTTACCAATGTGTCAAATTCAATAGTCTGAACAAATCAAACAATCAGGGCAGCAAACCACTTTAACAGTTACACGAATTCGATCGGATTTACCAAAGTGTCAACTTCAATAGTCTGAAGAAAAACGTGTACAAAACCTATCGAGAAAATTGAACCTTTAATGTGACGTCACATGACACCCGATGACGTCATCATGATGTCATATTAATTTTCTTCTATAACATCCTGTAATACCTGAATACCAAGTTTTACCCCAATTGGACCTGTACTTTCAGAGATAGAGGGTCCTAAAAACGGCACCTTTAACGTGACGTCACATGACCCCCGATGAGGTCATCATGACGATTTTTCTCTTGGCCCTCCTAAGGATGGTGGTCGAGATGTGTGCTAAGTCTGAAGTCGATCAAATTTACGAAAGTGTCAGTCATTAGTCTAAAAAATAACGTGTACAAAACCTAAGGGAAAAAAAATTGAACCTTTAACGTGACGTCACGTGACCTTGAATGACGCAATAGTGCCAAATTTCTTCCAAGACCATCTGTGGGTGGTGTTCTAAGTGTATACGAAGTCTCAAGTCGATCGGATTTACTAAAGCGTCAAAGTCAATAGTCTAAAGAAAAAACGTGTACAAAACCTATGGGAAAAATATTGAATCCTTAACGTGACGTCACGTGACCTTAAATGACGCAATCGTGCCAAATTTCTGTCAGAACCATCTGTGGTTGGTATTCTAAGTGTATGCTAAGTCTCAATTCGGTCGGATTTACCAAAGTGTCAAAGTCAATAGTCTGAATAAAAACGTGTACAAACCCTATGGGGAAATAATTTGCACCTTTAACGTCACGTCACGTGACCTTGAATGACGCAATCGTACCGAATTTCTTCAAGAGCCATCTATGGGTGGTGTTCTAAGTGTATGCCAAGTTTCAAGCCCGTCGGATATACCAAAGTGTCAAAGTCAATAGTCTGAAGAAAAACGTGTACAAAACCTATGGGGAAAATTTTACCTTTAACATGACGTCACGTGACCTTGAATGACGGAATCGCGACAAATTTCTTCTAGGACCGTCCTTGGGTGGTTGTCTAAATGTATGCCAAGTTTCAAGTCCATCAGATTTACCAAAGTGTCAAAGTGTATTGTCTGAACAAACGTGTACAAATCCTATGGAGAACAAAAGGCAAAAAAAAAAAAAAAAAAAAAAAAAAAAAAAAAACCAGAACGAAAACAATAGCTGTTTCGGTGAAAAACCGAAACAGCTAATTATGCTAGCTAAACAAAACTGCACCAGTCTGGGTAACACGCACACGTATCGGCTTGCCATTAAAAAAGACAACTAAGATGATGTCTTCAAATTTGAACTCGAACTTGCTACAAAAAACTGTTTACAACAAAACATTCACTGCATCAAAAGTGTACAGGTTATAATCCTGTTTCTACTTTAAACTTTAACGTCCGGAAAATTAAAGAATGAAACAAAAATCTGGTTATTTTTGGGTACATCAGCCTCTCATGAAAACAAATGTAACAATTATATGCAAACATAACTTTCTTAAAAATTAAAAACACCACTATTTGCAACAAAATATTCACTGCATTGAAAATGTAAAATGTAACACTGTTTCTACTATAAGCAAGGTAAGCGAAAGTTTCGCTCCATTTTCTTTATATAAAGTTCTGCTTGTAAATTCGCCTGAGATAATTTAAGATTGATGTGTTTAGGATCAGTAGAGTCCTAAAAACGAAATGGAAATTCTCTGTTTAACAATCGTTGTTTTGTAATACACAGTGACATTTTCTATGAGGAACATACTTGTGGTTTCAATATATAGGTAATGATTGATTAACCGTATTCAATATTTTTCTTTAAATTATTGTTCAAATTTTGTGCAACTTTATATTCCTTTTAAATGCATTAAAATTAAAAAATTTGACATCCATTTTAAATGTTAACATTGTCATTCGTTCTATGCTTTGTAGACGAATGAGGGCGCTGTTGCTGTGACGTCATTTCCTTTCGGAGTATAACAATTAGCTGTAACATTGAAGTTTCTGCCGAGCGACGTCACATTTTTGCTATACTCACAGATATTGTCATTCTTTATTAATTGTAGCTCAAATTAGACACCTACTACAGAAATGCCTAAATATCATGTCAAAAACTATCAACGGTTTCACGTGTAAAGGGACATCAATTAGTTTAGTTGCTCAATGTGGTGTTGTACAAACCACAATTGTAACATTTCAAATGGTGTGGATGTTAACAGTTACATTACATATACGATACATTATCACAACATTTTACACGTGTTTGTTAGGCCTACAACTATGAATTGTTGTTATGTCAAGAATCTAGTTAATAAATTTGGTGTTGTAGTTTAAAAGAATGAAGATCTCACAATTTCTCGTCATTAATTGTAGGCAACCCAAGTGACTTAAGGTGATCTATGAGAAACGGGCGTGGTCAGGTGACTAGCTGTCTAGACTGTGATTGGACTCATGCAGAGATACAAAGGATATAAATATAAATGAATATATATAAATAATATAATATAATATGAATTGTTTCATTTCCATCTCTATATCCCTCTGGCATTTTGTCATGGTCACTTTCTGTCAACCTATATTTTCTTTAAAGTAAATCATTACTATAGGCAATGAATTTCATCGTTCCGTGTCCTTGGTGATTTTATTAACGAATTAGTATACGGTGAATGCACGCTGTACTCGAAGGTTTAAATAAAAAGTTAATAATACTTCGTGCTAGATCTTGACAACAATGCGGTACAGTTAAATTGACAACTGACGTGACTGACAGACTATTTATGTTGCCAAATCAGCCAGAAACGGCAAGGCTAGCCACGAACTTATTAAAACTGTCAACTCCATTTTATTGATGGTTGATTGGAGCCAGCAAACACAAAAGTGTTACCATAGAGACTATTTTAAGATATTTAGTGGCATGCACCATATAGACATCTAATAAAAGCTAGACACGATGTATACTTGTATCGTTGTAGTCATTGTTCTGAAAATAGGCTGCGGCACAGAACCACAGACATATTTGACCGCCAGGTCCTATTCAAAACTACAGGATGATTTCGTGATTTCGCGGCGCCCGACTAAAATACCAACTATGGGCAAATTTAGCCCTCGGTATAGGGAATTTGTACACACCCGAACTGTTCCAGTTCCAATACCAATGGTCATGTGTGCAGACCCTTGTTGTAATAGGGAACTTATATTAGCAGCTGTTTGTTCCATGTTTGGCTGCTTTATAGCTCAATTGTAAACCCACTGCAGGATTTTGAAGAATTCAGGCAGTGGTCACCGGTAATACAAATTGGAGAATTTTGCAGGATTCCGATTACATAGAGTTTTAACACTTTGGAATTGCAGGACAAAAAAGGCCCAGGGAGACCCTGTTGAATTATGCGAGGTTCAGGGCAGAAAGGCATGAGACAAATGTTGGAGCTTGGGAAAATGCAGAGGCATTTATTCGTGGGTGAGCTAGGCTGGCCACAGCACAGTTCCTGGTCAACTGTACGTTGTACATCCTTTCCCCATTCAAACACACGCAGCTTTACCTTACACGTACTGTAGACATTCCTTTGTCTTCGTGTAGTTAAAAAACGTTGACTAAATACTCATTTTCCTCGCTTCCCCAAAACAAATTTAACCTCAAATTTTGATTCTGGGCCTCTCAGCTGTCCCTTCTATCTTTTCTATATATAACCCTAACCCGATTTTCCTCTAGCGCTCTTTTTCGGAAACTGAAAAACGGATTGTGGACCTGGGCGAGTCCACAAACCGTAACCTCTTCTCGCATCGTGTGGACCTATATTGTTCGGAGGTCCACAGTGCGTATGCAAGACTAACTCACCTAAACACATAGAACCAATGGCCAGGCATCACAGCCCTGATCCTGAACACTGAACAATGCATAGACCCATCTGTACCAAGTCAATCAAACTTCAACAGTAGGAGTTTGGCAAGTTTAGTACTGTGTTATGTTCCGTATACCAACAATTACTGAACCTGTGTGCAGTTGTTGAAGTTTGTTAAGTTTGGTATGCTTTCTTGTGTGAGAGGTGTTAGGGTTAACTATTGAACCTGTGTACAGTTTTTGAAGTTTGTTAGGTTTGGTATGCTTTCTAGTGTGAGAGCCTAGAGGGTTAGTGTTAACTACTGAACTTGTGTGCAGTTGTTGAAGTTTGTTAAGTTTGGTATGCTTTCTAGTGCGAGAGCCTATGGGGGTTAGGGTTAACTACTGAACCTGTGTGCAGTTTTTAAAGTTTTTGAAGTTTGTTAGGTTTGGTATGCTTTCTTGTGCGAGAGCCTAGGGGGTAATTAGGGTTAACTACTGAACCTGTGTGCAGTTGTTGAAGTTTGTTAGGTTTGGTATGCTTTCTAGTGTGAGAGCCTAGGGTGTTAGGGTTAACTACTGAACTTGTGTGCAGTTGTTGAAGTTTGTTAGGTTTGGTATGCTTTCTTGTGTGAGAAAGCCTAGAGGGTTAGGGTTAAAGGGATCGTACACGTTTGGTAATTGGAACCCATTGTTTGTTTCAATCCTATATAGTTATAGATATATACCATAAAACTAACCTGTACAAATTTCATTTCAAAAGGTGGTAGCCATTTTGAGATATTGCCGAAAATCTGGAGCGGTTATGTCCACGGAGGAAGAATAATCTGCGTTGGATTACACAGTCTGAGAAACGTCACTGCAGTAACGCTCCTCAGATTCAAATTTGTGGGGATAAAAAGTGATATCTTTTTCCATAACCGCAGTACTTCGAAGTGAAAAGTTTCTAAAAATTAATTATACTATCCAAAGCTGCTGTACTTCTGTAATTTGTATTGCCATTAATTTTTGGAGTATTTACCAAACGTATACGATCCCTTTAATGAAGAAAACCACAAAGCATGCCTTACCTGCACAAAAACCGGAATCGCTCCGTCCGTCCGCACAACAAACTGAAACACATTTAGAAGCGCAACCATCGGTAACCTCTGACCCCACAGCCGATGACCTTCAGAAACCGACTCCGGATGCCCTTGTGACCCAGAGGTTTCGGCAGCGTTTTCTCTCTGCGATACCGAGGTTTCTGTACGACAGCTTGCAATCTTTGATCGTTCACCGTCTCCCCTTTTCGATCTCTTGTTTTTCCGTTCAGATTTTGGGGATGATTTCGCATTTTTCGTTGTTTTTGGTCTTTTTGTCCTTAATTTCGCACCCTTTTCTTTTCCCGAGTTTACTTTTTTCCCTGGTTGCGTTGAAATCTTTTTCTTTAGTTTTGATGAACCAGAATTTGTTTTGTTTTGAGGGGATCTACAATCAGAAATATTTAAACAAAAAAGGGAAAAATAAAAAACCAAATAATAATAAGAACTAGACATGTGTTTGTGGACAAACACAGAGCTGTTTCGAGTGTCTACAATTACTATTAATATGTGTGTGGTGGTCTTTTGTGTGTGCCAAGTCTCAAGTCGATCAGATTTACTAAAGTGTCAACGGCAATAGTCTAAAGAAAAACGTGTACAAAATCTATGGGGAAAAATGAAACTTTAACGTGACGCCCCGTGACCTTGAATGACGTAATCGTGCCGAATTTCTTATAGGGCCGTGTGTGGATGGTGGTCTAAGTGTGTGTCAAGTCTCAAGTCGATCGGATTTACTAAAGTGTCAAAGTCAATAGTCTAAAGAAAAACGTGTACAAAACCAATGGGAGAAAAATGTGCACCTTTAATGTGACGTCACGTGACCTTGAATGGCGCAATCGTGCCGAATTTCTTTCAGAAACATCTGGGGGTGGTGTTCTAAGTGTATGCCAAGTTTCAAATCGGTCGGATTTACCAAAGTGTCAAAGTCAAGGGTCTGAAGGAAAACGTGTACAAAACCTATGGGGAAAATTTAACCTTTAACGCGAAGTCACGTGACCTTGAATGACGTAATCGCGACGAATTTCTTCTAGGACCGTCCTTGTGTGGTTGTCTAAGTGTATGCCAAGTTTCAAGTCGATCGGATTTCCCAAAGTGTCAAAGTGTATTGTCTGAACAAACGTGTACAAATCCTATGAAGAACAAAAGGCAAAGAACTAGACATGTGTTTGTGGACAAACACACGCAAGTGGGTAAATGCCGTCAATAGGGGACGGGGCATTGTCCGACCGTCTTCCCTCTTTTGTTTGTACTCTAACGTTTTCGGATGATCGCCATAGGATTTGCACACGAGTCTGAATCGGGGACCTTTGCGGAATAGGGGACCCCATTGTTCCCTTTGTCATACGTCCCCTATTTCAATCAAAAACAAACGCAGAGCTGTTTCGAGTGTCTTACATTATTTTCAATATGTGTGTGTGGTGGTCTATGTGTGTGCCAAGTCTCAAGTCGATCAAATTTACGAAAGTGTCAAAGTCAATAGTCTGAAGAAAAACGTGTACAAAACCTATGGGGGGAAAATTGAATCTTTAAGGTGACGTCACGTGACCTTGAATGACGCAATCGTGCCGAATTTCTTTCAGGAACATCTGGGGGTGGTGTTCTAAGTGTATGCCAAGTTTCAAGTCGGTCGGATTAACCAAAGTGTCAAAGACAATAGTCTTAAGAAAAACGTGTACAAAACCTATGGGGAAAATTTCACCTTTAACGCGAAGTCACGTGACCTTGAGTGACGTAATCACAACGAATTTCTTCTAGGACCGTCCTTGGGTGGTTGTCTAAATATATGCCAAGTCTCAAGTCGATCGGAATTACCAAAGTGTCAAAGTGTATTGTCTGAATAAACGTGTGCAAATCCTATGGAGAAAAGTCTGAAAAAGAAAAAAAAAATAGACATGTGTTTGTGGACAAACACAGAGCTGTTTCGAGTGTCTTTTAATATGTGTGTGATGGTCTTTTGTGTGTGCCAAGTCTCAAGTTGATCAGATTTACTAGTGTCAAAGTCAATAGTCTAAAGAAAAACGTGTACAAAACCTAAGGGGGAAAAATGAACCTTTAACGTGACGCCCCGTGACCTTGAATGACGTAATCATGCCAAATTTCTTTTAGGGCCGTCTGTGGATGGTGGTCTAAGTGTGTGCCAAGTCTCAAGTCGATCGGATTTACTAAAGTGTCAGTCAACAGTCTAAACAAAAACGTGTACAAAACCAATGTGAGACAAAATGTGCACCTTTAATGTGACGTCACGTGACCTTGAATGACGCAATCGTGCCGAATTTCTCTCAGAAACATTTAGGAGTGGTGTTCTAAATGTATGCCAAGTTTCAAGTCGGTCGAATTTACCAAAGTGCCAAAGTCAATAGTCTGAAGAAAAACGTGTACAAAACCTATTGGGAAATTTTCACCTTTAACGTGAGGTCACGTGACCTTGAATGACGTAATCGCGACGAATTTCTTCTAGGACCGTCCTTGGGTGGTTGTCTAAATGTATGCCAAGTCTCAAGTCCATCGGATTTACCAAAGTGTCAAAGTGTATTGTCTGAATAAACGTGTGCAAATCCTATGGAGAAAAGTCTGAAAAAGGAGAAAAAAAAAAAAAACTAGACATGTGTTTGTGGACAAACACAGAGCTGTTTCGGGTGTCTAACATTACTTTCTATATGTGTATCTGATGATGGTCTTTGTGTGTGCCCAGTCTGAAGAGAATTGGATTTACACAATTGCCAAAAATATATTAGTTGAAAAAACGTGTACAAATCCTATGGGGAAAATTGAACCTTTAATGTGACGTCACATGACACCCGATGATGTCATCATGATGTCATCTAAATTTACGTCTATGACACATTCTGGAATACTTGCATACCAAGTTTGGCCCCAATCAGACATGTACTTTCAGAGTTAGAGGGTCTTAAAAAACTACACATTTAATGTGACGTCACATGACCCGCGATGACGTCATCTTGATTATTTTTTTCTTGGCCCTCCTAAGGATGGTGGTCGAGGTCTGTGCTAAGTCTCAATTCGATCGAATTGACAGAAGTGTCAAATTGAATATTTTGAAGAAAAACGTGTACAAAACCTATGGAGAAAACTGAACCTTTAATGTGACGTCACATGACACCCGATGATGTCATAATTACGTCATCTTAATTTTCGTCTATAACACATCCTCGAATACTTGCAAACCAAGCTTGACCCCAACCGGACTTGTACTTTCAGAGTTAGAGGGTCTTAAAAACTACACCTTTAATGTGACGTCACATGACCCCCGATGACGTAATCATGACGATTTTCCTCTTGGCCCTCCTGAGGATGGTGGTTGAGGTTTATATTAACTCTAAAGTCAATCGGATTGACCAAAGTGTCAAATTCAATAGTCTGAAGAAAAACGTGTACAAAACCTATGGGGAAAATTTAACCTTTAACGCAAAGTCACGTGACCTTGAGTGACGTAATCGCGACGAATTTCTTCTAGGACCGTCCTTGGGTGGTTGTCTAAATGTATGCCAAGTCTCAAGTCGATCGGATTTACCAAAGTGTCAAAGTGTATTGGCTGAAAAAACGTGTACAAATCCTATGGGAAAAAGTCTGAAAGTGGAAAAAAAAAAAAAGAAAACTAGACATGTGTTTGTGGACAAACACAGAGCTGTTTCGAGTGTCTTACATTACTTTCAATATGTGTGTGTGGTGGTTTATGTGTGTGCCAAGTCTCAAGCCGATCGGATTTACTAAAGTGTCAAAGTCAATAGCCTAAAGAAAAACATGTACAAAACCTATGGGGGAAATTGAGGCTTTAACGTGACGCCCCGTGACCTTGAATGACGTAATTGTGCCGAATGTCTTCTAGGACCGTCTGTGGATGGTGGTCTAAGTGTGTGCCAAGTCTCAAGTCCATCAAATTTACGAAAGTGTCTAAGTCATAGACTAAAAAAAAACGTGTACAAAACCTATGGGGGAAACAATTGAACCTTTAACGTGACGCCCCGTGACCTTGAATGACGTAATCGTGCTAAATTTCTCCTACGACCGTCTGTGGATAGTGGTCTATGTGTGTGCCAAGTCTCAAGGCGATCGGATTTACTAAGTGTCAAAGTCAATAGTCTAAAGAAAAACGTGTACAAAACCTATAGGGGACAAATTAAACCTTTAACTTGACGTCACGTGACCTTGAATGACGCAATCGTGCTGAATTTCTTTCAGAAACATCTGGTGGTGGTGTTCTGAGTATATGGCAAGTTTCAAGTCAGTCGGATTTACCAAAGTGTCAAATTCAATAGTCTGAGGAAAAACGTGTACAAAACCTATGGGGAAAATTTCACCTTTAACGCGAAGTCACGTGACCTTGAATGACGTAATCGCGACGAATTTCTTCTAGGACCGTCCTTGGGTGGTTGTCTAAGTGTATGCAAAGTCTCAAGTCGATCGGATTTACCAAAGTGTCAAAGTGTATTGGCTGAAAAAACGTGTACAAATCCTATGGGAAAAAGTCTGAAAGTGGAAAAAAAAAAAAAGAAAAAAAAAAAAAACTTTAACGAAAACAAAAGCTGTTTCGGTGAAAAACCGAAACAGCTAAAAAAAAAAAACTTTAACGAAAACAAAAGCTGTTTCGGTGAAAAACCGAAACAGCTAAAAAGAAAAACTAGACATGTGTTTGTGGACAAACACAGAGCTGTTTCGGGTGTCTAACATTACTTTCTATATGTGTATCTGATGATGGTCTTTGTGTGTGCCCAGTCTGAAGAGAATTGGATTTACACAATTGCCAAAGATATATTAGTTGAAAAAACGTGTACAAATCCTTTGGCCCCAATCAGACATGTACTTTCAGAGTTAGAGGGTCTTAAAAAACTACACATTTAATGTGACGTCACATGACCCGCGATGACGTCATCTTGATTATTTTTTTCTTGGCCCTCCTAAGGATGGTGGTCGAGGTCTGTGCTAAGTCTCAATTCGATCGAATTGACAGAAGTGTCAAATTCAATATTTTGAAGAAAAACGTGTACAAAACCTATGGAGAAAACTGTACCTTTAATGTGACGTCACATGACACCCGATGATGTCATAATTACGCCATCTTAATTTTCGTCTATAACACATCCTGGAATACTTGCAAACCAAGTTTGACCCCAACCGGACTTGTACTTTCAGAGTTAGAGGATCTTAAAAACTACACCTTTAATGTGACGTCACATGACCCCCGATGACGTAATCATGACGATTTTCCTCTTGGCCCTCCTGAGGATGGTGGTTGAGGTTTATATTAACTCTAAAGTCAATCGGATTGACCAAAGTGTCAAATTCAATAGTCTGAAGAAAAACGTGTACAAAACCTATGGGGAAAAATTGCACCTTTAACGTGACGTCACGTGACCATGAATGACGTAATCGCGACGAATTTCTTCTAGGACCGTCCTTGGGTGGTTGTCTAAGTGTATGCCAAGTCTCAAGTCCATCGGATTTACCAAAGTGTCAAAGTGTATTGTCTGAACAAACGTGTACAAATCCTATGGAGAACAAAAGGCAAAAAAAAAAAAAAAAAAAAAAAAAAAAAAAAAAAAAAAACCAGAACGAAAACAATAGCTGTTTCGGTGAAAAACCGAAACAGCTAAAAATGTGGTGCGACAAATTGAGAACATTGTTAGATTGTGAAACGGCATCATTGATGTTCAAAACTGGACGACCAAAATCAAACTAAATGAGGATAAAACTGAATGTTGTCATTGAAGCATCTCCTGATTATCACAAAACACTAAAAAGGTAGGATACACCATTGGTAATTGTTTGATTTATCATAAATGGGTGGGTTTAAGGGGTTTGTATTTTATAGTAAATGTGACCCACCGCCCCAAAACCAGGCTAAAGTCGAAATTTTTCATATTATGAGAGATTTTTATACCATTGGATTGCTAGCGTTTTAAGCTTTAAAATGATACATCACATGCACCAGTACCGCTATGGAATGAAAAGTAACGACGCTTCAAAAAGTGACATTTTGTTGCCGTTTGCGGCAACAAGTTTGCTCAATTTGAGTAATAGCAACGACAACAAAAATCAGAAGAAGGCCGATATTATCACTTTCGGTGATTTTTAAAAAGGTTTAAACATGAACAGCCTATTAATTAGAGTTTTAACTAACGATTTATGAAAAAAATAAATTGACCGGCAACACATTTTTGTGTGTACTATGCCATATCTCGAAATGGCATTTGCCGACTTCCGCCTGGTTTTGGCCTGGTGGGTCACAAATATCTTTTAACTGGCCATACCTATCCGAAGTATTACAATCCTGAATGACGAGAAAAGCACGAAAAACAGCAGTTGTTTTCAACAGGCGTCAGGCAGTTATTCTTATGTTATTATTATTATCGACGTACGGCGATCGCGAATTTTGTTTTATTAAATTCTATGTTTTGGAATAATTACAGGATATCTAATCTAGCGCAATCCTTTGGCTGGGTGCTTACAATCATTATTTACTTTCAAATAAGTAAGATATTTCCTAATAATTCGGTAGTAATTTTGTTTGACATTTGCAAATGGTGTATCCTACTGTTAACCAGTTCGCGCCGGGATTATTTTAACATCACCAAGCCGATGCGCGGGATTATTAGCTGTTTCGGCATTTCAGCCGAAACAGCTATTGTAATCGTTAAAGTTTTTTTTATTCTTTTTTTTTTTTAGCTGTTTCGGCAATTCAGCCGAAACAGCTATTGTAATCGTTAAAGTTTTTTTTTTTCTTTTTTTTTTTTTTTTTTCCTCAGTTTCAGACTTTTCTCCATATAGTTTGTACACAGTTTTCTTCAGCCAATACACTTTGACACTTTGGTAAATCCGATCGACTTTAGACTTGGCATACATTTAGACAACCACCCAAGGACGGTCCTAGAAGAAATTCGTCGCGATTACGTCATTCATGATCACGTGACGTCACGTTAAAGGTGTAATTTTCCCCCATAGGTTTTGTACACGTTTTTCTTCAGACTATTGACTTTTACACTTTGGTAAATCTGACCGACTTGAAACTTGGTATACACTTAGAACACCACCCACATATGGCCCTTGAAGAAATTAGGCACGATTGCGTCATTCAAGGTCACGTGACGTGACGTTAAATGTGCAATTTTTTTCCCCATAGGGTTTGTACACGTTTTTCTTCAGACTATTGACTTTGACACTTTCGTAAATCCAATCGACTTGAGACTTGGCATACACTTAGACCAGCATCCCTAGGAGGGCAAGGAGAAAAATCGTCACGATGACGTCATCTCGGGTCATGTGACGTCATATTAAAGGTGCAGTGTTTAAGACCCTCTGTCTCCGTAGGTACAGGTGTGATTGGGGTCAAACTTGGTATGCATGTATTCCAGGATGTGTTATAGGCGAAAATAAAGATGACATCATGATGACGTCATCGTGGGTCATGTGACGTCACATTAAAGGTTCATTTTTTAAGACCTTATATCTCTGAAAGTACAGGCTCGATTGGGGTCAAACTTGGTATACAGGTATTCCGGGATGTGTTATAGACGAAAATTAAGGTGACATCATGATGACGTCATCGTGGGTCATGTGACGTCACATTAAAGGTTCAGTTTTTAAGACCTTATATCTCTGAAAGTACAGGCTCGATTGGGGTCAAACTTGGTATACAGGTATTCCGGGATGTGTTATAGACGAAAATTAAGGTGACATCATGATGACGTCATCGTGGATCATGTGACGTCACATTAAAGGTTCAGTTTTTAAGACCTTATATCTCTGAAAGTACAGGCCCGATTGGGGTCAAACTTGGTATACAGGTATTCCGGGATGTGTTATAGACGAAAATTAAGGTGACATCATGATGACGTCATCGTGGGTCATGTGACGTCACATTAAAGGTTCAGTTTTTAAGACCTTATATCTCTGAAAGTACAGGCCCGATTGGTGTCAAACTTGGTATACAGGTATTCCGGGACGTGTAATAGACGAAAATAAAGGTGACGCCATGATGACGTCATCGGGTGTCATGTGATGTTAAATTAAAGGTGTAGTTTCCCCCATAGGATTTGCACACGTTTTTTTCAACCAATATATATTTGGCACTTTGGTAAATCCGATCGACTTCAGACTTGGTACACACATAGACGACCACCCACATAATTCAAAGTCATTTTAGACACGCGAAACAGCTCTGTGTTTGTCCACAAACACATTTCTAGTTTTTTTTTTTTCTGTTTCAGACTTTTTCCCATAGGATTTGTACACGTTTCGTTCAGCCAATACACTTTGACACTTTGGTCAATCCGATCGACTTGAAACTTGGCATACACTAAGAACACCACCTACGGATGGTCCTAGAAAAAATTCGTCGCGATTGCGTCATTCATGGTCACGTGACGTCACGTTAAAGGTGTAATTTTTCCCCATAGGTTTTGTACACGTTTTTCTTCAGACTATTGACTTTGACACTTTAGTAAATCCGATTGACCTAAAAGTTAGCACACACCTCAACCACCATCCTCAGAAGGGCCAATATGAAAATCGCCATGATGACGTCATCGGGGGTCATGTGACGTCACATTAAAGGTTCAGTTTTTAGGAGCCTCTATCTCTGGAAGTACAAGTGCGATTAGTGTCAAACTTGGTATACAGGTATTCCGGGATGTGTTATATACGAAAATTAAGGTGACGTCATAATGACGTCATAACGACGTCATGTGACGTCACATTAAAGGTGTAGTTTTCCCCATACGATTTGTACACGTTTTTTCACCCGATATATATTTGGCACTTTGGTAAATCCGATCGACTTCAGACTTGGCTAGCTACTCTTAGCATACTACCCACGGATGATTCTAGAAGAAATTCGTCACGATTACGTCATTCATGGTCACGTGACGTCACGTTAAAGGTTCAATTTTCCCCCTTAGGTTTTGTACACGTTTTCATCAAGACTATTGACTTCGACACTTTAGTAAATCCGATTGACCTAAAAGTTAGCGCACACCTCAACCACCATCCTCAGAAGGGCCAATATGAAAATCGCCATGATGACGTCATCGAGGGTCATGTGACGTCACATTAAAGGTTCAGTTTTTAGGACCCTCTATCTCTGGAAGTACAAGTCCGATTAGTGTCAAACTTGGTATACAGGTATTCCGGGATGTGTTATATACGAAAATTAAGGTGACGTCATAATGACGTCATAACGACGTCATGTGACGTCACATTAAAGGTGTAGTTTTCCCCATAAGATTTGTACACGTTTTTTCACCCGATATATATTTGGCACTTTGGTAAATCCGATCGACTTCAGACTTGGCTAGCTACTCTTAGCATACTACCCACAGATGATTCTAGAATAAATTCGTCACGATTACGTCATTCGTGGTCACGTGACATCACGTTAAAGGTGCAGTTTTTTCCCCATAGGTTTTGTACACGTTTTTCTTCAGACTATTGACTTTGACACTTTGGTAAATCCGATCGACTTCCGACTTAGCACACACTTCGATCACCATCCCCAGGAGGGCCAAGATAAAAATCATCATGATGACGTCTTCGTGGGTCATGTGACGTCACATTAAAGGTGCATTTTTTTGGACCCTCTATCTCTGGAAGTACAGGTCCGATTGTGCTCAAACTTGGTTTACAGGTATTCCGGGATGTGCTATAGATATAAATGGAGGTGATGGCATGATGACGTCATCGGGTGTAATGTGGCGTCACCTTAAAGGTGTAGTTGTTAAGACCCTCTATCTCTAGAAGTACAGGTCCGATTGGGGTCAAACTTGGTATGCACGTATTCCGGGATGTGTTATAGGTATACATTGAGCTGACGTAATGATAACGACATCGGGTGTCATGTGACGTCACATTAAAGGTGAGTTTTCAAGACCATCTATCTCTGAAAGTACAAGTCCGATTTGGGTCAACATTGATACGCAAGTATTTCGGGATGTGTTATAGGTATTAATTGGGGTCACGTCATGATTATGTCATCGGGTGTAATGAGATGTCACATTAAAGGTGTATTTGTTATAGTTTTAGATGAATGTTTTTGTCATTTTTGTCACATTTGTTATCAATAAAAGTATGTTGTGATGGTGTCATTGAATCATTTAACACTGCCGAAACAGCTAGTGTTTGTCCACAAACACATCTAGTTTTTAATGAAACTCGATCCGAGGCGGGTTCAGGCCGATAGTACACCCACGTATTTCCGGCCTTGCTCACTGCTGACAGACATTTCCGGCCTTGCTCGGGGCGTGTTTATGCGTCATCCGTTTTGTATCTGGAGAAAACTTTGGGTTTATATACGTCATCCGGCACGAACTGGTTAACTCAAGCTTTTAAAAACAGACTTACAATGGCCTATAGAATGCAGGGCCCACTCACAACTCTGCAGGGCCCACTCACAACTCTCGACTTTATTTACCCTATGACATAGAGAATTGAGTGGCCCTGTATTCTATGGGTATTGGGGTATACAGGGTTAGGGTTAGGGTCAGTCCATTCTATGTCCTAGGGTATATAAAATTGAGAGTTGTGAGTGGGCCCTGCATTCTATAATTGCTCCCTTACAGTTTGGAGCCTGAAGGTAACGCCCGTCTGTCGTTATCATCGTCGTCGGAATCATTTAAATCATTAGGATCATAATCCAAGTCTGTGTTGTCATCATCCGAGGGCCACTCCTGGGCTCCGTTGGGTAGGAATGAGAAAAGCATGGGCTCCGACGGCTTGAGGAGACCGAAGATGCCTCGTTGACGTAGCCGTTGGTTTCTGGCCATGATCAGTGTCGACACGAACAGCTTGTTTAATTCTGGATCGCTACAAAATCCTTGTGTTTACTTAAAACTGAAGGAAATGAATTGCATTTAGTTAACGTTAAAGTTAAAAATACTATCACCATTTGCATTTGCAAAAGCTTTAAATCGGAAATAATCATTACAACAAATTGGCATCAATTGGCGTAGCCCTAGTCTATGGCCCCGCACTAGATCAGTACACTCTGTAAAAAAATATAGAAAACACGTGATTCCATGTACAAATTGAATGGAGGGCTTCCCCTTTGCCCGACGGCGTGTGCAATAGGTGGAACAGCCTCCGACCATGAGAATGGACGTATGGCCTACAGCACAGAGTGTACTCTGGTCTAGTACATGTAGTAGGAGGAGTACGGGTCTAGTAGTAGGAGTACGGGACTAGGCCGGGCTGCGATAATTGTATCCGCAGGTAGGTTGGTACATAGTGTACATTAGGGATCTGACTTAGGGGTTAGGGGTTAGGCCATTGAGAAAGAATTTTTTTCTATGGTTAGGGTTAGGGTTAGGGTTAGGGTTAGGGTTAGGGGTTAGGGTTAGGGTTAATTTGTCCCAGACAACTCTAACATCATCGATGACGTCAACATCATCTGTGTTCTGATTGGCTAATGTACCAACCTACCTGCAGACAAAATTATCGCGGCCGGGCTAGCCATAAATACATTGAAAACCACCAATGCAATAAGGTTGTTTCACGTTCCGCGGCCATCTTGGATTCAGCGCAAAAAGGGGTACGCAACTTACCCGGATGATAGCGTGTTTATATGGGCCGGTGTTCCCCTCTCCTACATGTAGTAGGCCTACAGAGGGCGCTCTACTGAGCATGCGCAACTGGAACGTGAAACAACCTTATTCGCTGCAAATAAAACTTTAACGTGCACTTTATTTTATAGACCTTATGGCCGAGTTCGGGCGGTCTGTTTTTGACACGCGTAACTTGTTCTTGCAAAACCCTAATAGATAGGTGGTGTGTGTTCTTGTTCCGAGTGCAGTGTTCACGGGTTGCGTTCCCACCGTTCGAGTGCGAGAACAGAGTTCGCGTGTCAAGAACGGACCGCCCGAACTCGGCCTATAATTCACCAAACTGCATGAACAAAGGCAAAGCTAAACAAAGCTAAACAAAGACGGAAATTAAGCTGGGGTTTAGAAAACGGTCTAAACAACTACACCACTTACCCAAGTTACCGGCGTATGCTCTTTTCCCCCCACTTTTAAAACAGTGTCGAGTCAGACAAATCGCAAAAAAGACCCATCAAGCGAAGTAATTAGGCGCAACAGCGCCACCAAGAGAAAG
Source organism: Crossaster papposus (assembly GCA_037893245.1). Classification (NCBI taxonomy): domain Eukaryota; kingdom Metazoa; phylum Echinodermata; class Asteroidea; order Velatida; family Solasteridae; genus Crossaster; species Crossaster papposus. Next base: position 484,902 of record JBAIAA010000111.1, on the reverse strand, counting down.
CACAACTGGCAACCAACCATTAGCCTTTGTCATGACCTTTCTAAAAGGTCAACGCGCGGAATATTGTCAAAATGGCGGCGCTTAACAACAGCAACCACGTGTGTCGTCGATGTCAGAACTTTATGGCTTTATACGACGGAGCTCTAAAGGCAATGGCTATTTCGGAAGAATAAACCTTAGGCATGAGGCTGAATGTTATCAAAAAACGTAAAATTACGAAAGAGAACTGAAAGAAACAATGACGGAAAAAAGTGAAAAAGGAAAATCTGTTTTCCTTCCTCCATGGCTATATAAATACGATTGTGTGTAGCTAGCTTAGCCCAGGTTGGACTCCTCGATCCTTTGTGTACAACGCGACGGAGTCCAGGGTATCAATGTGTCCTGCCATAGCGAAACATTTTACAACAACACCTTTTCATATTTTTACCTGATGAAGGAAGCCGAAATCTCGCTTATGTATTTCTTGCATTTGGAATTACAGATCGTCATGGTTTATTAAAAGTTATGTGTCTTTACTAGTCTTTAGGCAACTTATTTACAGAAAATAAATGTCAAATCCACGCTTTTGGACAAACTCTCTACAATCCCTATGTACATGCGTGCGCGGGTACCCGGTAGCCGCGCCGGCCTACAACTGATAAGCCATGGCGCGTGCAATTTAGTTGTTGGCCCTTTTATGTTTGGTGGTTGAGGTGTGTACCAAGTCTCAAGTCAATCGGATTTACCAAAGTGTTAAAGTCTATTGTCTGAAGAAAAACGTGTACAAAACCACTTGGGGGAAAATTACACCTTTACTCGAATGACGCACTGTTAAAAATTGTGTAACTTCACAGTTGTTTTTCTGTTGAAAATGTCAATATATAACAGTAGATATTCCTGTTTTGGGATTTCTTTGCATATAAACAAAACTAGTACTGTCTATGTACATTTTTCTGAATTTCTCTGTTTGGTTACAGAATGTTCGCTGTTAAATTAAAGTTTTGTACTGGAACAAGAAACATCATCTTTTGAACAAGCATTTTCTTCCGTTATGTTAAGACACATCAACATTACTGTTTTATAACAACACATTTTGCTGTAAATATACAGCAACGCAAACGAAGTATTTATTTACAGAGAATCTACTGTTCTTCTACACGAATCTCATTACGCAGCAACTGACCAATCATAAGTGAGGAAATTAGTGTTCACAAAAGTCATGTTTAAATGTGTTGTTTTACCACAAAACACACTTTTTTTACCACTTTGTGTAATTATTAAAGCAATTCCCTGATACAATTTGGATTTTTAGCAAATAAAGCTGAAGAATCGCATCCCATCTCCCTCCGCATTGAAATATTAATATTATTCATTTGAAAGCGTGACTTCATCGTGGCGGGAAAAGCTGAATATAAAAGTAACTCACGACAATGGTTAAAGTGTTTAGTAGGTTATCGTATAGCATTTGCCCTATATGTATATGTGTGGTAATAGTATTGTGTAATGTGTAATAACCAGTTACTTAATCTATATGCCTACTAAGTCTGGTTCCCATTCCTACTTCATTCATCGATGTAAATTGCCGCAATTATATGCATAACAACAGAAAACTGTACCTCAACAGGAGCGTTTGTTTTTGGACAAAACTTGCTGTTATATTAACAAAAAAACAACGGGTTAATCACTGTTGCAAAACAGGGGAATACCTGTAGGTGTACATTACCCAATACAGTATAATCTCTGTTAATAAACAGAGATAAAAACAACAGTAGAATGTACTGTTAAAAAACAGTAACTTCTGTAATGCCAATTGACAATAGAATATACTGTTAATTAACAGATATTTTTTTAACAGTGCGTAATCGTGACAAATTTCTTCTAGAACCACTGGGTAGTGGTCTAAGTATGTGCCAAGTCTGAAGTCGATCATATTTACCAAAGTGCCAAAGTGTATTGGTAGAAGACCCCCCCCCCCCCCACGACACCCCCCCTCTCCCAACCCCTGACCCCCCCTCCTATCCGCCACTGTTCGTTGTAGATGGTTGTTAAAACCATCAAACGGCGAGTGCTGCCATGGATACCATTTTCTCGCCTTACTCTAGACGCTGATGTAATGTAACCTTGGTGATTATAATCTTGTTGATGCCCATACTTTCTGCTGCAACCATCACTTTTCAATTCGCATCGTTCGACCTCAGTGGTGATTTTATTTTCTAGACGGGTGTACAAGAAACTTATCCTCTCCAAACCATTGTCTGAACGTATCATCATGTACTTCTTCAAAGTCTTTGGCATTGTAGCATTAACTTCAGCGATCAATGCTCAATTTGCGTCAGGTCCCTGTCAGTCTCGGCTCGTTCTCGAATGCTCTTGCCCGCCGCAGTGGCAATTGTGGGGAAAGGAGTGTTATCGCCTCACTCCTCGGGTAGCGCAAACTTCGGATGAGGCCAAGTCGGCTTGCCAAGACATGGGAGGCAAGATGGCCGCTCCTCGTTCGCTCGATGAAATGAACTTTATGGCAGATATGGCGCGAAAAGTGAACATATACTACAAAGCCTGGATCGCTTGTAATGACAAGGAGGTTGAAGGAAATTGGGAGTGTGACGGTCAGGAAGGAAGCGAGCCATTCTTGGGATGGGGTGACGGGGAACCAGATAATCTACACGGTGATCAAGATTGCGCTCAACTAACAGAGAAATTCAATGACAGAATGGCGGACCGTGACTGTGACGATATGAGTCTCCAATTGGCTGTTTGTGTTCGTCGAGCTGCTTGCACTCACAGCCTAATCCAACTCCGTCAATAATGCATCTCTACCGACACCCACGATCGCGTTCCTAACTCAACCTGCCTCCTCGACCACAGAATCATGACAGAGCATTGGTGTCGAACGTCTCATGCGTCCGTCTGTAACTCAGCCTGCGTCTAGGTGCACGGACTCCTGAAGAAAGAAAAACTATAATTATGCTAGCTAAACAAAACTGCACCAGTCTGGGTAACACGCACACGTATCGGCTTGCCATTAAAAAAGACAACTAAGATGATGTCTTCAAATCTGAACTTGAACTCGAACTTGCTACAAAAAACTGTTTACAACAAAACATTCACTGCATCAAAAGTGTACAGGTTATAATCCTGTTTCTACTTTAAACTTTAACGTCCGGAAAATTAAAGAATGAAACAAAAATCTGGTTATTTTTGGGTGCATCAGCCTCTCATGAAAACAAATGTAACAATTAAATGCAAACATAACTTTCTTAAAAATTAAAAACACCACTATTTGCAACAAAATATTCACTGCATTGAAAATGTAAAATGTAACACTGTTTCTACTATAAGCAAGGTAAGCGAAAGTTTCGCTCCATTTTCTTTATATAAAGTTCTGCTTGTAAATTCGCCTGAGATAATTTAAGATTGATGTGTTTAGGATCAGTAGAGTCCTAAAAACGAAATGGAAATTCTCTGTTTAACAATCGTTGTTTTGTAATACACAGTGACATTTTCTATGAGGAACATACTTGTGGTTTCAATATATAGGTAATGATTGATTATCCGTATTCAATATTTTTCTTTAAATTATTGTTCAAATATTGTGCAACTTTATATTCCTTTTAAATGCATTAAAATTAAAAAATTTGACATCCATTTTAAATGTTAACATTGTCATTCGTTCTATGCTTTGTAGACGAATGAGGGCGCTGTTGCTGTGACGTCATTTCCTTTCGGAGTATAACAATTAGCTGTAACATTGAAGTTTCTGCCGAGCGACGTCACATTTTTGCTATACTCACAGATATTGTCATTCTTTATTAATTGTAGCTCAAATTAGACACCTACTACAGAAATGCCCAAATATGTCAAAAACTATCAACGCGGGTTTCACGTGTAAAGGAACATCAATTAGTTTGGTTGCTCAATGTGGTGTTGTACAAACCACAATTGTAACATTTCAAATGGTGTGGATGTTAACAGTTACATTACATTTACGATACATTATTACAACATTTTACACGTGTTTGTTAGGCCTACAACTATGAATTGTTGTTATGTCAAGAATCTAGTTAATAAATTTGGTGTTGTAGTTTAAAAGAATGAAGATCTTACAATTTCTTGTCATTGTAGGCAACCCAAGTGACCTAAGGTGATCTATGATAAACGGGCGTGGTCAGGTGACTAGCTGTCTAGACGTTGATTGGACTCATGCAGAGATACAAAGGATATAAATATAAATGAATATATATAAATAATATAATATAATATGAATTGTTTCATTTCCATCTCTATATCCCTCTGGCTTTTTGTCATGATCACTTTCTGTCAACCTGTGTATACTATTTTTAAGTAAATCATTACTATAGGCAATGAATTTCATCGTTCCATGTCCTTGGTGATGTTATTAACGAATTAGTATACGGTGTATACACGCTGTACTTGAAGATTTAATTAAAAAGTTAATAATACTTCGTGCTAGATCTTGACAACAATGCGGTACAATTAAATTGACAACTGACGTGACTGACAGACTATTTATGTTGCCAAATCAGCCAGAAACGGCAAGGCTAGCCACGAACTTATTAAAACTGTCCACTCCATTTTATTGATGGTTGGTTGGAGCAAGCAAACACAAAAGTGTTACCATGGAGACTATTTTCAGAGATTTAGTGGCATGCACCATATAGACATATAATAAACGCTAGACACGATGTATTGATCACCGCAGACATACGTTACAGGTCAGCGCGCCGATGAAAACAATACGCGCTGACACTGCACAGTAGCATACAAGACTGCGCGCGCGATCATCGTTTTTACCGGCGCGGTGTACGTATTATGACGCGTTTTTATGACAGTTCCCGAATGTCCGCCCCGATCTATACTTGTATCGTTGTAGTCATTGTTTTGAAAATAGGCTGCGGCACAGAACACACGCGTGTTGCGAACGTGCGCCCTCTCCGCGCACGCCACGCACGCGTTGAGCGTTTTGCATACTTGCACATTCCATACGCGGATCAATTTTCAGAAACGTATGTCATGTCAGGCCCGTACGCAAAACGAATGGTGGATTATCAATAATTTTGCGGTAAAAACACATCAGAAATTATATTTTTGGTAAATTTTATGAAACTAAATAATGCACTTCAAAAATTATTGGTGTCAACCGCCCCCCTAAATTCAAAGGGTAAATTATTCCCTCTGCACTCTTACAAGCCCCTGCTCATTGACCCGTCATCCGGGTTCTATTTGTCCCAATACCTTTCAGGGTCAAATGTAGGAGACTTTTTTCTGGTACAAATGACACATGCCGATCCTGAGTATCAATAGGTCACATAGAACCCGAATTCTGGGTCAATTCTACTTCCGGCTCGTTGTAAATTGAGGAGGTGGGGACAAATCTCGAGCCATAAATTCAAAATAAAATGCAAAATCTTTTTTTATTTACACCTAAGTCACATTTACTCTACGGCTAAGATACGGCGGCCGTAACACCCTGAAATCGAGAGATACCTGTGGCGGGATCTACTGTGGCCTCAGGGTCCTTATGGCGTATCCCTATCGTTTACAGGCCGTAGAGGTCGCCGTGGGATTAAAGCGCGGAGTTATAACTGTTTTCATTTCTAGGTTCGCCGTAGCAATTAGACACGCCGTAGCCATGCCATAGAGCGGTTCCACGGCGACCATACGTCGGGCGTACGGTGGCCTTGCGTTTGCCATACATTAGTCTGGCCGCACGGTCGCGGTACGGCCCCCCTGCGGCCGCCTTGCGGCGTCTTGCGACGCCTTGCGGCTAGCTTGCGTATGCCTTGGTATTTGTCAAAAACCTACGGCCGCCGCAGGGACGCCCTAAAGCGACCATGCGCCATCACTTCAAAGCCCGTACGGCAGCCGCAGGTTTTCTGTCTCCACAAATTCAAAATACGCCGTGCGGCTACCCTAACATAATGTGACTGCTACAGTATGTGACCGTAGAAATGCTGCGGCGGCCCTATAATTGCTATTTCCCGTAGATATTTTAGACCCCACGGCCGCCGCGGCAAATGTGACTTGGGCTTTAATTGAAATGGTAGATAAAAATATTTAAGAAATAATTTAGGTATAGGTAGGCCTCTATCACCATATCTATAAGAGCGAGGTGGAAATAATGCCGTCGGAAACATGAAAATTAAGCTTTTGTTGTACCTGAAAGACCTTTACCTTCGACTGAACTTTTGAAGCTAAATTTCGCTAACAATGCGGTACGACTATACGGAATATAAGGCCATGACTGCCCGACTGTTTACGCTCCCAAGTCAGCCAGCATCCAGCGAACTCGTAAAGGAGAGTTTCACCATTGAGGTCGAATGACGGTCGCGGAAGAAATTAAGTAGCGAGTTTCTGCCTGACGCAAAATATGGATATTAACAATTATGTACATTATTTCAGCGTCCGTTAGAATTGAGAAAAGAGACGAGAAATAGTCTCCATGGTAACACTTCCCGTTTTCTGGCTCCAATCAACCATCTATACAATGGAGTGGACCAGTTTAATAAGTGCGCGGCTAGCCTTGCCGTTTCTGGCTGATTTGGCAACATAAATAGTACCGCATTGTTGTCGAAATCTAGCACGAAGTACGAGATATTAAATTTCTAAATGAACCTTCAAGCGCAGCGTGTATTAACCGTATTCTTATTCGTCTATAAACACACGCAATGACACGGCACAATGAAAATTATTGCCTATTGTAATAATTTACTTATATAGGTTGACATAAAATGATCAAATAGCTAGAGGGATATAGGGATAGAAATGGAACAATTCTGGTGAAAAAAGAGGGGGGGGGGGAAGCGATCAGTATATTTGCAAATTTGACGCTAATTTCCCTGTTCATTATAATTGTCAAGGAGAGAAAATGTTAAGGAAAGTATTTGTTTCCATTCTTATATATATTCATTTATATTTATATCCTTTGTATCTCTGCATGAGTCCAATCACAGTCTAGACAGCTTGTCACCTGACCACGCCCGTTTTTCATATATCACCTTAGGTCACTTGGGTTGCCTACAATGACAAGAGATTGTGAGATCTTCATGCTTTTAAACTAAAACACCAAATTTATTAACTAGATTCTTGACATAACAACAAAGTATACAGATTCATAGTTGTGGGCCGAACGAAAACGTGTAAAATGTTGTGATAATGTATCGTAAATGTAATGTAACTGTTAACATCCACACCATTTGAAATGTTACAATGGAAGTTTGTACAACATTACATTGAGCAACCAAACTAATTGATCTTCCTTTACATGTGTATTAGGCATTAAGTATAAGGTGTATAATTTGAGCTACAATTATTAAGGAATGACAATATCTTTAAGTTAACACTAAAAGTATTAGAGAATCCCCTGTCAATCCTGTCTTCTGGGTCACAATGTCACAAGTTGGCATTATAATTTATGGAATAACCCATATATGTATGTGACCTAGAAAACAATTTGATAATCAATATAAATATCTATTCTTTTAGATAATGCCTATCATATCCGGTTCTTTTCAGAACCAACTGTTCTCCAAAAAGATACAATCCACAGTGTCACTGCTATCTTTCAATACCAGGCATAATTCTTATATCAGTTGATTTTAAGTGTCAAATCTTGCAATGGCATAGTTAATTTATAATGTAAAATTGAAAAAAAATAACAAAATTTGAAAATTGTAAAAAAATTGAAAACAAATGATGAAGAAATTGATGAAATTGATACAATTGAAAACAAAATATACAATTCTTAACATTGAAAAGTTTTGTAATTTTGAAGAGTTTAGCAAAAATGTGACGTCACTCGGCAGAAACTGCAATATTACAGCTACGGTGGTTCGTTTCTGTGTGTAAATACATGTACGTTTTTTATTCAGCAGTATACGTTCTGATCTATACAGCAAAGATTGAATACCAAAGTATAATTATACACTGTACTATCATTCCCAATATGTACATCGTATCGTTAGCACTATATACCGATCCTATTAACATCAATAATCATATCAATTCGAAACAAATCTTAGACGAATTTACAACAGATGTAACTTTAGAGCAAGCCAAAACTGTTCCTGTTTGTTATATCCACGAAAGGAAATTATATCACTGAAGCACGGAAAGTACATTTTGTCGTGATATGTCTAAGGTTGCAATTACGCAGTTGTTACTTCTGGTAAATGTATTGATATGAATGACGCGTTACAATCGCGGAATGCAAAACGCATGGCAGACAATTCAATTCAATTCAATTCAATTCTATTCCTTTTTCGTTTGTATTGAGAACGAAATATTTTCTTACCTTGTTTACTATACATCTCAGCTGTTTGTTTTTTTAAAGCGTAAACAATTACATATTTATTTCCTATATGCAGTTAATATTTTACTCTGATGTAAATAAGTTCGAGTTCAGGTTTGCCGATCTTTCGCGGTAGTCTCATAGACGAGCTGGTGCACCGCGGTGCATACATAAATAACCAGTTATTGTAAACTTGTCATTGTTCGTGTCCCCGAGATTGTACGGTTCTGTTTAGCTGCCATATTCTCTGAACTTATTCCATTTCTTGATGTTGAAGGAGTGGTCTGGGCCGGGCTCCTCGACATAGGCCGAGTTACAGACGCACATCACGTTCGACCCCAAAGCTTATGATTCTGTGGTCGAGGAGATAGGTTGAGTTAAGAAAGCAATCGTGGGTGTCGGTAGAGATGCATTATTGACGGAGTTGGATTAGGCTGTGAGTGCAAGCAGCTCGACGAACACAAAAAGCCGAGTGGGGACTCATATTGTCACACACACGGTCCGCCATTCTGTCATTGTGTGCAGCCGCTATTCGAACGCAATCTTCATTTTGATAATTATTTGGTTGCCTATCACCCCATTCCAGGAATGGCTCGCTTCCTTCCTGACCGTCACACTCCCAAGTTCCTTCAACCTCCTTGTCATTACAAGCGATCCAGGCTGAGTAGTCGATGTCCACCTTTCGCGCCATATCTACCATGAAGTTCAGTTCATCAAGCGAACGAGGAGCGGCCATCTTGCCTCCCATGTCTTGGCAAGTCGACTTGGCCTCATCCCAAGTTTGCTTTACCCGAGGAGTGAGGCGATAACACTCCTTTCCCCACAATTGCCAGTGCGGCGGGCAAGAGCATTCGAGAACGAGCCGAGACTGACAGGGACCTGACGCAAATTGAGCATGGATCGCTGAAGTTATTGCTACAATGCCAAAGACTTCGAAGAAGTACATGATGATACGTTCAGATGATGGTCTAGAGAGGTTATGTTTCTCGTACACCCGTCTAGAAAATTGCACCACTGAGGTCGAATGATGCGAATTTAGAAGTGATAGTTGCAGCAGAAGGTATGGGCATCAGCAAGGGATGTTGTTGCCTAGGTTACATATCAGCGTCTTCAAATTGAGTAATAAGCGCCAATGATGTCAGCACTCTCTGTCTAATGGTTTTAACAACCATCTATAATGCACAGTGGTGGAGGGGTAGTGGGGGAAGGAGGGGGTGGGGGCATTGCAACCCTCTCCCCTTGGGCCGCTGCGCAAAGTTGATTTCATTTTTGTTTAAACCACGACACTTTCGAAAGTCGGTTGTATCGATGTACATGTATTACGTAGTTTCAGAGGAAAGTGGCCCGAAAAGGTAAATGGTAACCCTTCCCCCTTCTGAATGTAATGGAAAGCCCATATTGTAGCAGGCAACGCTGTTGGCTTTACGGGCACCTTTGTTTGCAATACGGCTGTTTTGTGGTGCACTAATGGGAGACACGAACCAGCCGTAGTTAATCCAATATAATTGGCACGCGCATCGTTGCAATATATTGTTAGCTTGGGAGTTCAGCTATCAAAAAGCTATCAACAAGTATATTTTAAATTCTATTTCATAACATTCGTACAAGTCTTCAGAGGATTAGCATTCCTTTCCACGTGATAGGTATGCGGACCACAAAAGCATTCAAAGCTTTCTATTGATATTTAAATGAGTCACTGAGGGGTGACCCGTGTATATAACCCCATGTAAGAGAGCACAGGCCATCTTTTTTCTTCGTGTGTACAATATTGCGGACAGTCATGATGGACTCCTTGGAGATTGACGCACCGTCAGACTTCGACATTCAACCCGGTCAGGGCCACGAGAATCGAGGCCAAACCGACCAAAGCTTAGAAGCGAAGCTTCAAGCTAACTCAGTGGAGATAAAGAAATTATCTTCCTCTGTTACAGGTATACATGATATGTTATCCACCCTACTAGACAAACCTGATGAAACAGCATTCGTCGGTCAAGACACAGACGAATTTGACGATGAGTATTTTGGTCAGCAGGGTGCCTGCTATGACCCTCAACAAAACTTTGAGCTGACCAGTAACGTGGCAGCTAGTTCTCCCCCTAACACTGATTATGGAGACTTTGACAGGCTTCCTTGTGAAGGCTTGTACGAAACTACAGAGGCCTCGGGCCCGGAAGTTTTTCAGGTTTGGCAGACAGAGCTATTAAAGCAGTTACATTGCCAATAAAAAAGGAAGCTTACACAAAAATTACTGACAAATATGCTTTACCGTCTAATACGGCAGCAGTTACAGCTCCCAGAATCAATCCTGACCTATGGGCAACAATTCCGGCATCTGCCAGATCTAAAGATTCGGCCTCCCAGCAAATACAAAAACATGTCGTTAAGGGCATGTTGCCGTACCTTCATATTATTACGGAATTGCGAGAGTCTACAAAATCGGGTGCTCCGATTAAGGTCGACAAAATCAAAGAACTGGCCCTCGATGGCATTACTTTGGTAGGCAGTGCCTCATATCAAATGAGCATGAAACGCAGAGAAGAGTTAAAACCATGCCTAAACCCTATGTACAGAGGCTTGTGTTCACGCACTACTCCTGTTTCTGAACTATTGTTTGGAAAAGACCTAAATACTTCTATGAAGCAAGTGTCTGAAGCCTTTAAAGCCGGCAGGAAATTGACAACTTCTGATGGTAACAAACGAGGCACCAACCGACGTTTTGTACCTTACCCTTCTCACAAGCCCCGAGGTGCACCCCAAGCTCGCTTTAATGCTGGCCGAGATCGCCCTAATTACGGGCACTCATCATACTCTACCTACAATCCGAGCGGTAACCGCCGAGGACGCAACTGGGACAAGCATCCCAGACCTGCAGAGTCGAGCCACGCAGCATCGGAAGTAAAAAACTGGTACGTTCCAATAAATCCTTTGGCGATTGCCGGACAGTTAAAAAACTTTCAAAGTAACTGGTCTCAGATTACCTCAGACAGATGGATATTGGAAACAATTTCAGGCTGTCGGATCGATTTTTTAGAAGATCCTATTCAGATTAACAAGCCGCAAAAAATATCTTCTTCCAATAAGGAAATGCATATTATTCACAAGGAAATCCAAGATCTCCTTATAAAGGGTGCCATTCGACCCATCCATCGATCCGAGTGCAAGTTCGTGTCAAACGTATTCCTCGTTCAGAAAAAATCTGGAGGCCTGAGACCGGTTATAAATCTGAAAAACCTGAATAGATATGTTCGATACGAACACTTCAAAATGGAAAATACGAAACTTGTAAAAGATATCATTCATTGCAATGATTTGCTTACATTAATTGACCTCAAAGACGCGTATTTTTCGATACCGATGTGCAAAGAACATCAATGTTACCTGACATTTTCATGGGAAAATAAATATTATGCATTTACTTGCTTACCCTTTGGGTTAAGTTCTGCCCCGCGCATTTTTACAAAGGTAATGAAACCAATCCTAGCCATAACTAGAAGTAAAGGAATTCGACTGGTAATCTTTCTAGACGATATCCTTATCATGGCTTCGTCAGTAGTCGAAAGTATCGAACATACCAAATTTGTTGGGGATGTACTTGAATCCTTGGGATTCGTTATTAATAGTAAGAAATCCTGCTTAATTCCTCAAACAAGCTTATCTTATCTTGGCTTTGAATTCGATTCGACTGCCATGACAATAGCAGTTCCAAAATCAAAGATTGACAAACTACAATCTGAAGGATCTCAATTGCTATCCAAAAAATGTGTTCCCATACGCCAACTGGCCAAAGTTATAGGCATGATAGTGTCAACATTTGACGCTTTTCCAAAAGGGAGATTACATTTTCGACATCTAGAGCGTACTAAAACTAATGCTCTAAACATAAATCATGGCAACTTTGATGCAAAGATTGCAGTTAGCCCCATTATCATTCAAGAAATTCAGTGGTGGTTGACTTTATCAAACAATGAAGTGAAATCCCACATTAAAATACCTCCAATTGATTGTGTTATTTACACAGATGCCAGCAGGACGGGCTGGGGAGCTATATGTGAAAAGGACAATTCCTTTTCCCAGGGTAAGTGGTCATCCACCCAACAAGTTCTCCACATAAATATTCTGGAGTTAACTGCAGTACATAATGCATTGTACTCTCTCTGTGGAAATCTTAACCAAGCCATGTCCTGATAAAATCGGACAACAGCACAACGGTTTCATACATTTCAAAAATGGGAGGAACCGTTGTCCTCTTGAATGACATCACCTCATCCATATTTAAGTGGTGTATTAAAAGGAATATTCATTTATCTGCAACTCATGTCGCTGGTGTTAACAACACGGTGGCAGACTCACTTTCTCGAAAAGAACTTAACAAAGAATTGAGTCTACAACTGGACATTTTTGATAACATTGTTCGGAAAACAATACGACCAAATATTGATCTGTTTGCATCATACGCCAATCATAAATTGGAACGATATGTATCCTGGAAAGCAGATCCCCACGCATGGGAGACTGATGCATTTTCGTTGTCCTGGTCAAATATGATACCATATATATTTCCACCTTTCTGTTTGCTCTCTAGAATTCTAGACAAGATAACCAGAGACAAAACACCGATGAGCCTTCTAATCGCTCCTGTCTGGAAAGCCCAGCCCTGGTTTCCACTGATGCTACAGATGTTAATTGCCCGTCCATTCACTCTACCAACGGAGTGTCTGTCTCCCTCACACCAGTTACAACATCAAGTACCGAACCTACGCTTGGCCGCGTGGCTAATCTCAAACAACACTGGCAAACAAGAGGCTTTTCGGCAGAAGCTTCCAATATCCTTGCAAGTTCATGGAGGATGCGTACTGAAAAACAATACGAATCGGCATGGAACTGTTGGTCTAATTGGTGTGGTAAACAACAGGTTGATCCATTGTCTCCCGCTTTAGCAAACGTAATCAATTTCCTAGCTCACGAACATTCTCAAGGAAAGTCATATGCCACCATAAACACTTACAGATCGGCACTTTCGTCAATACTGCCAACGTTTGGAGGACATGTAGCTGGTCAACACCCCCTGGTAGTTAGACTACTTAAAGGTGTATTTAATTTAACTCCACCGATGCCTAAGTATTCCAAAATGTGGAAAGTTTCTACAGTTTTAGATTATTTGAGTTCATTGGCCGAAAACAAAGAACTTTCACTTTTGAGTTTGAGCCAAAAACTGTTATCGTTGATGGCCCTTGTGTCTGCTCAACGCTTACAAACACTGACGTGTCTAGATTTAAGATATTTTAATTTCCTTGAGGACTCTTGTGTTATAACTGTTAGGGACAGAGAACCTTAGAGCGCAAAATAACGAAACAAAGTTGTTTGTATCAACAAGAAAACCGCATAAAAAAGTGACGTCCTCAACCCTAGCTAGGTGGTTAAAGACTGTTTTAAGTGAATCAGGAATAGATGCCACAATTTTTTCTGCACATAGCTTTCGTAGTGCATCCACGTCTACGGCATTCGCCCAAGGTGTAACCCTGCAAGAAATCTTAAAAACAGCGGATTGGACAAATGTCACTACTTTCGCTAAGTATTACCTTAAGCCAGAAGAAGAAACGTCATTTGGTAAAATGGTACTCGATTCCAATATGTGAACGAAAACGATACCTTAAATATAAACGGTTACGACATCGCATGTATGGCGTTTTTTCAGTCAATTGTGTATGTATATATATATATATATTTATTTGAAAGTATTCCTAGCTTTGAACATGCTAATCCTCTGAAGACTTGTACGAATATTATGAAATAGAATTCCTAAATTATGTGAATATATGAAATATAATTGGAATTCTATGAAATAATAATGAAGTACAAGTCGAAGAGGATCCCTCCCTTTCTATTTTATAGACTGAAGTATATATACTTCAACCCAACCCAGAGTTACTATTTGGCCTATTTAATAACCACTCAGAAAAGATGGCCTGTGCTCTCTTACATGGGGTTATATACACGGGTCACCCCTCAGTGACTCATTTAAATATCAATAGAAAGCTTTGAATGCTTTTGTGGTCCGCATACCTATCACGTGGAAAGGAATGCTAATCCTCTTCGACTTGTACTTCATTATTATTTCATAGAATTCCAATTATATTTCATATATTCACATAATTTAGGAATTATACATTAAAAATTAACTATGTAAGATTTGAAACTTTTTAAAATCAACTGATATAAGAATTATGCCTTGTATTAGAAGTTTGCAGTAACACTGTGGATTGTATCTTTTTGGAGAATATTTTGTTCTGAAAAGAACCGGAAATAATAAGCATTATCTAAAAGAATATATATTTATAATGATTATCAAATTGTTTTCTAAGTACATATATGGTTTATTCCATAAATTATAATGCCAACTTGCGACATTGTGATCGAAAATAGAAACATTGATTGACAGGAGATTCATTAATACGTTTCAATTGAACGTAAAGATATTGTCATTCATCATTAATAGTAGCTCAAATTAGACACCTGCTACAGAAATGCCTAAATATCATGTCAAAAACTATCAACGGTTTAACATGTAAAGGGACATCAATTTGTTTGCGCGCTACATGTATTTTTACGATAATTCATGCTCAATGTGGTGTTGTGCAAACCACAATTATAACATTTGAAATGGTGTGGATGTTAACAGTTACATCACATTATCACAACATTATACACGTGTCTCATGAATCTAGTTCGAAATAAATTTGGTGTTGTAGTTTAAAAGAATGAAGATCTCACAATCTCGTGTCATTGTAGGCAACCCAAGTGACCTGATCTATGAGAAACGGGCGTGGTCAGGTGACTAGCTGTCTAGACTGTGATTGGACTCATGCAGAGATACACATTAATACTTAAATGATATAAATAAGAATGGCATCACTTTAAGACACTTTCTCTCCTTGACAATATAATGAACAGAGACGTTTGCGTCAAACTAGGAAATATACTTTCTCCCACGTTTTTTTTTGACCGGAATTGTTTCGTTTCCATCTCTATATCCCTCTTGCATTTCGTCATTTCATCAATACACGCTGTACTTGAAGGTTCAATTAGAAAGCTAATAACTCGTACTTGCTACTTGTTGACAACAATACGCAACAATTAAATTGACAAAGACATAACTGACTATAAATGTTGCTAAATCGGCCAGACAGCGACTTAATTGCCTTGTGTGAAGGCTAGCCACGCCTTAATTATCCACTTTATTCTATAGATGGTTGATTGGAGCCAGCAAACGAGAAGTGTTACCATGAAGACTATTTAGGATTATACAGTGGCGGCGCTACAGTGGTGTGTGTGTGTGTGGGGGGGGGGGGGGGGGGGGGGTACCGCCAACACTTTATCTGCAAATTATTTGTATTTTGTTGTTATGGTTGTTCTTGTGTGTGTTTTACGGCAATCGTATATTTTATTATTTTTATTCAATTTTTTAGAAGAATTACAAAATACCTAGCGCAATCATTATTTACTTTCAAATAAGTAAGATAAGCCTATATCTTAATAATTCGGTAGTAAATATTTTCGATATCTGCAAATGTTTTTTTTGTTAAGAGACGGGGCAAATTGTTTGGGGACAGGATTCCAGCTCCCTAGTGCAAGGCTAGGCGTTTAGCTGCCTGCGAGACTTCAAAGTACCTGTCGATCACCAACTCGGCATCGGTCCGGGAATAATCGGTGCTGGGGTCGATGATAACGGGATATCATCCGTCGGCAATGCAGCGATGCGGTTGCTTGCCGCATAGAGAAAAGAACAGATGCTTGTCGGTACCAGACCTGCTGGGCTGAGATCCGCTGTACGGTGGCTCGCTGGACTGGTTAGATTATGTGGTCGTCTATGGGTGGTTCCTATTGTATCTTCAGGACCGCTTTACCTTCATGTCATGACTGGTTGCCAATTAATCGTGATTTACGTACAGGCTATAGCTATACATTGCAGCCGGCAAACAGGAATTAACATAATTATAACCCAGGCAACGAGATATCTTGTTGATACCAATAATTTGGTGCCAGACAAAGCTCGCAACAGTGTGCCGTGACCATCATTTTCACATCGTTCAAACTCGATGGTGAAACTTGCTCGACGAATACATAAGAAACAGCTCCTTTCGCCTGAACGTGTCATCATGTACATCTTAAAAGTCTTTGGCATTGTAGCAATAACTTCAGCGATCAATGCTCAGTTTGCGACAGGTCCCTGCAAATTTTACATTTATTTATTTTTAATCAATTTCATCAATTTTATCAATTTTATCAATTTATTTTCTTCAATAATGTATTAAATTATTTCAAATTCTTTTCAATTGTTTCATTTGTTTTACAATTTTCAATTTTGTTATTTAAACAATTAGACATCAACAATTATTTATTTAAGATTTGGAACTTTTAAAATCAACTGATACCAGGAATATGCAGTGTGTTGGAAGTTTGTACTGCTACTACATGTACTACTAGTCAACTGACTAATTCACCTCTGTACAAATCAAAGGCAGTCGAATCGCGGCGCCAGACCGCACTGACTTATTGATAGATTTTTAATAGCTGAACTCCCAAGCTAACAATATCTTGCAACGATGCGCGTGCCAATTATATTGGATTAACTACGGCTGGTTCGTGTCTCCCATTAGTACATCACAAAACAGCCGTATTGTAAACATAGGTGCCCGTAAGGCCAACAGCGTTGCCTGCTTCATTAGGGGCTTTCCATTTAGAGGGAGGGAGTGGTACAATTCACCTTTTCGGGCCACTTTCCTCTGAAACTACGTAATACAAGTACATCGATACAACCGACTTTCTTAAGTTTCGTGTTTTTTTGGCAATGAAATAAACTTTGCGCAGCGGCCCAAATTTATTTTACCGTATAATAACCGTTTATTATACATGTAGATGGTTGTTAAAACCATCAAACAGCGAGTGCTGTCATAATTATCGCTCATTGCTCAATTTGAAGAGACGCTGATATGTAATCTAGGCAACAATATTCTTTGCTGATGCCCATACTTTCTGCTGCGACCATCACCTCTCAATTCGCATCATTCGACCTCAGGGGTGCAATTTTCTAGACGGGTGTACGAGAAACATATCCGCTCTAGGCCATCATCTCGTGTCATCATGTACTTCTTCGAAGTCTTTGGCATTGTAGCAATAACTTATTACGACTATTAATGCAAGCCAAGCATCCATCAATCAAAGTCGCGCTCCCCCTAATAAGCCACGCAACGCGAATAATAAAGTCCCGCGCGCGATGAATAAACGCCACACAATGAATACAAGTCCCGCGAATATATGACGAATATATACCCCAAAACCAGAGCTAATGTGCTTGACGAAGCACAGATATCAGCCTAAATATTCCTTTGAAAGGTTTGGTGAACCGACTCGCACTGACCACTTGGTGACTACCACTCCCAAATTGCAAAGGCATATAACCAAGTTTGACTGAAATCGGCTAAAGAATATAGAAGAAAATACATGTTATATGCTTCAATACAATGACGTCCACTGACCATTAGTTGACCATTGGCCAAATTAATTAGATCAAGACTGTGGGAGAAGCATTTCGTTAATTTAACAGAAATGACCCCTACTGACCATTAAGTGACCAATGGCCAAATTCTGATCCCTACTGACCATTAGATGACCATTGGCCAAATTAATTGGACCAAGACTGTAGGAGAAGAAGCATTTTGTAATTTTAAAGAAAATGACCCCTGCTGACCATTAGGTGACCATTGGCCAAATTATCGGTGTACACCCTATATAAGGCTTGGTCCAGAAATATAACTGACCAAGTTGACATGAATTGGATCAAAACTTTGGGAGAAAAAGCATTCCCTAATTTTGAAGAAAATGACCCCTACTGACCACCGGGTGACCACTGGCCAAATTCTGTGGACAACTTTTATAGGGCTTGCTCCAGAGATGTAACTGACCAAGTTTGACAATAATTGGACCAAGACTGTAAAAAAAGAAGCATTTTGTAATTTTGAAGAAAACGATCACTAGTGACCACTAGGTGACCTTTGACCACACATGCTGGTCACTACAGATATTACTCGGGTCAAGGAAGATCCTGTCAAAATTTGGCTGAAATCGGTCAAGGAATTTTGCAGATATTGTATTGTTTGTAAGCGTTTGCCAGAAGAAATAAAGAAGAAATAAAGGCGACGAATACAATAATATATATCAGCCTGCTTCGCGCGGCTGACATAAAGAAAGGCGACGAGTGCATATACATGAAAAACATTAAAATGGGATACAATGTATGATTATTGTTTATCTAAAAACCGATTAAAAAAATACTAAAAATATAAAAATGAACTGTGCAGCGTGGTGACCGCGAATGACTAGCACACCTTAATTAAAACACGCACCTTCTAAACAGAGAATCACAATTGGTACATTTCGTTTTTAGCACTCTACTTATCCTAGACACCTCAATCTTAAATTATCTCAGGCGAATATACAACCAGACGTAACTTTATTATCAAGACAAATTTTTATTTTTTGTCATATCCACGAAAGTAAATTATATCAACGAGGTGAAGAGAAAGTACATTTTGTGGTGATAATTAAGGTTGGAATTACGCAGCTTTAACACATTTCTAATATATCAATGACGCAGAGATCTACTGTTTGTTTACCACATTAAGAAAGCAAAATGAAAATTAAACAAAAAACATGTTCGATTAAAATGCATACAAATAACAAAGACACCAAAATACACTTAAAAATGTAAACAACAATTGGAAATAAGGTTACAGAGGACAGAAATGTCCATTTTCAAGAATACATAACAAGAAACTTGCATTGCATAGTTCTTTTATGATGGAACGTCAACAATAATTTTGAGGTCCGATGTTGATTTATAACTTTCATTGGATTTGAAAGTGTTTTATTTGTGTGGTGCACCTTTTTCAATTCATTGTGAATCCGTTAAATATTGTATAATATAAAATTATGACTGTGTGTAGATTTCTAAAAAAACGTTAGAGTTCCTTTAAAACGTTAATACATGTAACTCTCCTTTGAGTTAATCTCGCCACCAATGTGGTAAAATAATACGTCATGTCATGACTGGTTTCCAATTAATCGTGACCCACGTGAAGGCTATAGCCAAACACTAAACAAAAGTTGATTACAGCCGGTAAACAGGAATTAACATAATTATAACCACGGCAACAAGATCTCTTGTTGAAACCCATAATTTGGCGCTCGAGAAAATATCGCAACTGTCAGCCGCGACCTAGCCTTGTGCAAGGCGTTCGTCGTTATCCGTCTAAAATCAACGCCGCGCGCTGCTCTTAGCAGTGCAAAAATACAGCGCGAACAGCGACCTCACCCGGCCACTTTGCAAATCAACTGAAGACTACCGAACGCCTTGTTTCAACCATCCGTGCGAGGTTTCGGGGGTGGTGCTTATTATGCTAACACCATAAGCTAACATTCACACGAGAGGCATGTGTAATATGTATAGAACTGTGTTTGGGGGTCACAATTCGTCACCGACACCACGAACTGACACCCAGTGGTCGCCGTTACAAAAATAAAATTCGGAGAAAAACGCTTTTAAAGGTTTGACACGAGTTTACTTAGTCAACAAATCCGTCTACTTGGGGGATTTTGGTATCATTAAACGTAACAATTCGTTAACTGCTGAAACACAATTTTTATATTGTGAAAATATGGTTAGTTAATTAATAATTAAATGATTAAGACGGGTGCCAGTTCGTGAAAACGAAAACTGTCGCGTTTTCGGAGAGTGCGCGCATACATTGCAGTGAGTGAGTGCCAGTTCGTGAAAACGAAAATTGAGGCGTTTGCGGGGAGTGCGCGCACACAGTGCCGGGTGCCAGTTCGTGAAAACGAAAACTGTCGCGTTTTCGGGGAGTGCGCGCACACAGTGCTCGGGTGCCGCCGTGTTGACAACATCGAGTTCTATTTATTTCGTAGACAAACGTGATACGTATACACGGCGTGATACAACATTGCCCTGGGTACGTTGTATAGACAGTGCCAGTTCGTGAAATCTTTTTCACAGCGCGCCTCCGCAATTTCGTTTTCACGAACTGACACTGAGTGCAGTGTCACTTCGTGGAACCGAAAAACGACAGAATGGACTAATTTCTGCAAAACTCCCCAATAAAAATTAGCAAATTAACATGATTTAAGAAAAAACAATTTCGCCATGTTATACTTCATGGCACAAAATGATATATTCAGCAATAAAAACAATTTCGAATTTTTTGAATTTTTTGTACACATGTGATGCAGAGGGTGCCAGTTCGTGGTGTCGGTGACGAATTGTTTGTCTAATGGTATGAGCATATCAATAGACCTTCCCTGGATACTAACATCAAATTTTAAAGCGTTCTGGCATATCCACACCAACGGTTGCACTTAGGCGCCCACTTTCTCTGAAATGACGTAGGCCTACACTACCATTTTTTTTTAGGAAAACAATTATAATTGCGATGAAATAAACTGCGCGGCAGCACAATGTAGAAGGGGATGCAACTCCGCAACCCCCCTTCTCTATCCGCCACTGTTAATTATAAATGGTTGTTAAAACCATCTAACAGTGGGTGCTGCCATGAAGACCATATTCTGGCCTCTTTGTACATCCGCACCCGATGAAGCAGAAAACGCTGCTAGCCTTTACGGTCTCGTTGGCTGACTTGGAAACATAAAGTCGGCCAGCAATGTCACGGTAAACTTAATTGTTCGCCTTTGTTTGCATAAGTTGCGTTAACCATGGCGCATGCTTTTTGTTTGGCTCTGATAATTCTCAGCATTTTTGCTATTTCCAGCTCCTTACCTATTGCAATTTATATATCACATGAAAGAGCTCTCTCTACTGATCACACAAGCTCCTTTCTACTTCGAAATGTTGATCATGGAAGCAGTTTTTGGACTGAGTTTGTGCCTGATTTCCAGCCTTCTTTACCAGTTCTTCAAGAAAGCTGTACGACTCACTGCACGCATGACCGGCCCTACAACCAAGCTGATGATAGCATTCTTTGTGTCACTGCTAACACTAACAGCCTTTGTGATACTGCAACCAGCCTTTGTTCTCAACATGCAGCTGGTTATTGGGCAAAGCTAAACCCATTGTGGCTGAATTCAAGAGAGAAGACAAGTACATGTACCAGAAAACGTAGTAAGTTTGGGAAAGCGCCATCCAAGTATTATCCCAATTCTACTTCCACATTTAACCTAACTTTATCTGGTTGCGGGGACGTTGAAAGCAATCCTGGTCCCATCAAGGATCCCTGTGGTAGATGCAGTCGGCATGTTAACCAACGATCGCTACTATGTGAAGACTGTAATAAGTACTGGCATCAGAAATGCATCCCTGACATGTCGATTATTCTCTACAATGAACTGATATCTAGTACCATCGACTGGTTCTGTCCTGGTTGCACCCATCTCCAAGGCCTGCCATTTGCATCATGTAGTGACACTTCATTTTGCGAGATGTTCAGTGACTTGGATGGTGGTATCATTGATAACACGACTAATGATTTACCAGCCAACTTCCCACCGACGCACTTGCCTAAAAGTGAAATTTCTGGTCTACTACTCAATGCTCGGACCATCCGCAATAAGCAACATGACCTGCAATCTTATCTTCAACTTTATCCTGTGGACATTGCTATCATCACAGAAACATGGATGTCAGCTGAGGACATTGACCCGTTTGCTAGTTTGCCTGGTTATTCAATTATTCGTCGTGATCGTAATAGTAGAGGTGGAGGTATAATGGCTCTTGTAAATGATTCATTATTACCAACCCATCTTACAAATTTCCACTGTGACATTGAATTAACATGGCTGTCTCTAACATTCAACCGCACAAACTGGTTGATTGGCATTGTATACCGTCCACCAAACTCAGACGTGTCTTTCTTCGATAAGCTGCAAGAAGCATGTGACATGGTGCAACCTACTCTCCATGGCTATGAAGGAGCCATCATCCTGGGTGACTTTAACATAGACTGGAGCATGGAATCTTACTCAATGTTCAATTTACAAGAATTAACCAACTCCATCGGATTTACGCAGCTGGTTGATGAGGTCACTCGTCAATCCAATACCGACTTATCATCTGGGACCATTATTGATCTTGTTTTCTCTAATCGACCAGAGAAATTTGGAACTGTCAAAACCATCGCTAATCCAGTCAACAGTGATCATCATGCGGTGTATTTTGAATTTTCAGCAAATAGAACACCCATACAACCCCAAGTTTTGCGCTCTTTTCTACAATATAAGAAAGCTGACTTTGCCCATCTGGAGATGCTGTTGCATCTTGCCCCTTGGTCCGCCTTCCTAGATGATGGCAATCCCAATGCATCTTGGGAAGGATTCAATGACATTCTTGATGCGGCTATTCGAGACAGCGTGCCACGATTGAAACGCCGTCGCAGGAATACACCTTGGATCACTATAGAACTAAAACAACTCATTCGTTCTAAACACCAACTGTTTAGAAAAGCCAAACACTCCAACTCGGCATCTGCATGGCTGCAATATAAGCAATTACGTAATAAAGTCAAAAACACGATGAAAGTTACGTACCGGAACTACGTCAACCGTTTATTTGCTTCAGATGACAACAAACGAAGCTTTTGGTGCTTCGTTCACGACCAAAGGAAATCCAAAAGCCCACCTGCTCTCCAATCTGCAACAGGTAAACTCATGCATAAACCTGCTGAAATTGCTCATGCATTCAACACTCTGTTTACTTCAATCCACTCCCCTGCTGTAACCTGCCATGATTCACCACCTGCCTGTTCTCTCCTGATTCCGGACCTTCCCCAAACTTCAATCAGCCTAGGATGGCTGACAAAGTGCCTGTCCTCATTGTCCCCATACAAAGCGCCAGGCCCTGACTCCATTTCACCAACCATTCTCCAAACGGTTGCGTCTTCAATCGCTCCGCCTTTACTACGGGTAATGAATTCATCACTTGCAAGTGGGTGTTTACCATTGGATTGGAAGCTATCACAAATCACTCCTGTTTTTAAAACTGGCAGTCGCACCGCCATCAAGAACTATCGACCAGTCGCCCTAACTTCTGTGGTCTGCAAGATCCTCGAAAAAGCCGTGGCAGAGAACATCAAAAACCATGTGAGTTCTCTCTGCCTTGGAAATGAAGAACAGCATGGTTTTACAGCCCACAAATCCTGCGTTACACAACTTACAAACACAATTCATGACTGGGCATATATTCTTGACGCGCCACGCCCACCTCGAATTGACATTATTTTTCTTGATTTTAGTAAAGCATTTGATCGCATGCCTCACCACATTCTTCTAAAGAAGTTGGCCCGTAACTTCAACATTAGGGGTACTACATGGAATTGGCTGAAATCCTTCCTTACTGGCCGGCAGCAACGGGTTATGTACCGTGGTAGTGCCTCCTCTTGGGAACCAGTTACGTCAGGAGTTCCTCAGGGAAGTGTACTTGGCCCTCTACTCTTCAATCTCTTCATCAATGACATATCCAATAACCTGAGGACCACATCACGTCTATTTGCAGATGATACTATAATTTACAACCCAATACAATCTCAACATGATGAACTTGCTCTCCAGACCGACATCACTGAACTCGGTCGATGGAGTGATTCTAATGGTATGGAACTCAATATCAACAAATGTAAAGTTATGCATATGTCACGTTCAAAATCGCTAAGCCATTTACCTGTATACAGTCTGCATGGTTCTGGTCTTGATGTTGTTTCAACATACAAGTACCTTGGCATCACTATCAACAACACATTAACTTGGACTGATCATGTAAATTCCGTGGTGTCCAAGGCAAACCGTACCCTTGGGTTCATCTGGCAAGTCGCTGGTGGGACATCTACAACAGCCCTTCGATCCCTTTATATGTCCCTCGTCCTACCAATCTTAGAGTATGGGTTGCCCGCCTGGTGCCCATACACCTCATCATTATCAGCCAAACTAGAGAGCGTCCAACGTCGTGCAAGCAGGATGTGCCTGAAACAACAGAGAGGTTCCATGCCATACGATGACCGCCTAAAAGCCCTCAACTGGATCAACCTCACTAATAGGAGACAAAAACATGTGGTCACCTTCACAATTAAATCCTTGTATAGACTCATTGACTGCCATTCACTTAAGTCTAACACGATTATCAATGCCCGCCACCAAGACGTCATAACATTTAACCATCACTATGCGAGAACTCTAGCCCTCAAGAACTCCCCAATACATTTATTTCCTCGTATTTGGTCCAGCTTGCCCACTCACATCAAAGACTCTGTTGTTTTAGACAGCCTTCAGTGTTTTTGTAGAAATCTGTTATCCCATTTCCATGATTAATTAACAGCTCGATTTGTATTCTCAACCTGCTTATAATTATACTCCCACTGGAAAATTGATAATGATAATTCCACATCCATCTGCTGTTTACATGCCAAAACTAAAGCTTTAATTTAAAAATTTTATTTTTTATTTTTTATTATTTGTTTGTACATGTACTTTAATTGTCTTACTTGTTCATCAAACTGCTTGTTGTCTGCTTGTTTGTGAAATGTTGGTTGGGTGTTGTTTGCTCTATGGGGGTATTTATCTGGTTGGGTCTTGTTTGATTTGGTATTGTATACTCTGCAATTGCGGATTCTGACGAGGAACATTTGTCAACGGTTGGTCGCTGTTGCCTGGTACTCGTGCTCAAAACGTGTGAGTGGGGTGCCGGGCAATGTCGACCAATTGATGGGTGTTCCTTGTGCGAACTTAACCTTGGTAGTATGGCTGTCTGTTTGTGTTGACTGATAACATGTACACTTAATTAACGTTATTCTTGTTTATGTCCTTTTAGTTTTTTTATTTTTTTTGTTTTTTTTTGTTTTTTTTGTTTTTTTATGTTTTTTTTTATTGCTTTATTGATTATTGCTTATTGATTTGTATTTATTTATTGCATTTCTATTTTATATTGAAATTCATTTGTTTACTTTTATATTATTGTATATACACATATAGATATATTTATTTATTGTATGATTCCTCTCTGTGACTGGACCAACAAGCTTTCGGGCTACAGTGTTTGAGTACACTTTTGTTGATCCTGGCCATCACAGATTGGTTTATATGTTTTGTTTGTCTTCATCCTTTATCCCCCTCCCTCTTAGTCTTAACCGTAAAGGTATACTGTTCCCTATGTATTGTTTGCTTGTTCTATTGGCCGAATAAAGAATAAGAATAAGAATAAGAATAATTTACAACTAAGTGGGGATATTAACTATTTAACTTCGAGTATCATTTAATATTAATATTCTCTATCGGTCACTGTTCATTATAGATGGAGGACCCGTACTCAGTTTTAAGAGACGCTGATATGATGTAACCTAGGTGACAATATTCTTTGCTGATGCCTATACTTGCTGCTGCAACCATTACTTCTCAATTCGCATCATTCGACCTCAATGGTGCAATTCTCTACACGGGTGTACAATAAACATATCCTCCCTAGGCCATCATCTGAACGTATCATTATGTACTTCTTCAAAGTCTTTGGCATTGTAGCAATAACTTCAGCGATCAATGCTCAATTTGCGTCAGGTCCCTGCCAGTCTCGGCTCTTTATCGAATGCTCTTGCCCGCCGCAGTGGCAATTGTGGGGAAAGGAGTGTTATCACCTCACCCCTCGGGTAGTGCAAAGTTGGGATGAGGCCAAGTCGGCTTGCCAAGACATGGGAGGCAAGATGGCCGCTCCTCGCTCGCTCGATGAAATGAACTTTATGGCAGATATGGCGCGAAAAGTGAACATATACTACAAAGCCTGGATCGCTTGTAATGACAAGGAGGTTGAAGGAAATTGGGAGTGTGACGGTCAGGAAGGAAGCGAGCCATTCTTGGGATGGGGTGACGGGGAACCAGATAATCTACACGGTGATCAAGATTGCGCTCAACTAACAGAGAAATTCAATGACAGAATGGCGGACCGTGACTGTGACGATATGAGTCTCCAATTGGCTGTTTGTGTTCGTCGAGCTGCTTGCACTCACAGCCTAATCCAACTCCGTCAATAATGCATCTCTACCGACACCCACGATCGCGTTCCTAACTCAACCTGCCTCCTCGACCCCAGAATCATGACAGAGCCTTGGTGTCGAACGTCTCATGCGTCCGTCTGTAACTCAGCCTGCGTCTAGGTGCACGGACTCCTGAAGAAGGAAAAACTATAATTATGCTAGCTAAACAAAACTGCACCAGTCTGGGTAACACGCACACGTATCGGCTTGCCATTAAAAAAGACAACTAAGATGATGTCTTCAAATCTGAACTTGAACTCGAACTTGCTACAAAAAACTGTTTACAACAAAACATTCACTGCATCAAAAGTGTACAGGTTATAATCCTGTTTCTACTTTAAACTTTAACGTCCGGAAAATTAAAGAATGAAACAAAAATCTGGTTATTTTGGGGTGCATCAGCCTCTCATGAAAACAAATGTAACAATTATATGCAAACATAACTTTCTTAAAAATTAAAAACACCACTATTTGCAACAAAATATTCACTGCATTGAAAATGTAAAATGTAACACTGTTTCTACTATAAGCAAGGTAAGCGAAAGTTTCGCTCCATTTTCTTTATATAAAGTTCTGCTTGTAAATTCGCCTGAGATAATTTAAGATTGATGTGTTTAGGATCAGTAGAGTCCTAAAAACGAAATGGAAATTCTCTGTTTAACAATCGTTGTTTTGTAATACACAGTGACATTTTCTATGAGGAACATACTTGTGGTTTCAATATATAGGTAATGATTGATTAACCGTATTCAATATTTTTCTTTAAATTATTGTTCAAATAATTGTGCAACTTTATATTCCTTTTAAATGCATTAAAATTATAAAATTTGACATCCATTTTAAATGTTAACATTGTCATTCGTTCTATGCTTTTTAGACGAATGAGGGCGCTGTTGCTGTGACGTCATTTCTTTTCGGAGTATAACAATTAGCTGTAACATTGAAGTTTCTGCCGAGTGACGTCACATTTTTGCTATACTCACAGATATTGTCATTCTTTATTAATTGTAGCTCAAATTAGACACCTACTACAGAAATGCCCAAATATCATGTCAAAAACTATCAACGGTTTCACGTGTAAAGGAACATCAATTAGTTTGGTTGCTCAATGTGGTGTTGTACAAACCACAATTGTAACATTTCAAATGGTGTGGATGTTAACAGTTACATTACATTTACGATACATTATTACAACATTTTACACGTGTTTGTTAGGCCTACAACTATGAATTGTTGTTATGTCAAGAATCTAGTTAATAAATTTGGTGTTGTAGTTTAAAAGAATGAAGATCTCACAATCTCTTGTCATTGTAGGCAACCCAAGTGACCTAAGGTGATCTATGAGAAACGGGCGTGGTCAGGTGACTAGCTGTCTAGACGTTGATTGGACTCATGCAGAGATACAAAGGATATAAATATAAATGAATATATATAAATAATATAATATAATATGAATTGTTTCATTTCCATCTCTATATCCCTCTTGCATTTTGTCATGGTCACTTTCTGTCAACCTGTGTATACATATATTTTTAAGTAAATCATTACTATAGGCAATGAATTTTATCGTTCTGTGTCCTTGGTGATTTTATTAACGAATTAGTATACGGTGAATACACGCTGTACTTGAAGATTTAATTAAAAAGTTAATAATACTTCGTGCTAGATCTTGACAACAATGCGGTACAATTAAATTGACAACTGACGTGACTGACAGACTATTTATGTTGCCAAATCAGCCAGAAACGGCAAGGCTAGCCACGAACTTATTAAAACTGTCCACTCCATTTTATTGATGGTTGGTTGGAGCCAGCAAACACAAAAGTGTTACCATGGAGACTATTTTCAGAGATTTAGTGGCATGCACCATATAGACATATAATAAACGCTAAACACGATGTATTGATCACCGCAGAAATACGTTACAGGTCAGCGCGCCGATGAAAACAATACGCGCTGACACTGCACAGTAGCATACAAGACTGCGCACGCGATCATCGTTTTTACCGGCGCGGTGTACGTATTATGACGCGTTTTTATGACAGTTTCCGAATGTCCGCCCCGATCTATACTTGTATCGTTGTAGTCATTGTTTTGAAAATAGGCTGCGGCACAGAACACACGCGTGTTGCGAACGTGCGCCCTCTCCGTGCACGCCACGCACGCGTTGAGCGTTTTGCATACTTGCACATTCCATACACGGATCAATTTTCAGAACAGTTTTGAAAAAGTATGTCATGTCAGGCCCGTACGCAAAACGAATGGTGGATTATCAATAATTTAGCGGTAAAAACACAGTAGAAACTATATTTTTGGTAAATTTTATGAAACTAAATAATGCACTTCAAAAATGATTGGAGTCAACCGCCTCCCAAGAAAATCAAACTGTAAATTATTCTCTCTACACTCTTACAAGTCACATTTGCTCTACGGCTATAAAACGGCGGCCGTAACATCCCGAAATCGAGATTAAAGCGCGGAGTTAAAGCGTGGGATTAAAGCGCGGAGTTATAACTGTTTTCATTTCTAGGTTCGCCGTAGCAATTAGACACGCCGTAGCCATGCCGTAAAGCGGTTCCACGGCGACCATACGTCGGGCGTACAGTGGCCTTGAGTTTGCCATGCGTTAGTCTGGCCGCACGGTCGCCGTATGGTCCCCCTGCGGCCGCCCTGCGGAGTCTTGCGGCGTCTTGCGGCGCCTTGCGGCTAGCTTGCGTCTGCCTTGGTATTTGTCAAAAACCTACGGCCGCCGCAGGGACGCCCTAAGGCGACCGTGCGCCATCACTTCAAAGCCCGTACGGCAGCCGCAGGTTTTCTGTCTCCACAAATTCAAAATACGCCGACGTGCGACTACCCTAACATTATGTGACTGCTATAGTATGTGACCGTAGAAATGCTGCGGCGGCCCTATAATTGCTATTGGCCGTAGATATTTTAGACCCCACAGCCGCCGCGGCAAATGTGACTTAGGCTTTAATTGAAATGGTAGATGAAAAATGTGGGAAATAATTTAGGTATAGGTAGGCCTCTATTACCATATCTATAAGAGCGAGGTGGAAATAATGCCATCGGAAACATGAAAATTAAGCTTTTGTTGTACCTGAAAGACCTTTACCTTCGACTGAACTTTTGAAGCTAAATTTCGCCAACAATGCGGTACGACTATACGCAATTTAAGGCCATGACTGCCCGACTGTTTACGCTCCCAAGTCAGCCAGCATCCAGCGAACTCGTAAAGGAGAGTTTCGCCATCGAGGTCGAATGACGGTCGCGGAAATGGCGGAATTAAAAGAAGTGGCTGCGGTTTCTGTCTGACGCAAGATATGGATATCAACATTTATGTACATTATTTCAGCGTCCGTTAGAATTGAGAAAAGGGACGAAAACATAGTCTTCATGGTAACACTTTTATATTTGCTGGCTCCAATCCACCATTAATAAAATGGAGTGGACAATTTTAATAAGTGCGTGGCTAGCCTTGCCGTTTCTGGTTGATTTGGCAACATAAATAGTCAGTCAGTGACGTCAGTTGTCAATTTATTTGTACCGCATTGTTGTCAAAATCTAGCACGAAGTATTATTAACTTTTTATTTAAACCTTCAAGTACAGCGTGCATTCACCGTATACTAATTCGTTAATAAAATCACCAAGGACACGGAACGATAACATTCATTGCCAGAGATTGTGAGATCTTCATTCTTTTAAACTACAACAGCAAATTTATTAACTAGATTCTTGACATAACAACAAGTAATAGTTGTGGGCCTAACAAACACGTGTAAAATGTTGTAATAATGTATCGTAAATGTAATGTAACTGTTACCATCCAAACCATTTGAAATGTTACAATTGTTGTTTGCACAACACCACATTGAGCAAAAAAATTAATCGTATTCCCTTTACACGTGAAACCGTTGATAGTTGTTGACATGATATTAAGACATTTCTATAGTAGGTGTCTAATTTGAGCTACAATTAATAAGGAATGGCAATATCTTTAAGTTAACATTAAACGTATTAATGAATCTCCTGTCAATCCTGTCTCATGGGTCACAATGTCACAAGTTGGCATTATAATTTATCGAATAACCCTTATATGTATGTGAACCAGAAAACAATTTGATAATCAATATAAATATATATTCTTTTTGATAATGCTTATTATACCCGGTTCTTTTCGGAACATTCTCCAAAAAGATACAATCCACAGTGTTACTTCAAATACGAGGCATAATCCTTGTATCAGTTGATTTTAAAAAGTTTCAAATCTTACATAGTTAATTTTTAATGTTTAATTTCAAATGCATTAAAAAAATTAAACATTGACAACTATTTTTAAAAAAATAAGAAATTGAGAAAAAAATTATGAAATTGAGAAAATCTATAAACCAATCTAAAAATTGTTTTGTCATTTTGAAGAGTATAGCAAAAATGTGACGTCGCTCAGCAGAAACGTTGATGTTACAGCTAATAGTTATACCCCGAAGACAAATTATTTTGGTATTCTGTGGTTTGTTTTTGAGAAATTTCACTGAGAAATTGTTGTGTTCACAATTTAAACAAAAACCACCAAACTGAACACTGCCCTCCTAAAATGACGTCACAGCAACAGCGCCCTCATTTGTTAAAAAAAGCATAGAACGAATTGCAATGTTAACATTTAAAAATGATGTCAAATTGTTTAATGTTAATACATTTTAACGGAGTATAAAGTTCTAAAAAAATTAACATGTTATTAATCGCATGAATCCTTTAAAGGGAAATATTGAATAAGGTTAATCACATTACCTACATTTTAAAATCACAAGTATGTTCCTCATTGAAAATCGCGTGTATTACAAAACAAGGATTGTTAAACAGATAATCACAAGTTGTACATTTCCTTTTTAGCTCTTTACTGATTCTGAACACATCAATCTTAAATTATCTCAGGCGAATATACAAGCAGACATATAAACTTTATATCAAGAACAATCCTTTCTTGTTTTCATATCCAAGAAAGTTCATTATATCCACGAGGTGAAGATAAAGTACATTTCGTGGTGATAATTAAGGTTGCAATTACGCAGCTTTAACACATTTCTAATAATTTAATGACACAGAGTCCTACTTTTTTTACCAATGTAAGAAAGCGAAATGCAAACAACTAACATGTTAGGCCTGTTCGATCAAATTCCATTTTAATCCAATTCCTAATTCTAGGTTGAAATGAGAGCGAAACATTCGCTTACCTAGCTTATACTTTATACCTCGGCCGCCGGTTGTAGTAGAAACAGTGTTACATTTTACATTTTCAATGCAGTGAATATTTTGTTGCAATTTGTTTTATTTTTAAGAAAGTTATGTTTGCATATAATTGTTACATTTGTTTTCATGAGAGGCTGATGCACGCAGAAATAACCAGGTTTTTGTTTCATTCTTAAATTTTCCGAACGTTAAAGTTTAAAGTAGAAACAGGATTATAACCTGTACACTTTCGATGCAGTGAATGTTTTGATGTTAAAAGTATTTTGTAGCAAGTTCAAGTTTAAGTCTTAATTGTCTTGTTCATGGCAAGCCGATATGTGTGCGTGTTACCCAGGCTGGTGCAGTTTTGTTTAGCTCGCATATATTTGTCCCTTCTTCGTGAGTCCGTGTACCTATAGACATAGGCTGAGTTACAGACGGACGCATGAGACGTTCGACACCAAGACTCTGTCATGATTCTGTGGTCGAGGAGGCAGGTTGAGTTATGAACGCGATCGTGGGTGTCGGTAGAGATGCTTTATTGACGGAGTTGGATTAGGCTGTGAGTGCAAGCAGCTCGACGAACACAAACAGCCGAGTGGGGATTCATATTGTCACACTCACGGTCCGCCATTCTGTCATTGTGTTCAGCCGCTATTCGAACGCAATCTTCATGTTGATAATTATTTGGTTGCCTATCACCCCATTCCAGGAATGGCTCGCTTCCTTCCTGACCGTCACACTCCCAAGTTCCTTCAACCTCCTTGTCATTACAAGCGATCCAGGCTGAGTAGTCGATGTCCACCTTTCGCGCCATATCTACCATAAAGTTCAGTTCATCAAGCGAGCGAGGAGCGGCCATCTTGCCTCCCATTTCTTGGCAAGCCGACTTGGCCTCATCCCAAGTTTGCTCCACCCGAGGAGTGAGGCGATAACACTCTTTTCCCCACAATTGCCAGTGCGGCGGGCAAGAGCATTCGAGAACGAGCCGAGACTGGCAGCGACCTGACGCAAATTGAGCATTGATCGCTGAAGTTATTGCTACAATGCCAAAGACTTCGAAGAAGTACATAGTGCCACTTTCAGATGATGGTCTAGAGAGGATATGTTTCTCGTACACCCGTCTAGAAAATTGCACACTGAGGTCGAATGATGCGAATTGAGAAGTGACCGTTGTAGCAGAAAGTATGGGCATCAACAAGGGATATTGTTGCCTAGGTTACATATCAGCGTCTCTTCTAATTTAGTAATGAGCGACAATGATGACAGCACTCGCTGTTTGATGGTTTTAACAACCATCTATAATAAATAGTGGAAGGGGGGGGGGGGGGGGGGGGGGGTGGGTTGCGGGGGTTGTAACCCCTCCCGTTGGGCCGCTGCGCAACGTTTATTTCATTGCAAAACAAAACACGAAACTTTCGTATGTCGGTTGTACGATGTACATATTACGTAGTTTCAGAGGAAAGTGGCCAGAACACTATACGAAAACTTTTTTTTTTTGGGGGGGGGGGGACAACGACGTCACAGTATTGTTATTCATATGTTTTGACTGTGAAGTAAAAGTCGGTTGGTCGGTCGACAAAAATACACATCTATGGGGGAAAACTTACAGCCGTATGGCTATTAAATTAAAGGTAGGATACACCATTGGTAATTGCTTTAATTTATCATGAATTATCATGAATGGGTGGATTTGGGGGGTTGTATTTTATTGTAAATATCGTTTAATTTACCTGTCTGGAGTTTTACAATCATTGATGCCAAGAAAAAGCAAGAAAAATGGCGTTCATTTTTACCTGCCGTCGAGCAGTTGTTCTTGTTTTTTGTTTTTGTTTTTTTAGCGATTGCCGAATGTTTAAATTACAGGATATTTAGCGCAATCATTTTGTTGGATGCCTAGAATCATTATTTACTTTCAAATAAGTAGGATATTTGCACAGCCTTCAGAAACATGTCTATAAAACTGATGAATTCAACACTCAATGTGTTGAATTCATCAGTTTAATGGTGAAAATTCCAACTTTTAAAGAGTAGTCACTGACCGCATATACTTATAAAGTGTTGATTCAACGCTTTAGTTTTTAGCGTGTATAATCTAACATCCATTAACTCACCTTGCTCAATATTGGCTTGGCCATGAGCGGTATTGAATTTTGCATAAGCGCTATATGTAACCCAAGGCAACCACAATGAATTATTAACCGATAGCACTTACAATGTTGTAAATAATGCAATGTTTGACAGATACTAACATATTAAAGCAAATTACCTTGATAATATTATTATAATGTGCCGGTGGGATGACATGAATTACCACACCATAGCTTAGGAGAGCCCACCTTCTGCTAATTCCAGTGCAGAACGCCATGCCGTTGACGAACCGGTCCGTTCATGCTGTCGTGAATACCGTACTACATTTGTACTGGATGTCAGCTGCATGCGCTACCTAATACCTCCGTCACCCTTATTCGGAATCAGCAAGAAACAAGCAGAACCAACCGGAATAATATGGGTGACAATTGGGGCAAACAAGGACAACCGCAAAGTTAAAGTAAAGCAAAAGGTCGAATGATGTGAATCAATTATTTTCAAATAACTGTTATTAAAAAAAAATTGAGATTAACAATTAACTATGCAACTGCAAGATTTGAAACTTTTAAAATCAACTGATACAAGAATTATGCCTGGTATTAAAAGTTTGCAGTGACACTGTGGATTGCATCTTTTTAAAGAATATTTGATTCTGAAAAGAACCGGATACAATAAGCATTATCTAATAGAATATATATTTATATTGATTATCACATTGACCGTTTCACGTGTAAAGGGACATCAATATGTTTGGTTGCTACATGTATTTTTGCGATAATTCATGCTCAATGTGATGTTGTGCAAACCACAATTGTAACATTTCAAATGAAATAGATGTTAACAGTTACATCACATTGTCACAACATTATACACGTGTCTTAAGAATCTAGTTCGAAATAAATTTGGTGTTGTAGTTAAATAGAATGAAGATCTCACAATCTATTGTCAATGTAGGCAACCCAAGTGAACTAAGGTGATCTATGAGAAACGTGCGTGGTCAGGTGACTAGCTGTCTAGACTGTGATTGGACTCATGCAGAGATACAAATGAATACATAATAATAAACGATATAAATAAGAATGGCGCCCCTTTAAGACACTTTCTCTCCTTGACAATATAATGAACAGAGAAGTTTGCGTTAAATATACTTAATCCCTTTCTCCCCGCTTTTATTCCACCGGAATTGTTTCATTTCGATCCCTATATTCCTTTTGAATTTTGTCATGATCACTTTCGGTCAACCTGTGAATTTTTTTAATAAGTAAATAATTACAATAGGCAATGAATTTCATCGTGTTGTGTATTTTCGTGAGTTGGAAAACATTAACGAATTAACGAATCATTAACGAATTAGCATACGGTTAATACACGCTGCACTTTTAGGTTCCACTAGAAAGGCTAGCCACGCACTTATTGTCCACTCCATTTTATAGATGGTTGATTAGAGCCAGCAAAAGGAATGTGTTACCATGGAGACTATTTTCTCGTCGCTTTTCTCAATTCTAACGGACGCTGAAATAATGTACATAATTGTTGATATCTATATTTTGCGTCAGACAGAAACTCGTCACTTTCTTCCGCGACTGTCCTTCGACTTCAGTGGCGAAACTCTCCTTTACGAGTTCGCTGGATGACTTGGAAACCTATTCATAGATGTACCGCATTGTTGGCGAAATTTAGCTTCAAAAGTTCAGTCGAAGGTCAAAGTCTTCTGGGTAAAACAAAAGGGTAATTTTACATTTTTTATCTCGCTTTTATAGATATTGTGATAGAGTCCTACCAATACCTCAATGATTTCCCACATTTTCAATTGAATGAAAAACAATTCGATTTGTGGCTTGATATTTGACCGCATCTCATCTGTTTATTATGAGCCTGGAGTGGAATTGACCCAGAATTCGGGTTCTATGTGACCTAATGATTCTCAGGATCAATTTCTCTATCAATCAATACTCTGAAAGGTATTAGGACTAATAAAACCCGGATTACGGGTCAATGAGCAGGGACTTTTAAGAGTGTAGAGGGAATAATTTCCCCTATGATTCTCTTGGGGCGGTTAACACCAATAATTGTCGAAGTGCATATTTAGTTTTACCAAATTTACCAAAAATATAATCTCTGCTGTGTTTTTACAGCTACATTATTGATATTCAACCATTCATTTTAAGTTTTTAAAAAATACTTAATAAACTGCAAGGAACAGGAGTAAACACGTTTACGGCAAGTTGACATGCGCGTATATGCACGTATGAACAGCGCCCCCTGTAGTCAAGTTAACCCATCGCGTTATTAGGTTTTATTAGGGCCATTTCAAATCGCTTGCTTTGTCTCCATTTGTGGCTCCAAACTGCAGGAACTCTAGCCACATGTTGGTGCCTGTTGTGCTTCAGGAGCCATTCAATCGGTCGATATAAACCCAAACGCTTGAATATTTGTATTTGCTTCCATCTCTATTTGCTTCTCATTGATTCGGAAGTCGGAGGCAAAGACGAAGCCGACTGACGAAGCAAAGGTTTCTCAAACATCCTAAGTTGATGAGAATCTGCACGTATAAACAGCGCCCCCTACAGTCAGTTAACCCCCTCGCGGTGGTAGGTTTTCCATGTTGATTCGTATATGCACGTAACCAGGTGAACCTCTCGCACTTGTTTGTTTTTTTCAAGTTTCTGTTGACCCCCCCCCCCCCCCCCACCCGCCCCCCCCCCCACCCCCCCCCCCCCCCCCCCCCACCCCCCCCCCCCCCCCCCCCCACCCCACTTCCCTTACCATGTTGACAGCTCAGCAATTACAACCCGCTGTGTATAATATGGAGTAAATGGTGCATTCTATCACACTTGACGCCGATAGGAAGAAAACATGCCCTGTTCGTTTTTCAGAAAGAAACATTCTGAGGAAGTTATTTTATCCAAAGTGGTTTCAAGGCCGCCAACCTTCTGAATGTTTGGTTATCCGTGCATGATGTTACATTCCAGAGGGATATAGGGATGGAAATGGAACAATTCCGGTGGAATAAAACTGGGGAGAAAGGGATCAGTATATTTGCAAAGTTGACGCTAAATTTCCTGTTCGTTATGTTGTCAACGAGAGAAAGTTCTGAGGAATGTATTTGTTTCCATTCTTATTTATATCATTTATATTATGTATTCATTTGTATCCCTGCATGAGTCCAATCACAGCCTGGAAAGCAAGTCACCTGAACACGCCCGTTTCTCATAGATCATCTTAGGTCACTTGGGTTACCTACAATGACACCAGATTGTGAGATCTTCATTCTTTTAAAGTACAACACCAAATTTATTAACTAGATTCTGAAAACATAACAACAACAAAGTGTACAGATCCATAGTTGTGGGCCTAACGAACACGTGTAAAATGTTGTGATAATGTAATGTAATGTAATGTAATATAGCTGTTAACATCCATCCACACCATTTAAAATGTTACAATTGTGGTTTACAATTGTCCAAAAGGCAGTTATAAATGCTATAAATAAAAAGAAAAATACCACATTGAGCATGAATTATCGCAAAAAAACCATGTAGCAACCAAACTAATTGATGTCCTTTTACACGTGAAACCGTTGATAGTTTTTGACATGATTTTGGGGCATTTCTGTAGTAGGTGTCTAATTTGAGCTGCCATTAATGAGGAATGACAATATCTTTAAGTTAACATTAAAAGTATTAATGAATCTCCTGTCAATCCTGTCTCATGGGTCACAATGTCACAAGTGGGCATTATAATTTGTGAAATAACCCATATATGTATGTGACCTAGAAAACAGTTTGATAATCAATATAAATATCTATTCTTTTATATTCTTATTATATGCGGTTTTTTTCAGAGCCATATATGCTCCAAAAAGATAAAATCCACAGTGATACAGCAAACTTCTAACACAATGCATAATTCTTGTATCAGTGGATTTTCAAATGTTTTATGAAGTTTTCAAAGTTTGAAAGTTTACATAGTTAATTTGTAATGTTTTATTTGAAAATGGCAAATTGAAAAGAAAAACGAAAAAAACCAATGATTTTGTTTCAAGTTGATAAAATTGATTAAATTGATAACATTAATATAAAATGTAAACATTCACAAAATTAAAAAGTTTAAAATTACAAAGAAATATTTTTTGAAAATATAAAATTGATAAATAATTTTAAGAATTGATAACATTCATGAAATTGAAACAATTAATACAATTTTTTTTTAATTTTAAAAGTGTTGTCATTTTAAAGAGTAAAGCAAAAATGTGACGTCACTCGGCAGAAACTTGAATGTTACAGCTTACAGCTAATTGTTATACCCAAAGGAAAAGTGACGTCACAGCAACAGCGCCCTCATTTGTTCAAAACAGCATGGAACGAATTGCAATGTTAACATTTAAAAGGGATGTCAAATTGTGTACTGTTTATGCATTTAAAATGAGTATGAAGTTGC
This sequence comes from Crossaster papposus, assembly GCA_037893245.1. NCBI lineage: Eukaryota > Metazoa > Echinodermata > Asteroidea > Velatida > Solasteridae > Crossaster > Crossaster papposus. The sequence continues at coordinate 446,762 of JBAIAA010000111.1, read as the reverse complement.
ACAAAATTTAAACAATTAATCGCATAAATTCTTAAAAGAAACCAATTAAATAATGTTAACCACTCATAACCTAAATTGTACAACCAAAAGCATGTTCCTCATAGACAATCTCACTGTGTATTACAAAACAACGATTTTTAAACAGAGAATCACAATTTGTACATTTTTTTCTTAGCACTTTACTGATCCTAAATACATCAATCTTAAATTTCCTCAGGCAAATATACAAGCAGACGTTACTTTATATCAAGAAAACATTTTTGTTTTCATATCCACGAAAGTAATTGATATCAACGAGGTGAACAGAGAGTACATTTTGTTGTGATAATTAAGGTTGCAATTACGCAGCTTCAACACTTTTCGTTATGTATTTCTAATATATCAATGACATAGAAACCTAATGTTTGTTTACCCAATTAAGAAAGCGAAATGACAAAAACAAACATGTTAGGCCTGTTCGACCAAATTCCACGTTAATTCAATTCCTAATTCTAGGTTGTAATGAGAGCGAAACATTCGCTTACCTTGCTTATACTTTATACCTCGGCCGCCGGTTGTAGTAGAAACAGTATTACATTTTACATTTTCAATGCAGTGAATATTTTGTTGCAATTTTTTTTTATTTTTAAGAAAGTTATATTTGCATATAATTGTTACATTTGTTTTCATGAGAGGCTGATGCACGCAGAAATAACCAGGTTTGTGTTTCATTCTTACATTTTTCGAACGTTAAAGTTTAAAGTAGAAACAGGATTATAACCTGTACACTTTCGATTCAGTGAATGTTTTGTTGTTAAAAGTATTTTGTAGCAAGTTCAAGTTTAAGTCTTAATTGTCTTGTTCATGGCAAGCCGATACGTGTGCGTGTTACCCAGGCAGGTGCAGTTTTGTTTAGATCGCATATATTTGTCCCTTCTTCGTGAGTCCGTGCACCTATAGACACAGGCTGAGTTACAGACGGACGCATGAGACGTTCGACACCAAGGCTCCGTCATAATTCTGTGGTCGAGGAGGCAGGTTGAGTTAAGAACGCGGCCGTGGGTGTCGGTAGAGATGCATTATTGACGGAGTTGGATTAGGCTGTGAGTGCAAGCAGCTCGACGAACACAAAAAGCAAAGTGGGGACCCGTATAGTCACAGTCAGAGTCAACCATTTTGTCATTAAAATCATACCTTAGTCGAGCGCAATCTTGATTTTGATAATTATTTGGTTGCCCATCATCCCATTCCAGGAAAGGCTCGCTTCCTCCCTGACCGTCACACTCCCAAGTTCCTTCAACCTCCTTGTCATTACAAGCGATCCAGGCTTCGTACTCGATGTCCACCTTTCGCGCCATATCTACCATGAAGTACATTTCATCGAGCGAGCGAGGAGCGGCCATCTTGCCTCCCATGTCTTGGCAAGCCGACTTGGCCTCATCCCAAGTTTGCTCTACCCGAGGAGTGAGGCGATAACACTCCTTTCCCCACAATTGCCACTGCGGCGGGCAAGAGCATTCGAGAACGAGCCGAGACTGGCAGGGACCTGACGCAAATTGAGCATTGATCGCTGAAGTTATTGCTACAATGCCAAAGACTTCGAAGAAGTACATGATGACACGTTCAGATGATGGTCTAGAGAGGATATGTTTCTCGTGCACCCGTCTAGAAAATTGCACCACTGAGGTCGAATGATGCGAATTGAGAAGTGATGGTTGCAGCAGAAAGTATGGGCATCAACAAGAGATATCGTTGCCTAGGTTACATATCAGCGTCTCTTCAAATTGAGTAATAAGCGCCAATGATGACAGCACTCGCTGTCTAATGGTTTTAACAACCATCTATAATGAACAGTGGCGGAGGGGGAGTGCAGGGGGGGGGGGGGGTGGTGCAACCCCTTCCCCTTGGGCCGCTGCGCAAAGTTTATTTGTGTCGGTTGTATCGATGTACATGTATTACGTAGTTTCAGAGGAAAGTGGCCAGAAATGATGAATGGAACCCCCCCCCCCCCCCACCTCCCACTCCCACTCTCTAAATGGAAAGCCCCTAATGAAGTAGGGAACGCTGTTGGCCTTACGGGCACCTATGTTTTCAATACGGCTGTTTTGTGATGCACTAATGGGAGACACGAACCAGCCGTAGTTAATCCAATATAATTGGCACGCGCATCATCGCATCGCATGGCAAGATATTGTTGGCTTGGGAGTTCAGCTATAAAAAAGCTATGAACAAGTCAGTGCGGTCTGGTGCCGCGATTCGACTGCCATTGAATTGTACACAGGTGAGTTAGTCAGTTGACTAGTAGCAGTACAAACTTCCAACACAATGCATATTCCTGGTATCAGTTGATTTTAAAAGTTTCAAATCTTACATAACTAATTTTTGATGTCTAATTTCGACGAAATTGACGAAATTGATAACATTAAAAAAATTGATTTACACAAAAAGGTAACATTTCGAAAAATTGAAAAGTTTTGTCGATTCGAAGGGTAAAGCAATCATTTTACGTCACTCGGTGGAAACTTCAATGTTACAGCTAATTGTTATACCCCGAAGACAAATAATTTGTGTATTCGGTGGTTCGTTTGTGTGTGTAAATACATGTATATACTTGTAAGCGAATGATCAACCCTCTCTCACAAAATGTATGTTATCACTGAGAAATTGTTGTGTTCACATTTAAACAGAAAATCACCAATATCAACAATTATGTACATTATTTCAGCGTCCGTTAGAATTGAGAAAAGGGACAGAAAAAAAACCTCCATGGTAACACTTCCATGTTTGCTGGCTCCAATCAACCATCTATAAAATGGAGGGAACAATTTTCATTAGTGCGTGGCTAACCTTGCCGTTTCTGGCCGATTTGGCAACATAAATAGTCAGTCAGTCACGTCAGTTTTCAATTTAATTGTACCATATTGTTGTCAAACTTTAGAACGAAGTACGAGATATTAGCTTTTTAATTCAAGTGCAGCGTGTATTAACCGTATGCTAATTCGTTAATAAACCCACGCAATGACACGGCACGGTGAAATTCATTGCTTATTGTAATTATTTACTTATTAAAAATAAACAAAACCTATTTGCAACAAAATATTCAGTGCATTGAAAATGTAAAATGTAACATTGTTTCTACTATAACCGGCGGCCGAGGTATAAAGTATAAAGCAAAGTAAGCGAATGTTTCGCTCTCATTACAACCTAAAAGTAGAAATTGGATTGAAATGGAATTTGATCAAACAGGCTTAAAGGTTCTACGCAGACCTTTCGAGGAGAATTGCTGTTTAATAATTTAAAATGTGCCTTGGTGTGTAAGTAACAAGACCAGGGGTGGTAAAATGGTATAAAATGACATTAATTGGGGTTAATCACCGTAAATGTAATTGACCCCCTCATTCACATGTTCAAACACTGACAACTGGTGGCGCTGTTCGTGACGAACATTCGGCAACCCCTAAAAGGAAACAACAAATTATAGTCTGGTACCTGACAATACGTCTGGACACTAGATAAGCCCCGTACGATGCCGCTTCACGGCGTGCGTGCAGCATGCGATCCGCGTACGTAAATACATGTACATTGTACACACTGTACATGTACATGCGAGATGACATGCACGCAGTTAAGTTACGCACGCAGCAGATTTTGTTCAAACATGGCGAGTGAAGACGACAGTTTGGGGCCGGGTAGCGCATATTCCAGAGAATCGGACGAAATATCCGCAGTATCATCAGGTCCTACATCTGAACCTGCAGCAACACATCTGGCTGGCATTTTTCTTTTAAATAAGAAAACTCGGAACAATTTCTTTGACAATAACTTGAGTCAACCATCGACTGAATGATTTTGCATCGATACGAGTGGCACATGATGCATGCATGCACGGGCACGCTGGTCGCGACGTCGAAGTCTTCCCGAACATACGTCACAATTATGCAAATTTTACATGTTAATAAGCTACCATTCTAGGGGTGGGGTCGGTTCCCCAAAGCACTTTATTATTTTTTTTCTCATATTAATTACCGCAAAATAAAACTTGTATAAACTGAAAATCACTCAATTAGTTATAATCTTTCATTTAAACTAATAAAAACCACATTTCTTGGACCCTTTAACATGTTTGTTTTGGTTTTTTTTGCATTTCGCTTTTTACAAACAGTAGGACTCTGCGTCATTGATAATTATAAATGTGTTAAAGCTCCGTAATTGCAGCCTTAATTATCACCACAAAATGTACTTTCTCTTCAACTCGTTGATATAATTTACTTTCGTGGATATTAACAAAAGAATGATTTTTCTTGATATAAAGTTACGTCTGCTTATATATATATTCGCCTGAGATAATTTAAGATTGTGGGGTTTAGGATCAGCATAGTGTTAAATATGTACAAATTGTGATTCTCTGTTTAACGATCGTTGTTTTGTAATACACAGTGAGATTTTCTATGAGGAACATACTTGTGATTTCAAAATGTTGGTATATTTTTCTTTAAAGAATTCACGCGATTAATTGTTCAGTTGTTTTGCAACTCTATACTCCTTTTAAATGCATTAAAATTAAACAATTTGACATCCCTTTTTATTCAATTTTTAAAAATATTTATCAATGTTGTATTTTTTGTAATGCATTTCCAATTAAACATTAAAAATTAACTATTTAAGATTTGAAACTTTTTTAAAATCAACTGATACAAGAATTATGCATTAACTTTGGAAGTTTGCAGTAACACTGTGGATTGTATCTTTTAAGAGAATATTTGGTTCTGAAAAGAACCGTATATATTAAGCATTATCTAAAAGAATATATATTTATAATGATTAGCAAATTGTTTTCTAGGTACATATATGGGTTATTCCATAAATTATAATGCCAACTTGCGACATTGTGACCGAAAATAGAAACATTGATTGACAGGAGATTCATTAATATATTTCAATTTAACTTATAGATGTTGTCATTCCTCAATAATTGTAGCTCAAATTAGACACCTACTACATAAATGCCTAAATATCATGTAAACAACTATCAACGGTTTCACGTGTAAAGAGACATCGATTAGTTTGGTTGCTACATGAATTTTTGCGATAATTTATGCTCAATGTGGTGTTGTGCAAACCACAGTTGTAACATTTCAAATGGTGTGGATGTTAACAGTTACATCACATTGTCACAACATTATACACGTGTCTTATGAATCTAGTTCGAAATAAATTTGGTGTTGTAGTTTAAAAGAATGAAGATCTCACAATCTCGTGTCATTGTAGGCAAACCAAGTGACCTAAAGTGATCTATGAGAAACGGGAGTGGTCGGTTGACTAGCTGTCTAGACTGTGATTGGACTCATGCAGGGATACACATTAATACTTAAATTATATAAATAAGAATGGCATCACTTTAAGACACTTTCTCTCCTTGACAATATAATGAACAGAGACGTTTGCGTCAAACTAGGAAATATACTTTCTCCCACTTTTGTTTAGACCGGAATTGTTTCATTTCCATCTCTATATCCCTCTTGCATTTCGTCATTTCATCAATACACGCTGTACTTGAAGGTTCAATTAGAAAGCTAATAACTCGTACTTGCTACTTGTTGACAACAATGCGCACAAATTAAATTGACAAAGACGTAACTGACTATAAATGTCGCTAAATCGGCCAGACAGCGACTTAATTGCCTTGTGTGATGGCTAGCGACGCCTTAATTATCCACTTTATTCTATAGATGGTTGATTGGAGCCAGCAAACGGGAAGTGTTACCATGGAGACTATTTAGGTTTATACAGTGGCGGCGCTACGGTGGTGTGTGTGTGAGTTAGTCTTGCATACGCACTGTGGACCTCCGAACAATATAGGTCCACACGATGCGGGAAGAGGTTACGGTGTGTGGACTTGCACACGTCCATAATCCGTTTTTCAGTTTCCGAAAAAGAGCGCTAGAGGAAAAACGGGTTAGGGTTATATATGGAAAAGATAGAAGGGACAGCTGAGAGGCCCATAATCCTAATTTGAGGGTAAATTTGTTTTGGGGAAGCGAGAAAAATTAGTATTTAGTCAAAGTTTGTTAACTACACGAATACAAAGGAATGTCCACAGTGCGTATGTAAGGTAAAGCTGGATGTGTGTGTGTGTGGGGGGGGGGGGGGGGGGGGGGGGGTTACCGCCAACATTTTAGGCCAAATAAAAAATAAAAAATGTTTAGCGTCATGCCTTTTTCAAAAAAGGAAGGAGGAAGCCCCTTTTTTTTTTTTTTTTTTTTTTTTTTTTTTCAAAATGGCCGCCCAACACACGGTTCACCCACGATTAAAAATCAAAATTCATGTCGGTCGATCAAGTATGCACCGTACATGACTACACGTCACACCCTAGCCTTCCTATTAGAAAAAAAATATATTTCCAGAGCATGTACACAGTGATGCTAAAGTCTAAAATACGATCTTAAAATTGTATTATCTTTAAAAAAAATATTTTTTTGTGTGGTTTTTTTTTGTGGCCAAAATGGTCAAATTTATCATTTTTTTCAAAAAGAAAAAAACAAAGAAAAAGGAGGCGGCCCCCAAAAAGGAAGCGGGCGGTGACGTTAAACATGATTTTTTTTTATTTGGCCTTATTTCCCGAAAATAAATCATGATTTAATCACACTGCACAGTATGGTGTTTATACTGCAACTTATACATGTATTAATCTGGTTCACAGACTTTGGTCTGAAGTCTGAAATAGAAATGTGACTTTGGCCGTTTTTTAAACCGCAGCTTGGTCTCCATTGTGGCTTCGTTTATGCGGTTTGCGGCAACGGGTGATGCGATCCTGAGACGGATCCTGACGAAGCCTCAAAGAGCCTTTTTAAATCCTTGGCTTTGTTTTGTCATAGATAGGATACACCATTTAATAGTAATTGCTTGAATTATCAGGAATAGGTGGATTTGGGGATTGTATTTTATAGTAAACATCGTCTAACCATGTTTCCTACCTCCATGGTCTAACTGACCTGTCTAAAGTTTTACAATCATGGATGCCTAGAAAGAAAAAAGAAAAAAACAAGAAAACGGCGTTCGTTTTCAACCGGCGTCGGGCAGTTGTTCTTGTTGTTCTTTTTTTCCCGCGATCGCCGTCTGGCGATCGTGATTTGTTTTATATAATCAAATTTCGGAACAATTACAGGATATCTAGCGCAATAATATTGCTGGATGCCTAGAATCATTATTTACACTCTCAAATAAGTAAGATATTTCTCAATAATTCGGTAGTAGAAAACTTTTCGATATCTCAGTGCAAATGGTGTATCCATGTATCCTATTATCTATTATTATTACTAGATTTGCTTACCTGCACTTGAAAAGACCGCCGTGTATTTATGCTCCTTAGAAAACCGGTTAGGCCCAACATTTTAACTACATATTTTTTTTTTTTTCAGTGGCACTGAACTGAAGCTTTATTTGAATGCCATTATTTAAATGCCATACAGTAAAAATAATTCTGGGGCCAATTCATACAAGCAATATTTTTTTTGCATTTTTAATTTTTTTTTTACATCAAATGTAAATTTTGGGCTTTACACACAAGCACTTTGTTAACATAATTACTATATGGACGTTAAACCTCAACATTCCTGATCCTGCAATGTTAATTTAAAAACCAACCAGTTTTAAATACTGTCACCAGGCGCGGATCCAGGGGGGCGGGGGGGGGGGGGGCGCACCCGGCGCGCGCCCCCTCTAACAAAATCTCGAGAAGACACCTCAGCGCACCCCCCCCCCCCCCCCCCCCCCCCCGGCGTTGGGGCTTCGCGCCTCCTGCGCTCCCATATGTTCTCCCAATATATTATGTTGACAATTTTTGGCGCCCCCTCTAACCGAAATTCCTGGATCCGCCCCTGGTCACATTAAATGTAGACGCCTGTGCCATCTAGTATCTTTCACCCTATTATTGACTGAAACCTCACATGGGTCATAAATGACATTTACTATTAAAATAAGTTCGTAAATATTAAACTTGGATTTTCCAAGAATTGCGCCACGACTTATTAGGAAACACTCGGTCGATTGTGTGCACAATTTCTGGACGCCACCTTTTGGGGTTTTTTTCGGACTAAGTTTACACAGAAATTGTTAACAGAAGGTAAATAGCAAACATTAATAACATTAACATGGTAAAGGTACAATGAATATGCAGTTTGTCAACAAAGAAGTTTGGCAACATTGCATGAGGAAAGTCGGCCCAACATTAACTGTTTATAAACAATGTAAACGTCGAAGTATATACAGCTATAGCTACGCACGTACGTATATAGCGCAGCACACTTTCACCAAATGACCATTTTTTCAGTCGCTGTTTCTTTCTCTTTCGTAATTTTACGGTTTTGGATGACATTCAGCCTTATGCCTACGGTTTATTCTTCCGAAATAGCCAGAGCCTTTAGAGCTCCGTCGTAAGCCATAAAGTTCTGACATCGACGACACACGTGGTTGCTGTTGTAAGCGCCGCCATTTTGACAATTTTCCGCGCGTTGACCTTTCAGAAAGGTCATGACAGAGGCTAATGATGATCTGTCCATGTGTAGAGGTCAGTGGCATCTGGAAGGTAAATTGGTCTCCTAATTGTTGATTGGTTGCAACAAAGTCTAAGCAATTGTGTTCACGAAATTCACGCACGCATCTTGGATTTCCTAAGCACAAAAATGTGCTTAGCACAACATGTCTTTCTCGATAAAAGCAGGTTACTATTTAAAACCCTATGTGCTGTTCATGATAAGCAAAAACCAGCTTAACACCAGTCACAAACAAATGTACATATCACTTGAAAACCTGGTTTGTTACCCTGAAAAGTGACAAGTTTTTGTTGAAACCTGTAGTTCATCTCAATTTGTTTTTACAAACCTATACAAATAAAGGAAAACCCCGAGATAAAGCATGGTGAATTTTAAAGAAATAGGAATTCGCAGAAGGAATGAGGAATTGAAGGCAAATAAATAGAGTGATATAAACTATTGTAGACAGCTTTGGTGTTCCATATACGAGTGGTTTTTACGCAGATTCATGAGAAACGAAAATTACCTCGCGCTTTATTGTTACCTAAAAAAGTAACAACAAAATGAGAGTAGTAGAGAAACTTCACCTTCACGCGGGCCTTGAATCACGGCGTTAACAAGGGCTTCGATTCTGCCCGCAAAATGATGAACGGTACCCCGAAAAAAATTCGTTATTTTATAGAGACTCGTGGGAAAAGGAGTCCAAAACTCTGGAGGTAAGAAAATATTTATTTGTTGTATTGTTTTATTTTGTACACCAAAAACCACACAGACTAGAAAGTAATACATAATTTATAACGATTCAGAGACTTTTCCGGACATGCCCTATTTATGCACATGCGTGCATGAATTAAAATTAATTAGGAAACTGATCTATAATCTTGACGTCGGGGTCTTAGATCCACCCATGTATGATAATTTTCCCCTACCCGCCACAAAAATACGCCGCCCGGAATTCTTTTGTCAAGGTATTTTGTTTATCATTGCATAACTACATGTATATAATAAAGGAATGATTATTTGCTAAGCGATCACATGCCAATATCTTGGTACGCCTCGACCGGTAACTCTAAAACGGTTTGCGCCAACTCTTGATGGCTTTCCTTCGGACCTTGCCGGTGGTGTCACAATTCTAATAGACAGTTTTCGCTCTGCCTACCAGAGCCAAATCTCTCTCAGTATCGTAAAGCCTGGTTTATAGTCGGTCGCGCGACTGGAAAGTTGACGCGCAATCATCCGATACAGACGGTTTATAGTTGTCGCTGAAGCCTCAGCTAGTCATTGGAGGATGCTGGCGACGTCGATACAGAGTTCAAATGATTGAACTTTGACATGGTCGCTGACCTCATTGTATTTAGATTTAGAGAAAACTAAGCTTTATAGTCGGCATCCAACAAGCCCTTTGAAGGTCTGCCTATGCTGCTTGTTTGCAGTTTTTCTCAAGGGGAAATGCAAACTTAAACAAGTCCCTATAAACCCTTAAAAATATCAAGGTTAACCGTGTGTTACCACCAAAGTAGTGAATGAACAAACCGTGACTTACATCGTATACAACAGATAATAATATCATCAGCAGTTATATATAATATATATAATATAATGAATACAATATGATATAATGGATACGTGCCCATAGTTGACGCATGTCCATTAAGGGCGCGTGCCCATTATGGGCACGTGCCCATAATGGCACGTGCACGTGCCCAAAATTAGTGAAGGAACGCACCCGTGGTGGCGAGGCTGTAATTATCCTAAAGACTACACAAAACCTATCGACACGTAGTAAATTAAGTAATGTAGTGAGGCGTCATAAATATCGTTGCCGTTCCGCCCTCGTCAAAACGGGAGGAACGGGGCTATTGTTCTTAACTCCCCCCCCCCCCCCCCCTTTTTCTCCCGCGAGCACACGGCCCCGTTCTGCCCGCGTTCCATTCTTGACAGCAATACAATAGAGCGGTCACGTGCGCTTGAATGCAATTGTGTTGAACGGCTGTGGATGACGACCACACAACGAGTATCCAATACATCGGATAATCGGTGGTTCACTAAAAGTAGGCAAAAGCCCAGTTCGCACTGGACTTAATTTGGGCAAACTAACCGAGCCAATGGGTAACTTACCCATTTCAAGTCCAGTGCGAACAACCTGGGTAACTTTCCTCACAGGTAACTTACCCACGCCGTGTGGGTAGTTTAACCAGGCCAAAGGTGCCCAAGAAGATTGACCAGGTCAGTTGAAAGCCGTGTTCGCACTGAATAAACATTTTGGGTAATTTGGCCATGACGCCGGGTAACATTCCGATGGGTTAATCTTCCCACCGTCCCGCCCTTGGATTTAATTGACGCGGATAGAATTGCCGAGACGATGGGTAAACTAACCGAGCTGGCTCCAAAACAATAAAGAGGGCGCCCTGCGTGACCTAGGACCGCGACTTGACGACCGGATCGTCTGTTCCCGACGCTAGCTCTCAACATTATTTTCTTACATAATGGGTGATGGAAGATTTAACCGAGACGTCGCGTCCGCACTGGATTTTCTGGCTCGGTTAAACTGACCTGGTCAATCTTCCTTTAATTTGGCTCGGTTAAACTACCCACGCGGCGTGGGTAAGTTGCCTGTGAGGAAAGTTACCCAGGCTGTTCGCACTGGACTTGAAATGGGTAAGTTACCCATTGGCTCGGTTGGTTTGCCCAAATTAAGTCCAGTGCAAACAGGGCTTTAGACGATTTGATTTTCAATGCAGAGTGACACTGTCATCCATGATCTTGTCTGTGTCGGTGTCAGTAAGCTTTGAATAAAGTTCAGCCCTGTTGTTGTCAGCCGCAAAGTGAGGGTCATTTAATGTCAGCTTCTAATTGATTGATTGATATAATAATGCCACGCGCGCATCGCATTGTTTTGTCACGCGCTAGACGCGTAGCCAATTAAATTGTCGGCACACGAGGCGCACGCGCTTTAACATTGATACAATTTTGTATGCGGTCTCCAAGTAGTCTTGGTGCAAGACGTTCTTGTTGAGTTAGTAAAACCATAAAACCTTAGGGCCTATGCACTCAACAACACTATACGAATCGCGACTATTCCACCGATAGAGTGCGTATTCTGGAAGCTGCGAATTTGTCAAGAAGAGCCGATGTGTGTGCACTGACCTCTACACCTGGACGGACCATTGTCCATATTCTGCTGTGCTAACGCTTGAAGTCGGCTCGAACTGGAAGTGCAACATGGCGGACCCAAGACGTCACTTCTGTGACCCAATGAAATGTCCAGGTGTAGAGATCAGTGGATTACTCTATACATTTTGTATTTATAAACATTACGTCATACGTACCGTACCCACTGAACCTTACACCTGAACATTTCATTGGCCCACAGAGTGATGTCGTGGGTCCGCCATGTTGCACTTCCAGTTCGCGCCGACTTCAAGTGTGAAACAATGATGATCTGTCCATGTGTAGAGGTCAGTGTGTGTGTGGTGGTTATCTGGAAGTTTCCCAACAGCGCCCTCTATTGTTTGATACTGAACAACAACGTATTGCACCAACACTATTCTCCAAGGGAAAACAAAAACATCCGATTCGCGCAACACAACGGTCGTCTGCTATATACCGTACCTGCGCATAGATTTTTTTGTGTGTATATAAAGTGTACATATTGAACAACATGCACACACATGTATATACACTAGCGGGTGCCGCGAATTTTTTTTCCGTACCGCTAACGCGTCAATTTGCCCGTTTCATTCGAATGGGGCGACTTGAATGGAGACCAAAGCGCGCGCTTCAATACGAATCGATTTGGATACGGGCGGAACGTATGAAGACCAACGACGTTGACAGCCATAATTCACCAAAATTAATGGATACAGTCCCTAGTTAATTGTATACAGTCCCTAGTTTTTCGTATACACGACTTTTATACCTTTTTCTATTAACCCAAATTATTGGTTAATAATCTCATCTAGATAGGGTCTTATAGTAAAAGTTATAAAAGTCTCCATTCAAGTCGCCCCATTCCAATGAAACGGGCAAATTGACGCGTTAGCGGTACGGAAAGAAAAAGCGCGTGCCGCGCGAAATAGCTGGGTGGAATCGTAACTTATACATACACCTTGTAGATACACCTTAAAAACATAATGGATTGTATGACGAACAAACCGAGACAATTTCGAGCTCACGAAAATATTGTTTTCGAGCGCACGAAATCATTTAGTGGGCACGAAATCATTTCGAGCTCACGAAATAAGTTATTTCGATTGCACGAGATCATTTCGTGGGCACGAAATGGTTTTGAGCGCACAAAATAAAATAATCAAATGATTTCGTCACGGTGATTTGTATTCGTCATATGTCCCTTTAGGGGCTCCGTAGGATACCATTGACTCTAAATAAAAATAATCTGCGTAATGTGTCACGTTTCTAAATTGAATATTCATATCCACGATCCCATACAATTTCGCGACATGTTTGCACGATCAAAAGTTAAAATTGAGGCAACTGCGATATGTTTCGGAGTGTTTTTTGAGAGAGAATGTTGTTATATTTGAGTATTGACAATGTGAAAGGAAGAAATTTGCCCAGAAGGCAACACGAAAGGAATAAATTATTGTTTTTACGTTCCAAAACTGTGACTGTGACTTTCGAGCGCACGAAATTATTTTGAGCTCACGAACAGATTTTTTGGAGCGCACGAAGTCATTTCGTGGACACGAAACAATTTCGAGCTCACCAAATTAAGTTATTTTGAGTGCACGAAATAAAAAACTCAAATTATTTCGTAACGGTGATTTGTATTCGTAATATGTCCTTTTAGGGGCTCTGTAGAAACTCTCAATAAAAACAATCTTTGTAAAAATACTAAAAATACTTTCCGACTTTCGAACTAATAATACTCAATAGCATGAAGGAATAAGAAGGCTTATTCCTCCATGTCAATATGCAGTCCATCTTCGCTTGCATGCTGCCTGCGTCTCATGATTTTTAACAGAAATCGTACGGTAAACAATACGAACCACTTCGGGATTTCTGATTTTATCATCGTGAAAATCATTATAAAAAAAACCAACAGGCCGGCCATCTGACAGTGCGCCCTCAACTGACGTAATGCAGTAACGTTTCTAAATTGCATATTCAAATCCACGATCGACACACAATTTCGCGACATTTTTGCACGATCAAATGTGAAATTGAGGCAATAGCGATATGTTTCCGAGTGTTTTTATATAGATAATGTTGTAATATTTAAGTATTTCCAATGTGAAAGAAAGAAATTTGTCCAAAAGGCAACACGAAGGGACTATCATTTTTGTTTTTACGTTCCAAAACTGTGAGTCGACGCGTAGGAATTCCGAGGCAAAGCCGAGTCCGAAACGCAGTCAAGTTTTTTTAATTGCATATATTCATATCCACGATCGCCATACAATTTCGCGACATTTTTGCACGATCAAAGGTAATTATGAGGCAATAGCGATGACAAACAAACCGCGAAACTTAGCGAGTAGAGTACCAGCCAGAAAGTATTTCGAGCGCACGAAATTATTTCGAGCTCACGAACAGATTTTGTTTTAGCGCACGAAGTCATTTCGTAGCCACGAAAACATTTCGAGCTCACGAAATAAGTTATTTTGAGTGCACGAAATAAAATACTCAAATTATTTCGTAACGGTGATTTTTATTCGTCATATGTCCCTTTAGGGGCTCCGTAGAAGACCATCGACTCTGAATAACAAACAATCTTTGTAAAAATACTTCCCGACTTCCGAACTAATAATGCTCAATAGGCAGTCCATCTTCGCTTGCATGCTGCCTGCGTCTCGTGATTTTTTAACAGGAATAGTACGGGAAACAATACGAACCACTTCGGGATTTCTGATTTAACATCATCGTGAAAATCGTGATTAAAAAACCCAACAGGCCGGCCATCTGACAGTGCGCCCTCAACTGACGTAATGCAGTCACGTTTCTAAATTTGCATATTCATATCCACCATCGCCATACAATTTCGCGACATTTTTGCGCGATCAAAGTTGAAATTGAGGCAATAGCGATATGTTTCGGAGTGTTTTGAGACAGATAATGTTGTAATATTTAAGTATCGACGATGTGAAGCAAAGACATTTGCCCAAAAAGCAACACGAAAGGAATAAATCATTTGTTAACGTTCCCAACCTGTGACTGAAACGTGGTAGACGCGCACGAATTCGAACCCGAAAACGAAGCCGGAGCTCAACTGGTACTATGTTTACTCCGCAGTAAACCAAGGAAGTATAAATCGGGGCACCAGCTCAAATAACACGTGACGGGGCCGCCCAAATGGCGAATAACAAACTCGGCACCAACTCGGCCACCGCGCGAGCAAGGCGGATACAATTAATTTGCGAAGGCTTCGCGTAACGCATATAGCCGCCGCTTAATCGCAAACAGCCAACAATTTGGTAACCGAGTTACGGTAGTACGATTTCGGGAAGGCTTCGGCCCGAACTCCGGGCAAGGACAATGCAAAAATAACGCAATAGTTCTCGCAAAAAGGCCCACAGACATCGACAGGCAATCGAAAAGCGATTACGCGTTTATCGGTAACGTCCGTTTCTTTTAAATCTCACTTCGGACGAATACGATTTTTATTTCAATCTTATTCCCCGGGGGATTCCCCGTCGCGAACGATCCGGCACCCCGCCGCACCGACGCCGGCGGCACACACGCGCGGCGACGAGTCGCCCGACCAAAAGCCAACATGGCGCCAACCACGCGCCAAGATGGCGCGGCCCGCGCTTTTTTTTTCCGTACCGCTAACGCGTCAATTTGCCCGTTTCATTCGAATGGGGCGACTTGAATGGAGACCAAAGCGCGCGCTTCAATACGAATCGATTTGGATACGGGCGGAACGTATGAAGACCAACGACGTTGACAGCCATAATTCACCAAAATTAATGGATACAGTCCCTAGTTAATTGTATACAGTCCCTAGTTTTTCGTATACACGACTTTTATACCTTTTTCTATTAACCCAAATTATTGGTTAATAATCTCATCTAGATAGGGTCTTATAGTAAAAGTTATAAAAGTCTCCATTCAAGTCGCCCCATTCCAATGAAACGGGCAAATTGACGCGTTAGCGGTACGGAAAAAAAAAGCGCGCGCGCGCGGCCCTGTGTTCCAAGATGGCGCGGCCCTGCGTTCCAAGATGGCGACGCCCAGGGACAAGATGGCGCATTTGTCATCTTTTATAGTATAGATTATAGTATAGATAAGATCTATTAGGCCAAATAAAAAAAAAACATGTTTAGCGTCATGCCTTTTTCAAAAAAGGAAGGAGGAGGCCCTTTTTTTTTTTTTTTTTTTTTCAAAATGGCCGCCCGACACACGGTTCACCCACGATTAAAAATCAAAATTCATGTGGGTCGATCAAGTATGCACCGTACACGACTATTCGTCACACCCTAGCCTTCCTATTAGAAAAAAATATATTTTCAGAGCATGTACACAGTGATGCTAAAGTCTAAAATACGATCTTAAAATTTTATTATCTTTAAAAAAAATGGTCAAATTTATCATTTTTTTTCAAAAAGAAAAAAAAAAGAAAAAAGGAGGCGGCCCCCAAAAAGGAAGCGGGCGGTGACGCTAAACATGTTTTTTTTTTTATTTGGCCTTATCTGCAAATTATTTTTATTTTGTTGTTCTGGTTGTTCTTGTGTGTGTTTTACGGTAATCGTATATTTTGTTATTATTTGTATTCAATTTTTTTGAAGAATTACAAAATACCTAGCGCAATCATTATTTACTTTCAAATAAGTAAGATAAGCCTACATCTTAATAATTTGGTAGTAAATATTTTTGATATTTGCCAATGTTGTTTTTTTAAGAGACGAGGCAAATTGTTTGGGGAGAGGATCCCAGCTCCCTAGTGCCAGGCTAGGCGTTTAGCTGCCTGCGAGACTTCAAAGTACGTTTCGATCACCAACTCGGCATCGGTCCGGGAATATTTGGTGCTGGGGTCGATGATAACGGGATATCCTCCGTCGGCAATGCAGCGATGCGGTTGCTTGTCGCGTAGAGAAATAGGAACAGATGCTTGTCGGTACCAGACCCGCTGGGCTGAGATCCGCTGTACGGTGGCTCGCTGGACTGGTTAGATTATGTGGTCGTCTATGGGTGGTTCCTATTGTATCTTCAGGACCGCTTTACCTTCATGTCATGACTGGTTGCCAATTAATCGTGACTTACGTACAGGCTATAGCTAAGCATTGCAGCCGGGAAACAAGAATTAACCTAATTATAACCCAGGCAACACGATATCTTGTTGATACCAATAATTTGGTGCCAGACAAAGCTCGCAACTGTCTGCCGTGACCATCATTTTCACATCGTTCGAACTCGATGGTGAAACTTGCTCGACGAATACATAAGAAACAGCTCCTTTCGCCTGAACGTGTCATCATGCACATCTTAAAAGTCTTTGGCATTGTAGCAACAACTTCAGCGATCAATTCTCAATTTGCGACAGGTCCCTGCAAATTTTACATTTATTTATTTTTCAAATTCTTTTTAATTGTTTCATTTGTTTTACAATTTGAAATGTTTTTATTTGAAAAATTAGACATCAAAAATTATTTATTTAAGATTTGAAACTTTTAAAATCAACTGATACCAGGAATATATACTTTCTCCCCCCTTTTTTTTTTAGATCGGAATTGTTTCATTTCCATCTCTATATCCCTCTTGGATTTCGTCATTTCATCAATACACGCTGTACTTGAAGGTTCAATTAGAAAGCTAATAACTCGTACTTGATACTTGTTGACAATGCGCAACAATAACATTGACAAAGACGTAACTGACTATAAATGTTGCTAAATCGGCCAGACAGCGACTTAATTGCCTTGTGTGAAGGCTAGCCACGCCTTAATTATCCACTTTATTCTATAGATGGTTGATTGGAGCCAGCAAACGGGAAGTGTTACCATGGAGACTATTTAGGTTTATACAGTGGCGGCGCTACGGTGGTGTGTGTGTGCGTTTGTATATATTGACCGGCAATCGTGGTCGTCGGAATAAAGAATTGGGAGTCAATCAATGGGTCTACGATTGCCGGTCTATACATGACTGTGTGTGTGTGTGGGGGGGGGGGGGGGGGGGGGGGGGGGGGAGTTACCGCCAACACTTTATCTGCAAATTATTTTTATTTCGTTGTTCTGGTTGTTCTTGTGTGTGTTTTACGGTAATCGTATATTTTGTTATTATTTTTTTAAATTTTTTAGAAGAATTACAAAATACTTAGCGCAATCATTATTTACTTTCAAATAAGTAAGATAAGCCTATATCTTAATAATTTAGTAGTAAATATTTTTTATATTTGCCAATGGCATCGGTCCGGGAATAATCGGTGCTGGGGTCGATGATAACAGGATATCCACCGTCGGCAATGCAGCGATGCGGTTGCTTGTCGCATAGAGAAAGGAACAGATGCTTGTCGGTAACAGACCTGCTGGGCTGAGATCCACTGTACGGTGGCTCGCTGGACTGGATAGATTATGTGGTCGTCTAAGGGTGGTTCCTACTTTATCTTCAGGGCCGCGTTACCTTCATGTCATGACTGGTTGCCAATTAATCGTGACTTACGTACAGCCTATGGCTAAACATTGCAGCCGGAAAACAAGAATTAACCTAATTATAACCCAGGCAACCCGATATCTTGTTGATACCAATAATTTGGTGCCAGACTAAAGCTCGCAACTGTCTGCCGTGACCATCATTTTCACATCGTTCGAACTCGATGGTGAAACCTGCTCGACGAATACATAAGAAACAGCTCCTTTCGCCTGAACGTGTCATCAAACCTGTGTGAATTAATTTCACCAGATATGGTTTGTAACCATGCGTCAGCAAAGAAAACTCACAAGACCCAAACATGTGCATAATGTTTTACCCCTAAACAGAAAACATAATATCAATTGAGCTTAACTTCAACACAGTAGGCCTTGTTGTTCACTTTGATAAATTGTGTGGCAACTTCTTAAATGAACATAATACTTCTATTATATTTTCCCCTGAAAACACAATACACTTACACAGTAATTGCGGTCTTTGTACTATATGTAGGCCTATGCAGGCACAATTGTAAGAATTATTGTAAATATTTGACGAGGCGATCATTACCGAAATCTCCATAGTAACTAATTCAAACATTAACTGTATTTTGTTCCTAGTTTAATAAAGCTAAAAGCCACTAATGAAAGGAACTGTGCGTTTTGTCTCTTTGGCAAGCTGAGAATTTCCGCTTCGTTTGTGTTCCAAGTTGTGAATAATGTAGTATCAATCAGTCACCCGAATGACGATTAAGCTCTCGGTATTGAGGCAGGGAGCTTTGTTGAGAAACGATTAAAAGTACAATAGTGTTCGTTCATAATAATGTAAGTAGGCCTACCACCTCAAAATGAGCGGTTGGAGTTGGCTCATTTACATTACAAAAAGAAAGAGGCGAGGAATAATAAGCCTTTGCATCCCCTGTCGAGCTTGGAAGCGCTTTGAGTGGTTATTTCGTATTTTTTAGTAGCACCCAAAATTATCAACGTTGTTAGATGTTGTAGTCATTAGGCAGTGAAGTGTAACAAAGAGAATAGACTGGCGAACCTGTATGCCGTCCAATGTAACTTTACATGTAACTAATACATTGTTGTTATAACAAACCGCAGCAAAAGCTTCCTTAATTTAAATTAATTAATTCATGCTGAATATGTACCATTATCGTTTGCTTACTAATAACAAAAGCCTAATGTGAACAATTTTAATAAGTGCGTGGCTAGCCTTGCCGTTGGCAACATAAATTGTACCGCATTGTTGTCAAAATCTAGCGCGAAGTACGATATATTACATTTATAAATGAACATTCAAGTGCAGCGGGATATAGGGATGGAAATGAAACAATTCGAGTGGAAAAAGGGGGGGGGGTGGAAGCGATCAGTATATTTGCAAATTTGACGCTAATTTAGATGTTCATTATAATTGTCAAGGAGAGACAGTTCTAAGGAAAGTATTTGTTTCCATTCTTATTTATATCATTTTATTATTTAAATAATTTCATTTATATTTATATCATTCCTGCATTGAATTCCTGCATGTGTCCAATCACAGTCTAGACAGCTAGTCACCTGACCACGCCCGTTTCTCATAGATCACCTTAGGTCACTTGGGTTGCCTACAATGACAAGAGATTGTGAGATCTTCATTCTTTTAAACTACAACACCAAATTTATTAACTAGATTCTTGACATAACAACAAAGTATACAGATTCATAGTTGTGGGCCTAACGAACACGTGTAAAGCGTTGTGATAATGTATCGTAAATGTAATGTAACTGTTAACATCCACACCGTTTGAAATGTTACAATTGTGGTTTGTACAACACCACATTGAGCAACCAAACTAATCGATGTCCCTTTACACGTGAAACCGTCGATAGTTGTTGACATGATATTTAGGCATTTCTGAAGTAGGTGTCTAGTTTGAGCTACAATTAATGAGAAATGACAATATAAGTTAAAATTAAAAGTATTAATGAATCTCCTGTCAATCCTGTCTTCTGGGTCACAATGTCGCGGGTTGGCATTATAATTTATTGAATAACCCATGTGAACCAGAAAACAATTTGATAATCAATATAAATATCTATTCTTTTTGATAATGCTTATTATACCCGGTTCTTTTCGGAACCAATCATTCTCCAAAAAGATACAATCCACAGTGTTACTTCAAATACGAGGCATCATCCTTGTATCAGTTGATTTTAAAAAGTTTCAAATCTTACATAGTTACTTTTTAATGTTTAATTTGAAATGCATTAAAAAAAATTGACAACTATTTCAAAAAAATGATAAAATTGAGAACCAAATTGTCAAATGTCAAATTGTCAAATTGTTTAATGTTCATACATTTAAACGGAGTATAAAGTTCTAAAAAAATGAACAATTAATCGTATGAATCCTTGAAAGGGGAATATTGAATAAGGTTAATCACTCATTACCTACATTTTGAAATCACAAGTATGTTCCTCATAGAAAATCTCGTGTATTACAAAACAAGGATTGTTAAACAGATAATCACAATTTGTACATTTCGTTTTTAGCACTTTACTGATTCTGAACACACAATCTTAAATTATCCCATGCGAATATACAAGCAGACGTAACTTTATATCAAGAAAAATCATTCTTTGTTTTTATATCCAAAAGTTCATTATATCCACGAGGTGAAGAGAAAGTTATGTACATTTTGTGGTGATAATTAAGGTTGCAATTACGCAGCTTTAACACATTTCTAATATATCAATGACGCAGAGTCCTACTGTTTTTTACCAATGTAAGAAAGCGAAATGCAAAAAACAAGCATGTTAGGCTTGTTCGATCAAATTCCATTTTAATCCAATTCCTAATTCTAGGTTGCGATGAGAGCCCTTTACTGATCCTAAACACATCAATCTTAAATTATCTCAGGCCAATATACAAGCAGACGTAACTTTATATCAATATTTGTTTTCATTTTTTTTCAAATCCACGAAAGTAAATTGTATCAACGATGTGAAGAAAAAGTACACTTTGTGGTGATAATTAAGGTTGCAATTACGAAGCTTTAACACATCAATAACACAGAGTCCCACTGTTTGTTTTAGTACCACATTAAAAGGAGCGAAATGCAAACACAAACAAAAACATGTTAGGTCTGTTCGATCAAATTCCATTGTAATCCAATTCCTAATTTTAGGTTGTAATGAGAGCGAAACATTCGCCTACCTTGCTTACGCTTTATACCTCGGCCGCCGGTTGTAGTAGAAACAGTGTTACATTTTACATTTTCAATGCCGTGAATATTTTGTTGCAAATAGATTTTATTGTTTTTAAGAAAGTTCAAGTTTATGTTTGTATAGGGCCTATAATTGTTACATTTGTTTTCAGGCGAGGCCGATGCATGCGGAAATAATCAAGTTTTTTTTCCATCCTTTAATTTTCCGGACGTTAAAGTTTAAAGTAGAAACCTGTACACTTTCGATGCAGTGAATGTTTTGCTGTAAAAAGTATTTTATAGCAAGTTCGAGTTCAAGTTCAGATTTAAAGACATTAATTGTCGTTTTAATGGCAGGCCGATACGTGTGCGTGTTACTCAGGCTGGTGCAGTTTTGTCTCCTCTTCAGGAGTGACATCCGTGCACCTCGACGCAGGCTGAGTTACAGACGCATGAGACGTTCGGCGATAAGTCTCTTGGATTATGTGGTCGAGAAGGCAGGTTGAGTTAAGAACACGGCCGCGGAGTCGGTAAAGATGCATTATTGACGAAGTTGAATTAGGCTGTGATTACAAGCAGCTCGACGAACACAAAAAGCCAATTTGTGACCAGTATTGTGACAGTTAAAATCATCCATTTTGCCATTAAATCCCTTTGTTAGTAGAGCGCAATCCTGTCTGCTGTTAGAATTATCTGGTTGCCCATCACCCCATTCCAGGAAAGGCTCGCTTCCTTCTTGACCGTCACACTCCCAAGTTCCTTCTACCTCCTTGTCATTACACGCGATCCAGGCTTCGTACTCAATGTCCACCTTTCGCGCCATATCTGCCATGAAGTACATGTCATCGAGCGAACGAGGAGCGGCCATCTTGCCTCCCATGTCTTGGCAAGCCGACTTGGCCTCATCCCAAGTTTGCTCTACCCGAGGAGTGAGGCGATAACACTCCTTTCCCCACAATTGCCAGTGCGGCGGGCAAGAGCATTCGAGAACGAGCCGAGACTGGCAGTGACCTGACGCAAATTGAGCATTGATCGCTGAAGTTATTGCCACAATGCCAAAGACTTCGAAGAAGTACATGATGACACGTTCAGATGATGGTCTAGAGAGGATAAAGTTTATCGTAAACCCGTCTAGAAAATTGCACCACTGTGGTCGAATGATGCGAATTGAGAAGTGATGGTTGCAGCAGAAAGTATGGGCATCAGCAATGGATATCGTTGCCTAGGTTACATATCAGCGTCTCTTCAAATTGAGTAATAAGCGCCAATGATGACAGCACTCGCTGTCTAATGGTTTTAACAACCATCTATAATGAACAGTGGCGGAGGGGAAGTGCTAGGGGGGTGGGGTGCAACCCCTTTCCCTTGGGCCGCTGAGCAAAGTTGATTTGTGTCGGTTGTATCGATGTACATGTATTACGTAGTTTCAGAGGAAAGTGGTCAGAAATGGTGAATGGAACCCCCCCCCCCCCCCCCCCCCCTCCCACTCTCTAAATGAAAAACCCCTGATGAAGTAGGTAACGCTGTTGGCCTTGCGGGCACCTATGTTTGCAATACGGCTGTTTTGGGATGCACTAATTGGAGACACGAACCAGCCGTAGTTAATCCAATATAATTGGCATGCGCATCATCGCATCGCATCGCAAGATATTGTTAGCTTGGAAGTTCATCTATCAAAAAGTTATGAACAAGTCAGTGCGGTCTGGCGCCGCGATTCGACTGCCATTGAATTGTACACAGGTGAGTTAGTCAGTTGACTAGTAGTAGTACAAACGTCCAACACAATATTCAAATTTTACATAACTAATTTTTGATGTCTAATTTCGACGAAATTGACGAAATTGATAACATTAATAAAATTGATTTAAACAAAAAGGTAAAATTTCGAAAAATTGAACAGTTTTGTAAATTTGAAGAGTAAAGCAATCATTTTACGTGACTCGGTGGAAACTTCAATGCTACAGCTAATTGTTATACCCGAAGACAAATAATTTGTGTATTCGGTGGTTCGTTTGTGTGTGTAAATACATGTATATACTTGTAAGCGAATGATCAACCCTCTCTCGCAAAACGTATGTTATCACTGAGAAATTGTTGTGTTCACATTTTAAACAGAATTTACCATTATGTACATTATTTCAGAATTGAGAAAAGGGACGAAAACAATATCCATGGTAACACTTCCATGTTTGCTGGCTCCAATCAACCATCTATAAAATGGAGGAAACCATTTTCATTAGTGCGTGGCTAACCTTGCCGTTTCTGGCCGATTTGGCAACATAAATTGTCAGTCAGTCACGTCAGTTTTCAATTTAATTGTACCATATTGTTGTCAAACTTTAGCACGAAGTACGAGATATTAGCTTTTCAATTCAAGTGTAGCGTGTATTAACCGTATGCTAATTCGTTAATAAGCCCACGCAATGACACGGCACGGCGAAATTCATTGCTTATTGTAATTATTTACTTATTAAAAATAATTAATTTTATCCATCAAAGATAAAATACGTTATACTTGGGGCACATAAAACCTAAACTCCATATATTTAAATTTTAAGAAACGTGGCTTGGTCGTTTAGAAAGTTGCGCAAGAAAAAGGGGGAAAATAAATTCCTTACCATATCAGGTTATATCTGGTAGATATGCAAATTAATAGGTAAGATTGACCAATGGAGAACTTAAGATATCCTACCTTGACCAATGAGAAGAAAAGACAGTCCGAAGAGTTTGGGTATTTAACCCAGAACACGAGGCATTCGGGCCGCCAATTTGGTTGCAGCTATCAGCAACTCAGAAAAAAATTGTTGACCAAAACTTCTTAAATTTTTGTTATTATCTGCACTTCCAACTCCTCCAACGCTTCGAGGCCCTGTCAACTGGACTGGGGTCACCCGGACGAAACCACTTGTGGACGAAACACTTGTCTATTTTCCGTCGTGGATGGGCATCCTCCTCGCTAAATGAACTGCTACACCATGACAACAACATGAACAATAACACTGATCCGTTCGCGGGTCCTAGTAGTAGTATAGCACTAGCGGAGTAAGAGGTGGGGGTGAGTACAATGTTAATGATTCTCATACTGCCATTCCAATCAGTGCAATTCAGTTAAGGGCAGATGTCCGCCCAGTACCATTATTTCAAATAGAAAAGTCGTGTGCAGCGTTAGGGTTTCATGTCTCGCAATCCACGAAAGACAAAATTGGGTCAGGGGAGTACATAGATACTTTCGCGGACAGATCAGTCCAATTTAACCTTCGGGATAGAAGGGGGCAACCTGGTCCTCAGGAAACCTGGCCCATCGCGAAGTTGCATCCAATCCTTTTCTATGGCAATCTGCCTGTCGCATTTGAGTAATTATCGACTAAAATCCGCACTAAATGATCAACAGCGACGAGGCATTTGTTCACGGTCGCATTACGCTAGCGTGTCACATTAGTTTGAAATACATGCGCTCTCGTACCACGTGATCCGAATTATCAATCACAACTCAGGTCATAGGCCATTGTATCATTGCGAATCAAAATAATCATGGCGTCGCCCATGTCACAATCGTCGTGTGTCGAAGTTAACTCCGTGATAAAAACCAGTTGTTTTGTTCACTTAAACGTATTTAAATAGATCAATCTGGGCACCTATCAAGCCAAAGGGAGTGATTTACTTGTACACATAACACAGGGGTAAAAAGTTATATTTGTCACAAAAAACCGATGATGTACATGTGTTATGCGGGGCAAGTTGGTTTGTTAGCTTGGGAGTTCATCTATCAAAAAGGTATGAACAAGTCAGTGCGGTCTGGCGCCGCGATTCGACTGCCATTGAATTGTACACAGGTGAGTTAGTCAGTTGACTAGTAGCAGTACAAACGTCCAACACAATATTCAAATTTTACATAACTAATTTTTGATGTCTAATTTCGACGAAATTGACGAAATTGATAACATTAATAAAATTGATTTAAACAAAAAGGTAAAATTTCGAAAAATTTGTTTGAGTCAATATACATTAGGTGGGGACAAAAAGTATGGGGCGAGGTGCCTTTGGGAGCATAATTGTTATAAACACTAGGCGAGAAAAACCAATTCGCCCCATGCTAGTTTCGCCCCATTACATTTTGAAAGTGAATAACTCCAGTTCGACTGGATATTGTTTGGAGAACTTTTAGCATAGTATTTTAAATAGCTACTAGAAACTAGATATGCCTTCGAAAAGTAGACCCATATGGGGGTCGAAACGAAACTCATTTTCTAGGCATATTTTCAGTTACACCATACGGCCTATTTGTTACCCCCACGCCCATTAACCAAACAGTGTTAGATAATTGGCTGACAAAATACCCAATTGTAGATGATTGTCGCATATTAAGTAATGGCTTTAAATATGGTTTTTCGTTGGGTTATGAAGGTCCCCGTATGCCCCGTGATTCAAATTGTTTAGCTACGGCGTCAGAACGCCCAATGGTGGTCAAAGAATAACTTGCCAAGGAAATCAGTTTAGGCAGGATTGCAGGCCCCTGTCACAACCGCCCCTCTTCTAATCTACAATGTTCCCCCATAGGTCTGGTCCCCAAGAGTATGCCTAACACCTTTCGACTCATTTATCACCTGTCTTACCCTGCCGGTAACTCAATCAATGAATTTATTCACAGGGAACATTGTGTGTTCACTATTAGACTATAGGGCATGGGCCTATTATCCACTCAAAAAAACATTTTGTGTGGCCCCCATCTTGGCACTACCTGAAATATGTTTTAAAATGGAGATTTTGTGTGTCTGAATAAAACCCCCCTACTTCACACGCTCAGGGGTGGGGCATTAGTGGACAGAGCCGTAGATAGAGAGAGTTGCGACAACTACGGATTAGAAGCCATTTTGTTTCCAACGTATACACACCGCACGGTACCGTACCGCGCGCGATAGCCTATCCGTGTCAGCTCGCGTGTACGGCCGGTACATGCAGTCTAGTACGGGGCTGATCATTCGCCGTCATAGAAAAGCTGCTCAAAGTTCACAAACCTATAGAGTCAATTAAAAAATATAAAAACAGTTTCAGGCTACAAAAAATAATTTTGGAAAGTTTAACGGTCGTAATTGTCGGGGTTTGGTCATGTTTTTTAAGCTCCAGGATGGGAATTTTGTTATTCACAATTCATTTTTACTTTTTACCAATGGCATACATGGATGATAGATAGAAAGGCAAACACTATTGCGCCTCGACCTTGGGATTGTCACTAACATTTTCGTCACACCAAAAAGTGACAACCCCCACGTCTTGTGTGGGGCGTGGGGCGGGGGCCGGGGGCCGGGGGCCGGGGTGGGGTGGGGGGGGGGGTGTTGTTAAGGGACAATAATAATAGGCGCATTATTCGCACGAATGCCATTCACATGCACGCCGTGGCCCAGTGTTTTCCCCACTTTAAATTCAACTAGTTTTCAATGACTTAGTTTTTCAATCATCCCCGCTTTGTTGCATTGGCCTCAGGTTTGTACACAACATAAACATTATACATAATGGGAAAACAAGTGAAACCTCCCTTTTTCAAGTACAGTACTTTCAAAATGTCATGGCAATTTTTTTTTTTTATTTGCCAATAAATACATGTAGCCTACAGCAATACAAATCATTTGCATAAACATTTAAAGATACAAGTTAGTTAACATTAATTGAATTAAATTTGAGAAAGAATGTACAGTAGTCTCTTCAAACAAAAATTTTAAATATTTCTGATCAAAATTGGAAATGTTTCTCAGTCCCAGATTCATGTCTTGTCAACATTTTTGTACTGAGTGACCTTATGTATTGAGATGATATAATAAAGGAGAAAAAAAACCGTCTGGTTGCTACACCTTCCTAAATGAGTTATGATAGTATGATTTGTGGTCATGCAAACACTAGGGACATGCAATTTATGTGGATAATCCGTAATAATTGTTTATGTATCCAAAAACAAGTTTCTAACTTCAACATGTTTTCGGATAAGTCTAAGTAAGTCTAAATAATAAATCATGAAAATTTACACCTGTAGCATCCGCCATTAGGGCTATTTACAAAAATAATTAAAATCATGGAAATGTACACAGCCACCAACCATCCGCCATTAGGGCCATTTACAAAAATAATTAAAATCATGGAAATGTACACAGCCACCAACCATCCGCCATTAGGGCCATTTACAAAAATAATTAAAATCATGGAAATGTGCCACCAACCATCCGCCATTAGGGCTATTTACAAAAATAATTAAAATCATGGAAATGTACACAGCACCCAACCATCCGCCATTAGGGCTATTTACAAAAATATTTAAAATCATGGAAATGTACACAGCCACCAACCATCCGCCAATAGGGCTATTTTAATAGTACCAGTAGGTGTCTGACCATGGGCAAAGTGTTACTAAAGGATGTCAATGCAGGTGACTATATACCTTCACTTTGTTGCTTCACTTCAATTTCTTCACCAACTTTCTCATAGCCATGCTCTTGCTTCCTAGCTCACCCCCAGTTTTGGACTTTTCAATTTCCTGTTTCCTTTGATTTCTGATTTTTTTGCAGAAGATTTGCAGGCGAACATTGAAGAACTTGGTGAGGAGCTGCTTCTTTATGCCATGACAGCCCCTAAGTTGAATGGTCTTGGTTTCCTGTTCGGCCTTATTCAGTAGGACCCTCTTGATGTTACTTGAATTCAGCAGAGCTTTATCATCATACCCTCTGAACATAGATTCAACCTTGAGAATGATATCAAAGACTTTAAAGACTCCATAACGACCTCTCTCTTGAACTTGTTGCAGTGCTTCCCATTCTTTATTATGCCGTGGACACAGTAGCCTGCCAGATAATGGAGACTGTTCATCTCGGCTTGACACAATTCTGCAACTGACTTTGACTTTGACAGATGTACATGTATGTCGGCAATGGCTGGAACTGCTGGTGGTGTTACAGACTGATCTAGGAAATCAATAAGGAAATCTCCATCATCTTCCTGATAACTACCTGTACTGGGCGTCTTCAGAAATTGTGCTATACTGATAAGCTTGAGGGAGCACTTGAATGCCAAGGGAGATGGTACAGGATTCTTCATTCTAACCGAACTGAAGAGGTTCTCAAGGCAGTCTTGAGTGAGTCGCGATGTCAGGAGAAACTTGTGCCCCTTGTCCAGAAGTTCGCCTTGAATTCCCAGAATGGACGTTGTTGACAAGATGACCCCTGTTTGAATAGGCTTCCAGTCGCCTTTGATGCCAACTGACATGGATCTAAAGATTTTGATGACACCCGACAAGAACTTGATTGCCTCGGCATGCTTCTCAGGATGTATCTTGCTGAGTGCCATCACAGGGTGTCTGCTGGATACAAGGTCAAACCAGTGGTTCATCATGTCAATAAACCATGCAGTTGTGAGACTCTCGGAACTTCGGCCTTCACACTCGACCATGTAGCGTATGCCTGCGCTCACTGAGTGGCTCAAAAGGTTCAGGGCATTTGAGACCTTCATCTTCTCAAAATGAGAAGGCTTCAAGACTGCTGGGGTGAGATGCGGGGCAAGTTTCAACTCCTTGTCCTCTTGAAATCTGGCCAAATCTTTTATGGCAGCAATGTTTACGCAGCTAGATTCCAGCTTGTGATGTTCTACAACAGAAGGATCCATTGTGAATGACTGGCCACTAACTAAAGCAGACTTGACATTCTTGATGATGTGTGGAGCATCTGCTAAGAAGTAGAGCCATTTCTCTGCATCACAGGGATGTGGAATCTTATTGACTGTTCGGCAATGCTTCCCACAAATGATACCGAACTTCCTCCACATAGCTCTGTTGACACTCCCCATGTCGCTTGTAACTGCTATGACATGAAGGCCAGTGTCTGCAGCTTGCATCATTATATCCAGTATAGGCCTTCAGCTGACACTAAAAAACAGGCTGTAAAATGCGTTTCGCTCCAGCAACTCTGGGTCTACTTTTTTAATGCACATATATGAGGTTCAATACATCACAAACACAAGGTAAAAAGTTCTCCACAAAAAATTCTGCAGTTATTTTGTTATACCTCATTAAAGTTATTAACAATCACGTATGCTAAAATGCACGTTTTGTGGTTTGAGACCTTACATTGGCACTTTAAGTTTTAACAATAAAGCACTGCGGCACCTGTATGACAAATCCTATACATTTTATATTAAAGAACAAGTGTTTATGATTTTAAAAATTTGGTAACAGCAAATTATCTTTGTTTTTTTGTTAAATGCAACCACAAAATAAATAAATTGTGAAACGAAATTGGCACACAGGGCGCTATGATTGCCATACGTGCCAACAAAACCTACTAAAAAATATATAAAAAAAAATGAATGGAAATTGTTTAAAACCTTTTCTGAACTGATACACGTGACCATTGTTGTTATTATAATATTAATATTAAAATATAATATTAACATTTTAATAAACCTCTACTTGTTTCAAAGATAACAATTTGTTTGTTAAAAAAACAAGCTTATAATTAAAAATAAAAGGGCCATTAGAAGTCAAAGATGGGTATAGTTGCAGAAAGAAACCATATATGTCAGCCAACTACATGTACATGTAGTATGTTTTTAAAAAACCATACATATTCGAGATGTGATAAATTGGTTAGGACTGAAGAATTTGTTCACAGCTTCACAGAGGACATGTACAAAGTAAATATAAAAAAATAAAGGTTTTAAAGAGTGGTTTTTCATAATGTGACTAGCATTAGTGTGAATTAGCTTTTAATTCAGCCAAATTACAGAATGTACCCAGTTTTAATAGCGATGCATAGGGCCACAAGGAAATAAAAATACACAACACAAAAAAACAACTAATAAACAGACAGATTTCGCCGGACTTTGTTCTGAAGGCCGGGTGTAGTGTCGTCATATACATGTTTACTAAGTCCATCAACCAAGAGGCAAGACTTCGGTGGCGATTACATTAGCCCATGAATAAAAAGAAAATCAACTAAGTAATAGATTTCGGCAGATTTGGTCCAGTACCCAGGTGAGACAGTAAAGAGATACGGTTAAATACTAACACAAATTGGTGAAAAAACGATTAACTCGCAAGTAGTTTGTAAAATTCACCATCCAAGTCATCCTCGTCTGCATCTGCAACATCGACTTCTTCTCTGAAGTTGCTGCAATGTGTGCATTTGCACAGATCTGTACAAGGTAGTTCGGCATTTAGACAATAACATCGCCATTTACAACATTTCCCCACTACAGCTAATACACTGAAGGAAAACATCTGGTGCAGATGGCTTCGTCATCCATGTGATTGTTAGTTTACCATCCTCCATTTTCCATTCATCTGGAGATGGTGCATTAATCTGTTGCTGTAGTGATCGGCGCTGAATTACAGCCTGATAATTACAGCGCTTTGCATGCTGGGTCATCGCATCTCGGGTTGGTGGTAGACTGCTCAGACGATGGAGATGGAGAACAAAAGGCCTTATATTAGGCGTCATCAAACTGTCTGTTGTTTGGCTGTACAGCAAGCATACCCCTAGAACTATGGGGAGCCCGAAGGGCGGAGCCCGAAGGGCGGAGCCCAATAGATAGAGAGGGTTTTTACAGGTTAACTGCCGTTAAACAATAGAAACCATGCACAAACAAAATGAAATTACCCTCTCTATCTATGGGGCTCCGCCCTTCGAGCGTCGGAAGCCCCATAGTTCTAGGGGTACAGCAAGCAGACAAACTTCTCTAGAGATGACAGAGTGCCTTCTTGCAATTGGAATTTGCTCCCTAGATCTGTGAATGTTTCTTGAAACTCTGGGTGCTCTTCTAACACTTTCACTATCATTTTACTATCTACGAACCGCAGATAACAGGTGTCGTGAAATCCAAGATTGGACTGCCTTCACGTGCTTCTTCATAATGCAGATCAAGAAGAATGTCAGACAAGTCGACCGTTGAGACAACTCGACTCGGGACAAATACAAAAATTATGAAATAATAATGCAATGGCCGGTCTGATGCGTGCATGAACGGTACCGAATCCCAAACTGCATGCGCACCAGCGCATCACAAACGACGTCACCGTGCACAGTACGGCCTCGTTGACCGACTGGGGATGGGATAAGTTAGCGCACAGGCCCGGCAAAAACGATGCCACCGTGCACGGTACGGCTACGTTGGCCGGGGATAAGTGCGCACACAGGCCCGACAAAAACGAACGATGTGCAGGGACAATCACACTGCGCTATATCGGCTCTGTTATATGCAACAAAAGGCATATATGTAATGCCCAATGTACCTCTTAAAATGGTGGTTTACCTTGTAAACTAAGAGTAAACCACCATTTTCCTAAACTAAAGCAGCTAAACCTATCATCTCGCCCAGCGGCAACCCCAGCCATATATCAACCCGGCCCGAACAAACAAAAACCTCATGTATCATAACTCCCAAACGGCGATCAGCCGCCGTCAAAATCCCCGCTACTATATATCCCCAAAGCAGGCGAGTCGACTTAATTGTCTCAACGGTCGACTTGTCTTTCCATTTATCGGACATACGGTCGAGTCTCAACGGGCGAATTGTCTCAACGGTCGACTTGTCCCGAGTCGAGTTGTCTCAACGGTCGACTTGTCTGACCCCCATCAAGAAGGCCCACACGTTGGGCATGTTCGGCAATTTCGCGATCCCGGCCTGCCGCTGAACTTAAGCCACTCTTTGGAACTGGAAGTATATCTATCCCATCTGAGACTTGTGAGGGTCTTAACTTTTTCTAATTTTACAGATTCAACGTGCATATAAATAACACTTCAAACTAGTCACATTTTTTTGTTTTACGTCGGTCGGCGACGTTGACGCGTCGCCATGTTTGATGAAAAATGTAGGTCATGTCATGACCGTCGACCCCGCACGGACAAACTCGTGTGGGATTGGACAATTCGTAACACGTGATGCGATTGCGTCATTCGCGAACGGATTTTGTAACATGGCGCATTACGTCTTTAAACTTCCGTGATGCCAAAATAGTTCGCTCTTTGCAGCAGGATTATTAAATAACTGCAGGATGATATATGGAGAACTATTTTTCTAGTAATCTAGAGTCATTTATTTACTCGGAACTGTTCAGAAAATTTACACCCGCTCTTGCTGGATCGAAACAAACGAATTTGAGCACTCAGCTGAAGGCCTAGTACTATTGGATGCAATTCTGCACCATCAGTGGAGTTGCTGGTGAAATGATAGCCCACCGTCTGCTTCCATCTTGAGGTAACTCCTCCAAGCATGAAGACCAATGCATGGGTGGCAGTGCCTGTGTGGTTAGGCAGAGTGACATCACCAAGTAACTTGCCACTACTGGCATCATACTCCACACTTGGTGTTATTGACATCTCATCGACGGTGAGGCAGCAGACTCTTTCCTCTTCTCGCATCTCTTTTACTTTCAGCCTCATGAAGTCAAACACCTGACTGAGGACTCCTGGCCTAAATGACAATTTCTCCATTCTCCTTTGCAAGGTACGGATGGATGGAAGGGGGTTGCGCTGCTTCAGGAGTAGATCATACCCAGTTGGCCCACATGCAAATCGCAGCTGAATGGCTTTCTTGACCGTTTGTGGGCCTCTCATACATCCTCTGTGTAGTGCTTTAAGTTGATCCTTCCCAAACAACTTTGAAACACTTGCCTCATACTTGGATTTTCCTTTGAGAAGTTTGGTTTTCTCCTTACGCACCTTGTGGAGCTGCTGTCTTAAGAGACTTATTTTGGTCTTCATTTTCTTCAGCTTTGTGTCTGAAGTGGTACCACAAGCTTCAGGTTCTTCAGTCATGTCAGTAGTAGTACTCATTTGAGCTAGAAAATGAACACAAAAATCACAAAAGAATGACTTTGTTTGTAACAATTTAATGTAATAATTTTAGAAAAGGCAACCATATTTTCAAATTGAAAAAATGATTTTATAGCGTGTACAAAGTAACTCTTCCGTTATCAAATAGCCATTTACTTTTTGGGGGTATGATTTTGTTTTAACATGGATAGCAAGGCTTTTACAAATGATTTATAAATTGTAAACCTATTTAATAGGTTGTCACATATTACAACTTTTCAGCTATCCATAGAATTGTTACTTAGATAGAATAGGTAAATGGACAAAATAATTTTCTGATTTTGTTGAATTTTGTTATTTGACACTCGTATACATGTAAGTGGCCGTGTTAAATTTTTTAATTACCTACCTTTTTTGGTGTGAAAAACATTAACAAAACTGCAAAGTTCAATAACAATGAAAACATGCAAAGTTTAAACTCAACATACAGTAACTCAAGTCAAAGCGGTTCAGTTAGATGAAGGCCTGTTCAACAATATTTTATGTCGTAAGTGTTCCTCACAAATCCTGATCAATAGGGCAGTAGTGGAATCGAACCACTCACAGTTTTCTCCAAGTACAAGCAGAACTGTTGCTTGGCAAAGAGAATGGTGCGTCAGCCTGAACTGCTTTGTATGAGTAACCAAAAAAAGTGAGTAACACTAACACAACAACAAAGGGAAAGTAAATGTAAACAAATCAGAAATTTCAACAGCACAAATGCTCCACTGAGGCCCCAAATAAATCACATATTGCAGTGATAACATTTCCGTTTCACTGGCCATAATGTTCCTTCAATGGCCATGGCTTGGGGGACCCACCAGTGAACAACCTGCACTGCACTGTACTGTATACACAAATGCATTGTACCTACTGTACATTTACATGTACATGGAGGGGCAATGTTGAAACAGTGTGCTCCTTCAAACTAATTAACGGTCACTAAAAGATAAGAACTCCATGTCTGGGAACCACCGGAGGCCATACGTACAGGACCTGGATGTATATGGGCCAGTAGTGTTGAAGTTTTCTCTTAACCCTAACCCTCCCAAATCCTCAAAAATCAATGATTTTGCACACCCCTAGGCTAGGGAGTTGAATTCAGTACTGTTATGTGTTAGGCTTTAACATTAACAGTGCACAAGTACTAGCCTTATTTACCAAAAATGTATGGTACCCACTACCCAGATATGGAATTCTGTCTCGACCAAAAAGAACAACTAAGAAGAATATAGTTCAAAACATTTCTAAAACTTCCACATTCAGATAAATATTTACAATTATCCGGTGACTGATGAGCATGGTGGTGCAGCAGTGTATGAATGCTCGGCTTTTATGGTTGATACACCAGCATCCTTCGTAGTGAGGCTGGGACCTTTGCTGGAAGCCTGGGGAGACTTCCTCAGTGTAACCAATGGGCGATGTGGAAATATGGTAGGGATGGCATTGCACTTCAGCTTTCTGTCACTTCGCCAAGGCTCGAATTGCCGCCTATCAAAGTGCTCCTAAAAGAAAAACAAGTACATTTATTATAAAATACATACAATTACAAAAAATGTAACCTGTATTAATGCAAACCAGTTAGGATTGCGAACGATGCAAGAACGTTTTCATTTTCTGCCTGAATCTTAACTTCAGACATACTGTATTATATTAGATTACACTAGTACTACATGCATGTAAATGCAAGCCGCTTTGATTTTCCAACATTTAAAAAACAAACGTGCAACTGTATGAAAAATCACATGTTATATCACAACAAGAAACTGTTTAAAATGAAACGAAAAATGTTTTTTCCTGGTTACTAATACTGGAGTAAAGAAAAGTATACCTAGGTTGACAAAGTCATTTTGGAATGATGAAAAAAACCTTCACGCAAATTGGACCAACGTGCATAGGCACGGTCGTGTATCGTTTATTCGTTACGTTATAAATCTCTGCATTTTTTGCGGGGTGTTTTTTTCTCCAATTTTCTGAATACACTACAGCAGGCCTACCTCACAAAGCCTAGAATTCACTGTGGAAT
Source organism: Crossaster papposus (assembly GCA_037893245.1). Classification (NCBI taxonomy): domain Eukaryota; kingdom Metazoa; phylum Echinodermata; class Asteroidea; order Velatida; family Solasteridae; genus Crossaster; species Crossaster papposus. Next base: position 411,626 of record JBAIAA010000111.1, on the reverse strand, counting down.
GCCAGTTTTTTCTCTTAATCTTGACTTCCCAGGTTTTCCTTTTGACGGGATCTCTAGGAAGTCGGTACATTTTGCTGCCATTTTCCGATCGGTTGTTACAACCAAACGCACAACAACCCACCATTTTGTAAAGGAAACTGCTTGGAACCAAAATGGCTCCATACACCACGTGACCTAGCCATTTGGGTCTGTCATGTCGCAACTCTCTCTATCTACGGCTCTGTTAGTGGGAAATCTCCCCCCCCCCATGCAAAACCGCAGCCACGCCCCCTTTTTTGGGAAAAGAAACAGCGATGTGTTTTATAATCAGTCTTTATCCCTTTATTTCATGTAAAATAGATCATGACCAAATAAATTTAGCATACTAACTATCATGTGGGTTCCTTGTCTTTTTTCAGAGTTGGAAATCCCCGCCCACATGCAAAACCGCAGCCACGCCCCCTTTTTTTGGAAAAGAAACAGCCATGTGTTTTATAATCAGTCTTTATACCATTTTTTCATGTAAAATAGATCATGACCAAATAAATTTAGCATACTAACTATCATGTGGGTTCCTTGTCTTTTTTCAGAGTTGGAAATCCCCGCCTACATGCAAAACCGCAGCCACGCCCCCTTTTTTTGGAAAAGAAACAGCCATGTGTTTTCTAATCAGTCTTTATACCATTATATCATGTAAAATAGATCATGACCAAATAAATTTAGCATACTAACTATTTATGTGGGTTTCTTGTCTTTTTTCAGGGTTTTAAAAGTTCAAATGATACTTGAATGAGCACCAACATGCTATATTCAATACATGTAGCTGCCCCTTACTCTGCCCACCCAAAATTGCCGGCATTGCAAACTTGAACAGATTTTACATTAAAGGGATTTTAAATGCATCTTTATTTTTATGCTGGATCAAATTTTCTCCAATGAATGGGTAAATGCTGGAGCAAACTTTATGTACTACAGCCAACAATGTAAATTTGTATAATCATATTCTGCAACCTCGCTATAGTAATGTAATAATTTGAGCTTGCTTACTGCTATCAAGTATACATCTCTTAAATGCTTATTGGAATATGGTTTCAATCAAAACATATACAAAGTTTTTATACAAGTGCACTTGTCATGTACTTGTAAGATGGGTTTGGCATAAAATAGATTTAGTCAAATGTACAGGTGCAGTGCAGTCTCATATGATTTTTTGCTCTGTTGTGTGGTAAGGGTGGTTGCAAAAATCCTCAAATGTGTTGAAATACAGCTGTTCCTTATCTACCGGAGCCTTGTCTTTCGTTAGGTATACAGTAAATAACCTGTAGCAGCTCCGGCTGTACCTAACCTCCATAGCTACGCAATCACGGCCTTCAATTTGGACAAGGATCTTTTGCAGCTGTCAATAGGATGCCACCATCCGGCCGCTCGCAGAGGACCAATTGTTATTTTTGCTTCCTCCCCCTGGAATCCCTGTGAGATTTGGTTTTGCCACATATGATGCATATTTTTGGAAGGATTTGAGATGCTGTTGATGGCTGCTTTGAAACAAACGAGCTCGAACGTAAGAGTCTTGCATCTGACGTAAACGTCTTGCTGACAACTGCACTAGTTGAGGCTCCTCCACTTGAACTTCTCATGGAATCTGAAATAACGACAGACAAGAAAGGGCCATAAATAAAGCAGAATATTTTCAAACTTGAAAGTCTCAATTTATAAATACGTATGATCAGACTGGCAGTAGATGGAGATTTAACGGCCCATCAGTCCTTCGGAGGTCAGACAAGTCGACCGTTGAGACAACTCGACTCGGGACAAGTCGACCGTTGAGACAACTCGCCCGTTGAGACAACTCGACCGTATATTCGATAAATGGAAAGACAAGTCGACCGTTGAGACAAGTGCCAACACCGTACATGTACCGCGCGGAACCGGTCCTGCCACAGATCTATGCAACTTTTACCATAAACATTTCAATAAAGTCGAGTTGTCTCAACGGTCGACTTGTCTCAAGTCGAGTTGTCTCAACGGTCGACTTGTCTCAACGGGCGAGTTGTCTCAACGGGCGAGTTGTCTCAACGGGCGAGTTGTCTCAACGGGCGAGTTGTCTCAACGGTCGACTTGTCCCGAGTCGAGTTGTCTCAACGGTCGACTTGTCTGACATTCCAGTCCTTCCACAGTAGGCCCACTGTAATTTGTTATTATATCCTTATACATGCCAACTCAATGCAATGGACTGGTTTTCGCACACTACTACAGGTTTGCAATTTATCAGAAAGTATGCAAAAACAAGTGCGCATAATTATATTAACCACATGTAGTTTGTTTCAAAAATGCTGTCAAGCATGCATATTCAACATGAATGCCAAGCATGTCCTGATTTAATAGCCCGGCCTTTCATTTGCAAAACAACCAAGCAATCCGTAACATCGTGTTTGAAAGAGTTTTGGAATTGAAGAGGGCAAGGAGAAGGTGAGACCACATTTTATCCCAGAATGTCTAAGTGCATGTATATTGTGTAAGTTTGACCAAAACAAATTATTTTGTAAAAATGTATTTAAGTTTTCTATAACATGGACAGCTGCATTTTCCATGTATGTCTAATTTTTCCGAAAGATTTTTTGCAAGTGGCTGAGATATATCGAGGCTAAACTATGCGGGGCAAAATCAACGTTTATTCCGCGGCTTATATTCCAAAAATTACGTCGTTCAAATTCGATTGTGCTCGGAAATAAATTAATTAAGTTTTTAAAATTCAGTTTCAGTGTATATGGGCATTTAAAAAACAAATTCCTTGTATAATACCATATTAAAACTTTTTTCGTGTTGGGAAACGAGGTTCCCTTTTTACCATTTTGTACGTTACGTGGGAAATATAATATCGTTAAATAAATATATTGTTGGATATTTTTGTTTGTATTCATTTTCGCAAAGAACTGAAATACTATCTTTTAGTACAAGAAGTTGGGTTGGAAGGCAAAACAGGAAGGCAAAATTCCCTCTCTCGGCACAATTTTTAATTCGCTCTTCCCAACAATATCCAAAACAATGATAACAACAAGCATTCCTAAATAAACAGTGGTCGTAACGGTCCTGGCCTGAGACCTACTCAAAAGAACGGAGGAACGACTTGACTTAATTGAAGGTACGAGTTTGCAAAAGTACGAGTTTGTAAAGGTACGAGTTGACTTGACTGAAGATACGAGTTTGCAAAGGTACGAGTTTGCAAAGGTATGAGATGTACTGCTACCGGCTTTACATTTTTAGTAGACTAGAGTATAAACATGTCAACTCATAATTTTTAGTTGAGGTAGGGGACACAGTTTGTACAATAATGCACCCTAAACAACCTTAAATGTGCACCGAGTAATTTTGAATCCAAAACATTCCAATTATATGACGCGAGGCGACATGACAATTAGCCAACTAAAGTTGTACAATACATGGGTGCCTCATACATGTACTGACTACTGTAACACTACTGTAGCGTCAATAAAGGGGCATAAGAACATCGTTAGACTCACCTGTCAATGAGGAAGACGCTTTAGCTAAATCCTCTTTTTCTTTGGTAGCTTCAGTTTGTAGGACTTTTGAGTCGGTAAAATTGTTGTAACATGCGAAGTGAAATCCGCGCTCAGGCATCGGTACTGCAGCGTATAAATCCGCATTTTATGTATGAATGCGTTGGCAACATCGGCTTGATTTCTCACTAAATCTTTCCAAATGGAAATAAAACTTACAAATTTTGCCCATGTTGTAATGGTGCGCGGTTTGATTTCACCGGTTATCCCTGGGTAAGGCAAAACAAACGCATTCATGAGGTTTTGACGTTTTCTGCGACTAAGAAAACTCATCGTTTAGAAAGCCACCCCAGGCGTTTTTATGCAGTATAATTTCTGAAGATTCTGAAGGTCGTCGGACATGTCAGACGACGCCATCTTGTTTACGTTCTCGCTTGCGGGCGCACTTCATAAGAAAGACGGTGATTAGTCGATCGACAGCGCCTGGCTTATTTGCATATTTTATTGACCAATCGCGTCACTCGTCGAGCGAGGTATCGTGTCAAATATAACAGACCCTTTTATTGGTAGATTTTATTTTCAATCGTCCGTTTGTTTTGCGTATATTTTCACCAACTTTGTTTAGAAAATACAAAGAAATGCCCCACGCTTTGAACTGGGAAGTACGGAAGTGTAGATAGGACATGGTTAAAAAAAAACTAATTCGTACGTACGAATTACTAAACCGTACGTACGAATTACTAAACCGTACGTACGAATTACTAAACCGTACGTACGAATTACTAAACCGTACGTACGAATTACTAAACCGTACGTACGAATTACTAAACCGTACGTACGAATTACTAAACCGTACGTACGAATTACTAAACCGTACGTACGAATTACTAAACCGTACGTACGAATTACTAAACCGTACGTACGAATTACTAAACCGTACGTACGAATTACTAAACCGTACGTACGAATTACTAAACCGTACGTACGAATTACTAAACCGTACGTACGAATTACTAAACCGTACGTACGAATTACTAAACCGTACGTACGAATTACTAAACCGTACGTACGAATTACTAAACCGTACGTACGAATTACTAAACCGTACGTACGAATTACTAAACCGTACGTACGAATTACTAAACCGTACGTACGAATTACTAAACCGTACGTACGAATTAATAAACCGTACGTACGAATTAATAAATCGTACGTACGGTTTAGTAAACCGTAAGTACAGTATCTCGCAACACGTGCACACCCGCTTGCAGAAGACCGCACTTGCACAAGCATCGTTTAGTCATGGCATCGAATGCTGATATAGCTGCTGAAAAAATGTACGAGTTTTTGAGGGGAAGAGGCGTAGAAGAAACCACTTTGTCAAAGATGAAAGCTGAAAAGGTAGGAATTCTGGGTTGCGTTTGGGGAGTGTGGTCCGTTACGTTGACATTGTTTCTCAGTCTCACCCTTATAGGCGCAAAGGCTTAGGTCAGGTCAAGCATTGGCGTTGCCATTGTCGGCGCCTGCCAGTTGGTTGGGGGGATGGGGGTTGGTGGACACCATTATGACAAGGTCGGGCGCTGTTCATTGTACACATTATGATAACTTGTGTGTGCCCGTACTCTTTAAGAAGAATTAACTTTCGATGCATGAAGAAGTCAATATGAAATTCTGGTTATAACAAACACAAAGCGTTGGTCCCGACTGTGTGATATGTACACGCTGAATGACTGGCGCTGTGTTATTCTAATTATAACACACACTTTGCCCAGGTCCGGTTGAGTTTGTATCAACAAGAGTGAACTGCATTCATCTGCTAAATTTGTAATGTATAAGAGAAATACGTGTACCGGAACTAGAGCAAGATTTGTGTATGTTGTCTCTTACAGATCGACATTGGTGTTGTGCAGAATCTCAGCCAAGATGATAAAACTCTCGAAAGTTTTCTCTGTATCGGCGACCGACTGGCACTCATGCAACACTGCCGTAAGGCCAAAAATGCCAAGAGAGAATCTGCCAAGAATGCACAGAAACGCAGCTGTTATGAAAGAATCCGCAAGAAGCTCAAACTTGCATCGGGCAACTTGTCAGACAGTGAAACAGATGAGGAGGATGAAGTGTCAAAAGCCAAAAAACTACGTGGAAACCAAAATGCCTCCAAATCTACACGTAAAATAGAGTTCGGCTGGGTTCACAACGGCACTGGAGCCCGCAAAATAACTGGTGGGGGCACAAGGAAAACTTGTGTATCCAAAACCGCAAATGCAAGTGCCTTGTTGGAGGAGGGAAAGACCCTTTTTTTCCCAAAAGGTATCTCACGCAAAGGCGTGAAAGCTTCAGCATGCAGGTTTGACATTCGTGATTTCACCCACTCCCCCCTCTCGGATGATGATACTGTCGGTTCTCTGTATGAGGCAGTGCGGATGTCAGGAATCTTGAGGTTTTTTCTGTATTCAACCGGGCCAAGCGTAAACAAAGATGAAACCTGCACCCCTGAGGAGGACACTGAATTCCCATGCTGTTCCTCAAGCTTGCCACCACTGGACCATTCGGCAGATCCTCCTGCAGAAAATGCCCGTAACACTTCGTTGTCCAAGCGTCTACGCCGCAACAAGGCAACAGCTGGTGGTGGTCCAAAACCTTGCACAGTATCACGGCCTGATTACGATGAGTCTCAGTTGGCGGAACCTGTCACATTTGTCAGTGATCTTTTGCAACCATCATCAGAGGTCACTATTGAAGTTGCAAGTTACGATTTCTCAGATGAGGATATCCAGTTTGGACCACGACCCAGCACTGGCAGTAATTTATCGGATACTTTGCCGCTTGTAGACTTCCAGAGAGATGGCACCTTCGAAGCTTCCTCACCGATTCGTTCGCCCCGTTCACCCACACCACCCGCGGCATCCCAGGGACGTTTGACTATAACTTTGAATCGAGTGAGAGTGCAACAAGAAATGGTTTCAAGATTTATGGATCCAAACATTGTGCACACACCAGTACGATTTGGTTTTATTGACGAATCTGGAGTGGATCGCGATGGTGTTGCACGCGAAGCGTATTCCTGCTTCTGGAAGGAGATGTGTTTATCATCAATGAGTGGGGAAAATGAAAGGATTCCGTCACTATTAAACAAGTACGGAGAGGAGGAGTGGTCTGCTGTAGGGCGTATTCTTGCAAAAGGATACATCGATCAAGGATTCTTCCCTACACAGCTAGCCGGCGCCTTTGCAGTGGCATTAATCAATGGGTTGGAAGCAGTCACACCAGAAATACTGATGGACTCCTTTTTGGCTTTCATTCCAGAGTCAGAAAGTGTTGTGGTGAAGAAGGCATTGGCAGGGGATCTCAACGACGAGGATGACAAGGAAGATTTGCAAGATCTTTTATCCAGGGTTGACTGCCATTCCATTCCACGAAGAGAGGAGCTGAAATCGGTATTGATGAAGGCAGCTCACAGAAAAATCGTACAAGATAGTAAGTTTGCTTTGGATGGCATGGCTTCAACTGCACGCGAGTTATTGAAGTTGTATCTGCCAGATGCATCTGCCACAGTCACTATGTTGAACGTCAAGAAGCCAACCACCCGAAAAGTACTGAAACTGTTGCAGTGCACACCAATGACCAATGACGAGGCCAACTCGCTGGCCTATCTGAAGCAGTATATCAAGAGTCTTGACCCTTCCTGTCTGAGGAAGTTCCTCCGTTATGTAACCGCATCAGAGGTCATCTGCGTAGACAAAATCTCTGTTCAATTCAATAAAGTACGCAAAGGGTTAAGCAGAGCACCCATCGCCCACACATGTGGACCGTTCCTAGAGCTCCCATCGACTTACTGCTCATACAATGAGCTACGAGAAGAGTTCACCAATCTTCTAGAGAGCGGTTTTCTCAAGATAGATATTTTGTAGGAAGCATTTCTGTAAGGCAAGCCATTGCTCAAAGAGGCAGGAAATCAGTGGTCCCTATAGTTATCTTCGTGCAAGCATTTGTCTCAAAGCCAGCCCACTGCCAAAAAGCAGAAACTGCATGAGCGTCTCCGTATGAGGGGAATCATGTGAAAGTAGTCTTACAGAAAGTGGCCAACCTTTTGGACAATTTTTGTCACTGTACGTGCGTTTACAACACGATACGTGTGAGATTTCCCACGGTCATTTGTTTAGACCAAAGATTGACTGAAAGACCAAATGTTCGATGTTACTTATGTAAGTTATGTTCGCTTTCATCGTTTGTAAGACACTCACTGTGTTCCCTTTACTATTATTCCCTTACTATTCCCTTTTATAGTTATATTCCATATCGTTAAGTATATCAATTTTCTGATTATGATCATGTACACGTGTTATCTTTGTTGCAACCTATTTAACAGTTTCCTAATGTTTTCTTGCTTATGCATCTTTTAATATCTTGCCTCGAAAAAAGATGAAATGACAAAATCATAAGAAATAGGCAGAAGAATGAATGATGTACCATGATGGTTCTTTGGTTGGGTCGGGTGAAAATAATGCTTCTTAAAATTTGTAAATTCTTTTTGTTTTTATTCGGGTACTTTTACAGTGATCTATACTTTTTATTTAAAGGGGTTACTTAAGGTGATCATCAGTATCATTTATGTCTGACAACGCTCTGTAAGCTTGTTTACAATCAAAAAGGTGTTATTTTTTCTAGCTTTCAGTAAAAGAGCTTGTTAAAGTTGACATCATTTGGTCATTAAAGGTAGTATGAAGCTTAAATTAGTTATTAAAGCTTAACAAAAGGGCAGATATTAAATCATTTGTTAGCTGTTGATAAACCGGTATATCACGCTGAGATTGGTCTAACTGATCAGGGCTTTTAATAATTGGGGGTACTACCTATTCTTCCAGAACAGAAGTCATATCATGCTACCATAATATTGCATGCTTATAAATTCTAAAAATTTGTGACATTGTGTTAACACATCAATGCAGGATGATACTACACATTAACCAGGTTGTTTTGGATTACAGTATACATACATGTGGTAACTACTTATTGATTTCGTCGGATATTTTGTAACGGTAATTTGTTTGTCTTACAATGACCCCACACAAATCAGTTTATCTCTGTCAATCATGATTCATTTCCGACTTGGAAATAATATCTTTGTGATTTCAATTCAGCGGTTTTTCATTATTAAAGGCAACGGAAGAGTTATAATTACCACCAAACTAAATCTGGGGCGTTTTTATCACTATTATACTGTGGCGATTTTGTTCGAATGTGTGATTCATAATCTAAACTTTAAACGGGTATACAGCCAAACTAGTTGACACCTTAACCTGGTCTCTTTTCTGTCTACTTTATGGCGAACGTCAACTGGTTATTCTCATTGAGCGTTTGTATAGATCAATGTTATACTCAAGCGACATTGGGTTGGTTAATTAAGTCAACCCAAGATCATGGTAGATTTCTCTGCGTAGGCGAATGTACAGGGATGCAGCTTCGTATCCATAACCGGGAGCGTTCCAGTCATTGTCCTCCATCAGAATACATGCCACATCAAAAATGTCCCGGTCGCATGGAATGGAACGTTTTGGCCTGATCTCCGTCATGCAGACTTCAACTTCATGCATGTCCACTTCCACTAGTTTATCTTCATTACCCTGCAGCTCCGGTAAGGTATACTTAAGAATTGGACGCCCTCCGTTACTGTTGATCTTGTGATCCGGTCTCATTCTATGATTGTTCCATGATGCCAAGACCTGATCCAGATTATCCTACAAACAGAAATAAAACAATCAGCAATTTATATTTGGTCTGGAAAAATTCAATTAATAGGTTGCCGGGTTGGTGGGGCTGCCATCATTGCAGGGAATGTGGTGCCGGTCGTTTGTTTTAATCCATAATGATCTACATGTCCACACCGCCCATTCTAAAGTTTTTCTTTAAAGGTGTCTATATTCTTGCCCGTGCGCTCAATTTTCAAAGTTGGGAATTTAAATACGGACATCACTTGACACCTTGGACTGAACAAAATTATTTTCTGAGTAAATGCTCCTACCATTTTCCAGCTAAATGTCACTTTTGTGGACATTGTTATCACTTCCTGGTGGGTGATGTTCCAATTTAGGGACAAGATCTGTGATGTCTGAGTACATGTATGGTACACGTGCAACACATGTGTTTTCTTTATTTTTTTAGAACTATATAATCGAGAGAAATAGGCCATACCTGTACTATTCTCAGGAAGCAAAGCTGTATCAAGTTCTTATCTAACACGTCACCGTTGAACAGCCCGTCCTCTTTGAGCGTGTGGAAGATATCCATCCAATATTGAGTGCAGTGCTTTCTGAAAAAGCTCCACCAGGCCTCTATCCTTTGGTTAGTGGTGCTCTTTCCATACAGAAAGCTTTTAGCACCAGCCATGTTGTCTTCGTCGTCTCTTCTGAGAAACGTCTGTACCTGCTCAACATGGCCATTTTCGGTCCCCATATCTGCCCGCACTACGCGTGGACATCCGTGCCTAGAAGAAACTGCTGCCATATAGTAGCCTAGTATTAGTTTGGGATCGTTATTGGTGGTGTATGCCTCTAACCAAATCAAATGTCTAGAATAACCATCTATGCATCCGCTTATCGCAATGCCAAACGGCTTCAACTTATCATATCCATCCATGTGCCACGTCTGGTTGGGTCCAGCACTTGTGTAGATCCTGCGTGTCAAACGATGTCTCCTCCTTGCTGCAACACCTTCAGGGTCTAGCAAATGTTGTATCATACGAATAGTGTTCTGTGAAACAACAAACCCCTCCTCAATGCACCTAGCGTGCATCCAGCGATATCCATAGCATTGAGCAGATGTTTTCAATTGTTCTTCAACAAATGAAGCAATCTTAAGGATATCTGAATACCCTCTCCTCCTATACAGTCCTCCTTTCCTTAAAAATCGGCGTAGATGTCTCTGACTGATAACTATTCCATGGTTCAGAGCAAGGCAAGACAATATCTCCTTCTGACTAAAACCGAGCTGAAAATATAGCTTAATAATCTCTTGACGGTCCATTTTGAAACGTTTGTTTTTTGGCAAGTAAAAGGACTAACTTTCATATCGGTCTATGTCAGAAGCACTGTTACTAATCTGGTCCAGGAGTGTAACTACATGGCGACAGCGCCAGCACTACTGAAAGTGCCGTATCGAATTGGTAATTCGTACGTACGGATTGGTATTTCGTACGTACGGTTTAGTAATTCGTACGTACGGTTTACTAATTCGTACGTACGATTTAGTAATTCGTACGTACGATTTATTAATTCGTACGTACGGTTTAGCAATTCGTACGTACGGTTTAGCAATTCGTACGTACGGTTTAGTAATTCGTACGTACGGTTTAGTAATTCGTACGTACGGTTTAGTAATTCGTACGTACGGTTTAGTAATTCGTACGTACGGTTTAGTAATTCGTACGTACGGTTTAGTAATTCGTACGTACGGTTTAGTAATTCGTACGTACGGTTTAGTAATTCGTACGTACGGTTTAGTAATTCGTACGTACGGTTTAGTAATTCGTACGTACGGTTTAGTAATTCGTACGTACGAATTAGTTTTATTTTTAACCATGTCCTATCTACACTTCCGTAGGGAAGTAATAAAATATGTTTTAATAGCCTATTATGGTTATTGTAAGGGCCGGTTCCAGACGTCATGCCCCACAGTCTATATGCCTCGTTTGACGAGGCTGTGAATTTGGTTATGACCGTAGGGGAATCGGCTTGGTTAGCGAAAGCGACATTAAGTCAGCATTTCGTTTGTTGCCATAAATGCAGTTTTACCTGCTGATTTAGTCTAGCCCTAGACCCTTGTGTTATTTCGGCGCCCACGCGCGCAGATGCGTTAACGCTGTCTCTTTTTCAAACCCCGACTTCGTGTGCGTTCTGGTCTCACGCATGCGTAGTTTACAAAATGCAGCTGCATCCATACTCGCACTGGAGCCCACGTTTGACAAACGTACATGATTTTGGATTCCCCAAAGGGTCTAGCACTAGTTGGCAATCAATTGTTAACTTTAACCTTAGTTTTCGACGATTCTCCCTCGCTTTTCCGAGGGATCCAATCAGCGACCGAGTTTGAGCCTCATCATGAATTATTCATTATACACAAATACAGGATTACATGCGTTTGTTTTTGATTGAAATAGGGGACGTATGACAAAGGGAACAATGGGGTCCCCTATTCCGCAAAGGTCCCCGATTCAGACTCGTGTGCAAATCCTATGGCGATCATCCGAAAACGTTAGAGTACAAACAAAAGAGGAAAGACGGTCGGACAATGCCCCGTCCCCTATTGACGGCATTTACCCACTTTGTGTGTGCATGTACATGTATGTGATGGTGACTAGACTTTGCAGTTTTGTTAATGTTTTTCACACCAAAAAAGGTAGGTAATTAAAAAAATTAACACGGCCACTTACATGTATACGAGTGTCAAATAACAAAATTCAACAAAATCAGAAAATTATTTTGTCCATTTACCTATTCTATCTAAGTAACAATTCTATGGATAGCTGAAAAGTTGTAATATGTGACAACCTATTAAATAGGTTTACAATTTATAAATCATTTGTAAAAGCCTTGCTATCCATTAGACCCAATAATTGGGGCGTTTTCACTCCTTTTTCGAATTTTGGATTTTGTCTGTCGTTCTACGCCCCAACCGTTGTAAAGCATGGTGCCAATTAAAAACGAAGTGGTGACCACAAAAGTTGACAAAAACATGCCAAATACTTGACAATGTATATTGGAAAGCGCACACTGGCTTCTATACATGTTAAAGAAGAACTATTATGGCTTTATTGGTACTCACGGTTATTTGGGGTTGCAAATCCGAGCAATTTTGACCAGCTTTTAAAAACAATGATGCCTATAACGTCGAGGTCTATATAAACTATATAAACTACATAGACGTCCCGACAGCACCCGACTCACATAAAGAGCACACTATGCGAAGACGGGGGACACGACATGGGAAGTGTCAACAGAGCTATGTGGAGGAAGTTCGGTATCATTTGTGGGAAGCATTGCCGAACAGTCAATAAGATTCCACATCCCTGTGATGCAGAGAAATGGCTCTACTTCTTAGCAGATGCTCCACACATCATCAAGAATGTCAAGTCTGCTTTAGTTAGTGGCCAGTCATTCACAATGGATCCTTCTGTTGTAGAACATCACAAGCTGGAATCTAGCTGCGTAAACATTGCTGCCATAAAAGATTTGGCCAGATTTCAAGAGGACAAGGAGTTGAAACTTGCCCCGCATCTCACCCCAGCAGTCTTGAAGCCTTCTCATTTTGAGAAGATGAAGGTCTCAAATGCCCTGAACCTTTTGAGCCACTCAGTGAGCGCAGGCATACGCTACATGGTCGAGTGTGAAGGCCGAAGTTCCGAGAGTCTCACAACTGCATGGTTTATTGACATGATGAACCACTGGTTTGACCTTGTATCCAGCAGACACCCTGTGATGGCAATCAGCAAGATACATCCTGAGAAGCATGCCGAGGCAATCAAGTTCTTGTCGGGTGTCATCAAAATCTTTAGATCCATGTCAGTTGGCATCAAAGGCGACTGGAAGCCTATTCAAACAGGGGTCATCTTGTCAACAACGTCCATTCTGGGAATTCAAGGCGAACTTCTGGACAAGGGGCACAAGTTTCTCCTGACATCGCGACTCACTCAAGACTGCCTTGAGAACCTCTTCAGTTCGGTTAGAATGAAGAATCCTGTGCCATCTCCCTTGGCATTCAAGTGCTCCCTCAAGCTTATCAGTATAGCACAATTTCTGAAGACGCCCAGTACAGGTAGTTATCAGGAAGATGATGGAGATTTCCTTATTGATTTCCTAGATCAGTCTGTAACACCACCAGCAGTTCCAGCCATTGCCGACATACATGTACATCTGTCAAAGTCAAAGTCAGTTGCAGAATTGTGTCAAGCCGAGATGAACAGTCTCCATTATCTGGCAGGCTACTGTGTCCACGGCATAATAAAGAATGGGAAGCACTGCAACAAGTGCAAGAGAGAGGTCGTTATGGAGCAGGCATCATCAGATGATGTAGGCAAGCTGACCAAGTTGAAAGAGTACAAAGAAGGAAGCCTTGTTCATGTAACAAATAAAGTCTTTGATATCATTCTCAAGGTTGAATCTATGTTCAGAGGGTATGATGATGAAGCTCTGCTGAATTCAAGTAACATCAAGAGGGTCCTACTGAATAAGGCCGAACAGGAAACCAAGACCATTCAACTTAGGGGCTGTCATGGCATAAAGAAGCAGCTCCTCACCAAGTTCTTCAATGTTCGCCTGCAAATCTTCTGCAAAAAAATCAGAAATCAAAGGAAACAGGAAATTGAAAAGTCCAAAACTGGGGGTGAGCTAGGAAGCAAGAGCATGGCTATGAGAAAGTTGGTGAAGAAATTGAAGTGAAGCAACAAAGTGAAGGTATATAGTCACCTGCATTGACATCCTTCAGTAACACTTTGCCCATGGTCAGACACCTACTGGTACTATTAAAATAGCCCTAATGGCGGATGGTTGGTGGCTGTGTACATTTCCATGATTTTAAATATTTTTGTAAATAGCCCTAATGGCGGATGGTTGGTGGCTGTGTACATTTCTATGATTTTAATTATTTTTGTAAATAGCTCTAATGGCGGATGATTGGTGGCACATTTCCATGATTTTAATTATTTTTGTAAATAGCCCTAATGGCGGATGGTTGGTGGCTGTGTACATTTCCATGATTTTAATTATTTTTGTAAATAGCCCTAATGGCGGATGGTTGGTGGCTGTGTACATTTCCATGATTTTAATTATTTTTGTAAATAGCCCTAATGGCGGATGGTTGGTGGCTGTGTACATTTCCATGATTTTAATTATTTTTGTAAATAGCCCTAATGGGGGATGGTTGGTGGCTGTGTACATTTCCATGATTTTAATTATTTTTGTAAATAGCCCTAATGGCGGATGGTTGGTGGCTGTGTACATTTCCATGATTTTAATTATTTTTGTAAATAGCCCTAATGGCGGATGGTTGGTGGCTGTGTACATTTCCACGATTTTAATTATTTTTGTAAATAGCCCTAATGGCGGATGGTTGGTGGCGGTGTACATTTCCATGATTTTAATTATTTTTGTAAATAGCCCTAATGGCGGATGGTTGGTGGCTGTGTACATTTCCATGATTTTAATTATTTTTGTAAATAGCCCTAATGGCGGATGGTTGGTGGCTGTGTACATTTCCATGATTTTAATTATTTTTGTAAATAGCCCTAATGGCGGATGGTTGGTGGCTGTATACATTTCCATGATTTTAATTATTTTTGTAAATATCCCTAATGGCGGATGGTTGGTGGCTGTGTACATTTCCATGATTTTAATTATTTTTGTAAATAGCCCTAATGGCGGATGGTTGGTGGTTGTGTACATTTCCATGATTTTAATTATTTTTGTAAATAGCCCCAATGGCGGATGCTACAGGTGTAAATTTTCATGATTTATTATTTAGACTTACATTTAGAAAACATGTTGAAGTTAGAAACTTGTTTTTGGATACATAAACAATTATTACGGATTATCCACATAAATTGCATGTCCCTAGTGTTTGCATGACCACAAATCATACCATCATAACTCATTTAGGAAGGTGTTGCAACCAGACGTTTTTTGTTCTTCTTTATTATATCATCTCAATACATAAGGTCACTCAGTACAAAAATGTGGACAAGACATTAATCTGGGACTGAGAAACATTTCCAATTTTGATCAGAAATATTTAAAATTTTTGTTTGAAGAGACTACTGTACATTCTTTCTCAAATTTAATTCAATTAATGTTAACTAACTCATATCTTTAAATGTTTATGCAAATGATTTGTATTGCTGTAGGCTACATGTATGTATTGGCAAATACAATTAACAATTGTTGCCATGACATTTTGAAAGTACTGTACTTGAAAAAGGGAGGTTTCACTTGTTTTCCCATTATGTATAATATGTATGTTGTGTACAAACCTGAGGCCAATGCAACAAAGCGGGGATGATTGAAAAACTAAGTCATTGAAAACAAGTTGAATTTAAAGTGGGGAAAACACTGGGCCACGGCGTGCATGTGAATTGCATCCGTGCGAATAATGCGCCTATTATTATTGTCCCTTAACAACCCCCCCCCACCCCCCCCCCCCCTCCCCCCCCCCCCCCCCCCCACCCCCCCCCCCCCCCACCCCCACCCCACCGGCCCACACAAGACGTGGGGGTTGTCACTTTTTGGTGTGACGAAAATGTTAGTGACAATCCCAAGGTCGAGGCGCAATAGTGTTTGCCTTTCTATCTATCATCCATGTGTGCCATTGGTAAAAAGTAAAAATGAATTGTGAATAACAAAATTCCCATCCTGGAGCTTGAAAAACATGACCAAACCCCGACAATTACGACCGTTAAACTTTCCAAAATTATTTTTTGTAGCCTGAAACTGTTTTTATTTTTTTTAATTGACTCTATAGGTTTGTGAACTTTGAGCAGCTTTTCTATGACGGCGAATGATCAGCCCCGTACTAGACTGCATGTACCGGCCGTACACGCGAGCTGACACGGATAGGCTATCGCGCGCGGTACGGTACCGTGCGGTGTGTATACGTTGGAAACAAAATGGCTTCTAATCCGTAGTTGTCGCAACTCTCTCTATCTACGGCTCTGTCCACTAATGCCCCACCCCTGAGCGTGTGAAGTAGGGGGGTTTTATTCAGACACACAAAATCTCCATTTTAAAACATATTTCAGGTAGTGCCAAGATGGGGGCCACACAAAATGTTTTTTGAGTGGATAATAGGCCCATGCCCTATAGTCTAATAGTGAACACACAATGTTCCCTGTCAATAAATTCATTGATTGAGTTACCGGCAGGGTAAGACAGGTGATAAATGAGTCGAAAGGTGTTAGGCATACTCTTGGGGACCAGACCTATGGGGGAACATTGTAGATTAGAAGAGGGGCGGTTGTGATAGGGGCCTGCAATCCTGCCTAAACTGATTTCCTTGGCAAGTTATTCTTTGACCACCATTGGGCGTTCTGACGCCGTAGCTAAACAATTTGAATCACGGGGCATACGGGGACCTTCATAACCCAACGAAAAACCATATTTAAAGCCATTACTTAATATGCGACAATCATCTACAATTGGGTATTTTGTCAGCCAATTATCTAACACTGTTTGGTTAATGGGCGTGGGGGTAACAAATAGGCCGTATGGTGTAACTGAAAAGATGCCTAGAAAATGAGTTTCGTTTCGACCTCCATATGGGTCTACTTTTCGAAGGCATATCTAGTTTCTAGTAGCTATTTAAAATACTATGCTAAAAGTTCTCCAAACAATATCCAGTCGAACTGGAGTTATTCACTTTCAAAATGTAATGGGGCGAAACTAGCATGGGGCGAATTGGTTTTTCTCGCCTAGTGTTTATAACAATTATGCTCCCAAAGGCACCTCGCCCCATACTTTTTGTCCCCACCTAATGTATATTGACTCAAACAAATTTTTCGAAATTTTACCTTTTTGTTTAAATCAATTTTATTAATGTTATCAATTTCGTCAATTTCGTCGAAATTAGACATCAAAAATTAGTTATGTAAAATTTGAATATTGTGTTGGGCGTTTGTACTGCTACTAGTCAACTGACTAACTCACCTGTGTACAATTCAATGGCAGTCGAATCGCGGCGCCAGACCGCACTGACTTGTTCATAACTTTTTGATAGATGAACTCCCAAGCTAACAATATCTTGCGATGCGATGCGATGATGCGCGTGCCAAGTATATTGGATTAACTACGGCTGGTTCGTGTCTCCCATTAGTGCATCACAAAACAGCCGTATTGCAAACATAGGTGCCCGTAAGGCCAACAGCGTTCCCTACTTTATTAGGGGCTTTCCATTTAGAGAGTGGGAGTGGGAGGCGGGGGGGTTCCATTCACCATTTCTGGCCAATTTCCTCTGAAACTACGTTATACATGTACATCGATACAACAGACACAAATCAACTTTGCGCAGCGGCCAAAGGGGAAGGGGTTGCAACCCCCCCCCCCCCCCCCCCCCCCCCCCCCCCCCCCCCCCTTCCCTCCCTGCACTCCCCCACTGTTCATTATAGATGATTGTTAAAACCATCAAACAGCGAGTGCTGTCATCATTGGCGCTTATTACTCAATTTGAAGAGACGCTGATATGTAACCTAGGCAACAATATCCCTTGCTGATGCCCATACTTTCTGCTGCAACCATCACTTCTGAATTCGCATCATTCGACCTCAGTGGTGCAATTTTCTAAACGGGTGTACGAGAAACATATCCTCTCTAGACCATCATCTGAAAGTGGCACCATGTACTTCTTCGAAGTCTTTGGCATTGTAGCAATAACTTCAGCGATCAATGCTCAGTTTGCGTCAGGTCCCTGTCAGTCTCGGCTCGTTTTCGAATGCTCTTGCACGCCACAGTGGCAATTGTTGGGAAAGGAGTGTTATCGCCTTACTCCTCGGGTAGAGCAAACTTGGGATGAGGCCAAGTCGGCTTGTCAAGACATGGGAGGCAAGATGGCCGCTCCTCGCTCGCTCGATGAAATGTACTTCATGGTAGATATGGCGCGAAAGGTGGACACCGAGTACGAAGCCTGGATCGCTTGTAATGACAAGGAGGTTGAAGGAACTTGGGAGTGTGACGGTCAGGAAGGAAGCGAGCCATTCCTGGAATGGAGTGATCTATATGAGCAACCGAATAATAATGGAAATCAAGATTGCGCTCGACTAAGGCATGATTATAATGACAAAATGGTTGACACTGACTGTGACTATACGGGTCCTCACTTTGCTTTTTGTGTTCGTCGAGCTGCTTGCACTCACAGCCTTATCCAACTCCGTCAATAATGCATCTCTACCGACACCCACGATCGCGTTCTTAACTCAACCTGCCTCCTCGACCACAGAATTATGACGTAGCCTTGGTGTCGAACGTCTCATGCGTCCGTCTGTAACTCAGCCTGCGTCTATAGATGCACGGACTCCTGAAGAAGGGACAACTATATGCGAGCTAAACAAAACTGCACCAGCCTGGGTAACACGCACACGTATCGGCTTGCCATTAAACAGACAATTAAGATGATGTCTTCAAATCTGAACATAAACTTGAACTTGCTACGAAATACTTTCAACAACAAAACATTCACTGCACCGAAAGTGTACAGGTTATAATCCTGTTTAACGTCCAGACAATTAAACAATTAACACAAAAACTGGTTATTTCTGCATGCATCGGCGTCGCATGAAAACAAATGTAACATGTATATGCAAACATAAACATGAACATTCTTTAAAAAAAAAACACCCCATATTTGCAACAAAATATTCACTGCATTGAAAATGTAAAATGTAACACTGTTTCTACTGCAACCGGCGGCCGAGGTAATAAGTATAAGCAAGATAAGCGAATGTTTCGCTCTCATTACAACCTAGAATTAGGAATTGAATTAAAACGGAATGTATTCGAACAGGCCTAACTTGTTTTTGTTTGTTTTTTGCATTTTGCTTTCTCAATGTTGTAAACAAACAGTAGATCTCTGTGTCATTGATATATTAGAAATGTGTTAAAGCTGCGTAATTGCAACCCTAATTATCACCACGAAATGTACTTTCTCTTAAACTCGTTGTTATAATTTACTTTTGTGGATATGAAAACAAAGAATAATTGTTCTTGATATAAAGTTACGTCTGCTTGTATATTCATGCTTGTATATTGTATATCATTTAAGATTGGTGTGTTTACGATAAGTAAAGTGCTAAAAAAATGTACAAATTCTGATTATCTGTTTAACAATCTTGTTTTGAAATACACAGTGATTGTTGTTATGAGGAACATACTTGTGATTTCAATATTTAGGTAATGAGTGATTAATCTTATTTAATATTTTTCTTTAAAGAATTCACACTATTAATTGTTCAAATTTTGTGCAATATTATATTCCTTTTAAATGCATTCAAAAAAAAAATTGACATTTCTTTTTAATTTTAACATTGCAACTCATTCCATGCTTTTTGAAGTGAGGGCGCTGCTGCTGTGACGTCATTTTTCTTTGGGGTATAACAATTAGCTGTAAGCTGTAACATTAAAGTTTCTGCCGAGTGCCGTCACATTTTTGATATACTCTTTAAAATGACAAAACTTTTCATTTTTTTATGAATTTTTTTATTAATTGTATCAATTGTATCAATTTTATCAATTTTATCAATTTTATCAATTTTATCAATTTTATCAATTTTATCAATTTTATCAATTTTATCAATTTTATCAATTTTATCAATTTAATCAATTTCATCAATTTTATCAATTTTTAAAAATATTTATCAATTTTATATTTTTAAAAATATTTAGGTTTAATTTGCAAATTTTTAATTAAACATTAACATTTTACTATGTAAGATTCGAAACTTTTTAAAATCAACTTATATAAGAATTATGCCTTGTATTGGAAGTTTTCAGTAACACTGTGGATTGTATATTTTTGGAGAATATTTGGTTCTGAAAAGAACCGGATATAAAACGAATAGATATTTATATTGATTATCAAATTGTTTTCTAGGTCACATACATATATCGGTTATTTCTATAGATTATAATGCCAACTTGTGACATTGTGACCCAGAAGACAGGATTGACAGGATATTTATTAATACTTTTCAGCTTAACTTAAAGATATTGTCATTCCTCATTAATTGTAGCTCAAATTAGACACCTACTACAGAAATGCCTAAACTTCATGTTAAAAACTATCAGCGGTTTCACGTGTAAAGGGACATATATTAATTTTACACGTGTTTGTTAGGACCACAACTATGGATCTTTAAACTTTGTTGTTGTTATGTTCAAGAATCTAGTTAATAAATTTGGTTTAAAAGAATGAAGATCTCACATCTCGTGTCATTGTAGGCAACCCAAGTGACCTAAGGTGATCTATGATAAACGGGCCTGATCAGGTGACTAGCTGTCTAGACTGTGATTGGACACATGCAGGGATACAAATAAATATATAATATAAATGATATAAATAAGAATGGAAACAAATACCTTCCTTGGAACTTTCTCTCCTTACCAATATAATGAACATCCCTTTCTCCCCGTTTTTATTCCACTGGAATTGTTTCATTTCCATTCCATATCCCTCTGGCAACTTTTCTGTACGCGGTGGCATAGCAAGCTTTCTTTTGGGAAGCAGGCGGTTTATGTATACACAGTTGTTTACCCAAAAGTTCTAAATAGTATCTAGTGACCTAAGGTGATCTATGAGAAACGGGCGTGGTCAGGTGACTAGCTGTCTAGACTGTTGGACTCATGTAGGGATACAATCAGGCCAAAAAGTAACTATACAGTGCTTTTTGGCAAGTACCAGGCTAGGCAAAGCTGGAGTTTAAACTTTCGGGTGGCATTTCTTTTCTTTTTTTATAAGAAAAAAAACACAACATCGGCTTCCCAAAAGGACGCCACTCCTGCCGCGCAGGGAATTAGAATACGGTTAATACACGCTGCACACAGCCAGTCCGCAGTGCACGCGATAATGAGGTCAAATCCCGAAGTTTCTTTGCACGGCCTACGTCACGAATCGGCCGCGAGATTTGCACGCGTTTTTGCGGGAGTTCGACCGATCTCATGAAACGAACTACACGTTATAAAAGAAGCAGTGGGCTTCCAAGATGGCGTGGTAAGTAGACGGTGCACGTTTTTCCGAGTCGAATGATATAAAATTTGTCAAGTTTTAGAAGGTTTTTTGCTGGTTTGTTTTACTTGTAAGTCGAGGTATGATTTTGTAGACGGTTTGAGTTGTGATTTTATTTGCTGCGTCCTGACCCAGCTAGAAAATATTAGAGAAAAAGACCACTGCAAATTGAAAGAAAAAGCGATGATCTTTCGTATGGTACAAAGTTTAGCTTGTGGCGACATCGAGTTTTGTTTTCCTGAGCCACTTTTCCGAGCGAGATTTCGCTTTTTCGGCGGATTTTAAAGGGAGTTTCCACATTTGCGCATGCGCTATGCATATGTACATGTACGTGTACGTTTACACATGTACATATGTATGCCCCATAATTTTTAAAATTAATACATTTCATCATGAACAAAATATTATTTGTCTGGAGTGGAAATGTAAATTTTGTGTTTTATTGTTCAGCCTTCAGATTTATTGGCTAGTTATGGCCATTTTTGTAGATTAGCGGGTACATTTAACGATTTATGAACATGCACAAGTACATGATCATGCATGCAAAATTTAAAAGACAGTTATGGTTATAGTAAGTACTATTAGGCCTACTAGGGTAGGCCTACTATTAATTACTATAAATTTATACACCATGTAGGCCTAGGCCTTCATGTTTTAATGAAACAGGCAGACATGACAAATTTGTGTGTACATGATTTATTTAAAGGTTGGGCCAATGCACTTACATGCACCTTCCTTTTTTTCTGTTATTGTTTCATACATGTACATGTAGGTCATGCCGTCCACCACGGCCACCAACACCAAGTTTTAAGCCCACTCGTGCAGTAAAGGCACTAATTATTGGAGATTATTTGAGCAAATTTTTAGCCGAGAATGTCTCGTCACCATTGGTTGAGGTCGAAGTGATCACTCGTCACTGCTCAGGCTAAATGATTTTTGTTTTGTTTTGTTTTTTAAGTTTAGGGTGCTGCAGTATTTGATGTTTGTCAATCTACATGAACTTGCCAATACATTTGCTCATTTTGATATTTTAAGATGTGCCATTGGGTAAAGTGTCTTTCTAAGGTGCCTTTTATTCTGAAACATTCAAGTATTTTGTTACGCAATGCACTATCTTGCAATTAAACTTTTCCAAAAATATACAATTACTGAACTTCTATCGATAGTGCCTTACACGATGCAAGTATTATTTATTTACTTTTATTATGCCAATACATCATATTATATATATGTGTGAATCTTTATATGTGTAATCTTTATATTTTTATGGTAAATGTCACGTTTAATTTAAACTACCTCAATGTTGATGTGTTTTATGCAGTTTTCAGCTTGCATAACATAAACAGAGTAAATAAAACATGTTTAAGTTTCATGTATTCAGCGTCTGTTTGGAACGTTGCTGTTACTTTTTTGTTACTAGTGAAAGTATCTGAAAATAATTTCAATCACAAACTACCCTCCATTGCACAGTTCTAGCCACCCAGTAAATCAAGTAATGGTGTATCATTTTCAATTAAATTCAATTCAAGAAAATTATTTCCATTTATCGCAAAATGAAAAAAAAAAACATTCTGTGAAAATTTATCATTTTCAATTTAATTCAATTCAAGAACATTTATTTCCATTTATAGCAAAACAAATATAAAACAAAATCATTCTGTGAAAATGAATTGAAAAACTCCATGTCAAAACTAATATTGTAACATTTTATTTGGATTAAAACCAACAAGAATATTGGAACGAAACTTATTGTACCATATAGCATAAAGCACAACAAAATCTGTGTCCGAAATCTGGGCCGCGCCGGCTTGTTTACAAGTACATCCGGGTATGTGCATTACTCGCCATCCACCAATCACAAGCCTAGAAATCCATGTGCAAAGATGGCGGTTGTACCGTTTCAGTCTGCCGGTAGTTTGTGGCGAAAACCTTGCGCCCTGACCCAGCTAGACAAAACTGTGAGTATAAAGGTACATTTTCATGTAGAATATGAAGTAACCTTTTTGTCTAGTGAAAATTTGGGCTGTGGGCACACACAAAAAAGAGAGATTTTAACGTATTTTCTATCGCGATTATTTTCTTTTTTGAACCAAAATTCGTCCCAAAATTTCTTATTTTAATCGATACAAAATCTTATTCAAACTTCAACAGTTTGAAAGATATACTCTTCATCTGTGATTTTATATCAACAAAGTGATCATACATGCCAAAAAAGGCGAGTATTTTCCCACTTTCCACGGGCTATTGTAGCTCATTAAATATGCAAGGCGAGGTCACGCACGGGAATTTATGAATACGTTGCAAAGAAAAGGAAGCACTTTCGCGTGCACTGCGGACTGGCTGCACATCTAAGGTTCCATTAGAAAGGCTAGCTACGCACTAATTGTCTACTTTATTCTATAGATGGTTGATTGGAGCCAGCAAACGGGAAGTGTTACCATGGAGACTCTTTTTTCGTCCCTTTTCTCAATTCTAACAGACGCTGAAATAATGTACATAATTGTTGATATTCATATTTTGCGTCAGACAGAAACCCGTCACTTTCTTTCGCGACTGTCCTTCGACCTCAGTGGTGAAACTCCCCTTTACGAGTTCGCTGGATGCTGGCTGACTTGGGAGAGTAAACAGTCGGGCAATCATGGCCTTATATTCCCTATAGTCGTACCGCATTGTTGGCGAAATTTAGCTTCAAAAGTTCAGTCGAAGGTAAAGGTCTTTTAGGTAAAACAAAATCGTAATGTTCATGTTTCCGACGGCATTATTGTTACCTCGCTCTTATAGATATGGTGATACAGGCCTACCTATACCTAAATCATTACCCACATTCGTGTAACTACCATGTCAACTTAATACAACAAGATTTAGCATTTTATTTTGAATTTATGGCTCGATATTTGACCCCACCTCCTCAATTTACAATGAGCCATGTTTCATTATTACCAGAAAAAGGCTCCTACATTTGACCCTGAAAGGTACGTATTGGGACAAATAGAACCCGGAGTACGGGTCAATAAGCAGGGGCTTCTAAGAGTGTAGAGGGAATAATTTCCCCTTTGATTCATTAATACTTTTCATTTGAACCTAAATATATTGCCATTCCTCATTAATTGTAGCTCAATTTAGATACCTACTACATAAATGCCTAAATATCATGTCAAAAACTATCAACGGTTTCACGTGTAAAGGGACATCAATTAGTTTGGTTGCTATATATATTTTTGCGATAATTTATGCTCAATGTGATGTTTTGCAGACCAGAATTGTAGCATTTCAAATGGTGTGGATGTTAAACAGTTACATCACATTATCACAACATTATACACGTGTCTTATGGATCTAGTGCGAAATAAACTTAGTGTTGTAGTTAAAAAGCATGAAAATCCTACAATCTCTTGTCATTGTAGGCAACCCAGGTGACATGATCTATGAGAAACGGGCGTGGTCAGGTGACTAGCTGTCTAGACTGTGATTGGACTCACGCAGAGATACACATGAGTAAATAATATAAATGATATAAATAAGAATGGCACCCCTTTAGAAGACTTTATCTTCTTGACAAAAATGAACAGTGAAGTCTGTGTCAAACTTGGAAACCCTCAGAGGCGCCAACCGAAAATAATGACACGCGGGACTTTCGGTGATCACGCGATAGTCAGGTGTAATATGTATATAACTGTGTTTGGGAGTCACAATTATTGTCTGTCTAATGGTATGAGCATATAGACCTCCCCTTGATACTCACATTAAATATTGAAGCATTCTGGCATATCAACACCCACAGTAGGTGCTCACGAGGAAGGTATATGTGTAATATGTGTAATATGTATAGAACAGAGTTCACAGGGCTGGATTAAAAGGTGAACGAACTCTGTTTCAACAGCCTATACAGGTGGAGTACAAGGATAGTTAGGAAAATAATTCAGCGGAATTGGCCCACAGATGTCGTATTTATACAAATAAAATTGTGTTGTGTCCTTTCGTTTAGTAACGAATTAGCATACGGTTAATACACGCTGCACTAGAAGGTTCCATTAGAAAGGCTAGCCACGCACTAATTGTCCACTTTATTCTATAGATGGTTGATTGGAGCAAGCAAACGGGAAGTGTTACCATGTAGACAATGTTTTTGTTCCTTTTCTCAATTCTAACAGACGCTGAAATAATGTACATAATTGTTGATATTCATATTTTGCGTCAGACAGAAACTCCTCACTTTCTTCCGCGACTGTCCTTCAACCTCAGTAATGAAACCATCCTTTACGAGTTCGCTGGATGCTGGCGGACTTGGAAACGTAAACAGTCGGGCAGTCATGGCTTTATATTCCGTATAGTCGTACCGCATTGTTGGCAACATTTAGCTTCAAAAGTTCAGTCGAAGGTAAAGGTCTTTTAGGTAAATCAATAGCGTAATTTACATGCTTTCAACTGCATTATTGTTACCTCGCTCTTATAGATATGGTGATAGAGGCCTACCTATACATAAATAATTTCCCACATTTGTTGAACTACCCTGTCAACTTAATACACAAAGATTTAGCATTTTATTTTGAATTTATGGCTACAACGAGTAGAATTGACCCAGAATTTGGGTTCTATGTGACCTAAAGACTCTGAGGATCAAACGTGTGTCATTTCTACCAGAAAAAGTCTCCTGTATTTGGCCTTCAAAGGTATTGGGACAAATAGAACCCGGATGACGGGTCAATGAGCAGAGACTTTTAAGAGTGTAGAGGGAATAATTTCTTTTTTTTAATTATTTTTTTTGGGGCGGTTGACACCAATAATTAATTGTTGAAGTGAATATTTAGTTTAATTTACCAAAAATAGAATTTCTACTGTGTTTTTAACGCTAAACTAGTGATATTCCAACGGCATTCATTTTACGTAAAATAAAAACTGCATAATAAACTTCAAGGAACAGGAGCAAACACGTTTACGGCCAGTTGACATACGCGTATGATATTATGCACATATAAACAGCGCCCCCTATAGTCAAGTTAACTCCTCGCGCTTTTAGGTTTTATGAGTGCCTTTTCGAATCGCTGGCTTCGTCTCTATCTGTGGCTTAAGGCAATTTTAGGCTCCCAACTGCAGAAAGTCCAGCTACAATTTGGTGCATGTTATGCTTCAGAAACCATCCAATCGGTCGATATGAACCCAAAAGTTTGAATATTTTCATTTGCTTCCATCTCTATTTGCCGAACCGAAGAAGAAACAAAGGTTATTAAAACACCCTAAGTTGATGAGTATCTGCACGTATAAACAGCGCCCCCTATAGTCAGTTAACCCCCTCGAGGTAGTGGGTTTTCCAAGTTAATGCGCATAATGCACGTAACTAGGTTAACCTCTCGCACTTTCTGTCGCCCCCCACCATTTGAAATGGTGTGGATGTTAACAGTTACATCACATTGTCACAACATTATACACGTGTCTCATGAATCTAGTTCGAAATAAATTTGGTGTTGTAGTTAAAAAGAATGAAGATCTCACAATCTCTTGTCATTGTAGGCAACCCAAGTGACCTAATGTGATATATGATAAACGGGCCTGATCAGGTGACTAGCTGTCTAGACTGTGATTGGACACATGCAGAGATACAAATAAATATATAATATAAATGATATAAATAAGAATGGAAACAAATACCTCCCTTGAAACTTTCTCTCTTTGATATAATGAACAGGAAATTTAGCGTTAACTTTGCAAAATATACTTGCTCCCTTTCTCCCCGCTTTTATTCCACTGGGATTGTTTCATTGTCATCTCTATATCCCTCTGGCACTTTGTCATGATCACTTTTTGTCAACCTGTGTATATTTTTTTAATAAGTAAATAATTACAATATAGGCAATGGATTGCATCGTGCCGTGTTCTTGTGTGTGTTTATTGACGAATTAGCATACGGTTAATACACGCTTTGTGCTAGATTTTGACAACAATGCCGTACTATCGTACTATTCATGTTGCCAAATCAGCCAGAAACGGCAAGGCTAGCCACGCACTTATTATAATTATCCACTCCATAATTATAGATGGTTGATTAGAGCCAGCAAACAGGAAGTGTTACCAAGGAGACTATTTTTTCGTCGCTTTTCTCAATTCTAACGGACGCTGAAATAATGTATACAACTGCTTGTAGTTTGGCAATGGTTATGGAGCCAGAAACATAATGTAAGTTGAGGTTGATATTGGAAAACGGCTGCGAGGCTCGACATCGCGATCACGTAAGCTAGGGCGTCTGTGATTGGTACATGGATTTAAACACATGCATTTGGGACCGTATTAACCAATCAAAACGTTGCATACAAAAGCGCTAGGCATGGTCTGCACCGGAGATCGTAGAACGATGTGGAATATACAATATAAAGTAAATATTCTCCGCCCGCCTGGCATTTAAAATTTTGGGGTAATGAAAACCTAACAATCTATTGTAAATGGCCTAAAGTAAGTATTTAACACAATGCACTAATTACAAATCAACATTGTACAGGGTGCACATGGTGCACGACTAACCTTAAAATGTACAAGAGAATAATTTATTTGACCTATATGGAGTTAACACTTCTAATTAAATAGTAGACATTAATGTTGAAGATCATTTTCTAAGCAATGCTCGATTGACATTTTGTACAATTAACACAAGTGGATGTACGTACATTAAACGCGTGGAGTAAGTATTTTAGTTTTCAAAATAATTGCTGCAACTTATGATCAATTGGTTCAAATAAATAAGGGCAACTTAAGCTTTAAAATATACATGTCTGCCCACAATCCCTCCCCCACAATCTTTTTATATTTATTTGTTTTAATAAATCCATTGTAAGATAAGTGCGACACTCTCCCCAATAAAGACCACATTGAATTTGAAGCAATGCAACACAAAAGTAAAATCTGTTGACTGGTTTAAATAAGCCATCAATTGTGGACTCCCCAATAAAGACCACATTGAATTTGAAGCAATGCAACACAAAAGTAAAATCTGTTGACTGGTTTAAATAAGCCATCAATTGTGGACTTGAATAAACCGTAGTAGATTATAAAATCGTTTATTTACAAAATGTACAATGTTTACAGTAAACAAGGCTTTGACCCTTAAGGCCATGGCTAAGAACAAGGCCTGTTATACTAGTACGTCATCATGAATTGCAGGTATAACGGTATTCTGCCCGATCTGTAAACCCTCAATTTGCTCAATAAAAACATTGATTGATAGGGAAAAAATGCTCATTCGCTTACTGTCATGTACTAAAGGTACAACAAATCACCAAACTAAAGACAATTTATGACGGCCAAATATATACGCGCGTGGCTATTTATATCTATACGCGCATGCCGTGCAGCCGACGCGTCGTTTTGCACATACTTTTCAAATCGCGGTATTTTGCACACGACTGGCGGTCCATGTGTTTATATGTCTGTGGTCTATGGCGCGTATATGCACGTATGAACAGCGCCCCCTATAGTCAAGTTAACCCCTCGCGCTATTAGGTTTTATTAGGGCCTTTTCGAATCGCTGGCTTCGTCTCCATCTGTGGTTTGAGTCGATTTTAGGCTCCCAACTGCAGAAACTCCAGCAACATGTTAGTGCCTGTTGTGCTTCAGAAACCATCCAGTCGGTCGATATGAACCCAAAGGTTTGAATATTGTCATTTGCTTCCATCTTTATTTGCTTCTTAGTGATTCGGAAGTCGGAGGCGATGCCGGAGCCGAAACGAAGCAAAGGTTTCTAAAACACCCTAAGTTGATAAGTATCTACCATAGAGCTATATTAATTTAATATAGCTCTATTGTATCTTCACGTATAAACAGCGCCCCCTGTAGTCAGTTAACCCCCTCGCGGTGGTAGGTTTTCCAAGTTGATTCGTACATGCACGTAACCAGGTTAACCTCTCGCACTTTTTGTTTTTCCAAGTTTCTGTACCCCCCCCCCCCCCCCCCCCCCCCACCATGTTGACAACTGAGAAATTACAACCCGCTGTGTATAATGTGGAGTAACCGATGCCTTCTATCAAACTTGACGCCGATGAAAAGAAAACATGCTCTGTTCATTGTAATTTATCAGAAAGAAACATTCTTAGGAAGTTATTTTACCCAAAATGGTTTCAAGGCCGCCAACCTTCGTAATTGCTAGTTATCCGTGCATGATGTTTCATCCCAGAGGGATATAGGGATGGAAAAGGAACAATTCCGGTGGAATAAAAGCGGGGAGAAAGGGATCAAGTATAATTATTTGCAAATTTGACACTAAATTCCCTGTTCATTGTTTTGTCAAGGAGAGAAAGTTCTAAGGAAGGTATTTGTTTCCATTCTTATTTATATCATTTATATTATGTATTCATTTGTATCCCTGCATGAGTCCAATCACAGTCTAGAAAGCAAGTCACATGACCACGCCCGTTTCTTATAGATTAACTTAGGTCACTTGGGTTGCCTACAATGACAAGATATTGTGAGATCTAAATTTTAACACCAAATTTATTAACTAGATTCTTGAACATAACAACAACAAAGTTTAAAGATCCATAGTTGTGGGCCTAACAAACACGTGTACAATGTTGTGATAGTGTAATGTAATGTAATGTAACTGTTAACATCCACACCATTTGACAAGTTACAATTGTGGTTTACAATTGTCCAAAAGGCAGTTATAAATGCTATATATAAAAAGAGAAATACCACATTGAGCATGAATTATCGCAAAAAAAACCATGTAGCAACCAAACTAATTGATGTCCCTTTACACGTGAAACCGTTGATAGTTTTTGACATGATTTTGGGGCATTTCTGTAGTAGGTGTCTAATTTGAGCTGCCATTAATGAGGAATGACAATATCTTTAAGTTAACATTAAAAGTATTAATGAATCTCCTGTCAATCCTGTCTCATGGGTCACAATGTCACAAGTGGGCATTATAATTTGTGAAATAACCCATATATGTATGTGACCTAGAAAACAGTTTGATAATCAATATAAATATCTATTCTTTTATATTCTTATTATATGCGGTTTTTTTCAGAGCCATATATGCTCCAAAAAGATAAAATCCACAGTGATACAGCAAACTTCTAACACAATGCATAATTCTTGTATCAGTGGATTTTCAAATGTTTTATGAAGTTTTCAAAGTTTGAAAGTTTACATAGTTAATTTGTAATGTTTTATTTGAAAATGGCAAATTGAAAAGAAAAACGAAAAAAACCAATGATTTTGTTTCAAGTTGATAAAATTGATTAAATTGATAACATTAATATAAAATGTAAACATTCACAAAATTAAAAAGTTTAAAATTACAAAGAAATATTTTTTGAAAATATAAAATTGATAAATAATTTTAAGAATTGATAACATTCATGAAATTGAAACAATTAATACAATTTTTTTTTAATTTTAAAAGTGTTGTCATTTTAAAGAGTAAAGCAAAAATGTGACGTCACTCGGCAGAAACTTGAATGTTACAGCTTACAGCTAATTGTTATACCCAAAGGAAAAGTGACGTCACAGCAACAGCGCCCTCATTTGTTCAAAACAGCATGGAACGAATTGCAATGTTAACATTTAAAAGGGATGTCAAATTGTGTACTGTTTATGCATTTAAAATGAGTATGAAGTTGCACAAAATTTAAACAATTAATCGCATAAATTCTTAAAAGAAACCAATTAAATAATGTTAACCACTCATAACCTAAATTGTACAACCAAAAGCATGTTCCTCATAGACAATCTCACTGTGTATTACAAAACAACGATTTTTAAACAGAGAATCACAATTTGTACATTTTGTTTTTAATACTTTACTGATCCTAAATACATCAATCTTGAATTTCCTCAGGCAAATATACAAGCAGACGTTACTTTATATCAAGAAAACATTTTTGTTTTCATATCCACGAAAGTAATTGATATCAACGAGGTGAACAGAGAGTACATTTTGTTGTGATAATTAAGGTTGCAATTACGCAGCTTCAACACTTTTCGTTATGTATTTCTAATATATCAATGACATAGAAACCTAATGTTTGTTTACCCAATTAAGAAAGCGAAATGACAAAAACAAACATGTTAGGCCTGTTCGACCAAATTCCACGTTAATTCAATTCCTAATTCTAGGTTGTAATGAGAGCGAAACATTCGCTTACCTTGCTTATACTTTATACCTCGGCCGCCGGTTGTAGTAGAAACAGTATTACATTTTACATTTTCAATGCAGTGAATATTTTGTTGCAATTTTTTTTTATTTTTAAGAAAGTTATATTTGCATATAATTGTTACATTTGTTTTCATGAGAGGCTGATGCACGCAGAAATAACCAGGTTTGTGTTTCATTCTTACATTTTTCGAACGTTAAAGTTTAAAGTAGAAACAGGATTATAACCTGTACACTTTCGATTCAGTGAATGTTTTGTTGTTAAAAGTATTTTGTAGCAAGTTCAAGTTTAAGTCTTAATTGTCTTGTTCATGGCAAGCCGATACGTGTGCGTGTTACCCAGGCAGGTGCAGTTTTGTTTAGATCGCATATATTTGTCCCTTCTTCGTGAGTCCGTGCACCTATAGACACAGGCTGAGTTACAGACGGACGCATGAGACGTTCGACACCAAGGCTCCGTCATAATTCTGTGGTCGAGGAGGCAGGTTGAGTTAAGAACGCGGCCGTGGGTGTCGGTAGAGATGCATTATTGACGGAGTTGGATTAGGCTGTGAGTGCAAGCAGCTCGACGAACACAAAAAGCAAAGTGGGGACCCGTATAGTCACAGTCAGAGTCAACCATTTTGTCATTAAAATCATACCTTAGTCGAGCGCAATCTTGATTTTGATAATTATTTGGTTGCCCATCATCCCATTCCAGGAAAGGCTCGCTTCCTCCCTGACCGTCACACTCCCAAGTTCCTTCAACCTCCTTGTCATTACAAGCGATCCAGGCTTCGTACTCGATGTCCACCTTTCGCGCCATATCTACCATGAAGTACATTTCATCGAGCGAGCGAGGAGCGGCCATCTTGCCTCCCATGTCTTGGCAAGCCGACTTGGCCTCATCCCAAGTTTGCTCTACCCGAGGAGTGAGGCGATAACACTCCTTTCCCCACAATTGCCACTGCGGCGGGCAAGAGCATTCGAGAACGAGCCGAGACTGGCAGGGACCTGACGCAAATTGAGCATTGATCGCTGAAGTTATTGCTACAATGCCAAAGACTTCGAAGAAGTACATGATGACACGTTCAGATGATGGTCTAGAGAGGATATGTTTCTCGTGCACCCGTCTAGAAAATTGCACCACTGAGGTCGAATGATGCGAATTGAGAAGTGATGGTTGCAGCAGAAAGTATGGGCATCAACAAGAGATATCGTTGCCTAGGTTACATATCAGCGTCTCTTCAAATTGAGTAATAAGCGCCAATGATGACAGCACTCGCTGTCTAATGGTTTTAACAACCATCTATAATAAATAGTGGAAGGGGGGGGGGGGGTGGGTTGCGGGGGTTGTAACCCCTCCCGTTGGGCCGCTGCGCAACGTTTATTTCATTGCAAAACAAAACACGAAACTTTCGTATGTCGGTTGTACGATGTACATA
Source organism: Crossaster papposus (assembly GCA_037893245.1). NCBI lineage: Eukaryota > Metazoa > Echinodermata > Asteroidea > Velatida > Solasteridae > Crossaster > Crossaster papposus. The sequence continues at coordinate 378,807 of JBAIAA010000111.1, read as the reverse complement.
TTACGTAGTTTCAGAGGAAAGTGGCCAGAACACTATACGAAAACTTTTTTTTTTGGGGGGGGGGGGGGGGGGGGACAACGACGTCACAGTATTGTTATTCATATGTTTTGACTGTGAAGTGGCGGAGGGGGAGTGCAGGGGGGGGGGGGGTGGTGCAACCCCTTCCCCTTGGGCCGCTGCGCAAAGTTTATTTGTGTCGGTTGTATCGATGTACATGTATTACGTAGTTTCAGAGGAAAGTGGCCAGAAATGATGAATGGAACCCCCCCCCCCCCCCCCCCCCCCACCTCCCACCCCCACTCTCTAAATGGAAAGCCCCTAATGAAGTAGGGAACGCTGTTGGCCTTACGGGCACCTATGTTTTCAATACGGCTGTTTTGTGATGCACTAATGGGAGACACGAACCAGCCGTAGTTAATCCAATATAATTGGCACGCGCATCATCGCATCGCATGGCAAGATATTGTTGGCTTGGGAGTTCAGCTATAAAAAAGCTATGAACAAGTCAGTGCGGTCTGGTGCCGCGATTCGACTGCCATTGAATTGTACACAGGTGAGTTAGTCAGTTGACTAGTAGCAGTACAAACTTCCAACACAATGCATATTCCTGGTATCAGTTGATTTTAAAAGTTTCAAATCTTACATAACTAATTTTTGATGTCTAATTTCGACGAAATTGACGAAATTGATAACATTAAAAAAATTGATTTACACAAAAAGGTAACATTTCGAAAAATTGAAAAGTTTTGTCGATTCGAAGGGTAAAGCAATCATTTTACGTCACTCGGTGGAAACTTCAATGTTACAGCTAATTGTTATACCCCGAAGACAAATAATTTGTGTATTCGGTGGTTCGTTTGTGTGTGTAAATACATGTATATACTTGTAAGCGAATGATCAACCCTCTCTCACAAAATGTATGTTATCACTGAGAAATTGTTGTGTTCACATTTAAACAGAAAATCACCAATATCAACAATTATGTACATTATTTCAGCGTCCGTTAGAATTGAGAAAAGGGACAGAAAAAAAACCTCCATGGTAACACTTCCATGTTTGCTGGCTCAAATCAACCATCTATAAAATGGAGGGAACAATTTTCATTAGTGCGTGGCTAACCTTGCCGTTTCTGGCCGATTGGGCAACATAAATAGTCAGTCAGTCACGTCAGTTTTCAATTTAATTGTACCATATTGTTGTCAAACTTTAGAACGAAGTACGAGATATTAGCTTTTTAATTCAAGTGCAGCGTGTATTAACCGTATGCTAATTCGTTAATAAACCCACGCAATGACACGGCACGGTGAAATTCATTGCTTATTGTAATTATTTACTTATTAAAAATAAACAAAACCTATTTGCAACAAAATATTCAGTGCATTGAAAATGTAAAATGTAACATTGTTTCTACTATAACCGGCGGCCGAGGTATAAAGTATAAAGCAAAGTAAGCGAATGTTTCGCTCTCATTACAACCTAAAAGTAGAAATTGGATTGAAATGGAATTTGATCAAACAGGCTTAAAGGTTCTACGCAGACCTTTCGAGGAGAATTGCTGTTTAATAATTTAAAATGTGCCTTGGTGTGTAAGTAACAAGACCAGGGGTGGTAAAATGGTATAAAATGACATTAATTGGGGTTAATCACCGTAAATGTAATTGACCCCCTCATTCACATGTTCAAACACTGACAACTGGTGGCGCTGTTCGTGACGAACATTCGGCAACCCCTAAAAGGAAACAACAAATTATAGTCTGGTACCTGACAATACGTCTGGACACTAGATAAGCCCCGTACGATGCCGCTTCACGGCGTGCGTGCAGCATGCGATCCGCGTACGTAAATACATGTACATTGTACACACTGTACATGTACATGCGAGATGACATGCACGCAGTTAAGTTACGCACGCAGCAGATTTTGTTCAAACATGGCGAGTGAAGACGACAGTTTGGGGCCGGGTAGCGCATATTCCAGAGAATCGGACGAAATATCCGCAGTATCATCAGGTCCTACATCTGAACCTGCAGCAACACATCTGGCTGGCATTTTTCTTTTAAATAAGAAAACTCGGAACAATTTCTTTGACAATAACTTGAGTCAACCATCGACTGAATGATTTTGCATCGATACGAGTGGCACATGATGCATGCATGCACGGGCACGCTGGTCGCGACGTCGAAGTCTTCCCGAACATACGTCACAATTATGCAAATTTTACATGTTAATAAGCTACCATTCTAGGGGTGGGGTCGGTTCCCCAAAGCACTTTATTATTTTTTTTCTCATATTAATTACCGCAAAATAAAACTTTTATAAACTGAAAATCACTCAATTAGTTATAATCTTTCATTTAAACTAATAAAAACCACATTTCTTGGACCCTTTAACATGTTTGTTTTGGGTTTTTTTGCATTTCGCTTTTTACAAACAGTAGGACTCTGCGTCATTGATAATTATAAATGTGTTAAAGCTCCGTAATTGCAGCCTTAATTATCACCACAAAATGTACTTTCTCTTCAACTCGTTGATATAATTTACTTTCGTGGATATTAACAAAAGAATGATTTTTCTTGATATAAAGTTACGTCTGCTTATATATATATTCGCCAGAGATAATTTAAGATTGTGGGGTTTAGGATCAGCATAGTGTTAAATATGTACAAATTGTGATTCTCTGTTTAACGATCGTTGTTTTGTAATACACAGTGAGATTTTCTATGAGGAACATACTTGTGATTTCAAAATGTTGGTATATTTTTCTTTAAAGAATTCACGCGATTAATTGTTCAATTGTTTTGCAACTTTATACTCCTTTTAAATGCATTAAAATTAAACAATTTGACATCCCTTTTTCATCAATTTAAAAAAATATTTATCAATGTTGTATTTGTTTTTAATGCATTTCCAATTAAACATTAAAAATTAACTATGTAAGATTTGAAACTTTTTTAAAATCAACTGATACAAGAATTATGCATTGTATTGGAAGTTTGCAGTAATACTGTGGATTGTATCTTTTTTGGAGAATATTTGGTTCTGAAATTAACCGGATATAATAAGCATTATCTAAAAGAATATATATTTATACTGATTATCAAATTGTTTTATAGGTACATATATGGGTTATTCCATTAATTATAATGCCAACTTGCGACATTGTGACCGAAAATAGAAACATTGATTGACAGGAGATTCATTAATACATTTCAATTTAACTTATAGATATTGTCATTCCTCAATAATTGTAGCTCAAATTAGACACCTACTACATAAATGCCTAAATATCATGTAAAAAAACTATCAACGGTTTCACGTGTAAAGAGACATCGATTAGTTTGGTTGCTACATGAATTTTTGCGATAATTTATGCTCAATGTGGTGTTGTGCAAACCACAGTTGTAACATTTCAAATGGTGTGGATGTTAACAGTTACATCACATTGTCACAACATTATACACGTGTCTTATGAATCTAGTTCGAAATAAATTTGGTGTTGTAGTTTAAAAGAATGAAGATCTCACAATCTCGTGTCATTGTAGGCAAACCAAGTGACCTAAAGTGATCTATGAGAAACGGGCGTGGTCAGGTGACTAGCTGTCTAGACTGTGATTGGACTCATGCAGGGATACACATTAATACTTAAATTATATAAATAAGAATGGCATCACTTTAAGACACTTTCTCTCCTTGACAATATAATGAACAGAGACGTTTGCGTCAAACTAGGAAATATACTTTCTCCCACTTTTGTTTAGACCGGAATTGTTTCATTTTTATCTCTATATCCCTCTTGCATTTCGTCATTTCATCAATACACGCTGTACTTGAAGGTTCAATTAGAAAGCTAATAACTCGTACTTGCTACTTGTTGACAACAATGCGCACAAATTAAATTGACAAAGACGTAACTGACTATAAATGTCGCTAAATCGGCCAGACAGCGACTTAATTGCCTTGTGTGATGGCTAGCGACGCCTTAATTATCCACTTTATTCTATAGATGGTTGATTGGAGCCAGCAAACGGGAAGTGTTACCATGGAGACTATTTAGGTTTATACAGTGGCGGCGCTACGGTGGTGTGTGTGTGAGTTAGTCTTGCATACGCACTGTGGACCTCCGAACAATATAGGTCCACACGATGCGGGAAGAGGTTACGGTGTGTGGACTTGCACACGTCCATAATCCGTTTTTCAGTTTCCGAAAAAGAGCGCTAGAGGAAAAACGGGTTAGGGTTATATATGGAAAAGATAGAAGGGACAGCTGAGAGGCCCATAATCCTAATTTGAGGGTAAATTTGTTTTGGGGAAGCGAGAAAAATTAGTATTTAGTCAAAGTTTGTTAACTACACGAATACAAAGGAATGTCCACAGTGCGTATGTAAGGTAAAGCTGGATGTGTGTGTGCGTGTGTAATGACCGGCAATCGTGGTCGTCGGACAAAAGAATTGGGAGTCAAACAATGGGTCCACGATTGACAAAACGTCCACGATCTTTTCCCGTGTACAAATCCTATGGCGATCATCAAAAAACGTTGGAGTATAAACAAAAGAGGGAAGACGGTCGGACAATACCCCGTCCACGATCGAAGGCCATTACACACTTGTGTGTGTGGGGGGGGGGGGGGGGGGGGGGGGGGGGGGGTTACCGCCAACATTTTAGGCCAAATAAAAAATAAAAAATGTTTAGCGTCATGCCTTTTTCAAAAAAGGAAGGAGGAAGCCCCTTTTTTTTTTTTTTTTTTTTTTTTTTTTTTTCAAAATGGCCGCCCAACACACGGTTCACCCACGATTAAAAATCAAAATTCATGTCGGTCGATCAAGTATGCACCGTACATGACTACACGTCACACCCTAGCCTTCCTATTAGAAAAAAAATATATTTCCAGAGCATGTACACAGTGATGCTAAAGTCTAAAATACGATCTTAAAATTGTATTATCTTTAAAAAAAATATTTTTTTGTGTGGTTTTTTTTTGTGGCCAAAATGGTCAAATTTATCATTTTTTTCAAAAAGAAAAAAACAAAGAAAAAGGAGGCGGCCCCCAAAAAGGAAGCGGGCGGTGACGTTAAACATGATTTTTTTTTATTTGGCCTTATTTCCCGAAAATAAATCATGATTTAATCACACTGCACAGTATGGTGTTTATACTGCAACTTATACATGTATTAATCTGGTTCACAGACTTTGGTCTGAAGTCTGAAATAGAAATGTGACTTTGGCCGTTTTTTAAACCGCAGCTTGGTCTCCATTGTGGCTTCGTTTATGCGGTTTGCGGCAACGGGTGATGCGATCCTGAGACGGATCCTGACGAAGCCTCAAAGAGCCTTTTTAAATCCTTGGCTTTGTTTTGTCATAGATAGGATACACCATTTAATAGTAATTGCTTGAATTATCAGAAATAGGTGGATTTGGGGATTGTATTTTATAGTAAACATCGTCTAACCATGTTTCCTACCTCCATGGTCTAACTGACCTGTCTAAAGTTTTACAATCATGGATGCCTAGAAAGAAAAAAGAAAAAAACAAGAAAACGGCGTTCGTTTTCAACCGGCGTCGGGCAGTTGTTCTTGTTGTTCTTTTTTTCCCGCGATCGCCGTCTGGCGATCGTGATTTGTTTTATATAATCAAATTTCGGAACAATTACAGGATATCTAGCGCAATAATATTGCTGGATGCCTAGAATCATTATTTACACTCTCAAATAAGTAAGATATTTCTCAATAATTCGGTAGTAGAAAACTTTTCGATATCTCAGTGCAAATGGTGTATCCATGTATCCTATTATCTATTATTATTACTAGATTTGCTTACCTGCACTTGAAAAGACCGCCGTGTATTTATGCTCCTTAGAAAACCGGTTAGGCCCAACATTTTAACTACATATTTTTTTTTTTTTTCAGTGGCACTGAACTGAAGCTTTATTTGAATGCCATTATTTAAATGCCATACAGTAAAAATAATTCTGGGGCCAATTCATACAAGCAATATTTTTTTTGCATTTTTAATTTTTTTTTTACATCAAATGTAAATTTTGGGCTTTACACACAAGCACTTTGTTAACATAATTACTATATGGACGTTAAACCTCAACATTCCTGATCCTGCAATGTTAATTTAAAAACCAACCAGTTTTAAATACTGTCACCAGGCGCGGATCCAGGGGGGGGGGGGGGGGGGGGGGGCGCACCCGGCGCGCGCCCCCTCTAACAAAATCTCGAGAAGACACCTCAGCGCACCCCCCCCCCCCCGGCGTTGGGGCTTCGCGCCTCCTGCGCTCCCATATGTTCTCCCAATATATTATGTTGACAATTTTTGGCGCCCCCTCTAACCGAAATTCCTGGATCCGCCCCTGGTCACATTAAATGTAGACGCCTGTGCCATCTAGTATCTTTCACCCTATTATTGACTGAAACCTCACATGGGTCATAAATGACATTTACTATTAAAATAAGTTCGTAAATATTAAACTTGGATTTTCCAAGAATTGCGCCACGACTTATTAGGAAACACTCGGTCGATTGTGTGCACAATTTCTGGACGCCACCTTTTGGGGTTTTTTTCGGACTAAGTTTACACAGAAATTGTTAACAGAAGGTAAATAGCAAACATTAATAACATTAACATGGTAAAGGTACAATGAATATGCAGTTTGTCAACAAAGAAGTTTGGCAACATTGCATGAGGAAAGTCGGCCCAACATTAACTGTTTATAAACAATGTAAACGTCGAAGTATATACAGCTATAGCTACGCACGTACGTATATAGCGCAGCACACTTTCACCAAATGACCATTTTTTCAGTCGCTGTTTCTTTCTCTTTCGTAATTTTACGGTTTTGGATGACATTCAGCCTTATGCCTACGGTTTATTCTTCCGAAATAGCCAGAGCCTTTAGAGCTCCGTCGTAAGCCATAAAGTTCTGACATCGACGACACACGTGGTTGCTGTTGTAAGCGCCGCCATTTTGACAATTTTCCGCGCGTTGACCTTTCAGAAAGGTCATGACAGAGGCTAATGATGATCTGTCCATGTGTAGAGGTCAGTGGCATCTGGAAGGTAAATTGGTCTCCTAATTGTTGATTGGTTGCAACAAAGTCTAAGCAATTGTGTTCACGAAATTCACGCACGCATCTTGGATTTCCTAAGCACAAAAATGTGCTTAGCACAACATGTCTTTCTCGATAAAAGCAGGTTACTATTTAAAACCCTATGTGCTGTTCATGATAAGCAAAAACCAGCTTAACACCAGTCACAAACAAATGTACATATCACTTGAAAACCTGGTTTGTTACCCTGAAAAGTGACAAGTTTTTGTTGAAACCTGTAGTTCATCTCAATTTGTTTTTACAAACCTATACAAATAAAGGAAAACCCCGAGATAAAGCATGGTGAATTTTAAAGAAATAGGAATTCGAAGAAGGAATGAGGAATTGAAGGCAAATAAATAGAGTGATATAAACTATTGTAGACAGCTTTGGTGTTCCATATACGAGTGGTTTTTACGCAGATTCATGAGAAACGAAAATTACCTCGCGCTTTATTGTTACCTAAAAAAGTAACAACAAAATGAGAGTAGTAGAGAAACTTCACCTTCACGCGGGCCTTGAATCACGGCGTTAACAAGGGCTTCGATTCTGCCCGCAAAATGATGAACGGTACCCCGAAAAAAATTCGTTATTTTATAGAGACTCGTGGGAAAAGGAGTCCAAAACTCTGGAGGTAAGAAAATATTTATTTGTTGTATTGTTTTATTTTGTACACCAAAAACCACACAGACTAGAAAGTAATACATAATTTATAACGATTCAGAGACTTTTCCGGACATGCCCTATTTATGCACATGCGTGCATGAATTAAAATTAATTAGGAAACTGATCTATAATCTTGACGTCGGGGTCTTAGATCCACCCATGTATGATAATTTTCCCCTACCCGCCACAAAAATACGCCGCCCGGAATTCTTTTGTCAAGGTATTTTGTTTATCATTGCATAACTACATGTATATAATAAAGGAATGATTATTTGCTAAGCGATCACATGCCAATATCTTGGTACGCCTCGACCGGTAACTCTAAAACGGTTTGCGCCAACTCTTGATGGCTTTCCTTCGGACCTTGCCGGTGGTGTCACAATTCTAATAGACAGTTTTCGCTCTGCCTACCAGAGCCAAATCTCTCTCAGTATCGTAAAGCCTGGTTTATAGTCGGTCGCGCGACTGGAAAGTTGACGCGCAATCATCCGATACAGACGGTTTATAGTTGTCCCTGAAGCCTCAGCTAGTCATTGGAGGATGCTGGAGACGTCGATACAGAGTTCAAATGATTGAACTTTGACATGGTCGCTGACCTCATTGTATTTAGATTTAGAGAAAACTAAGCTTTATAGTCGGCATCCAACAAGCCCTTTGAAGGTCTGCCTATGCTGCTTGTTTGCAGTTTTTCTCAAGGGGAAATGCAAACTTAAACAAGTCCCTATAAACCCTTAAAAATATCAAGGTTAACCGTGTGTTACCACCAAAGTAGTGAATGAACAAACCGTGACTTACATCGTATACAACAGATAATAATATCATCAGCAGTTATATATAATATATATAATATAATGAATACAATATGATATAATGGATACGTGCCCATAGTTGACGCATGTCCATTAAGGGCGCGTGCCCATTATGGGCACGTGCCCATAATGGCACGTGCACGTGCCCAAAATTAGTGAAGGAACGCACCCGTGGTGGCGAGGCTGTAATTATCCTAAAGACTACACAAAACCTATCGACACGTAGTAAATTAAGTAATGTAGTGAGGCGTCATAAATATCGTTGCCGTTCCGCCCTCGTCAAAACGGGAGGAACGGGGCTATTGTTCTTAACTCCCCCCCCCCCCTTTTTCTCCCGCGAGCACACGGCCCCGTTCTGCCCGCGTTCCATTCTTGACAGCAATACAATAGAGCGGTCACGTGCGCTTGAATGCAATTGTGTTGAACGGCTGTGGATGACGACCACACAACGAGTATCCAATACATCGGATAATCGGTGGTTCACTAAAAGTAGGCAAAAGCCCAGTTCGCACTGGACTTAATTTGGGCAAACTAACCGAGCCAATGGGTAACTTACCCATTTCAAGTCCAGTGCGAACAACCTGGGTAACTTTCCTCACAGGTAACTTACCCACGCCGTGTGGGTAGTTTAACCAGGCCAAAGGTGCCCAAGAAGATTGACCAGGTCAGTTGAAAGCCGTGTTCGCACTGAATAAACATTTTGGGTAATTTGGCCATGACGCCGGGTAACATTCCGATGGGTTAATCTTCCCACCGTCCCGCCCTTGGATTTAATTGACGCGGATAGAATTGCCGAGACGATGGGTAAACTAACCGAGCTGGCTCCAAAACAATAAAGAGGGCGCCCTGCGTGACCTAGGACCGCGACTTGACGACCGGATCGTCTGTTCCCGACGCTAGCTCTCAACATTATTTTCTTACATAATGGGTGATGGAAGATTTAACCGAGACGTCGCGTCCGCACTGGATTTTCTGGCTCGGTTAAACTGACCTGGTCAATCTTCCTTTAATTTGGCTCGGTTAAACTACCCACGCGGCGTGGGTAAGTTGCCTGTGAGGAAAGTTACCCAGGCTGTTCGCACTGGACTTGAAATGGGTAAGTTACCCATTGGCTCGGTTGGTTTGCCCAAATTAAGTCCAGTGCAAACAGGGCTTTAGACGATTTGATTTTCAATGCAGAGTGACACTGTCATCCATGATCTTGTCTGTGTCGGTGTCAGTAAGCTTTGAATAAAGTTCAGCCCTGTTGTTGTCAGCCGCAAAGTGAGGGTCATTTAATGTCAGCTTCTAATTGATTGATTGATATAATAATGCCACGCGCGCATCGCATTGTTTTGTCACGCGCTAGACGCGTAGCCAATTAAATTGTCGGCACACGAGGCGCACGCGCTTTAACATTGATACAATTTTGTATGCGGTCTCCAAGTAGTCTTGGTGCAAGACGTTCTTGTTGAGTTAGTAAAACCATAAAACCTTAGGGCCTATGCACTCAACAACACTATACGAATCGCGACTATTCCACCGATAGAGTGCGTATTCTGGAAGCTGCGAATTTGTCAAGAAGAGCCGATGTGTGTGCACTGACCTCTACACCTGGACGGACCATTGTCCATATTCTGCTGTGCTAACGCTTGAAGTCGGCTCGAACTGGAAGTGCAACATGGCGGACCCAAGACGTCACTTCTGTGACCCAATGAAATGTCCAGGTGTAGAGATCAGTGGATTACTCTATACATTTTGTATTTATAAACATTACGTCATACGTACCGTACCCACTGAACCTTACACCTGAACATTTCATTGGCCCACAGAGTGATGTCGTGGGTCCGCCATGTTGCACTTCCAGTTCGCGCCGACTTCAAGTGTGAAACAATGATGATCTGTCCATGTGTAGAGGTCAGTGTGTGTGTGGTGGTTATCTGGAAGTTTCCCAACAGCGCCCTCTATTGTTTGATACTGAACAACAACGTATTGCACCAACACTATTCTCCAAGGGAAAACAAAAACATCCGATTCGCGCAACACAACGGTCGTCTGCTATATACCGTACCTGCGCATAGATTTTTTTGTGTGTATATAAAGTGTACATATTGAACAACATGCACACACATGTATATACACTAGCGGGTGCCGCGAATTTTTTTTCCGTACCGCTAACGCGTCAATTTGCCCGTTTCATTCGAATGGGGCGACTTGAATGGAGACCAAAGCGCGCGCTTCAATACGAATCGATTTGGATACGGGCGGAACGTATGAAGACCAACGACGTTGACAGCCATAATTCACCAAAATTAATGGATACAGTCCCTAGTTAATTGTATACAGTCCCTAGTTTTTCGTATACACGACTTTTATACCTTTTTCTATTAACCCAAATTATTGGTTAATAATCTCATCTAGATAGGGTCTTATAGTAAAAGTTATAAAAGTCTCCATTCAAGTCGCCCCATTCCAATGAAACGGGCAAATTGACGCGTTAGCGGTACGGAAAGAAAAAGCGCGTGCCGCGCGAAATAGCTGGGTGGAATCGTAACTTATACATACACCTTGTAGATACACCTTAAAAACATAATGGATTGTATGACGAACAAACCGAGACAATTTCGAGCTCACGAAAATATTGTTTTCGAGCGCACGAAATCATTTAGTGGGCACGAAATCATTTCGAGCTCACGAAATAAGTTATTTCGATTGCACGAGATCATTTCGTGGGCACGAAATGGTTTTGAGCGCACAAAATAAAATAATCAAATGATTTCGTCACGGTGATTTGTATTCGTCATATGTCCCTTTAGGGGCTCCGTAGGATACCATTGACTCTAAATAAAAATAATCTGCGTAATGTGTCACGTTTCTAAATTGAATATTCATATCCACGATCCCATACAATTTCGCGACATGTTTGCACGATCAAAAGTTAAAATTGAGGCAACTGCGATATGTTTCGGAGTGTTTTTTGAGAGAGAATGTTGTAATATTTGAGTATTGACAATGTGAAAGGAAGAAATTTGCCCAGAAGGCAACACGAAAGGAATAAATTATTGTTTTTACGTTCCAAAACTGTGACTGTGACTTTCGAGCGCACGAAATTATTTTGAGCTCACGAACAGATTTTTTGGAGCGCACGAAGTCATTTCGTGGACACGAAACAATTTCGAGCTCACCAAATTAAGTTATTTTGAGTGCACGAAATAAAAAACTCAAATTATTTCGTAACGGTGATTTGTATTCGTAATATGTCCTTTTAGGGGCTCTGTAGAAACTCTCAATAAAAACAATCTTTGTAAAAATACTAAAAATACTTTCCGACTTTCGAACTAATAATACTCAATAGCATGAAGGAATAAGAAGGCTTATTCCTCCATGTCAATATGCAGTCCATCTTCGCTTGCATGCTGCCTGCGTCTCATGATTTTTAACAGAAATCGTACGGTAAACAATACGAACCACTTCGGGATTTCTGATTTTATCATCGTGAAAATCATTATAAAAAAAACCAACAGGCCGGCCATCTGACAGTGCGCCCTCAACTGACGTAATGCAGTAACGTTTCTAAATTGCATATTCAAATCCACGATCGACACACAATTTCGCGACATTTTTGCACGATCAAATGTGAAATTGAGGCAATAGCGATATGTTTCCGAGTGTTTTTATATAGATAATGTTGTAATATTTAAGTATTTCCAATGTGAAAGAAAGAAATTTGTCCAAAAGGCAACACGAAGGGACTATCATTTTTGTTTTTACGTTCCAAAACTGTGAGTCGACGCGTAGGAATTCCGAGGCAAAGCCGAGTCCGAAACGCAGTCAAGTTTTTTTAATTGCATATATTCATATCCACGATCGCCATACAATTTCGCGACATTTTTGCACGATCAAAGGTAATTATGAGGCAATAGCGATGACAAACAAACCGCGAAACTTAGCGAGTAGAGTACCAGCCAGAAAGTATTTCGAGCGCACGAAATTATTTCGAGCTCACGAACAGATTTTGTTTTAGCGCACGAAGTCATTTCGTAGCCACGAAAACATTTCGAGCTCACGAAATAAGTTATTTTGAGTGCACGAAATAAAATACTCAAATTATTTCGTAACGGTGATTTTTATTCGTCATATGTCCCTTTAGGGGCTCCGTAGAAGACCATCGACTCTGAATAACAAACAATCTTTGTAAAAATACTTCCCGACTTCCGAACTAATAATGCTCAATAGGCAGTCCATCTTCGCTTGCATGCTGCCTGCGTCTCGTGATTTTTTAACAGGAATAGTACGGGAAACAATACGAACCACTTCGGGATTTCTGATTTAACATCATCGTGAAAATCGTGATTAAAAAACCCAACAGGCCGGCCATCTGACAGTGCGCCCTCAACTGACGTAATGCAGTCACGTTTCTAAATTTGCATATTCATATCCACCATCGCCATACAATTTCGCGACATTTTTGCGCGATCAAAGTTGAAATTGAGGCAATAGCGATATGTTTCGGAGTGTTTTGAGACAGATAATGTTGTAATATTTAAGTATCGACGATGTGAAGCAAAGACATTTGCCCAAAAAGCAACACGAAAGGAATAAATCATTTGTTAACGTTCCCAACCTGTGACTGAAACGTGGTAGACGCGCACGAATTCGAACCCGAAAACGAAGCCGGAGCTCAACTGGTACTATGTTTACTCCGCAGTAAACCAAGGAAGTATAAATCGGGGCACCAGCTCAAATAACACGTGACGGGGCCGCCCAAATGGCGAATAACAAACTCGGCACCAACTCGGCCACCGCGCGAGCAAGGCGGATACAATTAATTTGCGAAGGCTTCGCGTAACGCATATAGCCGCCGCTTAATCGCAAACAGCCAACAATTTGGTAACCGAGTTACGGTAGTACGATTTCGGGAAGGCTTCGGCCCGAACTCCGGGCAAGGACAATGCAAAAATAACGCAATAGTTCTCGCAAAAAGGCCCACAGACATCGACAGGCAATCGAAAAGCGATTACGCGTTTATCGGTAACGTCCGTTTCTTTTAAATCTCACTTCGGACGAATACGATTTTTATTTCAATCTTATTCCCCGGGGGATTCCCCGTCGCGAACGATCCGGCACCCCGCCGCACCGACGCCGGCGGCACACACGCGCGGCGACGAGTCGCCCGACCAAAAGCCAACATGGCGCCAACCACGCGCCAAGATGGCGCGGCCCGCGCTTTTTTTTTCCGTACCGCTAACGCGTCAATTTGCCCGTTTCATTCGAATGGGGCGACTTGAATGGAGACCAAAGCGCGCGCTTCAATACGAATCGATTTGGATACGGGCGGAACGTATGAAGACCAACGACGTTGACAGCCATAATTCACCAAAATTAATGGATACAGTCCCTAGTTAATTGTATACAGTCCCTAGTTTTTCGTATACACGACTTTTATACCTTTTTCTATTAACCCAAATTATTGGTTAATAATCTCATCTAGATAGGGTCTTATAGTAAAAGTTATAAAAGTCTCCATTCAAGTCGCCCCATTCCAATGAAACGGGCAAATTGACGCGTTAGCGGTACGGAAAAAAAAAGCGCGCGCGCGCGGCCCTGTGTTCCAAGATGGCGCGGCCCTGCGTTCCAAGATGGCGACGCCCAGGGACAAGATGGCGCATTTGTCATCTTTTATAGTATAGATTATAGTATAGATAAGATCTATTAGGCCAAATAAAAAAAAAACATGTTTAGCGTCATGCCTTTTTCAAAAAAGGAAGGAGGAGGCCCTTTTTTTTTTTTTTTTTTTTTCAAAATGGCCGCCCGACACACGGTTCACCCACGATTAAAAATCAAAATTCATGTGGGTCGATCAAGTATGCACCGTACACGACTATTCGTCACACCCTAGCCTTCCTATTAGAAAAAAATATATTTTCAGAGCATGTACACAGTGATGCTAAAGTCTAAAATACGATCTTAAAATTTTATTATCTTTAAAAAAAATGGTCAAATTTATCATTTTTTTTCAAAAAGAAAAAAAAAAGAAAAAAGGAGGCGGCCCCCAAAAAGGAAGCGGGCGGTGACGCTAAACATGTTTTTTTTTTTATTTGGCCTTATCTGCAAATTATTTTTATTTTGTTGTTCTGGTTGTTCTTGTGTGTGTTTTACGGTAATCGTATATTTTGTTATTATTTGTATTCAATTTTTTTGAAGAATTACAAAATACCTAGCGCAATCATTATTTACTTTCAAATAAGTAAGATAAGCCTACATCTTAATAATTTGGTAGTAAATATTTTTGATATTTGCCAATGTTGTTTTTTTAAGAGACGAGGCAAATTGTTTGGGGAGAGGATCCCAGCTCCCTAGTGCCAGGCTAGGCGTTTAGCTGCCTGCGAGACTTCAAAGTACGTTTCGATCACCAACTCGGCATCGGTCCGGGAATATTTGGTGCTGGGGTCGATGATAACGGGATATCCTCCGTCGGCAATGCAGCGATGCGGTTGCTTGTCGCGTAGAGAAATAGGAACAGATGCTTGTCGGTACCAGACCCGCTGGGCTGAGATCCGCTGTACGGTGGCTCGCTGGACTGGTTAGATTATGTGGTCGTCTATGGGTGGTTCCTATTGTATCTTCAGGACCGCTTTACCTTCATGTCATGACTGGTTGCCAATTAATCGTGACTTACGTACAGGCTATAGCTAAGCATTGCAGCCGGGAAACAAGAATTAACCTAATTATAACCCAGGCAACACGATATCTTGTTGATACCAATAATTTGGTGCCAGACAAAGCTCGCAACTGTCTGCCGTGACCATCATTTTCACATCGTTCGAACTCGATGGTGAAACTTGCTCGACGAATACATAAGAAACAGCTCCTTTCGCCTGAACGTGTCATCATGCACATCTTAAAAGTCTTTGGCATTGTAGCAACAACTTCAGCGATCAATTCTCAATTTGCGACAGGTCCCTGCAAATTTTACATTTATTTATTTTTCAAATTCTTTTTAATTGTTTCATTTGTTTTACAATTTGAAATGTTTTTATTTGAAAAATTAGACATCAAAAATTATTTATTTAAGATTTGAAACTTTTAAAATCAACTGATACCAGGAATATATACTTTCTCCCCCCTTTTTTTTTTAGATCGGAATTGTTTCATTTCCATCTCTATATCCCTCTTGGATTTCGTCATTTCATCAATACACGCTGTACTTGAAGGTTCAATTAGAAAGCTAATAACTCGTACTTGATACTTGTTGACAATGCGCAACAATAACATTGACAAAGACGTAACTGACTATAAATGTTGCTAAATCGGCCAGACAGCGACTTAATTGCCTTGTGTGAAGGCTAGCCACGCCTTAATTATCCACTTTATTCTATAGATGGTTGATTGGAGCCAGCAAACGGGAAGTGTTACCATGGAGACTATTTAGGTTTATACAGTGGCGGCGCTACGGTGGTGTGTGTGTGCGTTTGTATATATTGACCGGCAATCGTGGTCGTCGGAAAAAAGAATTGGGAGTCAAACAATGGGTCTACGATTGCCGGTCTATACATGACTGTGTGTGTGTGTGGGGGGGGGGGGGGGGGGGGGGGGGGGAGTTACCGCCAACACTTTATCTGCAAATTATTTTTATTTCGTTGTTCTGGTTGTTCTTGTGTGTGTTTTACGGTAATCGTATATTTTGTTATTATTTTTTTAAATTTTTTAGAAGAATTACAAAATACTTAGCGCAATCATTATTTACTTTCAAATAAGTAAGATAAGCCTATATCTTAATAATTTAGTAGTAAATATTTTTGATATTTGCCAATGGCATCGGTCCGGGAATAATCGGTGCTGGGGTCGATGATAACAGGATATCCACCGTCGGCAATGCAGCGATGCGGTTGCTTGTCGCATAGAGAAAGGAACAGATGCTTGTCGGTAACAGAACTGCTGGGCTGAGATCCACTGTACGGTGGCTCGCTGGACTGGATAGATTATGTGGTCGTCTATGGGTGGTTCCTACTTTATCTTCAGGGCCGCGTTACCTTCATGTCATGACTGGTTGCCAATTAATCGTGACTTACGTACAGCCTATGGCTAAACATTGCAGCCGGAAAACAAGAATTAACCTAATTATAACCCAGGCAACCCGATATCTTGTTGATACCAATAATTTGGTGCCAGACTAAAGCTCGCAACTGTCTGCCGTGACCATCATTTTCACATCGTTCGAACTCGATGGTGAAACCTGCTCGACGAATACATAAGAAACAGCTCCTTTCGCCTGAACGTGTCATCAAACCTGTGTGAATTAATTTCACCAGATATGGTTTGTAACCATGCGTCAGCAAAGAAAACTCACAAGACCCAAACATGTGCATAATGTTTTACCCCTAAACAGAAAACATAATATCAATTGAGCTTAACTTCAACACAGTAGGCCTTGTTGTTCACTTTGATAAATTGTGTGGCAACTTCTTAAATGAACATAATACTTCTATTATATTTTCCCCTGAAAACACAATACACTTACACAGTAATTGCGGTCTTTGTACTATATGTAGGCCTATGCAGGCACAATTGT
Organism: Crossaster papposus; assembly: GCA_037893245.1. Lineage (NCBI taxonomy): Eukaryota > Metazoa > Echinodermata > Asteroidea > Velatida > Solasteridae > Crossaster > Crossaster papposus. Next base: position 361,693 of record JBAIAA010000111.1, on the reverse strand, counting down.
AAGAATTATTGTAAATATTTGACGAGGCGATCATTACCGAAATCTCCATAGTAACTAATTCAAACATTAACTGTATTTTGTTCCTAGTTTAATAAAGCTAAAAGCCACTAATGAAAGGAACTGTGCGTTTTGTCTCTTTGGCAAGCTGAGAATTTCCGCTTCGTTTGTGTTCCAAGTTGTGAATAATGTAGTATCAATCAGTCACCCGAATGACGATTAAGCTCTCGGTATTGAGGCAGGGAGCTTTGTTGAGAAACGATTAAAAGTACAATAGTGTTCGTTCATAATAATGTAAGTAGGCCTACCACCTCAAAATGAGCGGTTGGAGTTGGCTCATTTACATTACAAAAAGAAAGAGGCGAGGAATAATAAGCCTTTGCATCCCCTGTCGAGCTTGGAAGCGCTTTGAGTGGTTATTTCGTATTTTTTAGTAGCACCCAAAATTATCAACGTTGTTAGATGTTGTAGTCATTAGGCAGTGAAGTGTAACAAAGAGAATAGACTGGCGAACCTGTATGCCGTCCAATGTAACTTTACATGTAACTAATACATTGTTGTTATAACAAACCGCAGCAAAAGCTTCCTTAATTTAAATTAATTAATTCATGCTGAATATGTACCATTATCGTTTGCTTACTAATAACAAAAGCCTAATGTGAACAATTTTAATAAGTGCGTGGCTAGCCTTGCCGTTGGCAACATAAATTGTACCGCATTGTTGTCAAAATCTAGCGCGAAGTACGATATATTACATTTATAAATGAACATTCAAGTGCAGCGGGATATAGGGATGGAAATGAAACAATTCGAGTGGAAAAAGGGGGGGGGGGGGGGTGGAAGCGATCAGTATATTTGCAAATTTGACGCTAATTTAGATGTTCATTATAATTGTCAAGGAGAGACAGTTCTAAGGAAAGTATTTGTTTCCATTCTTATTTATATCATTTTATTATTTAAATAATTTCATTTATATTTATATCATTCCTGCATTGAATTCCTGCATGTGTCCAATCACAGTCTAGACAGCTAGTCACCTGACCACGCCCGTTTCTCATAGATCACCTTAGGTCACTTGGGTTGCCTACAATGACAAGAGATTGTGAGATCTTCATTCTTTTAAACTACAACACCAAATTTATTAACTAGATTCTTGACATAACAACAAAGTATACAGATTCATAGTTGTGGGCCTAACGAACACGTGTAAAGCGTTGTGATAATGTATCGTAAATGTAATGTAACTGTTAACATCCACACTGTTTGAAATGTTACAATTGTGGTTTGTACAACACCACATTGAGCAACCAAACTAATCGATGTCCCTTTACACGTGAAACCGTCGATAGTTGTTGACATGATATTTAGGCATTTCTGAAGTAGGTGTCTAGTTTGAGCTACAATTAATGAGAAATGACAATATAAGTTAAAATTAAAAGTATTAATGAATCTCCTGTCAATCCTGTCTTCTGGGTCACAATGTCGCGGGTTGGCATTATAATTTATTGAATAACCCATGTGAACCAGAAAACAATTTGATAATCAATATAAATATCTATTCTTTTTGATAATGCTTATTATACCCGGTTCTTTTCGGAACCAATCATTCTCCAAAAAGATACAATCCACAGTGTTACTTCAAATACGAGGCATCATCCTTGTATCAGTTGATTTTAAAAAGTTTCAAATCTTACATAGTTACTTTTTAATGTTTAATTTGAAATGCATTAAAAAAAATTGACAACTATTTCAAAAAAATGATAAAATTGAGAACCAAATTGTCAAATGTCAAATTGTCAAATTGTTTAATGTTCATACATTTAAACGGAGTATAAAGTTCTAAAAAAATGAACAATTAATCGTATGAATCCTTGAAAGGGGAATATTGAATAAGGTTAATCACTCATTACCTACATTTTGAAATCACAAGTATGTTCCTCATAGAAAATCTCGTGTATTACAAAACAAGGATTGTTAAACAGATAATCACAATTTGTACATTTCGTTTTTAGCACTTTACTGATTCTGAACACACAATCTTAAATTATCCCATGCGAATATACAAGCAGACGTAACTTTATATCAAGAAAAATCATTCTTTGTTTTTATATCCAAAAGTTCATTATATCCACGAGGTGAAGAGAAAGTTATGTACATTTTGTGGTGATAATTAAGGTTGCAATTACGCAGCTTTAACACATTTCTAATATATCAATGACGCAGAGTCCTACTGTTTTTTACCAATGTAAGAAAGCGAAATGCAAAAAACAAGCATGTTAGGCTTGTTCGATCAAATTCCATTTTAATCCAATTCCTAATTCTAGGTTGCGATGAGAGCCCTTTACTGATCCTAAACACATCAATCTTAAATTATCTCAGGCCAATATACAAGCAGACGTAACTTTATATCAATATTTGTTTTCATTTTTTTTCAAATCCACGAAAGTAAATTGTATCAACGATGTGAAGAAAAAGTACACTTTGTGGTGATAATTAAGGTTGCAATTACGAAGCTTTAACACATCAATAACACAGAGTCCCACTGTTTGTTTTAGTACCACATTAAAAGGAGCGAAATGCAAACACAAACAAAAACATGTTAGGTCTGTTCGATCAAATTCCATTGTAATCCAATTCCTAATTTTAGGTTGTAATGAGAGCGAAACATTCGCCTACCTTGCTTACGCTTTATACCTCGGCCGCCGGTTGTAGTAGAAACAGTGTTACATTTTACATTTTCAATGCCGTGAATATTTTGTTGCAAATAGATTTTATTGTTTTTAAGAAAGTTCAAGTTTATGTTTGTATAGGGCCTATAATTGTTACATTTGTTTTCAGGCGAGGCCGATGCATGCGGAAATAATCAAGTTTTTTTTCCATCCTTTAATTTTCCGGACGTTAAAGTTTAAAGTAGAAACCTGTACACTTTCGATGCAGTGAATGTTTTGCTGTAAAAAGTATTTTATAGCAAGTTCGAGTTCAAGTTCAGATTTAAAGACATTAATTGTCGTTTTAATGGCAGGCCGATACGTGTGCGTGTTACTCAGGCTGGTGCAGTTTTGTCTCCTCTTCAGGAGTGACATCCGTGCACCTCGACGCAGGCTGAGTTACAGACGCATGAGACGTTCGGCGATAAGTCTCTTGGATTATGTGGTCGAGGAGGCAGGTTGAGTTAAGAACACGGCCGCGGAGTCGGTAAAGATGCATTATTGACGAAGTTGAATTAGGCTGTGATTACAAGCAGCTCGACGAACACAAAAAGCCAATTTGTGACCAGTATTGTGACAGTTAAAATCATCCATTTTGCCATTAAATCCCTTTGTTAGTAGAGCGCAATCCTGTCTGCTGTTAGAATTATCTGGTTGCCCATCACCCCATTCCAGGAAAGGCTCGCTTCCTTCTTGACCGTCACACTCCCAAGTTCCTTCTACCTCCTTGTCATTACACGCGATCCAGGCTTCGTACTCAATGTCCACCTTTCGCGCCATATCTGCCATGAAGTACATGTCATCGAGCGAACGAGGAGCGGCCATCTTGCCTCCCATGTCTTGGCAAGCCGACTTGGCCTCATCCCAAGTTTGCTCTACCCGAGGAGTGAGGCGATAACACTCCTTTCCCCACAATTGCCAGTGCGGCGGGCAAGAGCATTCGAGAACGAGCCGAGACTGGCAGTGACCTGACGCAAATTGAGCATTGATCGCTGAAGTTATTGCCACAATGCCAAAGACTTCGAAGAAGTACATGATGACACGTTCAGATGATGGTCTAGAGAGGATAAAGTTTATCGTAAACCCGTATAGAAAATTGCACCACTGTGGTCGAATGATGCGAATTGAGAAGTGATGGTTGCAGCAGAAAGTATGGGCATCAGCAATGGATATCGTTGCCTAGGTTACATATCAGCGTCTCTTCAAATTGAGTAATAAGCGCCAATGATGACAGCACTCGCTGTCTAATGGTTTTAACAACCATCTATAATGAACAGTGGCGGAGGGGAAGTGCTAGGGGGGGGGGGGGGGGGTGCAACCCCTTCCCCTTGGGCCGCTGAGCAAAGTTGATTTGTGTCGGTTGTATCGATGTACATGTATTACGTAGTTTCAGAGGAAAGTGGTCAGAAATGGTGAATGGAACCCCCCCCCCCCCCCCCCCTCCCACTCTCTAAATGAAAAACCCCTGATGAAGTAGGTAACGCTGTTGGCCTTGCGGGCACCTATGTTTGCAATACGGCTGTTTTGGGATGCACTAATTGGAGACACGAACCAGCCGTAGTTAATCCAATATAATTGGCATGCGCATCATCGCATCGCATCGCAAGATATTGTTAGCTTGGAAGTTCATCTATCAAAAAGTTATGAACAAGTCAGTGCGGTCTGGCGCCGCGATTCGACTGCCATTGAATTGTACACAGGTGAGTTAGTCAGTTGACTAGTAGTAGTACAAACGTCCAACACAATATTCAAATTTTACATAACTAATTTTTGATGTCTAATTTCGACGAAATTGACGAAATTGATAACATTAATAAAATTGATTTAAACAAAAAGGTAAAATTTCGAAAAATTGAACAGTTTTGTAAATTTGAAGGGTAAAGCAATCATTTTACGTGACTCGGTGGAAACTTCAATGCTACAGCTAATTGTTATACCCGAAGACAAATAATTTGTGTATTCGGTGGTTCGTTTGTGTGTGTAAATACATGTATATACTTGTAAGCGAATGATCAACCCTCTCTCGCAAAACGTATGTTATCACTGAGAAATTGTTGTGTTCACATTTTAAACAGAATTTACCATTATGTACATTATTTCAGAATTGAGAAAAGGGACGAAAACAATATCCATGGTAACACTTCCATGTTTGCTGGCTCCAATCAACCATCTATAAAATGGAGGAAACCATTTTCATTAGTGCGTGGCTAACCTTGCCGTTTCTGGCCGATTTGGCAACATAAATAGTCAGTCAGTCACGTCAGTTTTCAATTTATTTGTACCATATTGTTGTCAAACTTTAGCACGAAGTACGAGATATTAGCTTTTCAATTCAAGTGTAGCGTGTATTAACCGTATGCTAATTCGTTAATAAGCCCACGCAATGACACGGCACGGCGAAATTCATTGCTTATTGTAATTATTTACTTATTAAAAATAATTAATTTTATCCATCAAAGATAAAATACGTTATACTTGGGGCACCTAAAACCTAAACTCCATATATTTAAATTTTAAGAAACGTGGCTTGGTCGTTTAGAAAGTTGCGCAAGAAAAAGGGGGAAAATAAATTCCTTACCATATAAGGTTATATCTGGTAGATATGCAAATTAATAGGTAAGATTGACCAATGGAGAACTTAAGATATCCTACCTTGACCAATGAGAAGAAAAGACAGTCCGAAGAGTTTGGGTATTTAACCCAGAACACGAGGCATTCGGGCCGCCAATTTGGTTGCAGCTATCAGCAACTCAGAAAAAAATTGTTGACCAAAACTTCTTAAATTTTTGTTATTATCTGCACTTCCAACTCCTCCAACGCTTCGAGGCCCTGTCAACTGGACTGGGGTCACCCGGACGAAACCACTTGTGGACGAAACACTTGTCTATTTTCCGTCGTGGATGGGCATCCTCCTCGCTAAATGAACTGCTACACCATGACAACAACATGAACAATAACACTGATCCGTTCGCGGGTCCTAGTAGTAGTATAGCACTAGCGGAGTAAGAGGTGGGGGTGAGTACAATGTTAATGATTCTCATACTGCCATTCCAATCAGTGCAATTCAGTTAAGGGCAGATGTCCGCCCAGTACCATTATTTCAAATAGAAAAGTCGTGTGCAGCGTTAGGGTTTCATGTCTCGCAATCCACGAAAGACAAAATTGGGTCAGGGGAGTACATAGATACTTTCGCGGACAGATCAGTCCAATTTAACCTTCGGGATAGAAGGGGGCAACCTGGTCCTCAGGAAACCTGGCCCATCGCGAAGTTGCATCCAATCCTTTTCTATGGCAATCTGCCTGTCGCATTTGAGTAATTATCGACTAAAATCCGCACTAAATGATCAACAGCGACGAGGCATTTGTTCACGGTCGCATTACGCTAGCGTGTCACATTAGTTTGAAATACATGCGCTCTCGTACCACGTGATCCGAATTATCAATCACAACTCAGGTCATAGGCCATTGTATCATTGCGAATCAAAATAATCATGGCGTCGCCCATGTCACAATCGTCGTGTGTCGAAGTTAACTCCGTGATAAAAACCAGTTGTTTTGTTCACTTAAACGTATTTAAATAGATCAATCTGGGCACCTATCAAGCCAAAGGGAGTGATTTACTTGTACACATAACACAGGGGTAAAAAGTTATATTTGTCACAAAAAACCGATGATGTACATGTGTTATGCGGGGCAAGTTGGTTTGTTAGCTTGGGAGTTCATCTATCAAAAAGTTATGAACAAGTCAGTGCGGTCTGGCGCCGCGATTCGACTGCCATTGAATTGTACACAGGTGAGTTAGTCAGTTGACTAGTAGCAGTACAAACGTCCAACACAATATTCAAATTTTACATAACTAATTTTTGATGTCTAATTTCGACGAAATTGACGAAATTGATAACATTAATAAAATTGATTTAAACAAAAAGGTAAAATTTCGAAAAATTTGTTTGAGTCAATATACATTAGGTGGGGACAAAAAGTATGGGGCGAGGTGCCTTTGGGAGCATAATTGTTATAAACACTAGGCGAGAAAAACCAATTCGCCCCATGCTAGTTTCGCCCCATTACATTTTGAAAGTGAATAACTCCAGTTCGACTGGATATTGTTTGGAGAACTTTTAGCATAGTATTTTAAATAGCTACTAGAAACTAGATATGCCTTCGAAAAGTAGACCCATATGGGGGTCGAAACGAAACTCATTTTCTAGGCATATTTTCAGTTACACCATACGGCCTATTTGTTACCCCCACGCCCATTAACCAAACAGTGTTAGATAATTGGCTGACAAAATACCCAATTGTAGATGATTGTCGCATATTAAGTAATGGCTTTAAATATGGTTTTTCGTTGGGTTATGAAGGTCCCCGTATGCCCCGTGATTCAAATTGTTTAGCTACGGCGTCAGAACGCCCAATGGTGGTCAAAGAATAACTTGCCAAGGAAATCAGTTTAGGCAGGATTGCAGGCCCCTATCACAACCGCCCCTCTTCTAATCTACAATGTTCCCCCATAGGTCTGGTCCCCAAGAGTATGCCTAACACCTTTCGACTCATTTATCACCTGTCTTACCCTGCCGGTAACTCAATCAATGAATTTATTCACAGGGAACATTGTGTGTTCACTATTAGACTATAGGGCATGGGCCTATTATCCACTCAAAAAAACATTTTGTGTGGCCCCCATCTTGGCACTACCTGAAATATGTTTTAAAATGGAGATTTTGTGTGTCTGAATAAAACCCCCCTACTTCCCACGCTCAGGGGTGGGGCATTAGTGGACAGAGCCGTAGATAGAGAGAGTTGCGACAACTACGGATTAGAAGCCATTTTGTTTCCAACGTATACACACCGCACGGTACCGTACCGCGCGCGATAGCCTATCCGTGTCAGCTCGCGTGTACGGCCGGTACATGCAGTCTAGTACGGGGCTGATCATTCGCCGTCATAGAAAAGCTGCTCAAAGTTCACAAACCTATAGAGTCAATTAAAAAATATAAAAACAGTTTCAGGCTACAAAAAATAATTTTGGAAAGTTTAACGGTCGTAATTGTCGGGGTTTGGTCATGTTTTTTAAGCTCCAGGATGGGAATTTTGTTATTCACAATTCATTTTTACTTTTTACCAATGGCATACATGGATGATAGATAGAAAGGCAATTACACTATTGCGCCTCGACCTTGGGATTGTCACTAACATTTTCGTCACACCAAAAAGTGACAACCCCCACGTCTTGTGTGGGGCGTGGGGCGGGGGCCGGGGGCCGGGGGCCGGGGTGGGGTGGGGGGGGGGGGGGGGGGGGGTTGTTAAGGGACAATAATAATAGGCGCATTATTCGCACGAATGCCATTCACATGCACGCCGTGGCCCAGTGTTTTCCCCACTTTAAATTCAACTAGTTTTCAATGACTTAGTTTTTCAATCATCCCCGCTTTGTTGCATTGGCCTCAGGTTTGTACACAACATAAACATTATACATAATGGGAAAACAAGTGAAACCTCCCTTTTTCAAGTACAGTACTTTCAAAATGTCATGGCAACTATTTTTTTTAATTTGCCAATAAATACATGTAGCCTACAGCAATACAAATCATTTGCATAAACATTTAAAGATACAAGTTAGTTAACATTAATTGAATTAAATTTGAGAAAGAATGTACAGTAGTCTCTTCAAACAAAAATTTTAAATATTTCTGATCAAAATTGGAAATGTTTCTCAGTCCCAGATTCATGTCTTGTCAACATTTTTGTACTGAGTGACCTTATGTATTGAGATGATATAATAAAGGAGAAAAAAACCGTCTGGTTGCAACACCTTCCTAAATGAGTTATGATAGTATGATTTGTGGTCATGCAAACACTAGGGACATGCAATTTATGTGGATAATCCGTAATAATTGTTTATGTATCCAAAAACAAGTTTCTAACTTCAACATGTTTTCGGATAAGTCTAAGTAAGTCTAAATAATAAATCATGAAAATTTACACCTGTAGCATCCGCCATTAGGGCTATTTACAAAAATAATTAAAATCATGGAAATGTACACAGCCACCAACCATCCGCCATTAGGGCCATTTACAAAAATAATTAAAATCATGGAAATGTACACAGCCACCAACCATCCGCCATTAGGGCCATTTACAAAAATAATTAAAATCATGGAAATGTGCCACCAACCATCCGCCATTAGGGCTATTTACAAAAATAATTAAAATCATGGAAATGTACACAGCACCCAACCATCCGCCATTAGGGCTATTTACAAAAATATTTAAAATCATGGAAATGTACACAGCCACCAACCATCCGCCAATAGGGCTATTTTAATAGTACCAGTAGGTGTCTGACCATGGGCAAAGTGTTACTAAAGGATGTCAATGCAGGTGACTATATACCTTCACTTTGTTGCTTCACTTCAATTTCTTCACCAACTTTCTCATAGCCATGCTCTTGCTTCCTAGCTCACCCCCAGTTTTGGACTTTTCAATTTCCTGTTTCCTTTGATTTCTGATTTTTTTGCAGAAGATTTGCAGGCGAACATTGAAGAACTTGGTGAGGAGCTGCTTCTTTATGCCATGACAGCCCCTAAGTTGAATGGTCTTGGTTTCCTGTTCGGCCTTATTCAGTAGGACCCTCTTGATGTTACTTGAATTCAGCAGAGCTTTATCATCATACCCTCTGAACATAGATTCAACCTTGAGAATGATATCAAAGACTTTATTTGTTACATGAACAAGGCTTCCTTCTTTGTATTCTTTCAACTTGGTCAGCTTGCCTACATCATCTGATGATGCCTGCTCCATAACGACCTCTCTCTTGCACTTGTTGCAGTGCTTCCCATTCTTTATTATGCCGTGGACACAGTAGCCTGCCAGATAATGGAGACTGTTCATCTCGGCTTGACACAATTCTGCAACTGACTTTGACTTTGACAGATGTACATGTATGTCGGCAATGGCTGGAACTGCTGGTGGTGTTACAGACTGATCTAGGAAATCAATAAGGAAATCTCCATCATCTTCCTGATAACTACCTGTACTGGGCGTCTTCAGAAATTGTGCTATACTGATAAGCTTGAGGGAGCACTTGAATGCCAAGGGAGATGGTACAGGATTCTTCATTCTAACCGAACTGAAGAGGTTCTCAAGGCAGTCTTGAGTGAGTCGCGATGTCAGGAGAAACTTGTGCCCCTTGTCCAGAAGTTCGCCTTGAATTCCCAGAATGGACGTTGTTGACAAGATGACCCCTGTTTGAATAGGCTTCCAGTCGCCTTTGATGCCAACTGACATGGATCTAAAGATTTTGATGACACCCGACAAGAACTTGATTGCCTCGGCATGCTTCTCAGGATGTATCTTGCTGAGTGCCATCACAGGGTGTCTGCTGGATACAAGGTCAAACCAGTGGTTCATCATGTCAATAAACCATGCAGTTGTGAGACTCTCGGAACTTCGGCCTTCACACTCGACCATGTAGCGTATGCCTGCGCTCACTGAGTGGCTCAAAAGGTTCAGGGCATTTGAGACCTTCATCTTCTCAAAATGAGAAGGCTTCAAGACTGCTGGGGTGAGATGCGGGGCAAGTTTCAACTCCTTGTCCTCTTGAAATCTGGCCAAATCTTTTATGGCAGCAATGTTTACGCAGCTAGATTCCAGCTTGTGATGTTCTACAACAGAAGGATCCATTGTGAATGACTGGCCACTAACTAAAGCAGACTTGACATTCTTGATGATGTGTGGAGCATCTGCTAAGAAGTAGAGCCATTTCTCTGCATCACAGGGATGTGGAATCTTATTGACTGTTCGGCAATGCTTCCCACAAATGATACCGAACTTCCTCCACATAGCTCTGTTGACACTCCCCATGTCGCTTGTAACTGCTATGACATGAAGGCCAGTGTCTGCAGCTTGCATCATTATATCCAGTATAGGCCTTCAGCTGACACTAAAAAACAGGCTGTAAAATGCGTTTCGCTCCAGCAACTCTGGGTCTACTTTTTTAATGCACATATATGAGGTTCAATACATCACAAACACAAGGTAAAAAGTTCTCCACAAAAAATTCTGCAGTTATTTTGTTATACCTCATTAAAGTTATTAACAATCACGTATGCTAAAATGCACGTTTTGTGGTTTGAGACCTTACATTGGCACTTTAAGTTTTAACAATAAAGCACTACGGCACCTGTATGACAAATCCTATACATTTTATATTAAAGAACAAGTGTTTATGATTTTAAAAATTTGGTAACAGCAAATTATCTTTGTTTTTTTGTTAAATGCAACCACAAAATAAATAAATTGTGAAACGAAATTGGCACACAGGGCGCTATGATTGCCATACGTGCCAACAAAACCTACTAAAAAATATATATAAAAAAATGAATGGAAATTGTTTAAAACCTTTTCTCTCTGAACTGATACACGTGACCATTGTTGTTATTATAATATTAATATTAAAATATAATATTAACATTTTAATAAACCTCTACTTGTTTCAAAGATAACAATTTGTTTGTTAAAAAAACAAGCTTATAATTAAAAATAAAAGGGCCATTAGAAGTCAAAGATGGGTATAGTTGCAGAAAGAAACCATATATGTCAGCCAACTACATGTACATGTAGTATGTTTTTAAAAAACCATACATATTCGAGATGTGATAAATTGGTTAGGACTGAAGAATTTGTTCACAGCTTCACAGAGGACATGTACAAAGTAAATATAAAAAAATAAAGGTTTTAAAGAGTGGTTTTTCATAATGTGACTAGCATTAGTGTGAATTAGCTTTTAATTCAGCCAAATTACAGAATGTACCCAGTTTTAATAGCGATGCATAGGGCCACAAGGAAATAAAAATACACAACACAAAAAAACAACTAATAAACAGACAGATTTCGCCGGACTTTGTTCTGAAGGCCGGGTGTAGTGTCGTCATATACATGTTTACTAAGTCCATCAACCAAGAGGCAAGACTTCGGTGGCGATTACATTAGCCCATGAATAAAAAGAAAATCAACTAAGTAATAGATTTCGGCAGATTTGGTCCAGTACCCAGGTGAGACAGTAAAGAGATACGGTTAAATACTAACACAAATTGGTGAAAAAACGATTAACTCGCAAGTAGTTTGTAAAATTCACCATCCAAGTCATCCTCGTCTGCATCTGCAACATCGACTTCTTCTCTGAAGTTGCTGCAATGTGTGCATTTGCACAGATCTGTACAAGGTAGTTCGGCATTTAGACAATAACATCGCCATTTACAACATTTCCCCACTACAGCTAATACACTGAAGGAAAACATCTGGTGCAGATGGCTTCGTCATCCATGTGATTGTTAGTTTACCATCCTCCATTTTCCATTCATCTGGAGATGGTGCATTAATCTGTTGCTGTAGTGATCGGCGCTGAATTACAGCCTGATAATTACAGCGCTTTGCATGCTGGGTCATCGCATCTCGGGTTGGTGGTAGACTGCTCAGACGATGGAGATGGAGAACAAAAGGCCTTATATTAGGCGTCATCAAACTGTCTGTTGTTTGGCTGTACAGCAAGCATACCCCTAGAACTATGGGGAGCCCGAAGGGCGGAGCCCCATGGATAGAGAGGGTTTTTACAGGTTAACTGCCGTTAAACAATAGAAACCATGCACAAACAAAATGAAATTACCCTCTCTATCTATGGGGCTCCGCCCTTCGAGCGTCGGAAGCCCCATAGTTCTAGGGGTACAGCAAGCAGACAAACTTCTCTAGAGATGACAGAGTGCCTTCTTGCAATTGGAATTTGCTCCCTAGATCTGTGAATGTTTCTTGAAACTCTGGGTGCTCTTCTAACACTTTCACTATCATTTTACTATCTATGAACCGCAGATAACAGGTGTCGTGAAATCCAAGATTGGACTGCCTTCACGTGCTTCTTCATAATGCAGATCAAGAAGAATGTCAGACAAGTCGACCGTTGAGACAACTCGACTCGGGACAAATAAAAAAATTATGAAATAATAATGCAATGGCCGGTCTGATGCGTGCATGAACGGTACCGAATCCCAAACTGCATGCGCACCAGCGCATCACAAACGACGTCACCGTGCACAGTACGGCCTCGTTGACCGACTGGGGATGGGATAAGTTAGCGCACAGGCCCGGCAAAAACGATGCCACCGTGCACGGTACGGCTACGTTGGCCGGGGATAAGTGCGCACACAGGCCCGACAAAAACGAACGATGTGCAGGGACAATCACACTGCGCTATATCGGCTCTGTTATATGCAACAAAAGGCATATATGTAATGCCCAATGTACCTCTTAAAATGGTGGTTTACCTTGTAAACTAAGAGTAAACCACCATTTTCCTAAACTAAAGCAGCTAAACCTATCATCTCGCCCAGCGGCAACCCCAGCCATATATCAACCCGGCCCGAACAAACAAAAACCTCATGTATCATAACTCCCAAACGGCGATCAGCCGCGGTCAAAATCCCCGCTACTATCCCCAAAGCAGGCGAGTCGACTTAATTGTCTCAACGGTCGACTTGTCTTTCCATTTATCGGACATACGGTCGAGTCTCAACGGGCGAATTGTCTCAACGGGCGAATTGTCTCAACGGTCGACTTGTCCCGAGTCGAGTTGTCTCAACGGTCGACTTGTCTGACCCCCATCAAGAAGGCCCACACGTTGGGCATGTTCGGCAATTTCGCGATCCCGGCCTGCCGCTGAACTTAAGCCACTCTTTGGAACTGGAAGTATATCTATCCCATCTGAGACTTGTGAGGGTCTTAACTTTTTCTAATTTTACAGATTCAACGTGCATATAAATAACACTTCAAACTAGTCACATTTTTTTGTTTTACGTCGGTCGGCGACGTTGACGCGTCGCCATGTTTGATGAAAAATGTAGGTCATGTCATGACCGTCGACCCCGCACGGACAAACTCGTGTGGGATTGGACAATTCGTAACACGTGATGCGATTGCGTCATTCGCGAACGGATTTTGTAACATGGCGCATTACGTCTTTAAACTTCCGTGATGCCAAAATAGTTCGCTCTTTGCAGCAGGATTATTAAATAACTGCAGGATGATATATGGAGAACTATTTTTCTAGTAATCTGGAGTCATTTATTTACTCGGAACTGTTCAGAAAATTTACACCCGCTCTTGCTGGATCGAAACAAACGAATTTGAGCACTCAGCTGAAGGCCTAGTACTATTGGATGCAATTCTGCACCATCAGTGGAGTTGCTGGTGAAATGATAGCCCACCGTCTGCTTCCATCTTGAGGTAACTCCTCCAAGCATGAAGACCAATGCATGGGTGGCAGTGCCTGTGTGGTTAGGCAGAGTGACATCACCAAGTAACTTGCCACTACTGGCATCATACTCCACACTTGGTGTTATTGACATCTCATCGACGGTGAGGCAGCAGACTCTTTCCTCTTCTCGCATCTCTTTTACTTTCAGCCTCATGAAGTCAAACACCTGACTGAGGACTCCTGGCCTAAATGACAATTTCTCCATTCTCCTTTGCAAGGTACGGATGGATGGAAGGGGGTTGCGCTGCTTCAGGAGTAGATCATACCCAGTTGGCCCACATGCAAATCGCAGCTGAATGTCTTTCTTGACCGTTTGTGGGCTCCACTTTACGCCTCTCATACATCCTCTGTGTAGTGCTTTAAGTTGATCCTTCCCAAACAACTTTGAAACACTTGCCTCATACTTGGATTTTCCTTTGAGAAGTTTGGTTTTCTCCTTACGCACCTTGTGGAGCTGCTGTCTTAAGAGACTTATTTTGGTCTTCATTTTCTTCAGCTTTGTGTCTGAAGTGGTACCACAAGCTTCAGGTTCTTCAGTCATGTCAGTAGTAGTACTCATTTGAGCTAGAAAATGAACACAAAAATCACAAAAGAATGACTTTGTTTGTAACAATTTAATGTAATAATTTTAGAAAAGGCAACCATATTTTCAAATTGAAAAAATGATTTTATAGCGTGTACAAAGTAACTCTTCCGTTATCAAATAGCCATTTACTTTTTGGGGGTATGATTTTGTTTTAACATGGATAGCAAGGCTTTTACAAATGATTTATAAATTGTAAACCTATTTAATAGGTTGTCACATATTACAACTTTTCAGCTATCCATAGAATTGTTACTTAGATAGAATAGGTAAATGGACAAAATAATTTTCTGATTTTGTTGAATTTTGTTATTTGACACTCGTATACATGTAAGTGGCCGTGTTAAATTTTTTAATTACCTACCTTTTTTGGTGTGAAAAACATTAACAAAACTGCAAAGTTCAATAACAATGAAAACATGCAAAGTTTAAACTCAACATACAGTAACTCAAGTCAAAGCGGTTCAGTTAGATGAAGGCCTGTTCAACAATATTTTATGTCGTAAGTGTTCCTCACAAATCCTGATCAATAAGGCAGTAGTGGAATCGAACCACTCACAGTTTTCTCCAAGTACAAGCAGAACTGTTGCTTGGCAAAGAGAATGGTGCGTCAGCCTGAACTGCTTTGTATGAGTAACCAAAAAAAGTGAGTAACACTAACACAACAACAAAGGGAAAGTAAATGTAAACAAATCAGAAATTTCAACAGCACAAATGCTCCACTGAGGCCCCAAATAAATCACATATTGCAGTGATAACATTTCCGTTTCACTGGCCATAATGTTCCTTCAATGGCCATGGCTTGGGGGACCCACCAGTGAACAACCTGCACTGCACTGTACTGTATACACAAATGCATTGTACCTACTGTACATTTACATGTACATGGAGGGGCAATGTTGAAACAGTGTGCTCCTTCAAACTAATTAACGGTCACTAAAAGATAAGAACTCCATGTCTGGGAACCACCGGAGGCCATACGTACAGGACCTGGATGTATATGGGCCAGTAGTGTTGAAGTTTTCTCTTAACCCTAACCCTCCCAAATCCTCAAAAATCAATGATTTTGCACACCCCTAGGCTAGGGAGTTGAATTCAGTACTGTTATGTGTTAGGCTTTAACATTAACAGTGCACAAGTACTAGCCTTATTTACCAAAAATGTATGGTACACTACCCAGATATGGAATTCTGTCTCGACCAAAAAGAACAACTAAGAAGAATATAGTTCAAAACATTTCTAAAACTTCCACATTCAGATAAATATTTACAATTATCCGGTGATGAGCATGGTGGTGCAGCAGTGTATGAATGCTCGGCTTTTATGGTTGATACACCAGCATCCTTCGTAGTGAGGCTGGGACCTTTGCTGGAAGCCTGGGGAGACTTCCTCAGTGTAACCAATGGGCGATGTGGAAATATGGTAGGGATGGCATTGCACTTCAGCTTTCTGTCACTTCGCCAAGGCTCGAATTGCCGCCTATCAAAGTGCTCCTAAAAGAAAAACAAGTACATTTATTATAAAATACATACAATTACAAAAAATGTAACCTGTATTAATGCAAACCAGTTAGGATTGCGAACGATGCAAGAACGTTTTCATTTTCTGCCTGAATCTTAACTTCAGACATACTGTATTATATTAGATTACACTAGTACTACATGCATGTAAATGCAAGCCGCTTTGATTTTCCAACATTTAAAAAACAAACGTGCAACTGTATGAAAAATCACATGTTATATCACAACAAGAAACTGTTTAAAATGAAACGAAAAATGTTTTTTCCTGGTTACTAATACTGGAGTAAAGAAAAGTATACCTAGGTTGACAAAGTCATTTTGGAATGATGAAAAAAACCTTCACGCAAATTGGACCAACGTGCATAGGCACGGTCGTGTATCGTTTATTCGTTACGTTATAAATCTCTGCATTTTTTGCGGAGTGTTTTTTTCTCCAATTTTCTGAATACACTACAGCAGGCCTACCTCACAAAGCCTAGAATTCACTGTGGAATGCCAGTTTTTTCTCTTAATCTTGACTTCCCAGGTTTTCCTTTTGACGGGATCTCTAGGAAGTCGGTACATTTTGCTGCCATTTTCCGATCGGTTGTTACAACCAAACGCACAACAACCCACCATTTTGTAAAGGAAACTGCTTGGAACCAAAATGGCTCCATACACCCGAGACCTAGCCATTTTGGGTCTGTCATGTCGCAACTCTCTCTATCTACGGCTCTGTTAGTGGGAAATCTCCCCCCCCCCCATGCAAAACCGCAGCCACGCCCCCTTTTTTTTGGAAAAGAAACAGCCATGTGTTTTATAATCAGTCTTTATACCATTTTTTCATGTAAAATAGATCATGACCAAATAAATTTAGCATACTAACTATCATGTGGGTTCCTTGTCTTTTTTCAGAGTTGGAAATCCCCGCCTACATGCAAAACCGCAGCCACGCCCCCTTTTTTTGGAAAAGAAACAGCCATGTGTTTTCTAATCAGTCTTTATACCATTATATCATGTAAAATAGATCATGACCAAATAAATTTAGCATACTAACTATTTATGTGGGTTTCTTGTCTTTTTTTCAGGGTTTTAAAAGTTCAAATGATACTTGAATGAGCACCAACATGCTATATTCAATACATGTAGCTGCCCCTTACTCTGCCCACCCAAAATTGCCGGCATTGCAAACTTGAACAGATTTTACATTAAAGGGATTTTAAATGCATCTTTATTTTTATGCTGGATCAAATTTTCTCCAATGAATGGGTAAATGCTGGAGCAAACTTTATGTACTACAGCCAACAATGTAAATTTGTATAATCATATTCTGCAACCTCGCTATAGTAATGTAATAATTTGAGCTTGCTTACTGCTATCAAGTATACATCTCTTAAATGCTTATTGGAATATGGTTTCAATCAAAACATATACAAAGTTTTTATACAAGTGCACTTGTCATGTACTTGTAAGATGGGTTTGGCATAAAATAGATTTAGTCAAATGTACAGGTGCAGTGCAGTCTCATATGATTTTTTGCTCTGTTGTGTGGTAAGGGTGGTTGCAAAAATCCTCAAATGTGTTGAAATACAGCTGTTCCTTATCTACCGGAGCCTTGTCTTTCGTTAGGTATACAGCAGGGGGGGGCGGAGGGGGGGCCCTTCGAGGCTGTGATTGCGAAACGCTGTGGTACCGTCCATTCTCAAAATAGGGGGGAACAATTTTCTCACTCGAAAAATAAAGAGTTTTTGGCATCCAATCTTAACATCTTGTCTTTTGTAGTTGTTATTTACCTTAATGTTTATCATCCAATGACAAAAATTGTAATGAAAATGAAAAAAGCAGTCGAAAAAATTAAGCGTTGACGTACCGTTGATGCGCGTGGAGATTGTGCACAAATACTCAAACGACGTTAACAAATACCTCCCCTAAAAAGGGCAATAATAATCGATAAATTGTGAAAAATCGTGCTTTGACCCCACTCATTTTTTTCCATGGATACGTTAAAAAAGGATGTAGCAGTGATATACTGAATTTTTAAAAAAATCGGCCTGTGACCCCCTTGCGTTTTATCGTGTTGTTTTCGAACGAAAATGGCAGAAAATGACATCGCCCCAAACAAAATCCGTGTAGATCGTGCCTGCGTATCTGGCTTTGCGGACGTTGTATGAATCACTAAATGCGGAGAGCGATACACGGAGCAAATCTGTACGTGTTTCAATGGTGCGCTTCGCGGTAGCGATCTATACGTGTTTACTGTATGAGATGTGTGGCTCATGAGCGTGGAAGAACGAATGAGATACATTTCAACGTTGGTGGCGCACTTTCTTGGGCCCCCCCTCCGCCCCCCCCTGGTATACAGTAAATAACCTGTAGCAGCTCCGGCTGTACCTAACCTCCATAGCTACGCAATCACGGCCTATATCTGGACAAGGATTTGCCTTGCGTTCTTGTCTTTTGCAGCTGTCAATAGGATGCCACCATCCGGCCGCTCGCAGAGGACCAATTGTTATTTTTGCTTCCTCCCCCTTGAATCCCTGTGAGATTTGGTTTTGCCACATATGATGCATATTTTTGGAAGGATTTGAGATGCTGTTGATGGCTGCTTTGAAACAAACGAGCTCGAACGTAAGAGTCTTGCATCTGACGTAAACGTCTTGCTGACAACTGCACTAGTTGAGGCTCCTCCACTTGAACTTCTCATGGAATCTGAAATAACGACAGACAAGAAAGGGCCATAAATAAAGCAGAATATTTTCAAACTTGAAAGTCTCAATTTATAAATACGTATGATCAGACTGGCAGTAGATGGAGATTTAACGGCCCATCAGTCCTTCGGAGGTCAGACAAGTCGACCGTTGAGACAACTCGACTCGGGACAAGTCGACCGTTGAGACAACTCGCCCGTTGAGACAACTCGACCGTATATTCGATAAATGGAAAGACAAGTCGACCGTTGAGACAAGTGCCAACACCGTACATGTACCGCGCGGAACCGGTCCTGCCACAGATCTATGCAACTTTTACCATAAACATTTCAATAAAGTCGAGTTGTCTCAACGGTCGACTTGTCTCAACGGGCGAGTTGTCTCAACGGGCGAGTTGTCTCAACGGGCGAGTTGTCTCAACGGGCGAGTTGTCTCAACGGGCGAGTTGTCTCAACGGGCGAGTTGTCTCAACGGGCGAGTTGTCTCAACGGTCGAGTTGTCTCAACGGTCGACTTGTCTGACATTCCAGTCCTTCCACAGTAGGCCCACTGTAATTTGTTATTATATCCTTATACATGCCAACTCAATGCAATGGACTGGTTTTCGCACACTACTACAGGTTTGCAATTTATCAGAAAGTATGCAAAAACAAGTGCGCATAATTATATTAACCACATGTAGTTTGTTTCAAAAATGCTGTCAAGCATGCATATTCAACATGAATGCCAAGCATGTCCTGATTTAATAGCCCGGCCTTTCATTTGCAAAACAACCAAGCAATCCGTAACATCGTGTTTGAAAGAGTTTTGGAATTGAAGAGGGCAAGAAGAAGGTGAGACCACATTTTATCCCAGAATGTCTAAGTGCATGTATATTGTGTAAGTTTGACCAAAACAAATTATTTTGTAAAAATGTATTTAAGTTTTCTATAACATGGACAGCTGCATTTTCCATGTATGTCTAATTTTTCCGAAAGATTTTTTGCAAGTGGCTGAGATATATCGAGGCTAAACTATGCGGGGCAAAATCAACGTTTATTCCGCGGCTTATATTCCAAAAATTACGTCGTTCAAATTCGATTGTGCTCGGAAATAAATTAATTAAGTTTTTAAAATTCAGTTTCAGTGTATATGGGCATTTAAAAAACAAATTCCTTGTATAATACCATATTAAAACTTTTTTCGTGTTGGGAAACGAGGTTCCCTTTTTACCATTTTGTACGTTACGTGGGAAATATAATATCGTTAAATAAATATATTGTTGGATATTTTTGTTTGTATTCATTTTCGCAAAGAACTGAAATACTATCTTTTAGTACAAGAAGTTGGGTTGGAAGGCAAAACAGGAAGGCAAAATTCCCTCTCTCGGCACAATTTTTAATTCGCTCTTCCCAACAATATCCAAAACAATGATAACAACAAGCATTCCTAAATAAACAGTGGTCGTAACGGTCCTGGCCTGAGACCTACTCAAAAGAACGGAGGAACGACTTGACTTAATTGAAGGTACGAGTTTGCAAAAGTACGAGTTTGTAAAGGTACGAGTTGACTTGACTGAAGATACGAGTTTGCAAAGGTACGAGTTTGCAAAGGTATGAGATGTACTGCTACCGGCTTTACATTTTTAGTAGACTAGAGTATAAACATGTCAACTCATAATTTTTAGTTGAGGTAGGGGACACAGTTTCACATACATGTACAATATTCAATAATGCACCCTAAACAACCTTAAATGTGCACCGAGTAATTTTGAATCCAAAACATTCCAATTATATGACGCGAGGCGACATGACAATTAGCCAACTAAAGTTGTACAATACATGGGTGCCTCATACATGTACTGACTACTGTAACACTACTGTAGCGTCAATAAAGGGGCATAAGAACATCGTTAGACTCACCTGTCAATGAGGAAGACGCTTTAGCTAAATCCTCTTTTTCTTTGGTAGCTTCAGTTTGTAGGACTTTTGAGTCGGTAAAATTGTTGTAACATGCGAAGTGAAATCCGCGCTCAGGCATCGGTACTGCAGCGTATAAATCCGCATTTTATGTATGAATGCGTTGGCAACATCGGCTTGATTTCTCACTAAATCTTTCCAAATGGAAATAAAACTTACAAATTTTGCCCATGTTGTAATGGTGCGCGGTTTGATTTCACCGGTTATCCCTGGGTAAGGCAAAACAAACGCATTCATGAGGTTTTGACGTTTTCTGCGACTAAGAAAACTCATCGTTTAGAAAGCCACCCCAGGCGTTTTTATGCAGTATAATTTCTGAAGATTCTGAAGGTCGTCGGACATGTCAGACGACGCCATCTTGTTTACGTTCTCGCTTGCGGGCGCACTTCATAAGAAAGACGGTGATTAGTCGATCGACAGCGCCTGGCTTATTTGCATATTTTATTGACCAATCGCGTCACTCGTCGAGCGAGGTATCGTGTCAAATATAACAGACCCTTTTATTGGTAGATTTTATTTTCAATCGTCCGTTTGTTTTGCGTATATTTTCACCAACTTTGTTTAGAAAATACAAAGAAATGCCCCACGCTTTGAACTGGGAAGTAATAAAATATGTTTTAATAGCCTATTATGGTTATTGTAAGGGCCGGTTCCAGACGTCATGCCCCACAGTCTATATGCCTCGTTTGACGAGGCTGTGAATTTGGTTATGACCGTAGGGGAATCGGCTTGGTTAGCGAAAGCGACATTAAGTCTGCATTTCGTTTGTTGCCATAAATGCAGTTTTACCTGCTGATTTAGTCTAGCCCTAGACCCTTGTGTTATTTCGGCGCCCACGCGCGCAGATGCGTTAACGCTGTCTCTTTTTCAAACCCCGACTTCGTGTGCGTTCTGGTCTCACGCATGCGTAGTTTACAAAATGCAGCTGCATCCATACTCGCACTGGAGCCCACGTTTGACAAACGTACATGATTTTGGATTCCCCAAAGGGTCTAGCACTAGTTGGCAATCAATTGTTAACTTTAACCTTAGTTTTCGACGATTCTCCCTCGCTTTTCCGAGGGATCCAATCAGCGACCGAGTTTGAGCCTCATCATGAATTATTCATTATACACAAATACAGGATGTGTGCGTGCATGTGTGTGTGCATGTACATGTATGTGATGGTGACTAGACTTTGCAGTTTTGTTAATGTTTTTCACACCAAAAAAGGTAGGTAATTAAAAAAATTAACACGGCCACTTACATGTATACGAGTGTCAAATAACAAAATTCAACAAAATCAGAAAATTATTTTGTCCATTTACCTATTCTATCTAAGTAACAATTCTATGGATAGCTGAAAAGTTGTAATATGTGACAACCTATTAAATAGGTTTACAATTTATAAATCATTTGTAAAAGCCTTGCTATCCATTAGACCCAATAATTGGGGCGTTTTCACTCCTTTTTCGAATTTTGGATTTTGTCTGTCGTTCTACGCCCCAACCGTTGTAAAGCATGGTGCCAATTAAAAACGAAGTGGTGACCACAAAAGTTGACAAAAACATGCCAAATACTTGACAATGTATATTGGAAAGCGCACACTGGCTTCTATACATCGTCACCGTTTTCACGAAGAGGCGAATTTCATGAAAAATCGTCTATTTATCGAAATTATTTTTTTTGATGAAAACGATTAAATATTGCAATTTCTACAACCTGGTGAAGTTATACATCCACAAAATCATTAAAATCACAATTAATCTAATTAACTAATGGGCGAATTGGTCCTCAAGTGCCCTTTTGCGTTTTCACGAAGAGGCAAATTCGAAATAGCGTTGACTTCAACGTGTTTATGAAGGGCACTTTGGTGCGCGTAGTCACTTTAGCGTTTTCACGAAGAGGCGAATTGGGCGAATTGGTCGCGAAGTGGCTTTTAGCGTTTTCACGAAGAGGCAAATTCGAAATAGCGTTGACTTCAACGTGTTTATGAAGGGCACTTTGGTGCGCTTAGTCACTTTAGCGTTTTCACGAAGAGGCGAATTGGGCGAATTGGTCGCGAAGTGGCTTTTATCGTTTTCACGAAGAGACAAATTGGGGGCGCAATGGGGAAATGTATACATTCTGACTCTCACAGCCACGGGCGAATTTGCTAATGTATCGTTTTTTTCGTTTTCACGAAGAGGCAATTCTATTAATTGATTAATTCTGCAAAACTAATCACCTATTTTTCTTAACGTTTGCTATATTTAAGAAGATTGAAATCTCTTCTTTCCCATGATACCTTAATCTTGTATATTCTATGAATATTTATGTTTCAAACTGCCAAACGAAAAAAGGACAAACTTTACAAGCGATTATCTCGAAAGTTTGTTCAGACCGTGAAAGGCTCAATTTGCCTCTTCGTGAAAACGGTGACGACATGTTAAAGAAGAACTATTATGGTTTAATTGGTACTCACGGTTATTTGGGGTTGCAAATCCGAGCAATTTTGACCAGCTTTTAAAAACAATGATGCCTATAACGTCGAGGTCTATATAAACTATATAAACTACATAGACGTCCCGACAGCACCCGACTCACATAAAGAGCACACTATGCGAAGACGGGGGACACGACAATGGCTTTTCTAGCGACCACCAACGACTGTTTTATGGTGCAAGAGCGCAGGCTTGCATCGCTGCACTGTATAGCGCGCATGCGTGTGCGCGCATAGCGGAACTTGTACAAAATAATGCAAATTCGTATTGAACCGGGCTAATTGCTGGCACACACGATCAGGGGCCAATTTCACGGAGCTGCTAAGCACAAAAATGTGCTTAGCATGAAAATGTGTCCTTGGTCAAAACAAGGTTACAGACCAAATTTTCATGTGATCTTTATTGTTTTTGATTGATAATCGGCTGGTTTTTTGCTTAGCATAAAAAACACGTACAATTTTGGCTGATAAATTGTTTTTAATGAGCAAGATGTTTTTGTGCTAAGCAAATTCTTGTGCTTAGCAGCTCCGTGAAATTGGCCCCTGATCGTGTGTGCCAGCAATTAGCCCGGTTCAATACGAATTTGCATTATTTTGTACAAGTTCCGCTATGCGCGCACACGCATGCGCGCTATACAGTGCAGCGATGCAAGTCTGCGCTCTTGCACCATAAAACAGTCGTTGGTGGTCGCTAGAAAAGCCATTGTCGTGTCCCCCGTCTTCGCATAGTGTGCTCTTTATGTGAGTCGGGTGCTGTCGGGACGTCTATGTAGTTTATATAGTTTATATAGACCTCGACGTTATAGGCATCATTGTTTTTAAAAGCTGGTCAAAATTGCTCGGATTTGCAACCCCAAATAACCGTGAGTACCAATAAAGCCATAATAGTTCTTTTTTAACATGTATAGAAGCCAGTGTGCGCTTTCCAATATACATTGTCAAGTATTTGGCATGTTTTTGTCAACTTTTGTGGTCACAACTTCGTTTTTAATTGGCACCATGCTTTACAACGGTTGGGGCGTAGAACGACAGACAAAATCCAAAATTCGAAAAAGGAGTGAAAACGCCCCAATTATTGGGTCTAGCTATCCATGTTAAAACAAAATCATACCCCAAAAAGTAAATGGCTATTTGATAACGGAAGAGTTACTTTGTACACGCTATAAAATCATTTTTTCAATTTGAAAATATGGTTGCCTTTTCTAAAATTATTACATTAAATTGTTACAAACAAAGTCATTCTTTTGTGATTTTTGTGTTCATTTTCTAGCTCAAATGAGTACTACTACTGACATGACTGAAGAACCTGAAGCTTGTGGTACCACTTCAGACACAAAGCTGAAGAAAATGAAGACCAAAATAAGTCTCTTAAGACAGCAGCTCCACAAGGTGCGTAAGGAGAAAACCAAACTTCTCAAAGGAAAATCCAAGTATGAGGCAAGTGTTTCAAAGTTGTTTGGGAAGGATCAACTTAAAGCACTACACAGAGGATGTATGAGGCGTAAAGTGGAGCCCACAAACGGTCAAGAAAGCCATTCAGCTGCGATTTGCATGTGGGCCAACTGGGTATGATCTACTCCTAAGCAGCGCAACCCCCTTCCATCCATCCGTACCTTGCAAAGGAGAATGGAGAAATTGTCATTTAGGCCAGGAGTCCTCAGTCAGGTGTTTGACTTCATGAGGCTGAAAGTAAAAGAGATGCGAGCAGAGGAAATTTGAGTCTGCTGCCTCACCGTCGATGAGATGTCAATAACACCAAGTGTGGAGTATGATGCCAGTAGTGGCAAGTTACTTGGTGATGTCACTCTGCCTAAGCACACAGGCACTGCCACCCATGCATTGGTCTTCATGCTTGGAGGAGTTACCTCAAGATGGAAGCAGACGGTGGGCTATCATTTCACCAGCAACTCCACTGATGGTGCAGAATTGCATCCAATAGTACTGGATATAATGATGCAAACTGCAGACACTGGCCTTCATGTCATAGCAGTTACAAGCGACATGGGAAGTGTCAACAGAGCTATGTGGAGGAAGTTCGGTATCATTTGTGGGAAGCATTGCCGAACAGTCAATAAGATTCCACATCCCTGTGATGCAGAGAAATGGCTCTACTTCTTAGCAGATGCTCCACACATCATCAAGAATGTCAAGTCTGCTTTAGTTAGTGGCCAGTCATTCACAATGGATCCTTCTGTTGTAGAACATCACAAGCTGGAATCTAGCTGCGTAAACATTGCTGCCATAAAAGATTTGGCCAGATTTCAAGAGGACAAGGAGTTGAAACTTGCCCCGCATCTCACCCCAGCAGTCTTGAAGCCTTCTCATTTTGAGAAGATGAAGGTCTCAAATGCCCTGAACCTTTTGAGCCACTCAGTGAGCGCAGGCATACGCTACATGGTCGAGTGTGAAGGCCGAAGTTCCGAGAGTCTCACAACTGCATGGTTTATTGACATGATGAACCACTGGTTTGACCTTGTATCCAGCAGACACCCTGTGATGGCACTCAGCAAGATACATCCTGAGAAGCATGCCGAGGCAATCAAGTTCTTGTCGGGTGTCATCAAAATCTTTAGATCCATGTCAGTTGGCATCAAAGGCGACTGGAAGCCTATTCAAACAGGGGTCATCTTGTCAACAACGTCCATTCTGGGAATTCAAGGCGAACTTCTGGACAAGGGGCACAAGTTTCTCCTGACATCGCGACTCACTCAAGACTGCCTTGAGAACCTCTTCAGTTCGGTTAGAATGAAGAATCCTGTGCCATCTCCCTTGGCATTCAAGTGCTCCCTCAAGCTTATCAGTATAGCACAATTTCTGAAGACGCCCAGTACAGGTAGTTATCAGGAAGATGATGGAGATTTCCTTATTGATTTCCTAGATCAGTCTGTAACACCACCAGCAGTTCCAGCCATTGCCGACATACATGTACATCTGTCAAAGTCAAAGTCAGTTGCAGAATTGTGTCAAGCCGAGATGAACAGTCTCCATTATCTGGCAGGCTACTGTGTCCACGGCATAATAAAGAATGGGAAGCACTGCAACAAGTGCAAGAGAGAGGTCGTTATGGAGCAGGCATCATCAGATGATGTAGGCAAGCTGACCAAGTTGAAAGAGTACAAAGAAGGAAGCCTTGTTCATGTAACAAATACAGTCTTTGATATCATTCTCAAGGTTGAATCTATGTTCAGAGGGTATGATGATGAAGCTCTGCTGAATTCAAGTAACATCAAGAGGGTCCTACTGAATAAGGCCGAACAGGAAACCAAGACCATTCAACTTAGGGGCTGTCATGGCATAAAGAAGCAGCTCCTCACCAAGTTCTTCAATGTTCGCCTGCAAATCTTCTGCAAAAAAATCAGAAATCAAAGGAAACAGGAAATTGAAAAGTCCAAAACTGGGGGTGAGCTAGGAAGCAAGAGCATGGCTATGAGAAAGTTGGTGAAGAAATTGAAGTGAAGCAACAAAGTGAAGGTATATAGTCACCTGCATTGACATCCTTTAGTAACACTTTGCCCATGGTCAGACACCTACTGGTACTATTAAAATAGCCCTATTGGCGGATGGTTGGTGGCTGTGTACATTTCCATGATTTTAAATATTTTTGTAAATAGCCCTAATGGCGGATGGTTGGGTGCTGTGTACATTTCCATGATTTTAATTATTTTTGTAAATAGCCCTAATGGCGGATGGTTGGTGGCACATTTCCATGATTTTAATTATTTTTGTAAATAGCCCTAATGGCGGATGGTTGGTGGCTGTGTACATTTCCATGATTTTAATTATTTTTGTAAATAGCCCTAATGGCGGATGGTTGGTGGCTGTGTACATTTCCATGATTTTAATTATTTTTGTAAATAGCCCTAATGGCGGATGGTTGGTGGCTGTGTACATTTCCATGATTTTAATTATTTTTGTAAATAGCCCTAATGGGGGATGGTTGGTGGCTGTGTACATTTCCATGATTTTAATTATTTTTGTAAATAGCCCTAATGGCGGATGGTTGGTGGCTGTGTACATTTCCATGATTTTAATTATTTTTGTAAATAGCCCTAATGGCGGATGGTTGGTGGCTGTGTACATTTCCACGATTTTAATTATTTTTGTAAATAGCCCTAATGGCGGATGGTTGGTGGCGGTGTACATTTCCATGATTTTAATTATTTTTGTAAATAGCCCTAATGGCGGATGGTTGGTGGCTGTGTACATTTCCATGATTTTAATTATTTTTGTAAATAGCCCTAATGGCGGATGGTTGGTGGCTGTGTACATTTCCATGATTTTAATTATTTTTGTAAATAGCCCTAATGGCGGATGGTTGGTGGCTGTATACATTTCCATGATTTTAATTATTTTTGTAAATATCCCTAATGGCGGATGGTTGGTGGCTGTGTACATTTCCATGATTTTAATTATTTTTGTAAATAGCCCTAATGGCGGATGGTTGGTGGTTGTGTACATTTCCATGATTTTAATTATTTTTGTAAATAGCCCTAATGGCGGATGCTACAGGTGTAAATTTTCATGATTTATTATTTAGACTTACATTTAGAAAACATGTTGAAGTTAGAAACTTGTTTTTGGATACATAAACAATTATTACGGATTATCCACATAAATTGCATGTCCCTAGTGTTTGCATGACCACAAATCATACCATCATAACTCATTTAGGAAGGTGTTGCAACCAGACGTTTTTTGTTCTTCTTTATTATATCATCTCAATACATAAGGTCACTCAGTACAAAAATGTTGACAAGACATGAATCTGGGACTGAGAAACATTTCCAATTTTGATCAGAAATATTTAAAATTTTTGTTTGAAGAGACTACTGTACATTCTTTCTCAAATTTAATTCAATTAATGTTAACTAACTCATATCTTTAAATGTTTATGCAAATGATTTGTATTGCTGTAGGCTACATGTATGTATTGGCAAATAAAAAACAATTGTTGCCATGACATTTTGAAAGTACTGTACTTGAAAAAGGGAGGTTTCACTTGTTTTCCCATTATGTATAATATGTATGTTGTGTACAAACCTGAGGCCAATGCAACAAAGCGGGGATGATTGAAAAACTAAGTCATTGAAAACAAGTTGAATTTAAAGTGGGGAAAACACTGGGCCACGGCGTGCATGTGAATTGCATCCGTGCGAATAATGCGCCTATTATTATTGTCCCTTAACAACCCCCCCCCCCCCCCCCCTCCCCCCCCCCCCCCCCCCACCCCACCGGCCCACACAAGACGTGGGGGTTGTCACTTTTTGGTGTGACGAAAATGTTAGTGACAATCCCAAGGTCGAGGCGCAATAGTGTTTGCCTTTCTATCTATCATCCATGTGTGCCATTGGTAAAAAGTAAAAATGAATTGTGAATAACAAAATTCCCATCCTGGAGCTTGAAAAACATGACCAAACCCCGACAATTACGACCGTTAAACTTTCCAAAATTATTTTTTGTAGCCTGAAACTGTTTTTATTTTTTTTAATTGACTCTATAGGTTTGTGAACTTTGAGCAGCTTTTCTATGACGGCGAATGATCAGCCCCGTACTAGACTGCATGTACCGGCCGTACACGCGAGCTGACACGGATAGGCTATCGCGCGCGGTACGGTACCGTGCGGTGTGTATACGTTGGAAACAAAATGGCTTCTAATCCGTAGTTGTCGCAACTCTCTCTATCTACGGCTCTGTCCACTAATGCCCCACCCCTGAGCGTGTGAAGTAGGGGGGTTTTATTCAGACACACAAAATCTCCATTTTAAAACATATTTCAGGTAGTGCCAAGATGGGGGCCACACAAAATGTTTTTTGAGTGGATAATAGGCCCATGCCCTATAGTCTAATAGTGAACACACAATGTTCCCTGTCAATAAATTCATTGATTGAGTTACCGGCAGGGTAAGACAGGTGATAAATGAGTCGAAAGGTGTTAGGCATACTCTTGGGGACCAGACCTATGGGGGAACATTGTAGATTAGAAGAGGGGCGGTTGTGATAGGGGCCTGCAATCCTGCCTAAACTGATTTCCTTGGCAAGTTATTCTTTGACCACCATTGGGCGTTCTGACGCCGTAGCTAAACAATTTGAATCACGGGGCATACGGGAACCTTCATAACCCAACGAAAAACCATATTTAAAGCCATTACTTAATATGCGACAATCATCTACAATTGGGTATTTTGTCAGCCAATTATCTAACACTGTTTGGTTAATGGGCGTGGGGGTAACAAATAGGCCGTATGGTGTAACTGAAAAGATGCCTAGAAAATGAGTTTCGTTTCGACCTCCATATGGGTCTACTTTTCGAAGGCATATCTAGTTTCTAGTAGCTATTTAAAATACTATGCTAAAAGTTCTCCAAACAATATCCAGTCGAACTGGAGTTATTCACTTTCAAAATGTAATGGGGCGAAACTAGCATGGGGCGAATTGGTTTTTCTCGCCTAGTGTTTATAACAATTATGCTCCCAAAGGCACCTCGCCCCATACTTTTTGTCCCCACCTAATGTATATTGACTCAAACAAATTTTTCGAAATTTTACCTTTTTGTTTAAATCAATTTTATTAATGTTATCAATTTCGTCAATTTCGTCGAAATTAGACATCAAAAATTAGTTATGTAAAATTTGAATATTGTGTTGGGCGTTTGTACTGCTACTAGTCAACTGACTAACTCACCTGTGTACAATTCAATGGCAGTCGAATCGCGGCGCCAGACCGCACTGACTTGTTCATAACTTTTTGATAGATGAACTCCCAAGCTAACAATATCTTGCGATGCGATGCGATGATGCGCATGCCAATTATATTGGATTAACTACGGCTGGTTCGTGTCTCCAATTAGTGCATCACAAAACAGCCGTATTGCAAACATAGGTGCCCGCAAGGCCAACAGCGTTACCTACTTCATCAGGGGCTTTTCATTTAGAGAGTGGGAGGGGGGTGGGGGGGGGGGGGGGGGTTCCATTCACCATTTCTGACCACTTTCCTCTGAAACTACGTAATACATGTACATCGATACAACCGACACAAATCAACTTTGCTCAGCGGCCCAAGGGGAAGGGGTTGCACCCCCCCCCCCCCCCCCTTGCACTCCCCCTCCGCCACTGTTCATTATAGATGGTTGTTAAAACCATTAGACAGCGAGTGCTGTCATCATTGGCGCTTATTACTCAATTTGAAGAGACGCTGATATGTAACCTAGGCAACGATATCCATTGCTGATGCCCATACTTTCTGCTGCAACCATCACTTCTCAATTCGCATCATTCGACCACAGTGGTGCAATTTTCTAGACGGGTTTACGATAAACATTATCCTCTCTAGACCATCATCTGAACGTGTCATCATGTACTTCTTCGAAGTCTTTGGCATTGTAGCAATAACTTCAGCGATCAATGCTCAATTTGCGTCAGGTCACTGCCAGTCTCGGCTCGTTCTCGAATGCTCTTGCCCGCCGCACTGGCAATTGTGGGGAAAGGAGTGTTATCGCCTCACTCCTCGGATAGAGCAAACTTGGGATGAGGCCAAGTCGGCTTGCCAAGACATGGGAGGCAAGATGGCCGCTCCTCGTTCGCTCGATGAAATGTACTTCATGGCAGATATGGCGCGAAAGGTGGACACCGAGTACGACGCCTGGATCGCTTGTAATGACAAGGAGGTTGAAGGAACTTGGGAGTGTGACGGTCAGAAAGGAAGCGAGCCATTCCTGGAATGGGGTGATGGGCAACCAGATAATGCAAACAGCAATCAAGATTGCGCTCGACTATGGAAAGATGACAAAATGGATGACACTGACTGTGACAATACAGATTCCATGGGCGGATCCAGGATTTTTTTAAAGGGGGGGTCCACCCAAGGTCTTAGGCAGGATTTTTTGAATTGGGTGTGTAAAAAAAAAATGTGGGTGTGTAACAATTTGAGTACGTGCGTCATGACGAATCTATATAATGTGAGGACAGCCCATAGGTTTGTGTACTTAACGAAAATCTCTCTATACTCACACCATGAAAATGTTTTCGACCCAAATTTGTTTAACATCACCCTAATATGTATTTCTCTCCATTTCCTTCCATTATACCCTAACCCCAACACTACCTCTAGACCCCCTTTACGAGAATATTACTGTCCTCACTTTTCCAAAGTGTCCTCACTTTTCCAAAGTGTCCTCACTTTTCCAAAGTGTCCTCACTTTCCCACCTGGTAGGTGTTTGTGTCCTCCTTTAGACGGCGTTACCACGACATGTAACTTGGAAGCATGTACGCGAAATTTCTACCTATTTTTTGTTAATGTTGTGGCAATATGAAGCCTGATTTTTATACCATTTTTTTTTTAAATCTAATATTTACCATTTTTATCTGGAATGATAACTTGAAATAAATTTTGACCAGAGGAGTATATTATGGATACCGGTATTGGAAGTTTGGATTT
Organism: Crossaster papposus; assembly: GCA_037893245.1. Lineage (NCBI taxonomy): Eukaryota > Metazoa > Echinodermata > Asteroidea > Velatida > Solasteridae > Crossaster > Crossaster papposus. The sequence continues at coordinate 330,038 of JBAIAA010000111.1, read as the reverse complement.
AAAAACAGCGCACACTGACTCACACTACGTGTAAAATGAGGTAACGGTTAATTGGTCATAAACTTTAGGCATACTTAACATAGGCAGGATTTGGCTGGGAGCGACCGGCAGTGACTCCATTTAAAATAATAAACAAATTACAAGCCCTAATAGTTATTAAGTAAGTTTAATTTAAAGTTGTATGTTAAAATAAAATGTTACAAGTTGTGTTTAATCTTTAAAAAACTACACGCCAAACGCCCGCTTGTGCTATAGCGGGGTTTATTCCGACCGTCTCTACAAACGGTGGAAAAAGCGGCGTGTTTGTTCCAATTTAGTGTTTAGTAATTTACATAAATTTAGCTTAAATTTAGGTCACGTGACAAATATATAAACACTGTGGTTAGCGCCTATTGCACTCGTTCTGCTGGGGCTACTCAACCGTCACTTCAAACGGTGAAATTCCAGTGTTTTTATTGGCAAGTCTGCCAAGTAATTGGGCCCAGTGGTGAGCCAAGCATGGCATTTGGGGCAAGCCTGCCCCGTTCAAGCTTATGAAAGCGTTTAAAAAAATTAAATATGTATTGCCTGAAATGCAATAAGAAGGAATAAACAAACTAAGCCAAAAAAGTCAAATCATAGTCTATATGGTTGTTATTTTGTGTGTGTGGTTTGAGAATAATACACGTATGTATGTGTGTTCTTGTCTTGCATTACGATCGAGGATCGAAACACAAAAGAGAACAAAGGGAACAAAGGATCCTCGATCGACGGTTTGCTTGTCCGAATTCTGTCCTCGATCGACGGTGCAAGCGCAAAGCAATGGGGATTGGGTTAAGTAAAGGAAGAAAGGAAAACACAATATCGATCCTCGGTCGTTATGTGGTTCACGACAGTGTGTACATGTATGTACGTTGCTTGTTAGGTGAAATACATATTTTTTTTTTTTTCGTTTTTTTTTCACTCAAGAAAAAAGGGGGGGTCCGGACCCCTTGGACCCCCCCCCCCCCCTGTATCCGCCCATGGATTCCAGCTTGGCTTTTTGTGTTCGTCGAGCTGCTTGCACTCACAGCCTCATCCAACTCCGTGAATAATGCATCTCTACCGACACCCACGATCGCGTTCTTAACTCAACCTGCCTCCTCGACCACAGAATTATGACGTAGCCTTGGTGTCGAACGTCTCATGCGTCCGTCTTTAACTCAGCCTGCGTCTAGGTGCACGGACTCCTGAAGAAGGGACAACTATATGCGAGCTAAACAAAACTGCACCAGCCTGGGTAACACGCACACGTATCGGCTTGCCATTAACAAGACAATTAAGGTGATGTCTTCAAATACTTTCAACAACAAAACATTCATCGAAAGTGTACAGGTTATAATCCTGTTTAACGTCCAGACAATTAAACAATTAACACAAAAACTGGTTATTTCTGCATGCATCGGCGTCGCATGAAAACAAATGTAACATTTATATGCAAACATAAACATGAACATTCTCATCAACATATTTGCAACAAAATATTCACTGCATTGAAAATGTAAAATGTAACACTGTTTCAACAGCAACCGGCGTCCGAGGTATAAAGTATAAGCAAGGTAAGCGAATGTTTCGCTCTCATTACAACCTAGAATTAGGAATTGAATTAAAACGGAATTTATTCGAACAGGTCTAACTTGTTTTTGTTTGTTTTTTGCATTTTGCTTTCTTAATGTTGTAAACAAACAGTAGATCTCTGTGTCATTGATATATTAGAAATGTGTTAAAGCTGCGTAATTGCAAACATTAATTATCACCACGAAATGTACTTTCTCTTAACCTCGTTGTTATAATTTACTTTTGTGGATATGAAAACAAAGAATTGTTTTCTTGATATAAGGTTACGTCTGCTTGTATATTCGCCTGGGATAATTTAAGATTGATGTGTTTAGGATCAATAAAGTGTTAAAAACGAAATGTACAAATTGTGAATCTCTGTTTAACAATCGTAGTTTTGTAATACACACTGATATTTCGTATAAGGAACATACTTGTGATTTACAAATTTAGGTAATGAGTGATTAACATTATTCAATCATTTTCTTTACAAAATTCACGCAATTGATTGTTCAATTTTTTTGCAACTTTATATTCCTTTTAAATGCATTAAAACTAAACAATTTGACATCCCTTTTAAATTTTAACACTGTAATTCGTTCTATGCTTTTTTTAACAAATGAATGCGCTGTTGCTGTGACGAAATTTTTCTTTAGAGTATAACAATTAGCTGTAAGCTGTAACATTAAAGTTTCTGCCGAGTGACGTCATATTTTTGCTATACTCTTTAAAATGACAACACTTTTCAATGTTTTATTAATTGGATCAAATTGATCAATCTTATCAATTTTATAAACTTTTTGAAATATTTATCAATTTTATCAATTTGTTAAAATATTGATCAATGTTATCAATTAAAAAAAAAATGTTATTAAAAAAAAAATATTTTTAATTTGCAATTTTCAAATTAAACATAACAATTAATTATGTAAGATTTTAAACTTAAAATCAAATGATGCATTGCATTGGACGTTTGCAGTAACACTGTGGATTGTTTCCTATTAGAGAATAGTTGGCTCTGAAAAGAACCGGACATAATATAATAAGCATTATCTAAAAGAATGGCTATTTATATTGATTATCAAATTGTTTTCTAGGTCACATACATATATGGGATATTCCATAGATTATAATGCCAACTTGTGACATTGTGACCCAGAAGACAGGATTGACAGGAGATTCATTAATACTTTTAATGTTAACTTAAAAATATTGTCTCAAATTAGACACCTACTACATCAATGCCTAACGTTTCACGTGTAAAGGAACATCAATTAGTTTGGTTGCTCAATGTATAATGTTGTACAAACTTCCATTGTAACATTTCCAATGGTGTGGATGTTAACAGTTACATTACATTTACTATACATTATCACAACATTTTACACGTGTTCGTTAGGCTCACAACTTTGAATCTGTATACTTTGTTGTTATGTCAAGAATCTAGTTAATAAATTTGGTGTTGTAGTTTAAAATAATGAAGATATCGCAATCTCTTGTCATTGTAGGTAACCCAAGTGACCTTAGGTGATATATGAAAGACGGGCGTGGGCGTGGTCAGGTGACTAGCTGTCTAGACTGTGATTGGACTCATGCAGGAATTCAAATGATATCAATGATATAAATAAGAATGTAAACAAATACCTTCCTTGGAACTTTCTCTCTTTGACAATAATAATAAACAGGACATTTAGCGTTAACTTTGCAAGTATACTTGCTCCCTTTCTCCCCGATTTAATTCCACTGGGATTGTTTCATTGCCATCTCTATATCCCTCTGGCACTTTGTCATGATCACTTTTTGTCAACCTGTGTATATTTTTTTAATAAGTAAATAATTACAATATAGGCAATGAATTGCATCGTGCCGTGTTCTTGCGTGTGTTTATTGACGAATTAGCATACGGTTAATACACGCTTTGTGCTAGGTTTTGACAACAATGCCGTACTAATAATGTTGCCAAATCAGCCAGAAACGGCAAGGCTAGCCACGCACTTATTATAATTACCCACTCCATAATTATAGATGGTTGATTAGAGCCAGCAAACAGGAAGTGTTACCAAGGAGACTTCCAAGCGCCAGGCATGGTCTGCACCGAAGATCGTAGAACGATGTGGAATATACAATATAAAGTAAACATTCTCCGCCCGCCTGGCTTTTAAAATTTTGGAGTAATGAAAACCTAAAAAATCTAATGTAAATGGCCTAAAGTAAGTATTTAACACAATGCACTAATTACAAATCAACATTGTACATGGTGCACATGGTGCACGACTAACCTTAAAATGTACAAGAGAATAATTTATTTGACCTATATGAAGTTAACACTTCTAATTAAATAATAGACATTAATATTGAAAATCATTTCCATAGCAATGCTCGATTGACATTGTACAATTAACACAAATACATGTACATACATTAAACGCGTGGAGTAAGTATTTTAGTTTTCAAAATAATTGCTGCAACTTATGATCAATTGGTTCAAATAAATAAGGGCATCTTAAGCTTTAAAATATACAAGTCTGCCCACAATCCCTCCCCCACAATCTGTTTATGTTTATTTGTTTTAATAAATCCATTGTTAGATAAGTGCGACACTCTCCCCAATAAAGACCACACAAAAGTAAAATCTGTTGACTGGTTTAAATAAGCCATCAATTGTGGACTTGACTAAAACCGTAGTAGATTATAAAATCGATTATTTACAAAATGTACAATATGTCAAGGAGAATGGACGAGGAACTGTAGATTCGTGCAAATAATGGACGAGGCGAAGCCGAGTCCATTGTTGCACGAATCTACAGTTCCGAGTCTATTCTCCGACTTAATCTATTTTTTGTTAACAACAAAGGTTTGTTCAAATAAGATTCCTGGCTTACCGCAATCAGCTGTGAATAAGCGTGGATTGGTAAAGTTATCCATGCGTACATGTATATTTAGTCGATGTACATGTACATGTACAACAAATGGAAGGTATCAATAGTTCGGTTCGTGTCTCCCTGAGGTGGCACCTCACTCACAACAAAAACTGTCGATTCGTTACAAATCCACAGATAGGTGTAGATTCGTAACAAATCGGCAGTTTGCTGTAGATTCGTCACGAATCGACAGTTTGCTGTAGATTCGTAAAAATAATCTACACTTTTAACAATAGATGACGTCACAGAAATAGATTAATTACAGTAAACAAGGCTTTGACCCTCAAGGCCATGGCTAAGAACAAGGCCTGTTATACTAGTACGTCATCATGAATTGCAGGTATAACGGTATTCTGCTCGATCTGTAAACCCTCAATTTGCTAAAAACATTGATTGATAGGAAAAAATGCTCATTCGCTTACTGTCGCGTACTAAAAGTACAACAAATCACCAAACTAAAGACAATTTATGACGGCCAAATATATACGCGCCTGGCTATTGATATCTATACGCGCATGCCGTGCAGCCGACGCGTCGTTTTGCACATTCTTTCCAAATCGCGGTATTTTGCACACGACTGGCGGTCTATGTGTTTATATGTCTGAGGTCTATGGCGCGTATATGCACGTATGAACAGCGCCCCCTATAGTCAAGTTAACCCCTCGCGCTATTAGGTTTTGTTAGGGCCTTTTCGAATTGCTGGCTTCGTCTCCATCTGTGACTTGAGTCGATTTTAGGCTCCCAACTGCAGAAACTCCAGCAACATGTTGGTGCCTGTTGTGCTTCAGAAACCATCCAATTGGTCGATATAAACCCAAACGTTTGAATATTTGTATTTGCTTCCATCTCTATTTGCTTCTCAGTGATTCGGAAGTCGGAGGCGAAGCCGTAGCCGACTGACGAAGCAAAGGTTTATAAAACATCCTAAGTTGATGAGTATCTGCACGTATAAACAGCGCCCCCTACAGTCAGTTAACCCCCTCACAGTGGTAGGTTTTCCAAGTTGATTTGTATATGCACGTAACTAGGTTAACCTCTCGCACTTTTTGTTTTTTCCAAGTTTCTGTGGCCTCCCCCCCCCCCCCCTTCCCCACCATGTTGACAACTGAGAAATTACAACCCGCTGTGTATAATATGGAGTAACCGATGCCTTCTATCAAACTTGACGCCGATAGAAAGAAAACATGTTCTGTTCGTTATAATTTATCAGGAAGACACGTTCTTAGGAAGTTATTTTACCCAAAATGGTTTCAAGGCCGCCAACCTTCCTGATTTTTGGTTATCCGTGCGTAAGATTCATTCCAGAGGGATATAGGGATGGAAATGAAACAATTCCGGTGGAATAAAATCGGGGAGAAAGGGTTCAGTATATTTGCAAATTTGACGCTAAATTCCATGTTCATTGTTATTGTCAAGAAGAAAAAGGTCTAAGGAAGGTATTTGTTTCCATTTTTATTTATATCATTTATATTATTTATTTATTTGTATCCCTGCATCAGTCCAATCACAGTCTAGACAGCTAGTCACCTGACCACGCCCGTTTCTCATAGATCAAATTACTCACTTGGGCTGCCTACAATGACAAGAGATTGTGAGATCTACATTTTAACACCAAATTTATTAACTAGATTCTTGAACATTACAACAACAAAGTTCAAAGATCCATAGTTGTGGGCCTAACAAACACGTGTACAATTAATTGATGTTCCTTTAAACGTGAAACCGTTGATAGTTTTTGACATGAAATTTAGGCATTTCTGTAGTAGGTGTCTAATTTGAGCTACAATTAATGAGGAATGACAATATCCTTAAGTTAAATTGGAAAGTATTAATAAATCTCCTGTCAATCCTGTCTTCTGGGTCACAATGTCACAAGTTGGCATTTATAATCTATGGAATAACCCATATAAGTATGTGACCTAGAAAACAATTTGATAATCAATATAAATATCTATTCGTTTTATATCCGGTTCTTTTCAGAACCAAATACTCTCCAAAAAGATACAATCCACAGTATTACTGCATACAAGGCATAATTCTTATATCAGTTTCCAATCTTACATAGTAAAATGTTAATGTTTAATTTAAAAATTGCAAATTGAACCTAAATATTTTTTAAAATTTCAAATTGAACCTAAATATTTAAAAAAATTGATAAAATTGATAAATATTTTTGAAAATTGATGAAATTGATAAAATTGATAAAATTGATAAAATTGATAAAATTGATAAAATTGATAAAATTGATAAAATTGATACAATTAATACAAAATTCTAAAAAATGAAAAGTGTTGCCATTTTAAAGAGTATATCAAAAATGTGACGGCACTCGGCAGAAACTTTAAAGTTACAGCTTACAGCTAATTGTTATACCCCAAAGAAAAATGACGTCACAGCAGCAGCGCCCTCACTTGTTCAAAAAAGCATGGAATGAGTTGCAATGTTAAAATTAAAAAGAAATGTCAATTTTTTTAATTTGAATGCATTTAAAAGGAATATAAAGTTGCACAAAATATCAACAATTAATAGTGTGAATTCTTTAAGGAAAAATATTAAATAAGGTTAATCACTCATTACCTAAATATTGAAATCACAAGTACGTTCCTCATAAAAAAACCTCACTGTGTATTTCAAAACAAGATTGTTAAACAGATAATCACAATTTGTATATTTTTTTAGCACTTTACTTATCCTAAACACACCAATCTTAAATGATATACAATATACAAGCATGAATATACTAGCAGACGTAACTTTATATCAAGAAAAAATATTCTTTGTTTTCATATCCACAAAAGTAAATTATAACAACGAGGTTAAGAGAAAGTACATTTCGTGGTGATAATTAAGGTTGCAATTACGCAGCTTTAACACATTTCTAATATGTCAATGACACAGAGATCTACTGTTTGTTTACCACAATTAAGAAAGCTAAATGCAAAAACAAACAAAAACATGTTAGGCCTTTTCGATCAAATTCCATTTTAATTCAATGTCTAATTCTATGTTGTAATGAGAGCGAAACATTCGCTTACCTTGCTAATACTTTATACCTCGGCCGCCGGTTGTAGTAGAAACAGTGTTGCATTTTACATTTTCAATGCAGTGAATATTTTGTTGCAATTGTTTTATTTTTAAGAAAGTTATGTTTGCATATAATAGTTACATTTGATTTCATGAGAGGTTGATGCATGCAGAAATAACCAGGTTTTTGTTTCATTCTTAAATTGTCGGAACGTTAAAGTTTAAAGTAGAAACAGGATTATAACCTGTACACTTTCGATGCAGTGAATGTTTTGTTGTTGAAAGTATTTTGTAGCAAGTTCAAGTATAAGTTCAGATTTGAAGACATCATCTTAATTGTCTGTTTAATGGCAAGCCGATATGTGTGCGTGTTACCCAGGCTGGTGCAGTTTTGTTTAGCTCGCATAGGCCTATATTTGTTCCTTCTTCAGGAGTCCGTGTACCTAGACGCAGGCTGAATTACAGACGGACGCATGAGACGTTCGACACCAAGGCTACGTCATGATCCTGTGGTCGAGGAGGCAGGTTGAGTTAAGAACGTGATCGTGGGTGTCGGTAGAGATGCATTATTAACGGATTTGAATTAGGCTGTGAGTGCAAGCAGCTCGACGAACACAAACAGCCAAGTGGGGACTCCTATAGTAACAGTCAGAGTCAACCATTTTGTCATTATAATCATACCTTAGTCGAGCGCAATCTTGATTTTTATAATTATTTGGTTGCCCATCAGCCCATTCCAGGAATGGCTTGCTTCCTTCCTGACCGTCACACTCCCAAGTTCCTTCAACCTCCTTGTCATTACAAGCGATCCAGGCTGTGTAGTTGATGTCCACCTTTCGCGCCATATCTACCATGAAGTTCTTTTCATCCAGCGAGCGAGGAGCGGCCATCTTGCCTCCCATGTCTTGGCAAGCCGACTTGGCCTCATCCCAAGTTTGCTCCACCCGATGAGTGAGGCGATAACACTCCTTTCCCCACAATTGCCAGTGCGGCGGGCAAGAGCATTCGAGAACGAGCCGAGACTGACAGGGACCTGACGCAAATTGAGCATTGATCGCTGAAGTTATTGCTACAATGCCAAAGACTTTGAAGAAGTACATGATGATACGTTCAGACAACGGTTTGGGGAGAATATGTTTCTCGTACACCCGTCTAGAAAATTGCACCACTGAGGTCGAATGATGCGAACTAAGAAGTGAATGTCGCAGTAGAAAGTATGGGCATCAGCAAGGGATATTGTTGCCTAGGTTACATATCAGCGTCTCTTCAAATGGAGCAATGAGCGACAATGGTGACAGCACTCGCTGTTTTACGGTTTTAACAACCATCTATAATGTACAGTGGCAGAGGGAGGGGGGTTGCAAACCCCTCCCCTTGAGCCGCTACGCAAAGTTTATCATTATTAAAAATACCACGAAACTACCGAATGTCGGTAGTATCGATGTGGTATCGATGTACATGGATTACGTAATTTCAGAGGAAAGTGACCAGGTGAATGGTAACCCCCCACCCCCCCCCCCCCCCCCTACCCACCCCCACCTCTAAATGAAAACCCCCTAATAAAGCAGTCAACATTGTTGACCTTAATGGCATCTTTGTTTGCAATACGGCTGTTTTGTGATGCACTAATAAGAGACACGAAACAGCCGTTAATCCAATATAATTGGCACGCGCATCATCGCAAGGTATTGTTAATCTTAATTTAAATGAACAGTGGCCGATAGAGAATATTAATATTAATTGATACTCGAAGTTAAATATTTAATATCCCTACTTAGTGGTAAATGATGCAAACAAAGACGAACATGGCCTTACCGTGACAGGGCTGGCCGACTTTATGTTGCCAATTCAGCCAGCGAGACCGTAAAGGCTAGCAGCGTTTTCTGTTTCATCAGGGGCGGATCTAGCCTTTCATTTAGGAGGGGTGTATCATTCACCTTTTCTGGCCACTTTCCTCTGAAATTACGTAATAATTGTACATCAATACCCTCGATTTTGGGGAATATTGGGGTTTTTTTTGGCAATGAAATAGTTAGACACCTGCTACAGAATTTTTTTTATAATGTGGTTTAATAATAAGTTTTTTTAATAATATTGTTACTTGTACACAATGCATGTCTTATCATATTTTATGTGCATATTTTCGAGCTATTTACTGATTATTGTTGTGATAATTTTTAAATGTCTTAGCAATTATGTAGTTGTTATGCGCCTGTGTACATTGTATGGAATGGGCGCAATATAAATCAATTAATTATTATTATTAATGTAGGCCTACAGGGGAATATAGCTAATGTGCTCATCTAGTCGTGGAATTTATCATCTTTGTTCAATTTATATGCCTTGTTTCGCGCCCGTTGGAGTCAGCGGTGAATTTAAGCCTGGACAAACGCGTTGCTGCAAGGATAGACCATGCATAGACATTTTCATTCATATTGGTTTGATGAAAGCCGCGGTGGGGTGAGATGGGGTGGGATGAGGGGGGGGGGGGGTCTTTATTACACTTCATTGCCTAATGACTGCAACATCTAACAACATTGATAATTTTGGGTGCTACTACTAGTGAATAACAAATAACCACTCAACTTGCTTCCAAGCTCGACGGTGGGTGCAAAGGCTTAGTATTCCTGGCCTCTTTCTTTTTGTAATGTAAATAAGCCAACTCCAACCGCTCATTTTGAGGCGGTAGGGCTACCTAAATTATTATGAACGAACACTATTGTACTTTTAATCATTTTCCAACAAAGCTCCCTGCTTCAATACCGAGAGCTTAATCGTCATTTGGGTGACTGATTGATACTACATTATTCACAACTTGGAACACCAACGAAGCGGAAATTCTCAGCTTGCCAAAGAGACAAAACGCACAGTTCGTTTCAATAGTGGCTTTTAGCTTTATTAAACTAGGAACAAAATACAGTTAATGTTTCAATTAGTTACTATGGAGATTTCGGTAATGATCGCCTTGTCAAATATTAACAATAAATCTTACAATTGTGCCTGCATAGGCCTACAAATAGTACAAAGACCGCAATTACTGTGTAAGTGTATTGTTTTTTGGGAGAAATATAATAGAAGTAAATATATGTTCATTTAAGTTGATGCTACACAATTTATCAAAGTGTTAAATATAATGTTTAACAACAAAGCCTACTGTGCTGAAGTTAAGCTCAATTGATATTTTCTGTTTAGGGGTAAAACATAATGCACATTTTTGGGTCTTGTGAGTTTTCTTTGCTGACGCATGGTTACAAACCATTTCTGGTGAAATTAATTCACACAAGTTTGATGTATAAAGGAACGAGCTTGTCGAAAATGACAATGTTTTCAATATCGAGAATGTTTGCTTTAAAAGTAGGATACACCATTTGCAGATATCGAAAATACTTACTACCGAATTATTAATTCACACAAGTTTGATGTATAAAGGAACGAGCTTGTCGAAAATGACAATGTTTTCAATATCGAGAATGTTTGCTTTAAAAGTAGGATACACCATTTGCAGATATCGAAAATACTTACTACCGAATTATTAAAAAATATCTTACTCATTTGAAAGTAAATAATGATTGTATGCATCCAGCAAAATGTTCGCGCTATGTATCCTGTAATTGGACGGCGATCGCAAAAAAAAACCAAGAATAACATAAGAGCAACTACCCAACGCCGGTTGAAAACGAATGCAATTGTTCTTGCTTCTCTCAGCATCTATGATTGTAAAACGTTCGACAAGCCAGTTAAACAGTATTTACTATACAATACAACCCCCCCCCCCTCAATCCACCTGATTATGATAATTCAAGCAAGGGTGTATCCTACATTTAAAACATCTCACTCAATCTATTTGACAACAATGCGCTACAATTAAACTGAAAAAGACTTAACTGACTGACTATTAATGTTACTAAATCGGCCAGAAAGCGTCTAAATCATTTCGTGTGGGCAAGGCTAACCACACACTAATTGTCCACTTGATTATAAAGATGGTTGATTGAAGCCATCAAACGGGAAGTGTTACCATGAATACTATTTTCTCGTTCCTTTTTTTCAATTCTAATGGAAGCTGAAATAGGAAGTTTGTACTGCTACTAGTCAACTGACTAACTCACTTGTGTACAAATCAATGGCAGTCGAATTGCGGCGCCAGACCGCACTGACTTGACGCTGCTGAACTCCCCAAGCTAACAGTAACAATATCTTGCGATGATGCGCGTGCCAATTGCAACCTGCCTTCTAGACCACAGAATCATGACGGAGTCTTGGTGTCGAACGTCTCATGCGTCCGTCTATAACTCAGCCTGCGTCTATAGGTGCACGGACTCCTAAACTTGAACTGGAATTTGCTGCAAAATACTGTTAACAACCGAACATTCACTGCATCAAAACTGTACAGGATATATAATCCTGTTTCTATTTTAAACTTTAACGTCCGGAAAATTAAAGAATAGATAAAAAACTGGTTATTTCTGCATGCATCGGCCTCTCATGGAAACAAATGTAACAATTATATGCAAACATAAACTTGAACTTTCTTTTAAAAAACCAACCTATTTGCAACAAAATATTTACTGCGTTGAAAATGTAAAATGTAACACTGTTTCTACTACAACCGGCGGCCGAGGTATAAAGTATAAGCAAGGTAAGCGAATGTTTCGCTCTCATTACAACCTAGAATTAGGAATTTAATTAAAACGGAATTTATTCGAACAGGCCTAACTTGTTTTTGTTTGTTTTTTGCATTTCGCTTTCTTAATGTTGTAAACAATCAGTAGATCTCAGTGTAAATGATATATTAGAAATGTGTAAAAGCTTCGTAATTGCAACCTTAATTATCGCCACAAAATGTACTTTCTCTTCACCTCGTTGATATAGTTTACTTTACTGGATATGAAAACAAAGAATGATTTTTCTTGATATAAAGTTACGTCTGCTTGTATAAAGATTGATGTATTTAGGATCAGTTAAGTGCTAAAAACGAAATGTACAAATTGTGGTTATCTGTTTAACAATCGTTGTTTTGTAATACACACTGAGATTTTTCAGGAGGAACATTCTTGTGATTTCAATATTTAGTTAATGAGTGATTAACATTATTCAATATTTTTCTTTAAAGAATTCACGCGATTGATTGTTCAAATTTTTAAAAACTTTATATTTCTTTTAAATGCATTAAAATTTTACAATTTGACATCCCTTTTTAATTCTAACATTGCAATTCGTCAAATGAGGGCGCTGTTGCTGTGACGTCATTTTTCTTTGGGGTTTAACAATTAGCGGTAAGCTGTAACATTAACGTTACTGCCGAGCGACGTCACATTTTTGCTATAATCTTCAAAATGACAAAACTTTTTAAAATAATTTTATCAATTTCATCAATTTTATCAATTAAAAAAAAATATTTATCAATGGTTTTTTTTAAATGCATTTCCAATTAAACATTACAAATTAACTATATAAGATTGGAATTGTTTTTAATCCACTTATACAAGAATTATGCATTGTATTGAAAGTTTGCAGTGACACTGTGAATTTTATCTTTTTAGAGAATATTTGGTTCTGAAAAGAACCGGATATAATAAGCATTATCTAAAAGATATTTATATTGATTATCAAATTGTTTTCTAGGTCACATATATATATGGTTTATTCCATAGATTAAAATGCCAACTTGTGAATGTGACCCAGGAGACTTGATTTACAGGAGATTGATTATTACTTTTCATTTTAACTTAAAGTTATTGTCATTCCTCATTAATTGTAGTTCAAGTTAGACACCTACTACATAAATGCCTAACTATCGTGTCAAAAACTATCAACAGTTTCACGTGTAAAGGGACATCAATTAGTTTGGTTGCTACATGTGGTGTTGTGCAAACAACAATTGTAACATTGTAACAACTATGAATCTGTATACTTTGTTGTTATGTCAAGAATCTAGTTAATAAAGTTGGTGTTGTAGTTTAAAAGAATGAAGATCTCACAATCTCTTGTTTTTGTAGGCAACGCAAATGACCTAAGGTGATCTATGATAAACGGGCGTGGTCAAGTGACTAGGTGTCTAGACTGTGATTGGACTCATGCAGGAATTCAAATGATATAAATGATATAAATAAGAATGTAAACAAATACTTTTCTCTCCTTGACAATAATAATAAACAGGAAATTTAGCGTTAACTTTGCAAATATATTTGCTCCCTTTCTCCCCGCTTTTATTCCACTGGGATTGTTTCATTGCCATCTCTATATCCCTCTGGCACTTTGTCACGATCAATTTTTGTCAACCTGTGTATACATTACCAACACACTCTCGTAAAAGTTGGTACCTTAATCCTGTCTTAACTTATTCTTCATAATATTGGGGCTTGAGGTTTACACACTGGCAGTTTTATGTGCGGTCAGGGAATTTCAGTCCTTCAACAGCGGCCGGGTCAGTGGAAGGTCAACTTCATGGTCAACCCACTGGAGAAAAGTTCCTGACAGCACACTTGTCACTCCTTTTATTTGTCTTTTTAAACATTTCTCCAATACAGAAACCCGTAGGTCATTCTGATTGATACGGTAAGACCAACCATTTTTCATTATTAATAATTATACAACATAACACGCATGTAATCGGTCCAATACCGGACACATCCGCTACCAATCCCGTAGTGTGGTTAATATGTTCCTTAAAGGTAGGATACACTATTGGCAGATATCGAAAATATTTACTACCAAATTATTAAGAAATATCTTACTCATTTGAAAGTAAATAATGATTCTACGCATCCAGCAAATTTTGTGCACTAGATATCCTGTAATTATTGAGAAAAATTAAATTTTATAAAATCAAATCGCGAAAAAAACAAAAAAACATAAGAATAATTGCCCGACGCCGGTTGACAACAAACGCTGTTTTTCATGCTTTTCTCGCCATCTATGATTGTAAAACTTCGGACAGGTCAGGTAAACGATATTTACTATAAAATTCAACCCCCCCCCCCCCCCCCCCAATCCACCCATTCATGATAATTCAAGCAATTACCAATGGTGTATCCTACCTTTAACATCCCCACTGCACGGACAGGAAACCATGTCTCGCTTAATCGCACATGCATGTATTTATTTCGGCGAGGGTAATTACACTAATTACACTACAAAGTTAGCTAAACGTGAAGCGTACTCTTCATAATATATGTGTATTATTAAAGACACCCTTGTACGGCTGCGGTCTGCGATCGCTACGTCAAGGCCAGGTAGTGTAGTTAATATGTTTCCGTAGTTTAAGGACCGGCAACAGGCGTCGCCTTCCCTCAGGCACAGCACCGCGCACCGGACCCGTGTCAACCCGGAGTAGCTCCTATTGGAGTGACCGGCCAACGCGCGGTGCTCTTGGGCCGCGTTCGACTTCGCCCTGCTACCGACAGGCTGAGGTACACACGACGGACGGTTGCTGCTAGTGCTACGCACGCCGCAATCGCCACCAAGAAAATGCTGGCATATTTAAAGACCGACAACCCTCCAAAAACCCATTTCTCCCTGGTTCCCAAACGTTGCTGTTATCAATGAATGTAGACTTATGCAATACTAACCAGTGTAGCGTTCTTGTTTTTGAATTATCAAAATACTAAATTCGGTGCAAATTCGGAAAATCGTACGCCAAATTTAATTTATTTTTAACGACTGTATGCACTTATCAATTGCCAAACGAAAATAAACCAATGTATTTTTAATTTACAAATTAATATGCACATTTCGTGATATCGTCCGGGGAAATCTACATTAAATTGTGATAAGTTTAATATTGAATATTGATGCGCACAGCAGAAACAGTTCGTTTAGCTTACACTTGTATGCAAATGTCACACGCGACCGTTTGATTAGCCACCGTGTTATCCTCGCGCCTGCCCTGGGGCCATTTTCATAAAACCGGTAAGCAACAAAACACGCTTAGCACAAACACAGCTTTGCTTAATAAAAACTGGTTACCAGCCAAAACTGCTTGTCCTTTTTATGCTAAGCAAATGCCAGCTGAATACCAGTCACAAACAATAAACACCACCCTAAAATTATTTGATTTGTAACCCTGTCCCCCCCCCCCCCCGGATACATTCTGATGCTAAGCAAATGTTTGTGCTTACATGTTTTATGAAATTGGTTGCCTAGCCACTATTGACCCAGCTCACGAGCGGGTGTGTAGGGGTGCACTACCCTAATTGAAGGAACAATTTCTACCCGAGCTCATTAGCATGAAATGTGCCCCCCCCCCCCCCCACTATATTTTTTTTAATATAGTGGGGTTGTGTTAATATAGCCTAGGATCAACTCCCTGTTATTGTTTAGCTTCAATCTGAGGGCAGAGTTGTTAAAATACGGTTGCAAAATGGGTCCTAATTGCCCTAGAACGTGGAGGGATGCCATTTGTAAAATGGCTGCTTGCAGGATCGGGAAGTATCACTTTTCGGGAAGTGAGTTTGTTTTGGTGTGAATATTAAAAAAATGTATTTGGTTAACCCACTACAAATAGAAAGGAATGAAAAGATAAAGACCAAGACAATAATCTGATTGTTGTTTGAGACGTTACCAGGACAATTAAATTAAAAAAAAATATACAAATTACGGGGAAATTGATACAAAGATAGTATATCCCCTAACATTTGACTAAAGGGGGGGGGGGGGGGGGGGGGGGGTGGGGGGGGGTGGGGGGGGGGGGGGGGGGGGGGGGGGGTGAGGGGGGGGGGGGGGGGGCTTTCCACATGTAATACCCCCCCCCCCCCCCCCCCCCCCCCACCCTCCTTCCATACGCATAATGCCAGAAAGAACAGTTTTCTAACAGGCTACCTAATAATTAATTCGAAAATGATTATATAAAAATGTGTTTTAAATGTTAAAACAAGGCTCCTAACTTCAAATATTGGTATTTAACCAGAACAATGAATAACATCGCTCTCTAGTCTACAAGGTTAGCTAAACGTGAAGCTGCATATTACTTGTGCATTATTAAAGACATCCTTGTACGGCCGGCTGCGGTCTGCGATCGCTACGTCAAGGCCAGGTAGTGTGGTTAATATGATTCTTTAACATCCCCACTGCAGGGGCAGGAAACCATGTCTCGCTTGATCGCCTATGCAGATATTTACTTCGGTGTGGCTAATTACAGTGAAACCACCGCACGTAAACAAAATAGTTAATTGGTGGGGAAGGCCACCAGCCAATTCTTAGACTTTGAGTTTCACGCGTCATTAAACAAAATACCTAATTACATGTAATACGCGCATATACTATAACCGATGAATCGACATTATACGTTTGCAGTCAGTGACTACTCGTGAAAAGTTAAAAGTTCAAACATAAAACTGATAGCCTAAATTCAATACTCGATGTGTTTAATTTACCAGTGTAATGGTTCAAATCCCATCTTTTAAAGAGAAGTCATTGACATGACCACACACTTATAACGGCCTTCCGTACGTATGTACCTTATCAGGGGGGCAGAGGGTGGGGGGAGGGGGGGTGGGGGGAGGGGGGGCGGAGGGGCGGAGGGGCGGAGGGGGGGGGGGGGGGGGGGGAGGGGGAGGGGGGGGGGGGCGGAGGGGGGGGGGGGGGGGGGGGCGGAGGGGGGGGGGGGGGGGGGGCGGCCTTCGAGGCTGCGATTGCGAAACGCTGTTGTACAGTCCATTCTTGAAATAGGGGGGAACAATTTTTTAC
Source organism: Crossaster papposus (assembly GCA_037893245.1). Classification (NCBI taxonomy): domain Eukaryota; kingdom Metazoa; phylum Echinodermata; class Asteroidea; order Velatida; family Solasteridae; genus Crossaster; species Crossaster papposus. The sequence goes on along the minus strand of JBAIAA010000111.1, from coordinate 312,831 downwards.
GCAAAAAATAAAGAGTTTTTGGCATCATATCTTAACATCTTGTCTTTTGTTGTGTATTCCAATGCAGATTATTCTTCTTGCGTGGACATAAAACCGCTCTAGATTTTTGGTAATATCTCAAAATCGCTATCACCTGAAATGATTTTTTTACAGGTTAGTTTTATGGTATATATCTATAACTATAAAGGATTGAAACAAACATTGGGTTCCAATTACCAAACGTATACGATTTCTTTAAAGGAGTCCAGAAAACCAAAAGCAAGTTAAGTTTAATAAATGTATATTACTATAAACTTTTACCCTTCAATAATTGTTTTTGTCAAATATGTTTGGTTTGGAAATAAAACAGCATTTTGACCCCAAAAATGTTGCCCCCCACTTTCCCGACGAAAAACCAGCCAACCGTACCACGTGACCTACCGCGTCATGGTAAGAACAAAGGCCTCTCCGCGCTGCAGCTAGCTGGCCGGCTAGGCGAGCGTCATGCATGCGACACGCGATACATAACGTGTACACAATTGTGCATGCATGTCGCGATCGATCGTCAACATCATTTCCAAATCAGCGCTTCATTTTCCTTATTTCTATATGATTTAAATATGCCATCACGGTGTATTGTGGCCGGATGCAGCAATACAAATAAGGATGGGGTCAGTCTCCACAAATTTCCCAAAGAAACAAATTTGAGGAAGATTTGGACGGCGAAGGTAAGGCTCACCAGGGGGAAATGGTCAGGACCGTCCGATACCAGTATGATTTGCAGCGTTCATTTTGAAGACGACTGCTTCGAATGTCCTGCTTCTTCTGACGCCCTTCGTTTGCAATTTGGCTTGGCGAAAAAATATAGGTTTCTAAAAAAGAACGCAGTCCCAACCAAAATCAAGCCAGCGAAGACCCCAACAAAATCAGACCTAAGGAGACAAGAATCATGGGCCAAACGAAATAGGAAGAAGGTGAGTTCCTTGTCCGGAAACTGGACACGTAACGTCGGCGTGGTGACTTTGTTCCATTTCCGTAGTGACTGTGGTAGTGGTATCATAGGGATTTACCATTGATTGTGCCTGTGCATGAGAAAGAATTACACAGAGATACCTAATGTTTCCCTGCAGTGATATATGTCACTGTCAGTCATCAGAAAGTGATAACATGTTCTGAAAAGTCCAATTTTAATTTAGCAGAGATTTTTATCGAAGCATTGAACTGAACCAAATAAATTACTGCTAGTGCTACTACAGGTGAAGTCTGTAGCCTAGCCTAGTAATCAAAACGCACAAGAAATCACATTTTTCACAACATAAAATGTTTAAATTACATAAATATTTATTAATAAAGTCATTTTGCAAACTCTTGATAAATAATAAAATGTTATAATAATCTATTGATTGATATTGCGCCCATTCCATCAAATGTACACTTGACTTGAACTGGAATGAAACTAAGAAGGCACCCATGTGTAGGCCTAACTACACTCACTGAAATTGTAATTCTGTAAGGTAAAATGTTGATTTATCTGTGTATTCAAATTCCAACTGTTCAAATTCAAGTTGTATTTCCCAAATTTTGTTTTGCCCAAGATGATTGGTGAGCTGCTGTTAGCATCGAGTTCCACAGATGACTCCTCCCGTGAGATGTCATGTTCAGCAGATTCCTCCTCCGCTGCAGTGCATATGGAGGAAGGGTCGGGTGTTTCACCAGATGCAGCTAGTTCTGAGGAACAGCCATGTTGCCGTTTTTGGACAAGTGTGAGTCCTTGTGATCCTACAAAGTGCTTTCAGATCTGGATCGGGGGGAGGGGGGGTTACATGTACATTCGTAATTACCAAGAATAATTGGAAAGTTGAGCTGATATTCAGATATTGGGCACGGTTAGTTGATTTGCACCAATGCTGCCAAATTTAACAAACAACTTCCTGAGAAATTTCAACATTTTTTTGCTGAGTCAAGTTAAGATCATTCTATTTTACCATTGCCAGCATTAAATTCAGGAGTTTCTTTTCTAAGTTTCTTGTTTTCTCTCTTCCTTTCACAGAACTATTTTGACACTGTGCCGAGATGCGAAATGAAGACAGTGGGAACGCAGACTGACAAAACAACACGTGTCAAACGTAAATCTGTATTTTTAAATAATGTTGCCAAAAAGGATAAGTAACTGATTTTAATTAGTGCAAGCAAAAAAAAACAGGTGGGAATACTTTGTTGTATTGAGCCATCAAGTGTCACACAGTTTGAATTGATCGTATTTTTTAATAACCAATGTAAATCCACACATTTGTTGTTTTCTGCTCTTTTGTCTTTTTGTATCTTGATGTACATAAATATTTAATTTATACAGATGTACAGGCAACAGAACACATGCGAAGCCAGGAGTCGCTGTGTAAACCACTTACAACATCAATTGGTGTCGTGTGCAAGTTGTTGGATGATCGTCCTAAAAAGGAAAGCAGCATCTCTGACGACGAGGATGATGTACATGTACCGGTACCTAACAAACAACCCCAGTCTCCAGGTTACATGCCAGACTCATCAGGTTCATCCTCGGACTATCCACCAACCCCCCGAAAGAAAATTAAACGACCCATCCAAAGGTATGTCATGTACATGTATATTTAGTTCTCCTCATATTCAAGAGAGAATATTATATTCATATTTTTTTATAGATTTGTCTAACTTTGCAGGTCTTATTAATGTATATATTTGTTTGGGTTATTCATAATTATTTCTTACAATGTTGTATACAGGAAAAGGGGACTCAGCCCACGCACCGTGGTGGACTACACTGAGATGGGGTCTGTGGATGGCCATACAGAGCGCAAGTACCTCGTATTTGCTTCACGACTGTTCCCACTTCTTAAGAGGTGTATGGGTTGTGGGTCATGTGATGTCCTCGTTCAACAGAGAGAGATTGGTACCCTGCTGGCAGTGACACAGGAGTGTAGAAGTTGCAACCTTGGCACACAGACCTGGGAAAGCCAGCCGTGGTTTCACAACATTCCTGCAGGTAACCTCCTTCTGTCTGCTGCTACTCTTTTTGCAGGTGGAAGCTTCGCCACAATGGTGCAAATTTTTAACAGCATGAAGGTTGCCTGCATGTCGGAGAGAACCTTCTACAACCACCAATCTAATTACCTCCAGCCAGTTATCGAGCGGCAATGGAAAACTCGTCAGAAGGCTCTCATCGGACAACTCGTGGAAGCTGGCCGGCCCCTAACCCTTGGTGGGGATGGTCGGGCAGATAGCCCAGGGCATTCGGCCAAATTTGGCAGCTACACAGTTATAGAGTTGAACATCAACAAGATTGTTGATATCCAGCTGGTTCAGGTAAGGATTCTTGTAAATTTTGTGTTACTGTAGATTAGATGTGATAATTTTGATAATTTAATAATGTGAAGTAAATAAATATGAGCTAAATGTTTCTTCCTAGAGTAACGAGGTTAAAAACTCCAATAACATGGAGCTGGAGGGGTTCAAGCGAATGCGAAAAAAGATGAGGAAGAGTGGGCTGACCATCGAGAAACTGGTGACCGACCGGCATCGACAACTCGCCAAATATATAAGGGAAGAGATGCCCACCATCCTTCATGCATATGATGTATGGCATGTGGCAAAGGGTAAGAACACTTGGTTTCAGCCACAGAATGGTTCAGAAAAACAATGAGAACTCTCTTTCAGTCGTATAACTGCAAGAAATTAATTGATCTAAAATTTCTTCTTCAGTAGGAAAAATTAAAGCCTCCATATTCAATTGTCCAAACTGGTTTTCTTTTTCAAAAAACATGTACTGGAATCATGTGTGTACTAACCATGGTTGCAATTTGTAGCGGTAAAAAAGAAAGTGCACAGTCTTGCCCAGAAGAAGGAGTGTGAGGAAGTTGGCAAATGGGAGAAAAGCATCAACAACCATGTTTACTGGGTTGCGTCGTCAACAACCGACGAGGAGAAAGACATGCGTGTGGCCAAATGGATGTCACTTTCAAACCACATCCAGGGTGTGCACCATGGCCATTCCGACACCTTTCCAAGCTGTCTTCATGGGAGCCTCCAGGATCGGGAACACAAGAAGAAATGGTTGAAACCTGGTGAGTGTATTTCAATTTGTGTGTGACTACCAGTGTCTGAGCATGTACATGTACATTGTATACAGTATAGGGTACCAGGTATACATGACGTGTCCTCTGATATCTACAGAATCTGTATTCGAATGTGCTCGGCGGTATGCGCACGCATCACGTTTGGCTTCAACTTGCAGGTGACATCCGAGGTCACATTATATAAATGCGATCTAGCCTGCGGCGTCACTCCTTTACCAAATTTTGGCATGTTTGAATACAGATATAAACAGATGGCACATTGTCTATTTCTGGCAGAAAACTTGGCACTAAATAAAGTTTGTGCATAATTAAAAATGATCGTAACATTTTTGATAACAGGCACAGAGGTATGCGTGAAGCTGTGCAGTTCCATTGAGAGAACGAGCCTGGTGAAGGATATCAGAATGATGTCCAGTACACAACAAACCTCTTCCCTTGAGTCGTTCCACAGCCTAATCAACAAGTTTGCGCCCAAGTTGAAATCTTTTTCACATGAAGGCATGGTCAGCAGGTAACAAAGTTGGAGAACATTTTTTTCACAAATTGGAACATTATTGTATTGTTTAACTTTTTCATGTTACTAATTTTTTTCTTTCTTCCTTTAAAGACTTCACCTTGCTGCTCTACACTTTAATGAGAATAGCGACAGACAGCAGGCCACAACACAGCAAGGAGTAAAGCGCTATCGCCTCAACAAACCAAAGTACAAAAAGGGAGATGCGACAGTCAAGCCCATCAAGGAGCCCGTCAAACTAAGTAAGTTACAAATCATTTTATGTTGTTTCAATCTTGTTTATTTATTTTTAAACACTACACAAATAATTGTTTACAGAATTGGATTTGTAAAAACGTAAATTTCTTGTCTCTTTGAATCAAGCATATGTGGCAGACCTGCTGGCTGAGGTAGTGAGACGAGCTACTAAAAAAAAGCAGAAGCAGCGCAAGAGGAAAAAGATACCACCAAGCTTGGCCAGCAAGTACTCCTACCCAACTAAAGAAAAATTAATAGAACAGCACCGCAGTCGGTTCAGTATTACATAGATGACCATTTCAGTTTCAGACCAATTAAAGAGAGGTTGGAGGTCATTGTTCAAATGGCAGTAAAGGCATTTAAAAACATTTGCTGGATTTCAATGCAACTTGGATGGAGTTTATAACAAGTTAAAGTAAAAAATAAAAAAAAAGGACAGACATTGACTGCAGGGAAAAGGTGACATTTGCAAACCATTAATCATTTGTTTATTTGATCGTGGAAACAATGTAAAGATTGACTATCGGTGAACTTTTAGAGACGCTTATAAAATATTAGAGTTGGTGGGAATTTAATATTTTTTGTAATTACATTTCCTTGCATAGTAGGCTGAAACCATACATCTTTCTCAATATGTGCCTCGGTTTAAATATGACACATGTCAGACAATTAAAGCAGACAATTGTAGATTATTTGTACATGTATACTTTGCATTTAATTGATTTGTAAATAAACTTCATGTATGATAAGATTTTTAAAAAAATACCCTAAAAGGTGTTTTCTTTGTTTATCAGTAGTGTAAAAATGCAGTTGAAAGTAATAGACAATATGATTGACATAGTTGGTAAAAAAAACAATCCTCGATTTAAATTTCCTGAAATCCTCTGTAATCAACAGAGGGATACTTTTCTCGGATCTTCATAACTGCGCAGGATGGAAGTGGGACACGGACATTTCTGCCAAGGAAACCCCAGCACCATCTTGCCATCTGGCGATATGCTGTGTGTCTATTTCTCCTTAAAAAAAAATCACAAAATCGAAAAGCATTTATTAGGTTGTTTACTTTTACATTTTCATTGCATTTGTCAATACGTTTAAACATTTAAACTTTGATATCAATTGTACCCACTGGTTTTCAGTTGCATTTGGATTTCCTTGGCCATAGTGCTGGCGATACTGGAAGTATGCCGTCTCCAAGACCCACCGATCCAGGCATACAGAATGGAATCCAGGATGCTCGGTGATGCAGTTGAGGTCTGCCTCAAATTCATCCATTTTCTGCACCACCTGGTGGATTTCTTTACAGCAGACAGACTCCCTGACAATGGGCATAATATGGCATCCGCCACAGGAACACCTGTAGTCAAAGATACATTACATTATTGTATTAAAAAAAACCAAAAAAACGGCTGTAATTATGGCAGTCAAATAAAGTGTAAATGTACAGAGCGCAAATAGTCACACTGTCGTCTTTTGCATTGACCAAAGTTGCGTCCATTTCGTTCAAATGTACCGCAGACGAAAACCGTCTGTACGCCAAGAGTTGGTTTTACGAAGCCACAGACAAAGGGTTAATATTTAGATAGCATCTGCATTGTCATGTTATCATGTTCGTTTTAAAACTCGGAGTACCACAAAAAACAAATCCGCCATGATACATGTAGACCTGAAAGCGATCCAAGCCTTGGCAAAGGACCACACAACTTGTCAAACGAAAGTACATGCACGTACACACGATCGACACAAACGAGTTATGAACAGAAATATGTGTACTTATTTTATTGTACGTCAACTGAACTGGCAAACATTACAATAAATCACCCACACAGGTTCAGAGAAATACCTAGATTCTCTTAAATTTTACAATATTTTACCAGTTATTGTTGTCGAGCCTTCCCTCGCGGTCTTCATCGTCGTTGTGCACACCGGGAATTTCATGCTCGTCGTCGCCATCATCGCTCGAGCTGCCAGCCTCCGGTTCATACATATAAGGCGCTATTTGACCGGCATCGTCTCTGTTTTCATCGTCCGAAAATGCTTGATCCGAAAAACCATGATCAGAGTCACTCTCTGACGATGAATCTGATGAACTAGTTCCCTCAGACATGATGAAAATCGGGATCTTGACGAGGTACTATAACAGCAGTATGTCGGAAATGAACGTATAGTGTATGTGGCTTGTGTATACGCAGCGCGTAGGTAGCTTGCATAGGCTGTGCATGGTATAGTCATGCTATGTTCTTACCGTGATGTCATCGTCTTGTCTCAAGGGAATAATGCGAAAAGGGAAATTTTTTGTGGGCGGGGGCACGACGCATTGCTTTCATTTTCGGGTCACGATTAATGAGCAAACATAAACAAATATAAAGTTTTTGCAGTTGTTAAGTATTCAGAGTTATTCAAAGGTATTATTTCGCCATATTAACGCTTTTAATTTCAGGTCCCCTTTAAGTACACGGGCCATAACTCTGCAGAGGCTAAATAGATTAAGGCGTCAGTGATGAATGAACAAACTTACATTTTATACCGAAACCAAAGTAAGTTCTCAGGAAGCTAACGTGCAACTTCTAATATTAAATAGAACAAGGTTATATTGATCAGTTCTGTAAAATAGTGTTTGGATGCAATTGCATAATTATTGTAGTCACGTAGATTAATTTCGCAATATTGTGGCCCGTTTGTTCTCATAATATGGGGCAATGTTTTGTTTTTGTGAAGGTACATGTATAACGAAAAATTCAATAATTAGCAGCTACACAATCCTAGTGTTTCCAAACCCTGACCAATCTCGATTTGCAGTGAAGTATGTCTGCTCACATATTATATGGTGAGGAAATTGTAAATAAAAAAAGGAAAACTTCTTGAAAACGTGACATGATAAAGTTCTTAGGAAGATTTCAAAAGAAACTAAAACGATTGAAGTTGGGATCAAGTCGAGTCCGTTGTATCATCAACAATTATATAACGCTCGGTTCAGACAGGCGTTCCACAGTCGCGCCGAACCAAATTGAAATGAAGTCGCCCCTGAGTCGCTCTAACAACTCCAGCAGTCGATCGTTCGCCGTCTGGCGCGCCTTGAGCCCTTATTCGTTTTAGACGTCGGACTCAATTCGACTGTGGAACGCCTGTCTGAACCGAGCGTAACTGATGACATACAGATCCTTGTTATTAATTGGTGGACAAACTAGTGGGTCTATAGTGTGTGCATGCATGGAATAATAAATGGACTAAATTTGAATAAGATGAGGTAAGATGAATAATCATACATTTGTTTATAAACACTAAAACCATTTTCTACAAATCTCGCATCTCTTTTTACCTGGCCCTACAGTGTATATACAATGTACATGCACTAAAAACTCTCACCCTTTTTCTATAAATCTTGCATCCCTTTTTTTACCTAGTCCTGGCCTACCGGGCTCTACCGTGCCTATATACAATGTATATGCACCTAAAACTCGCATCCCTTTTCTAAAAATCTCGCATCCCTTTTTTGACCTAGTCCTACCGGGCTGTACCGTGCCTATATACAATGTATATGCACCTAAAACTCGCATCCCTTTTCTAAAAATCTCGCATCCTTTTTTGACCTGGTCCTACCGGGCCCTACCGTGCCTATATACAATGTATATGCACCTAAAACTCGCATCCCTTTTCTAAAAATCTCGCATCCCTTTTTGTTCTGGTCCTATACCGGGCTCTACCGTGCCTATATACAATGCATGTGCACCTAAAACTCGCATCCCTTTTCTAAAAATCTCGCATCCCTCTTTTGACCTAGTCCTACCGGGCTCTACCGTGCCTATATACAATGTATATGCACCTAAAACTCGCATCCCTTTTCTAAAAATCTCGCATCCCTTTTTTTCCTGGTCCTATACCGGGCTCTACCGTGCCTATATACCTTGTATATGCACCTTAAACTCGCATCCCTTTTCTAAAAATCTCGCATCCCTTTTTTTCCTGGTCCTATACCGGGCTCTACCGTGCCTCTATATATACAATATACATGTACATGCACTTAAACCTCGCATCCCTTTTTTACCTGGTCCTATACCGGGCTCTATCGTGCCTCTGTATACAATGTATATATGCACTTATATTAAACTCGCATCCCAAATACAAATCTCGCATCCTTTTGTTTACCTGGTCCTACCGGGATCTATCGTGCCTCTATATACAATGTATATGCACTTAAACTCGCATCCCTTTATACAAATCTCGCATCCCTTTTTAGCTGTTTCGGCAATTCAGCCGAAACAGCTATTGTAATCGTTAAAGTTTTGTTGCTTTTTTTTGTGTGTTTTTTTTTTCCTTCTGTTTCAGACTATTCTCCATAGGATTTGTACACGTTGTTTTTTTCAGCCAGTACACTTTGACACTTTAGTAAATCCGATCGACTTGAGGCTTTGCATACTCTAAGACCACCAACCACAGATAGTCCTAGAAATAAATCGTAACGATTACGTCATTCATGGTCACGTGACGTCACGTTAAAGGTGCAATTTTTCCCCATAGGTTTTGTACACGTTTTCCTTCAGACTGTTGACTTTGACACTTTGGTAAATCCGATTGACTTTAGACTTAATATAAACCTCAACCACCATCCTCAGGAGGGCCAAGAGGAAAATCGCCATGATTACGTCATCGTGTTTGGCCACAAACACATGTCTAGTTCTACCTGGTCCTGCTGGGTTCTACATACTGTGCCTCTATATACAATGAATAAGCAATTAAAACTCGCATCTCTTTTCTACAAATCTTTTTTGTTTACGTGACATGATAAGGTTCTTAGGAAGATTTCAAAGGAAACTAAAACGATTAAAGTTGGGACCGAGTTAAGTCCGTTGTATCATCAAAAATTATATAACTGACATACAGATCCTTGTTATTGATTGGGGGAACTTACACCACGTGACATTCATTATTGCACATGTACAATAAGTAAAGACAAAACGGCAGAACAAGAGCAAACAGCTAAACAAACACTGGAATAATGCGGATGGAAGTCATGGCAACTGTACCTTTATCGGTCAATATACTTATATTTACACCGCAAAAAACTTAATTAGTGCTATTAATGTTGGCCTTATGTGCATGTTGGGGACAATTAAACCATTCATATTCAATCTTATTTGTATCCGTCTTCATATTTATTGCCACTGAATAAATGTAAATATAAAAGATTAAGACAAATGATTTCAACGAACAGAAGAAACAAAGTGGTGGACTTCTCCAAGCTTATATTGGAGACGTCAATGCTTTGCAACAGTTTGGAAAAAAATATTTATGTCAGGGGACGCCTATTACAAGTATAAAGCCGTGTTCCCATTGGACTTTTTCTTCCGCGGCCACGCGGAAACTTACCGCGGCATTCCTTAGCGTGAATCTACCACGCGTTCCCACCTGGACTTATATTCCGCGACGGAACGGTTCATTCGCTGTTCGAGACTGGCAGAATGTCACACATTGCCACACATTGTCACACATTGATAATTTACCGTGGCTGCGCGGAAGTCTTCCGCGACCTCTTTCGGCCTGTTCATTTTACATCACGGTCGCGGTAAATTGACAGGGAGGTTAGTTTACCGTGCGTCCCCATTGGATTTAATTTTGTCATTCTAAAGAAAAGTCGCGGTACTCTAACAAAATTAAGTCCAATGGGAACATGGCTTTAGACACCAACTAGTTCAGTTAACCTACACATGAAGTAAAGTTTAAATTCTTTTGAGAACACGATTACGCCTTTATAGTCCAGACAAAAATTACGTTTCGTTTTTGTTTCGATTACGAAGCAACTACGTACGAGTTAAGCCACCTGTTGTTTTGAAAAAAAGATTGACTACGGCCTACCCTATTTTTTGACCTGAATTAATAGACAGATTTCATTTTGAAATTAAAGTGTTTGTATGGGTTTAGCTACACGCATCCGATATGTAACCATTTGTTTATTATTCATTTTGAATTACATGTGTATACCTTATATAATTAATGTTTAGTCAATTTATTTTGCATTATTCCATGCATGTGCATGTACACTAAAGTCATCACAAAAAGTACCGAGACACTTAAACATTTGCCAATAATTAACGGTTCGAAATGGTATGGATTAATCGAAGCAAAAAAACAATGCATAATTTTGTTTTGCGTATTCTGACACCTCGATTGTCACGATGTTGCGGAGCGGAGATAGTCGTAGGTCCAGTTTCAAAAGTGACAATCATGCATCCCTATAGAAATAGATATGCCCGCCCTTTCATTTGAATTTAAATCGCTTGTTTGTTGCATGTTGGATCGATCGAGAGTGACCATCGGCGTATCCTCGTCAGGAAGTGGCAACAAACAGACGGGCACCGTATAGCGTCTAAACTTGTTTACAAATTGATAGCAAGAAAAGTGTTACTCTCTAAAAACAGTTGTTATATAATATTATATTAATTCTAACAAGGATTTTAAAAAGCAAAATGTGTTTCTTGAACATTTCAAACTGTACGTTTCACCTTGCCTCAGTTTGTTATGTTTGCACGAATCATCATTTATCGATTGATGATTAAAAGTGTATACACAAACAATGCATTGTGCTTGTATGAACAATATACTTCACGGGTGGGAGAAGTCTCAATGCCTGAAGCTTGACAAAGTAAAATCTTGCATGTGCATGTGCATATAGTTTCTACAGCCGCATGTAAATTGTACATGTACATAGAAATTGTATACCATAAATATATGCACTTATATGCACTGAGGTCAGCAGTCCAAGCCCGAAAAGGTCATCTCGAAGGCTTGCGGCTTGGCTGCTGTCATGGGGGTCGTAAATAACCGTCTGATCCAGCTGGTAAGGTTTGTACAGAAAACCCCAGGTGTCGGGGGTTTTGTGTAGAAATATTAAGGTACCAACTTTCACGACAACGTGCTGGTAATGATTTTTTTAATAAGTAAATAATTACAATATAGGCAATGAATTGCATCGTGCCGTGTTCTTGCGTGTGTTTATTGACGAATTAGCATACGGTTAATACACGCTTTGTGCTAGATTTTGAAAACAATGCCATACTATTCATGTTGCCAAATCAGCCAGAAACGGCAAGGCTAGCCACGCACTTATTAAAATTATCCACTCCATAATTATAGATGGTTGATTAGAGCCAGCAAACAGGAAGTGTTACCAAGGAGACTATTTTTTTCGTCTCTTTTCTCAATTCTAACGGACGCTGAAATAATGTATACAATTGCTTGTAGTTTGGCAATGGTGATGGAGCCGGAAACATAATGTAATTTGAGGTTGATATTGGAAAACGGCTGCGAGGCTCGACATCGCGATCTCGTAAGCTAGGGCGTCTGTAATTGGTACATGGATTTAAACACATGCATTTGGGACCGTATTAACCAATCAGAACGTTGCATACAAAAGCACTAGGCATGGTCTGCACCGGAGATCGTAGAACGATGTGGAATATATACAATGTAAAGTAAACATTCTCCGCCCGCCTGGCATTTAAAATTTTGGAGTAATGAAAACCTAAAAATCTATTGTAGATGGCCTAAAGTAAGTATTTAACACAATGCACTAATTACAAATCAACATTGTACATGGTGCACATGGTGCACAACTAACCTTAAAATGTACAAGAAAATAATTTATTTGACCTATATGAAGTTAATACTTCTAATTAAATAATATACATTAATATTGAATATCATTTTCGAAGCAATGCTCGATTGACATGTTGTACAATTAACACAAATACATGTACATACATTAAACGCGTAAGTATTTTAGTTTTCAAAATAATTGCTGCAACTTATGATCAATTGGTTCAAATAAATAAGGGCAACTTAAGCTTTAAAATATACATGTCTGCCCACAATCGCTCCCCCCACAATCTTTTTATATTGATTTGTTTTAATAAATCCATTGTTAGATAAGTGCGACACTCTCCCCAATAAAGATCACATTGAATTTGAAGCAATGCAACACAAAAGTAAAATCTGTTGACTGGTTTAAATAAGCCATCAATTGTGGACTTGAATAAACCGTAGTAAATTATAAAATCGATTATTTACAAAATGTACAATATTTACAGTAAACAAGGCTTTGACCCTCAAAGCCATGGCTAAGAACAAGACCTGTTATACTAGTATGTCATCATGAATTGCAGGTATAACGGTTTTCTGCTCGATCTGTAAACCCTCAATTTGCTCAATAAAAACATTGATTGATAGGAAAAAAATTCTCATTCGCTTACTGTCACGTACTAAAGGTACAACAAATCACCAAACTAAAGACAATTTATGACGGCCAAATATATACGCGCGTGGCTATTTATATCTATACGCGCATGCCGTGCAGCCGACGCGTCGTTTTGCACATGTATACCTTCGACATCGCGGTATTTTGCACACGACTGTAGTGTGTTTGTCTGTGCGCGTATATGCCCGTATGAACAGCGCCCCCTATAGTCAAGCTAACCCCTCGCGCTGATTAGTTTTATTAGGGCCTTTTCGAATCGCTGGCTTCGTCTCCATCTGTGGCTTGAGTCAATTTTAGGGTCCCAACTGCAGAAACTCCAGCCACATTTTTGTGCCTCTTGTGCTTCAGGAACCATCCAATCGGTCGATATGAACCGAAAGGTTTGAATATTGTCATTTGCTTCCATCTCTATTTGCTTCCTAGTGATTCGGAAGTCGGAGGCGATGCCGGAGCCGAAACGAAGCAAAGGTTTCTAAAACACCCTAAGTTGATAAGTATCTGCCATAGAGCTATATTAATTTAATATAGCTCTATTGTATCTTCACATGTAAACAGCGCCCCCTGTAGTCAGTTAACCCCCTCACGGTTGTAGGTTTTCCAAGTTGATTCGTACATGCACGTAACCAGGTTAACCTCTCGCACTTTTTGTTTTTCCAAGTTTCTGTGCCCCCCCCCCCCCCCCCCCCCCCCAGGCCCTCCCCCCAGGCCCTCCCCCACCATGTTGACAACTAAGAAATTACAACCCGCTGTGTATAATATGGAGTAACCGATGCCTTCTATCAAACTTGACGCCGATGAAAAGAAAACATACTCTGTTCATTGTAATTTATCAGAAAGAAACATTCTTAGGAAGTTATTTTATCCAAAGTGGTTTCAAGGCCGCCAACCTTCGTAATTGTTGGTTATCCGTGGATGATGTTTCATCCCAGAGGGATATAGGGATGGAAAAGGAACAATTCCGGTGGAATAAAAGCGGGGAGAAAGGGATCAAGTATAATTATTTGCAAATTTGACACTAAATTCCCAGATCATTATTATTGTCAAGGAGAGAAAGTTCCAAGGAAGGTATTTGTTTCCATTCTTATTTATATCATTTATATTATGTATTCATTTGTATCCCTGCATGAGTCCAACCACAGTCTAGACAGCTAGTCGCATGACCACGCCCGTTTCTCATAGATCACCTCAGGTCACTTGGGTTGCCTACAATGACAAGAGATTGTGAGATCTTCATTCTTTTAAACTACAACACCAAATTTATTAACTAGATTCTTGACATAACAACAAAGTATACAGATTCATAGTTGTGGGCCTAACGAACACGTGTAAAATGTTGTGATAATGTATCGTAAATGTAATGTAACTGTTAACATCCACACCATTTGAAATGTTACAATTGTGGTTTGTACAACACCACATTGAGCAACCAAACTAATCGATATCCCTTTACACGTGAAACCGTCGATAGTTTTTGACATGATATTTACGCATTTCTGTAGTAGGTGTCTAATTTGAGCTACAATTAATGAGGAATGACAATATCTTTAAGTTAAAAGTACCGGTATTAATGATTCTCCTATCAATCCTGTCTTCTGGGTCACAATGTCACAAGTTGGCATTATAATCTATGGAATAACCCATATATATATGTGACCTAGAAAACAATTTGATAATCAATATAAATATCTATTATTTTTGATAATGCTTATTATACCCGGTTCTTTACGGAACCAAATATTCTCCACAGTCCACAGTGTTACTTCAAATACGAGGCATAATCCTTGTATCAGTTGATTTAAAAAAGTTTTGAATCTTACATAGTTAATTTGTAATGTTTAATTTGAAATGCATTAAAATAAAGAAAACATTGATAACTATTTAAAAAATTGATAAAATTGAGAAAAAACTGATGAAATTGATAAAATTAATAAACAAATCAAAAAATTATAAAGTTTTGTCATTAATTTGAAGAGTATAGAAAAATGTGACGTCACTCGGCAGAAACTTTAATGTTACAGCTAATAGTTATACCCAGAAGACAAAGTATTTTGGTATTCTGTGGTTCGTTTTTGAGAAATTTCACTGAGAAATTCTTGTGTTCACAATTTAAACAGAAACCACCAAACTGAACACTGCCCTCCTGAAATGACGTCACAGCAACAGCGCCCTCATTTGTTACAAAAGCATAGAGCGAATTGCAATGTTAAAATTTAAAAAGGATGTCAAATTGTTTAATGTTAATACATTTTAACGGAGTATAAAGTTCTTAAAAAATGAACAATTAATCACATGAATCCTTTAAAGGGAAATATTGAATAAGGTTAATCACTCATTACCTACATTTTAAAATCACAAGTATGTTCCTCATAGAAATCTCGTGTATTACAAAACAAAGATTGTTCATCAGATAATCACAATTCGTACATTTCGTTTTTAGCACTTTACTGATACTAAACACATCTATCTTAAATTATCCCAAGCGAATATACAAGCAGACGTAACTTTATATAAAGAACAATTATTCTTTGTTTTCATATTCACGAAAGTAAATTTATATCAACGAGGTAAAGAGAAAGTACATTTTGTGGTAATAATTAAGGTTGCAATTACGCAGCTTTATCACATTTCTAATATATCAATGACGCAGAGTCCTACTTTTTTTTACCAATGTAAGAAAGCGAAATGCAAAAAACAAACATGTTAGGCCTGTTCGATCAAATTCCATTTTAATCCAATTCCTAATTCTAGGTTGTAATGAGAGCGAAGCATTCGCTTACCTTGCTTATACTTTATACCTCTGCCGCCGGTTGTAGTAGAAACAGTGTTACATTTTACATTTTCAATGCAGTGAATATTTTGTTGCAAATAGGTTGGTGTTTTTTAAAAGAAAGTTCAAGTTTATGTTTGCATATAATTGTTACATTTGTTTTCATAAGAGGCCGATACATACGGCTCGGGTAATTATCAGCACCCAGACTCCAAGCGGTATTAAACAGAGTGATTAAAACCTTTCGAACACACATTTATTCCCTTAATAAAAGCTAGACACGATGTATACTTGTATCGTTGTAGTCATTGTTCAAAAAAATAGGCTGCGGCACAGAAAACACGCGTATTGCGAACACGCGCCCTCTCCGCGCACGCCACGCACGCGTTGAGCGTTTTGCATACTTGCATATTCCATACGCGGATCAATTTTCAGAACAGTTTTGAAAATGTGTGTCATGTCAGGCCCTTACTTAAAATGAAGGGTGGATTATCAAAAATTTAGCGGTAAAAACACAGTAGAAACTATATATTTGTTAAGGTAAATTTTATGAAACAAAAAATGCACTTCAAAAATTATTGGTGTCAACCGCCCCCCAAAAAATCAAAGGGTAAATTATTCCCTCTGCACTCTTACAAGCCCCTGCTCATTGACCCGTCATCCGGGTTCTATTTGTCTCAATACCTTTCAGGATCAAATGTAGGAGACTTTTTCCTTGTACAAATGACACATGCCGATCTTGATATTCATTAGGTCACATAGAACCCGAATTCTGGGTCAATTCTACTCCCGGCTCGTTGTAAACTGAGGAGATGGGGACAAATATCGAGCCATAAATTCAAAATAAAATGCAAAATCTTTTTTTATTTACACCTAAGTCACATTTGCTCTACGGCTAGGATACGGTGGCCGTAACCCCTCGAAATCGAGAGATACCTGCGGCGGCGGCAGAGGATCTACGGTGGCCTCAGGGTCGCCCTATGGCGTATCCCTATCTTTTACAGGCCGTAGAGGTCGCCGTGGGATTAAAGCGGGGAGTTATAACTGTTTTCATTTCTAGGTTCGCCGTAGCAATTAGACTCGTCGTAGCCATGCCGTAGAGCGGTACCACGCCGACCATACGTCGGGCGTACTTTGTCCTTGCGTTTACCATGCGTTAGTCTGACCGCACGGTCGTAGTACGGTCCCCCTGCGGCCGCCTTAGCTTGCGGCGTCTTGTGGCGCCTTGCGGCTAGCTTGCGTTTGCCTTGGTATTTGTCAAAAACCTACGGCCGCCGCAGGTACGCCCTAAGGCGACTGTGCGCCATCTCTTCAAAGCCCGTACGGCAGCCGCAGGTTTTCTGTCTCCACAAATTCAAAATACGCCGTGCGGCTCACCATAACATTATGTGACTGCTACAGTATGTGACCGTGGGAATGCTGCAGCGGCTCTATAATTGCTATTGGCCGTAGATATTTAGACCCCACGGCCGCCGCGGCAAATGTGACTTAGGCTTTAATTGAAATGGTAGATACACAAATTTGGGAAATGATTTAGGTATAGGTAGGCCTCTGTCACCATATCTATAAGAGCGAGGTAAAAATAATGCCGTCGGAAACATGAACATTACGCTTTTGTTTTACCTGAAAGACCTTTACATTCGACTGAACTTTTGAAGCTAAATTTCGCCAACAATGCGGTACGACTATACGGAATATAAGGCCATGACTGAGCGACTGTTTACGCTCCCAAGTCAGCCAGCATCCAGCGAACTCGTAAAGGAGAGTTTCACCGCTGAGGTCAAATGACGGTCGCGGAAGAAGTGGCGCCGGTTTCTGTCTGACGCAAAATATAGATATCAACAATTATGCACATTATTTTAGCGTCCGTTAGAATTGAGAAAAGGGAGGAAACAATATTCTCCATGGTAACACTTAAATCAAGTCAGCTTGTGTTTGACCCCACTCAACAACTGCCAGGCACAACTCTTCCCCGAGGCCAGTGGTCACTCCTCAACCGCCATCGAGGGAACGCTGGACCCTGTCGTGCCAGCCCGTTCCAGTGGGGATACGCCGCCTCCCCAAGCTGTGATTGTGGAGAGATCCAAACAATGAACCACATAGTGAACGATTGTCCCAATACCAGATTAGATGGAGGAATCGAAGCCCTACACAACTGTGAGGAAGCTGCCTTGGAATGGCTGGCGGAGAGAGCGTGCTGAACGCATACGACAACAACAACAACAACTTTAAAATTAATATACACAGGTTGACAGAAAGTGACCATGACAAAATGCCAGAGGAAAATAGAGATGGAAATGAAACCATTCCGGAGGAATAAAAGCGGGGGGAAAGGGATCAGTATATTTGCAAAGTTGCCACTAAATTCCCTGTTCATTATATTGTCAAAAAGAGAAAGTTCCAAGGATGGTATTTGTTGCCATTCTTATTTATATCATTTATATTTTATATATATATTCATTTATATTTATATCATTTGTATTCCTGCATGAGTCCAATCACAGTCTAGACAGCTAGTCACCTGACCACGCCCGTTTCTCATAGATCACCTTAGGTCACTTGGGTTGCCTACAATGACAAGAGATTGTGAGATCTTCATTCTTTTAAACTACAACACCAAATTTATTAACTAGATTCTTGACATAACAACAAAGTATACAGATTCATAGTTGTGGGCCTAACGAACACGTGTAAAATGTTGTGATAATGTATCGTAAATGTAATGTAACTGTTAACATCCACACCAT
Organism: Crossaster papposus; assembly: GCA_037893245.1. Classification (NCBI taxonomy): domain Eukaryota; kingdom Metazoa; phylum Echinodermata; class Asteroidea; order Velatida; family Solasteridae; genus Crossaster; species Crossaster papposus. Next base: position 294,227 of record JBAIAA010000111.1, on the reverse strand, counting down.
TTGAAATGTTACAATTGTGGTTTGTACAACACCACATTGAGCAACCAAACTAATTGATATCCCTTTACACGTGAAACCGTTGATAGTTTTTGACATGATATTTAGGCATTTCTGTAGTAGGTGTCTAATTTGAGCTAAAATTAATGAGGAATGACAATATCTATAAGTTAACATTAAAAGTATTAATGAATCTCCTGTCAATCCTGTCTTCTGGGTCACAATGTCATAAGTTGGCATTATAATCTATGGAATAACCCATATATGTATGTGACCTAGAAAACAATTTGATAATCAATATAAACATCTATTCTTTCAGATAATGCTTATTATACCCGGTTCTTTTCGGAACCAAATATTCTACAAAAAGATACAATCAACAGTGTTACTGCAAACTTCAAATACGAGGCATAATCGTTGTATCAGTTGATTTTAAAAAGTTTCAAATATTACATAGTTAATTTTGTAAGTTTAATTTGAAATGCATTTAACAAACACAAAATGATAAATATTTTTAAAAATTAAGGAAATTGAGGAAATTGATGAAATTATTAAAATTAATAAAAAAAATATAAAAATTAAGAAGTGTTGTCATTTTAAAGAGTATAGCAAAAATGTGACGTCACTCGGCAGAAACTTTAATGTTACATATTACAGCTAATTACTATACCCCAACAAAAAATGACGTCACAGCAACAGTGCCCTCATTTGTTCAAAAAAGCGTGGAACGAATTTCAATGTTAACATTAAAAAAGGAATGTCAAATTGTTTAATTTTAATACAATTAAAAGGAATATAAAGTTGCACAACATTTGAACAATTAATCGCGTCAATTCTTTAAAGACAAATATTGAATAATGTTAATCACTTTATTACCTACATTTTGAAATCACAAGTATGTTCCTCATAGAAAATCTCAATGTGTATTAAAAAAACCTGATTGTTAAACAGAGAATCACAATTTGTACATTTCGTTTTTAGCACTTTACTGATCCTAAACACATCAATCTTAAATTATCTCAGGCGAATATACAAGCAGACGTAACTTTATCAAGAAAAAACATTCTTTGTTTTCATATCCACGAAAGTAAATTATATTAACGAGGTGAATGGAAAGTACATTTTGTGGTGATAATTAAGGTTGTAGTTACACAGCTTTAACACATTTCTAATATATTAATGACGCAGAGATCTACTGTTTGTTTAACCGATTAAGAAAGCAAAATGCAAAAACAAACAAAAACATGTTAGGCCTGTTCGATTACATTCCATTTTAATTCAATTTCTAATTCTGAGTTGCAATGAGAGCAAAACTTTTGCTTACCTTGCTTATACTTTATACCTCGGTCGCCGGTTGTAGTAGAAACAGTGTTACATTTTACATTTTCAATGCAGTGAATATTTTGTTGCAAAGAAAGTTCAAGTTTATGTTTGCATATAATTGTTACATTTGTTTTCATGCGAGGCCGATGCATGCAGAAATAACCAGTTTTTGTGTTCATTTTTTAATTTTCCGGACGTTAAAGTTTAAAGTAGAAACAGGATTATAACCTGTACACTTTCGATGCAGTGAATGTTTTGTTGTTTAAAGTATTTTGTAGCAAGTTCAAGTTCAAGTTCAAGTTCAGGTTCAGAATTAAAGACATTAATTGTCGTTTTAACTGCAAGCCGATGCGTGTGTGTGTTACCTAAGCTTGTGCAGTTTTGTTTAGCTCGCATTTGTCCCTTCTTTAGGAGTGACATCCGTGAACCTCGGCGCAGGCTGGGTTACAGACGCATGAGACGTTCGGCGATAAGTCTCTTGGATTCTGTGGTCGAGAAGGCAGGTTGAGTTAAGAACACGGCCGCGTGAGTCGGTAAAGATGCATTATTGACGGAGTTGGATTAGGCTGTGAGTGCAAGCAGCTCGACGAACACAAAAAACCCAGTGGGAACCCGCACGGTCACAGTCAAGGTCATCCATTTTGTCATTATATTCCCCTACAAGTTGAGCGCAATCTTGATCGCCGTATAGATCATCTGGTTGCCCATCACCCCATTCCATGAACGGCTCGCTTCCTTCCTGACCGTCACACTTCCAAGTTCCTTCAACCTCCTTGTCATTACAAGCGATCAAAGCTGAGTAGTCGATTTCCACTTTTCGCGCCATATCTGCCATGAAGTGCAATTCATCGAGCGAGCGAGGAGCGGCCATCTTGCCTCCCATGTCTTGGCAAGCCGACTTGGACTCATCCCAAGTTGGCGCTACCCGAGGAGTGAGGCGATAACACTCCTTTCCCCACAATTGCCACTGCGGCGGGCAGGAGCATTCGAGAACGAGCTGAGACTGGCAGGGACCTGACGCACATTGAGCATTGATCGCTGAAGTTATTGCTACAATGCCAAAGACTTCGAAGAAGTACATGATGACACGTTCAGATGATAGTCTAGAGAGGATATGTTTCTCGTACACCCGTCTAGAAAATTGCACCACTGAGGTCGAATGATGCGAATTGAGAAGTGATGGTTGCAGCAGAAAGTATGGGCATCAGCAATGGATATCGTTGCCTAGGTTACATATCAGCGTCTCTTCAAATTGAGTGATAAGCGCCAATGATGACAGCACTCGCTGTTTGATGGTTTCAACAACCATTTATAATGAACAGTGACGCAGGGGAAAGGGGAGGGGGGGGGGGGTGTTGCGGGGGTAGCAACCCCCTCTCTTTGTGCCGCTGCGCAAAGTTTATTTCATTGCAAACAAAACACGAAACTTCCGAAAGTCGGTTGTATCGATGTACATGTATTACGTAAATTCCGAGGAAAGTGGCCAGAAAAGGTGAATATTACAACAACAACAACAACAACAACCCCTCTATTAAAATGAAAAGCCCCTAATAAGAAGCAGGCAACGCTGTTGGACTTACGGGCACCTTTGTTTGCAATACGGCTTTTTTGTGATGCACTAATTGGACTCGAACCAGCCGTAGTTACTCCAATATAATTGTCAAGCCCATCATCGCAAGATATTGTTAGCTTAATTGGGAGTTCAGCAACGTCAAGTCAGTGCGGTCTGGCGCCGCGATTCAAATGAAATTGTTTAATGTTAATACATTTAAACGGATTTCAAGTTCAAAACAATTAAATGATTAATCGCATGAATCCTTTAAAGGAAAATATTGGATAAGGTTAATCACTCATTACCTCAATTTTGTAATCACAAATATGTTCTTTATAGAAAATGTAACTGTGTATTACAAAACAAATGATTGTTAAACAGAGAATCACAATTTGTACATTTCGTTTTTAGAACTTTACTGATCCTAAACACATCAATATTAAATAATCTCAGACAAATATACAAGCAGACGTAACTTTATATCAATAAAAATTATAATACCTCCAAATGGGCACTTTGGGAGACAATCCCATAGAGTCGTGCACAATCTTTATTGTAACCTAACCCGTTTTTACCTGGAGCTTTTCCCACGAAATTTCATATTTATGCTATTTAGACCCAAATCTGTCTTCTCCGAGCAAAAATAACTCCCAAATATCGTTTTGTGGGGTAGCTAGACACTTACGCAGCTTTAACACATTTCTAATATATCAATGACACAGAGATCTACTGTTTGTTTACCACAATTAAGAAAGCTAATTGCAAAAACAAACAAAAACATGTTAGGCCTGTTCGATCAAATTCCATTTTAATTCAATTCCTAATTCTAGGTTGTAATGAGAGCGAAACATTCGCTTACCTTGCTTATACTTTATACCTCGGCCGACGGTTGTATTAGAAACAGTGTTACATTTTACATTTTCAACGCAGTTAATATTTTTAAGAAAGTTATGTTTGCATATAATGGACCGATCCGGCCTATCAATCACTACGCGGGCATTGACCAATAAGATTACGAGTTTTGTTCAGGTAACTTAGCAACGGTTGCTACAGGCGTGGTCCGCCATTAGCTCGGTCAAACTATCACATGTGGTTAGAAACGTGTACACAAACAAATGGCTTCGGTACGAAAAAGCACCGTATTTGTCAATCAAAATACGGCTGTTTGGAGTTAAAAAATTGTCAAAAATATGCATGAAATGGTCATGAAATATGTAAATAACACGCTGGTACTCGGATTATGACATAATTTTTGTCCGTTAAATACCAAAACAAATCTCGAAAATGAGAATTACCGTTGAACTCATGTGCCGTGAACGGCGGGAATGTCAATAAGATAAACAAGGACAGTGCAGTCTAAGGTACGCGATTTATTCCAGTACCGGTAGTGACTAAAGGCCCGCCCTGTCACACCTTTGCGTATATCAAGTACTTATGAGTTCCTTATTAAAAAATGTCAGTACGCAGCCGTACGCTCAAAATTTCAAAATGTTTCGATTACTTTGACTTATATGCGACGCACACCTAGCGTATAAGTAACGAATTCAGCGCATCCATGGCGTATGAGGTGGGTATGAGTTGCGTATGCAGTGCGCAACACTATTTTAATCCTGCGAATAGCTGCGTATGCAGTGCGCATGCCGAGCGTATTCCAGGCGCACCCTACTTATCCCGACCGCATGCCTGACGCACTTCCGACGAATGCCGAGCGTATTTCCGTCGCATGTCCACCGCTCGCCATGCGTTATAAAAAGGCGGCGGCTTCCCGCTGTTGTCAGTACCAGTGCAGATTCCATAGCGTGAACATCAGTGTATTACCGCGTATGAACCGCTTATCCCCCACGAACACATAGCGTATTTGTACCGCGCTCGACCGATGCGGGACCGATGCGCTGCGTATTTATAACTTATGACCTGCGTAGGGCGTACGCAGCGTAGTTTTGTGCTTACCCAAAACTATCCGGCGTACTGGGCCATACTGTGCGCACCCTTACGTACATAAAACTTACACAAAACGATTGAGATGCATATGAGGTGCATATTGTGCGTATGAAAAAAATGTCAATGCGCAACTCATAAGGAATTAGGATACGCAAAAGTGTGACAGGGGGTTTACCAAGCAACACTTACATGTACACCGTCCATACAAATTGACATGCATGCATGCTTCATTTCCCCCAACTGCAACTTGACCATCCTCCATGTACTGTTCATACCGTTCCTTAAAATAATGGTCATCCTTTTAGTTCGCCCGCTAGCAATATAGTAATTTTGTCCCCGCCTAAAGTTTAAATCAACATTTTCGTTGTACGTGTTCTACGCCTAGCCTACACGTACATGCACATACATACGTGTGCAACTTGACCGAGGTAATGGCGACGCCATGCCGTTGCTAAGGTGGGCGGGGCTTATGGTCAAATCCGGATCGGTCCATTGTTACATTTGTTTTCATTAGTGGCCGATGCACGCAGACATAAACCAGGTTTTTGTTTCATTCTTAAATTTTCCGAACGTTAAGTTTAAAGTAGAAACAGGATTATAACCTGTACACTTTCGATGCAGTGAATGCAGCTTTAACACATTTGTAACATATCAATGACACAGAGATCTACTGTTTGTTTACCACATTAAGAAAGAAAAATGCAAAAACATGTTAGGCCTGTTCGATTAAAGGCATACAAATAAGGAATACACCAAAATACACTTGAAAATGTAAACAAAAATTGAAAATAAGGTTACATAGAACATATTCTTTTCAAGAATATATATAACAAGAAACTTGCATTGCATAGTTCTTTTATGATGGAACCTCACAAATAATTTTGATGGCCGATGTTGATTTATAACTTTCATTGGATTTGAAAGTGTTTGATTTTTATGGTGCACCTTTTTCAATTCATTGTGAATCCGGTAAATATTGTAAAATATTATGACTGTGTGTAGATTTCTAAAAGAAACGTTAGAGTTCCTTTAAAACGTTAATATCTCTCCTTCGAGCTAATCTCGCCACCAATGTGGTAAAATACGTCATGTCATGACTGGTTGTCAATTAATCGTGACCCACGTGAAGGCTATAGCCAAACACTAAACAAAAATTGATTACAGCCGGTAAACAAGAATTAACATAATTATAACCACGGCAACAAGATCTCTTGTTGAAACCCATAATTTGGCGCTGGAGAAAATATCGCAACTGTCAGCCGCGACCTAGCATTGTGCAAGGCGTTCGTCGTTGTCCGTCTGAAATCAACGCCGCGCGCTGCAGTTAGCAGTGCAAAAATACAGCGCGAACAGCGACCTCACCCGGCCACTTTGCAAATCAACTGAAGACTACCGAACGCCTTGTTTCAACCATCCGTGCGAGATTTTGGTGGTGGTGCTTATTATGCTAACACCATAAGCTAAGCTTCACGCGAGAGGCATGTTTAATATGTATGTAACTGTGTTTGGGGTCACAATTGTTTGTCTAATGGTATAAGCATATCAATAGACCTTACCTGGATACTCACATCAAATATCCACACCAACGGTTGCACTTAGGTGCTCACGCGGAAGGCATAACATTATGTGTAATATGTGTAATATGTATAGAACTAAGTTCACAGGGCTAGGTTGAAGGGTGAACGAACTCTGTTTCAACATGCTTTTACAGCCTATACGGTTGGAGTACAAGGATAGTTAGAAAAATAATTCAGCGGAATTGGCCCAAAGATGTCGTATTTATATAAATGAAATCGTGTTGTGTGCTTGCGTTTTTTAACGAATTAGCATACGGTTAATACACAGACTAATAGTCTACTTTATTCAATAGATGGCTGATTGGAGCCAGCAAACGGCAAGTGGAGACTATTTTTCGTGCCTTTTCTCAATTCTAACAGACGCTGAAATAATGTGCATAATTGTTGATATCCATATTTTGCGTCAGACAGAAACTCCTCACTTTCTTCCGCGATTGTCCTTTGACCTATGTTTGCATAATTTACCACTAAGTGGGGATATTAACTATTTAACTTCGAGTATCATTTAATATTAATATTTTCTATCCGCCAGTGTTCATTATAGATGGGAGACCTTTACTCAATGTTAAAAGACGCTCACATAATGTAACCTAGGTGACAATATCTCTTGTTGATGCCCATAATATCTGCTGCGACCATCACTCAATTCGCATCATTTGACATCAGTGGTGCAATTTTCTAGACGGGTGTACGATAAACATATCCTCTCCAAAAGATTGTCTGAACGTATCATCATGTACTTCTTCAAAGTCTTTGGCATTGTAGCAATAACTTCAGCGATCAATGCTCAATTTGCGTCAGGTCCCTGCCAGTCTCGGCTCTTTCTCGAATGCTCTTGCCCACCGCAGTGGCAATTGTGGGGAAAGGAGTGTTATCGCCTCACCCCTCGGGTAGAGCAAAGTTGGGATGAGGCCAAGTCGGCTTGCCAAGACATGGGAGGCAAGATGGCCGCTCCTCGCTCGCTCGATGAAAAAAACTTTATGGTAGATATGGCGCGAGAGGTGGACACCAAGTACGAAGCCTGGATCGATTGTAATGACAAGAAGGTTGAAGGAACTTGGGAGTGTGACGGTCAGGAAGGAAGCGAGCCTTTCCTGGAATGGGCTGATGGGCAACCAAATAATAATTATAACAATCAAAATTGCGCTCAACTAATGAAGAATTATAATGACAAAATGGTTGACTCTGACTGTGGCAATACAGATCCCAGCTTGGCTGTTTGTGTTCGTCAAGCTGTTTGCACTCACAGCATAATCTAACTCCGTCAATAATGCATCTCTACCGACACCCACGATCGCGTTTTTAACTCAACCTGCCTCCTCGACCACAGAATCATGACGTAGCCTTGGTGTCGAACGTCTCATGCGTCCGTCTTTAACTCAGCCTGCGTCTAGGTGCACGGACTCCTGAAGAAGGGACAACTATATGCGAGCTAAACAAAACTGCACCAGCCTGGGTAACACGCACACGTATCGGCTTGCCATTAACAAGACAATTAAGGTGATGTCTTCAAATACTTTCAACAACAAAACATTCACCGAAAGTGTACAGGTTATAATCCTGTTTAACGTCCAGACAATTAAACAATTAACACAAAAACTGGTTATTTCTGCATGCATCGGCGTCGCATGAAAACAAATGTAACATTTATATGCAAACATAAACATGAACATTCTCATCAACATATTTGCAACAAAATATTCACTGCATTGAAAATGTAAAATGTAACACTGTTTCAACAGCAACCGGCGTCCGAGGTATAAAGTATAAGCAAGGTAAGCGAATGTTTCGCTCTCATTACAACCTAGAATTAGGAATTGAATTAAAACGGAATTTATTCGAACAGGTCTAACTTGTTTTTGTTTGTTTTTTGCATTTTGCTTTCTTAATGTTGTAAACAAACAGTAGATCTCTGTGTCATTGATATATTAGAAATGTGTTAAAGCTGCGTAATTGCAAACATTAATTATCACCACGAAATGTACTTTCTCTTAACCTCGTTGTTATAATTTACTTTTGTGGATATGAAAACAAAGAATTGTTTTCTTGATATAAGGTTACGTCTGCTTGTATATTCGCCTGGGATAATTTAAGATTGATGTGTTTAGGATCAATAAAGTGTTAAAAACGAAATGTACAAATTGTGAATCTCTGTTTAACAATCGTAGTTTTGTAATACACACTGATATTTCGTATAAGGAACATACTTGTGATTTACAAATTTAGGTAATGAGTGATTAACATTATTCAATCATTTTCTTTACAAAATTCACGCAATTGATTGTTCAATTTTTTTTGCAACTTTATATTCCTTTTAAATGCATTAAAACTAAACAATTTGACATCCCTTTTAAATTTTAACACTGTAATTCGTTCTATGCTTTTTTTAACAAATGAATGCGCTGTTGCTGTGACGAAATTTTTCTTTAGAGTATAACAATTAGCTGTAAGCTGTAACATTAAAGTTTCTGCCGAGTGACGTCATATTTTTGCTATACTCTTTAAAATGACAACACTTTTCAATGTTTTATTAATTGGATCAAATTGATCAATCTTATCAATTTTATAAACTTTTTGAAATATTTATCAATTTTATCAATTTGTTAAAATATTGATCAATGTTATCAATTAAAAAAAAAATGTTATTAAAAAAAAAATATTTTTAATTTGCAATTTTCAAATTAAACATAACAATTAATTATGTAAGATTTTAAACTTAAAATCAAATGATGCATTGCATTGGACGTTTGCAGTAACACTGTGGATTGTTTCCTATTAGAGAATAGTTGGCTCTGAAAAGAACCGGACATAATATAATAAGCATTATCTAAAAGAATGGCTATTTATATTGATTATCAAATTGTTTTCTAGGTCACATACATATATGGGATATTCCATAGATTATAATGCCAACTTGTGACATTGTGACCCAGAAGACAGGATTGACAGGAGATTCATTAATACTTTTAATGTTAACTTAAAAATATTGTCTCAAATTAGACACCTACTACATCAATGCCTAACGTTTCACGTGTAAAGGAACATCAATTAGTTTGGTTGCTCAATGTATAATGTTGTACAAACTTCCATTGTAACATTTCCAATGGTGTGGATGTTAACAGTTACATTACATTTACGATACATTATCACAACATTTTACACGTGTTCGTTAGGCTCACAACTTTGAATCTGTATACTTTGTTGTTATGTCAAGAATCTAGTTAATAAATTTGGTGTTGTAGTTTAAAATAATGAAGATATCGCAATCTCTTGTCATTGTAGGTAACCCAAGTGACCTTAGGTGATATATGAAAGACGGGCGTGGGCGTGGTCAGGTGACTAGCTGTCTAGACTGTGATTGGACTCATGCAGGAATTCAAATGATATAAATGATATAAATAAGAATGTAAACAAATACCTTCCTTGGAACTTTCTCTCCTTGACAATAATAATGAACAGGAAATTTAGCGTTAACTTTGCAAATATACTTGCTCCCTTTCTCCCCGCTTTTATTCCACTGAGATTGTTTCATTGCCATCTCTATATCCCTCTGGCATTTTGTCATGGTCACTTTTCGTCAACCTGTGTATATTTTTTTAATAAGTAAACAATATAGGCAATGAATTGCATCGTGCCGTCTTCTTGCGTGTGTTTATTGACAAATTAGCATACGGTTAATACTAGTCTTTGGGCAAGACGTTGCTTAATTCGCAGCCACGAGAGGGCGCTATCGCGACAAACCATTATCACTCGCCATCCTGTCCGTAACAACGTCTTTGGAATTACGTCGAGGTAGAGATATGCGCACGCACCTGCTTAGCCTAATGAATGCAGCGTACATTACGTACTTTGCATAAACATACATATGCATAGGTCTAACACCCTGACTCAACTTCTCATTGCATCTGGATGTACATGTACATGTGTGTGTACACACAATATACGTGTATTGTGTGTACACAAATATGTACATGTACATACTGTACACATTTTATCATCAAACGTGTTCAACGTTATTCGTGAAAATGGAAGACTTTTCGGTACATATTAATTAGGGTCATCTCTTGCCAACAAGTTTTAAAGGCAGAATCCGTTTGGTATTTTGAAAATGACAACGATCCCCTTAAAATATATTTATTTTCATGAATTTCTTTGGTCATAAATTCAGGACGAATTTCACCTTTGCAATTTATTTTTCAAATTTCTTTTTAGGATCTTTATATACACCCTTCACATACACGGATTTTTCTTATGAGTCCTTACGGATCAGCAACTCGTAGTCAATCGCAAGCATCCGTAAATAACTCGCTGGTATCTGTAAATAATTCGTCACAACTCGCAACAACTCGCAGACACAAAAAAATCTTACGATTGTCCACGGTTTGATTTTTCCGTAAATAACTCGTAAAAAGCTTGTAACAATCCGTAAGTATCGTAAACCACTCGCAACAACACGTAACCATCCGTAAACTGCTCGCAAAAATCCGTAAATGACTCGTAACAATTTTTTTAACAAATTGTTACGGTTAGTTTACAATTTGTTTACGGATTATTACGAGTGCTTACGTGTTGTTAACGATTTCATTCGGGTCGTGTTACGATGGCTTTACGGATTGTTACGAGTTATTACGAGCACTTTACGTGTAGTTACGAGTACTTTAAAAATAAATACGTATACTTTACGAATGATTGTACATGTACATTGAGATTTGCAGGATTTATATATTTTTTGGCAACAAATCCTGAGGACTCGTAAATACTTGTAACTATTCGTAACAACACGTAAACAGGTCTTAAAATGCTCGTAAGTTATCCGTGACAACTCGTAACAAATTGTGGAATTTTGACGTAAATACATGGCAATAACTCGTAATAATCCGTAATAAACCGTAAATAGCCCGTAATAACTCCTAACAACACTTAAATCAGTCGTAAAACTGGCCAAATCGTTAGGATCCAGGAACGATCTGTGAATCTGTGCGATCCGTAAAGACTCGTAAGAAAAATCCGTGTATGTGAAGGGGGGTATCACTATCAGTAACCCAACTTCTCAAAGGAAACAATTTTGCTTACGTATATAATTATGTGCCTTTTCATATAATTTTAAAATTGCCCCCCCCCCCTTCCTTTGTGGTCGCCATTGTGCTTGCGGAATATTCTGTTTTTTTCATGATTCTTTGATTCTTTGTAGATTCTTTCATGATTCTTTGTAGGGCCGTTTGTACTAGAGTGTATATGTATATGGTGGTATATGGTGGTCTAACTTTAGACCACCATATACCACCATATTAGACTCTAAGGGTAGTCCCTTGGTCTCATCATATCGTGCTGGGTATATTACTGGGCTAAGCAAGCTTCAGGGTAATCATCAATTAATTCTTACTAAAATATTCCCACAGACTTTTATGCAATTTAAGCTGCAGCCAAGGAATTCGGACATGGCCTATTTTTCAGAGGGGAAAACTATAATTGTAGTATTAGACACATTTTATCTTTACACTGCAGTTGCCAATTTAGTCATTCTAATTGAGTTTCAGTTATTAATACAAAGCAGCAAACAGCGACATTTAGAGTGCTGTTTGTTAATTCTTTTTGGCCTCAAATGAAATTCAAAATACATGTGAATCATTTTCAAAATTTAATTCTTTGATAACACTTGCAATTGAGGTACATGTAAGATTAGGAATGTATTCCTACCTCAATGCACTTATAATAAAGGTTAAATTTATCCAAATCACTAGAAATAAACATGATGTCCATAAATTAAACGCAGATTAAACACCATCGCCTAGGTTTCCTGTCCGCTCCTTCTGCCATCTCGGAGCCCACCGTGCACACGGAGAAAACCGTGCCGGCGACTTTCTGATGACTCGTGTGAGTATCTCGGTACTTGCTACCTGACCTATTCTACACTAGCTGTCGTATGTGCGCGTGCGCGAAGAAAAAATTTCCTTCATTAACATACATAAATAGCGCATGCGCACTAGTTTTTTACCGTTTTCGGTAAAAAAAATTACGTAATTCCAAAGACGTTGTTACGGACAGGATGGCGAGTGATGATTGTTTGTCGCGAGAGCGCCCTCTCGTGGCTGCGAATTAAGCAACGTCTTGCCCAAAGACTAGGTTAATACACGCTTTGTGCTCGATTTTGACAACAATGCCGTACTATTCATGTTGCCAAATCAGCCAGAAACGGCAAGGCTAGCCACGCACTTATTATAATTATCCACTCTATAATTATAGATGGTTGATTAGAGCCAGCAAACGGAAAGTATTACCAAGGAGACTCTTTTTTGTCTCTTTTTTCAATTCTAACGGACGCTGAAATAATGTATTACAATTGCTTGTAGTTTGGCAATGGTGATGGAGCCGGAAACATAAGGTAAGTTGAGGTTGATATTGGAAAACGGCCGCGAGGCTCGACATCGCGATCTCGTATAAACTAGGGCGTCTGTGATTGGTACATGGATTTAAACAAATGCATTTGGGACCGTATTAACCAATCAGAACGTTGCATACAAAAACGCCAGGCATGGTCTGCACCGAAGATCGTAGAACGATATGGAATACATGTATATACAATATAAAGTAAACATTCTCCGCCCGCCTGGCATTTAAAATTTTGGAGTAATGAAAACCTAAAAATATATTGTAAATGCCTAAAGTAAGTATTTTACACAATGCACGAATTACAAATCAACATTGTACATGGTGTACATGGTGTTAAATAGTAGACATTAATGTTGGAAATCATTTTCATAGCAATGCTCGATTGACATTTTGTACAATTAACACAAATACATGTACATACATTAAACGCTTGGAGTAAGTATTTTAGTTTTTTTAAATAATGTCTGCAACTGATGATCAATTGGTTCAAATAAATAAGGGCATCTTAAGCTTTAAAATATACAAGTCTGCCCACAATCCCTCCCCCACAATCTGTTTATATTTATTTGTTTTAATAAATCCATTGTTAGATAAGTGCGACACTCTCCCCAATAAAGATCACATTGAATTTGAAGCAATGCAACACAAAAGTAAAATATGTTGACTGGTTTAAATAAGCCATCAATTGTGGACTTGACTAAACCGTAGTAGATTATAAAATCGATTATTTACAAAATGTGCAATATTTACAGTAAACAAGGCTTTGACCCTCAAGGCCATGGTTAAGAACAAGGCCTGTTATACTAGTACGTCATCATGAATTGCAGGTATATAACGGTATTCTGCTCGATCTGTGAGCCCTCAATTTGTTCAATAACAACATTGATTGATAGAAAAAAATGCTCATTCGCTTACTGTCGCGTACTAAAGGTACAACAAATCACCAAACTAAACAAAATTTAAGACTGCCAAATATTTATAAAGTTCTGACAAATGTTGGTAATTTTTGCACAAACATACCCCTTGTGTAATTTACTAGAAACCATACCCATCCTCGAAACCTATCTACATGTATAAACTGTCACCTTGTAGTTATCATCATTTAAACTACGGCGTTCTCTCAAATAGTCAAATACCTGCTTGGAAAAGCCGGAAAGAGCCTTGACGTTTGTAACTCATAAATGTAGAGTGCTTATGGATGGAAGATGAAAGACACTCCGGACATAAACATAATATGCCTTAGGCGAGTAGAAGTATAGCGTAGTTGCAAACTGTCGCACTTCTGCTCCATAGTTAGCAACATGGCTTGTTTGTATCAGGGTCTTTGACAAGTTCAGCTGCAAACCTGCAATGTAAAATCGTGTGCAAACTTCTTAAATGTCTGTATATTATTCTGTAAACCTTTTACATACTTTTGTAAATCCTGTACTTTATTTTAAAATGGTGCACATGCTTTCAATATTAGGCAAGATATAAGACGGATGGTACCCTCCTTTGTGGTGATTATTATGCTTGCGAAATGTTGTGGTTTCTCAGGAATTCAGAAAGTTTGTTATGTATTTTTCATTTCTCACACATTTTTTTTTTTTAATTTTTTTTTTTTGGAAATTCTTCCTTTTATTGCCTTAAACTTGCGGTAAATATCAAAAGAAACAAAAAGGCCAAACAGATTTGAGCTTGAGATTCCAAACTAATGTCCAAGGCAAAATCTAAGAACTCCCTTCAATTAAAAAAAAGTGATGACGTTAACAGTTCTTTTGTACAACTACAAGTTTTTTACACAACGGTTTTAAAAAACATCATGCAATGTGGGTAACTTATGGCACAATAAAACGAACCCAGTACGGGTTCGTAATATACAGGATGTCTCCAAAAAAAAGAATAGCTATTTTAAAATTAATATTATTGCAAAACTACTGAACATTTCAGAAAAAGATAAATGTCTGAAAGAATGTATTCTTTCCAATGGTATAAGGTTCATAAGGTCATTGCCATATGTGACTGAACAAACAATGGCAGAAAGGTACACAAATCAGCACTGTGACAATTTGGGATAAGACAGGCAGTAAGATACATAATACGAAGATGCCAGCTACGAGCTGTTATCGATGTTAGGCTCCCAACTGCAGAAACCCCAGGCACATCTTGGTGCCTGTTGTGCTTCAGAAACCATCCAATCGGTCGATATGAACTCGAAAGTTTGAATATTTTCATTTGCTTCAATCTCTATTTGCTTCTCAGCGATTCGGAAGTCGGAGGCGATTGGAAATGCATTAACAAAAATACAACATTGATAAATATTTTTAAAAATTGATTAAAAAGGGATGTCAAATTGTTTAATTTTAATGCATTTAAAAGGAGTATAAAGTTGCAAAACAATTGAACAATTATCAATGACGCAGAGTCCTACTGTTTGTAAAAAGCGAAATGTCAAACAAAAAACAAAACAAAAAGTTCAAATTCCATTTCAATCCAATTCCTAATTCTAGGTTGTAATGAGAGCGAAACATTCGCTTACCTTGCTTATACTTTATACCTCGGCCGCCGGTTGTAGTAGAAACAGTGTTACATTTTACATTTTCAATGCAGTGAATATTTTGTTGCAAATAGGTTTTGTTTATTTTTAATAAGTAAATAATTACAATAAGCAATGAATTTCACCGTGCCCTGTCATTGCGTGGGTTTATTAACGAATTAGCATACAGTTAATACACGCTGCACTTGAATTGAAAAGCTAATATCTGCTACTTCGTGCTAAAGTTTGACAACAATGCGGTACAATTAAATTGAAAACTGACGTGACTGACTGACTATTTATGTTGCCAAATCGGCCAGAAACGGCAAGGCCAGCCACGCACAAATGACAATTGTTCCCTCCATTTTATATGTGACCAGTCGCCTTCCTCGACAGGCCCCAGACTATTTTCCCATATATATATATATATATAGAGTTTCCAATAGACATAGCTATAATTATAGCTCCCTCTATAATTTAGGAAATACTGCCCTCTACAACTTAAACAACTTTGTTTGTAATTGCGCCCTCGCGTGCTGCATTAAACAATAGGCCCATTGTTGCATACTTTACATTCTTTTGCTTTGTTAATTGCTTGCTTAGTTTTCTTGTTGGCGCAAGGCAGTGTTTGAGGCATTGGTCCTTTGACTTTTGTTCTAGCCACACCTTAATACTGATATATTCGTACACGGGTTGTGTGGCACGAGCTTGGTCGTCCAAGGCGGTGAGTACACGCTGGTTTATTATATTTTTCAATTATCTTAAATTAAATGATTGTTGTTCAAGTCTTGTAAATACTTGCAATGATACTGAGTTGTAATTTTAGAATAAGAAATTAATGAACTGTACATTTTGTTTTCTTTAATTTCAGACTTGATTACAGACATCCAATTGGCTGTCGTTCTTTCGGCGCCTGCCCGTTCTTTCGGCGCCTTTTAGTTCTTTTGGAAATTTAAGTTGTTGTAATAAAATAACTGTAAATACAACTTCCCGTTCCACATCTTCATTTACTATTTGAGTAGCCTCGACCACATTCATGGAATCGCCCCCAGTGGATTCCTCCTAATTTGGCTACATATAGATGGTTGATTGGAGCCAGCAAACATGGAAGTGTTACAATGAATATTTTTTTCGTCTTTTTTCTCAGTTCTAACGGACGCTGAAATAATGTACATAATAATTGATATTGGGGATTTCTGTTTAAAATGTGAACACAATTTTGTGAGAGAGGGTTGATCATGTATTTACACACAAACGAACCACCGAATACAAAAATCATTTGTCTTCGGGGTATAACAATTAGCTGTAACATTGAAGTTTCTGCCGAGTGACGTAAAAAGATTGCTTTACCCTTCGAATCGACAAAACTTTTTAATTTTTCGAAATTTTTCCTTTTTGTTTAAATCAATTTGATTAATGTTATCAATTTCGTCAATTTCGTCGAAATTAGATATCAAAAAGTAGTTATGTAAGATTTGAAACTTTTAAAATCAACTGATACCAGGAATATGCATTGTGTTAGAAGTTTGTACTGCTACTAGTCAACTGACTTATACCCCAGTCACAATTGGCTTGCGATGGGTTTGCGATTAGTTTGCGGCGGATTTCTAGTCATTTTCGGCCGGGGCCCCACGGGACTCCTTGCGGCTGCCGGGTAAATTTTTGGGATCGGGCGGGCATCGAGTTACTTTTAACTCGGACTTAAAACCTGGTGCGGCGTTTCGCATCGCAAACTGATCGCCAATAAATCGGTCGATGCCTAGTCGATGTCCGGCAGGGCATCGCACACGTCGGGCGGGCGCCGAGCCAAATTTTGGACAACCCAGACAATCAATATATCGGCCAGGCGCCGCCCACACGCCGGCCGGGTCCCGCCAGGCGTCCGGCCGACTTGGCGGTGCCTGGTCGGAAATCGGCCGGGGGCTGGACGTCGCCCTGCCGGCGCCCAGCCTGAAATCGGTCATGCATCGGCCGGGGCTCGCAGGGTAAAAAAAAGCGGCTCATCTACATCTACATTCTACACACAGTTTATCACACAAGTTTCATAGTGCAAGTACTACATCTCTTCTTCAGCCACCAATGCAACAAGAACTAGGTTGTAGCGGTATAGCGTGCAAACACCAACCTCTCCCTCAACCGGGCGACCTACACGCGCTGTGCAGGTGCCCGCAAGCGTTGTGGAGGTATCAACGGCATTTTCTTATTTAATGGCCCTGTCACACCAGAACATTTTAGGCCAACGCCTGAGTATCGTGTTGTAATTTTGGCAACACGCTGGCAAACGCTAACCAATGCTAGGCCAGCGTTAGCAACACGATGAGCGCGTTACTCACACGCTGGGACACGCTGTCATACGCTGAGGAATTTTTTTTTTTTCTTCAAAATAGCTACAATTTCCAGCGTTTGCCAGCGTGTGACTGCACACGCTGGCGGCGCGTTTTAGATTCGTTACTCACGCGTCGAACACGCTAGGCGATCGTTATCAACCCGCTACTCACACGCTGGCGTACGCCGGTGTACGCTTGCGACACGCTGGTTATGGCCCTGCCACACCAGGACGTTTTAGGCCAATGCATGAGTAGCGCGTTAAAAATAGTTGATACGCTGGCAATTGCTTGAACTTTCACAGAAAAAGTCAAGTGGAACCGTGATTTCAGCGTGTTCATACAGGTTGATAACGGGTTCATAGCGTATGCCAGCGCGTAAGTAGCGTGTGAGGAACGCGCTCAGCGTGTAAGGAACGCATCACTGATTTATAGTAAAAATACGACAGCGGGTCGCCAGCGTGAGAGTAGTGGGTTGGTAACGATCGTCTAGCGCGTTCGACGCGTGAGTAACGGCCTTCTTGCGCGCCGCTAGCGTGTGCAGTCACACGCTGGCAAACGCTGAATTGTTTAGGTATGTTGAAAAACGTATTTTTGTCTCAGCGTGTGACAGCGTGTTCCAGCGTGTGGGTAACGCGGGTTGCAAACGCTGGCCTAGCGTTGGTCAGCGTTTACCCGCGTGTTGCCGAAATTTCAACACGTTGGCCTAAAACGTTCTGGTGTGACAGGGCTATTACTGTAGTAGCGCGTCATCTTTTTGTACAACTGATCATGTGGTCGTTGCCGTACGCTGGCGCGCGTTGGACCGCGCTACTCACGCGCTGGCCAGTCGTTCATCAGTCGTCGAGCGCGGTACTAACGCGTTATTCACGCGCTGGCAAACGCTATGAACCCGTTATTAACGCGTTATGGACACGCTGAAATCACGGTTCAACTTGACTTTTTATGTGGAAGTTCAGCGTTTGCCAGCGTATCAACTATTTTTAACGCGCTACTCACGCGTTGGCCTAAAACGTTATAGTGTGACGGGGCCATTAAGAAGGTCAGAGGAGAGCTTCTGCCGCCGGCCGTTGATCGCTGGCCACTCGACAGGCACACTACAGATGCCCGTCCGGCCGCCGTACGACCTGTACGAATTGGTTGGCACCCTGCCGGATACCGCAGGGGTATCGCAAGGACATAAGCAGGGCACCGGACGAGTGCGTGCCGGACACCGGCCGATAAACAGGCCAATAATTCGACCCCATTTCCAAGAAAGTCGGCCGATCGCCGGTCGGCGACCCCCCGGGCCCCGTCATGGCAGCGTACGGAGCACTTTTAATTGTGACTGTGACCGCCATATCGCACGATCTTTCGCCGACCTCTACAC
This sequence comes from Crossaster papposus, assembly GCA_037893245.1. Lineage (NCBI taxonomy): Eukaryota > Metazoa > Echinodermata > Asteroidea > Velatida > Solasteridae > Crossaster > Crossaster papposus. The sequence goes on along the minus strand of JBAIAA010000111.1, from coordinate 275,239 downwards.
GCCGGCCGATGCCCAGAAATCGCACACGCCGCCCGGGCTCCGCTTTAATTGTGACTGGGGTATAACTCATCTGTGTACAATTCAATGTCAGTCGAATCGCGGCACCAGACCGCACTGAAATGTTCATAGCTTTTTGATATCTGAACTCCGAAGCTAACAATATCTTGCGATGCGATGCGATGATGCGCGTGCCAATTATATTGGATGAGCTACGGCTGTTTCGTGTCTCCAATTAGTGCGTCACAAAACACCCGTATTGCAAACAAAGGTGCCCGTAAGGCCAACCGCGTTGCCTGCTACAATAGGGGCTTTCCATTCAGAGGTAAGGGAGGGGGGGGGGGGGGGGCTATCATTCACCTTTTCAGGCCATTTTTCTCTGAAACTACGTAATACATGTACATCGATACAACCGACTTTCGGAAGTTTCGTGGTTAAAAAAAAAATGAAATCAACTTTGCGCAGCGGCCCAAGGGGAAGGGGTTGCAATCTCCCACCCCCCTCTACTTCCCCTACTACCCCTCCGTCACTGTGCATTATAGATGGTTGTTAAAACCATTAGACAGCGCGTGCTGTCATCATTGGCGCTTATTACTCAATTTGAAGAGACGCTGATATGTAACCTAGGCAACAATATCTCTTGTTGATGCCCATACTTTCTGCTGCAACCATCACTTCTCAATTCGCACCATTCGACCACAGTGGTGCAATTTTCTAGACGGGTGTACGATAAACATCATCCTCTCTAGTCCATCATCTGAACGTGTCATCATGTACTTCTTCAAAGTCTTTGGCATTGTAGCAATAACTTCAGCGATCAATGCTCAATTTGCGTCAGGTTACTGCCAGTCTCGGCTCGTTCTCGAATGCTTTTGCCCGCCGCACTGGCAATTGTGGGGGAAGGAGTGTTATCGCCTCACTCCTCGGGTAAAGCAAACTTGGGATGAGGCCAAGTCGGCTTGCCAAGACATGGGAGGCAAGCTGGCCGCTCCTCGCTCGCTCGATGAAATGAACTTCATGACAGACATGGCGCGAAAGGTGGACACCGATTACATAGTCTGGATCGCTTGTAATGACAAGGAGGTTGAAGGAAATTGGGAGTGTGACGGTCAGGAAGGACACGAGCCTTTCCTAGAATGGGGTCGTGGGCAACCAAATAATTATTATGGAAATCAAGATTGCAGTCAACTAATGGAGAGTTATGATGAGAAAATGGTTGACGGTGGCTGTAACACTTCATATTCCAGCTTGGCTATTTGTGTTCGTCGAGCTGCTTGCACTCACAGCCTAATCCAACTCCGTCAATAATGCATCTCTACCGACACCCACGATCGCGTTCTTAACTCAACATGCCTCCTCGACCACAGAATCACGACATAGTCTTGGTGTCGAACGTCTCATGAGTCCGTCTGTAACTCAGCCTGTGTCTATAGGTGCACGGACTCACGAAGAAGGGACAAATATATGCGAGCTAAACAAAACTGCACCAGCCTGGGTAACACGCACACGTATCGGCTTGCCATTAACAAGACAATTAAGACTTAAACTTGAACTTGCTACAAAATACTTTTAACAACCAAACATTCACTGCATCGAAAGTGTACAGGTTATAATCCTGTTTTTACTTTAAACTTTAACGTTCGGAAAATTTAAGAATGAAACAAAAACCTGGTTATTTCTGCGTGCATCAGCCTCTCATGAAAACAAATGTAACAATTATATGCAAACATAACTTTCTTAAAAATAAAAAAAATTGCAACAAAATATTCACTGCATTGAAAATGTAAAATGTAACACTGTTTCTACTACAACCGGCGGCCGAGGTATAAAGTATAAGCAAGGTAAGCGAATGTTTCGCTCTCATTACAACCTAGAATTAGGAATTGAATTAACATGGAATTTGGTCGAACAGGCCTAACATGTTTGTTTTTGGCATTTCGCTTTCTTAATGGGGTAAACAAACATTAGGTTTCTATGTCATTGATATATTAGAAATACATAACGAAAAGTGTTGAAGCTGCGTAATTGCAACCTTAATTATCACAACAAAATGTACTCTCTGTTCACCTCGTTGATATCAATTACTTTCGTGGATATGAAGACAAAAAATGTTTTTTCTTGCTTGTATATTTGCCTGAGGAAATTTAAGATTGATGTATTTAGGATCAGTAAAGTGCTAAAAACAAAATGTACAAATTGTGATTCTCTGTTTTTAAATCGTTGTTATGTAATACACAGTGAGATTTTCTATGAGGAACATACTTTTGGTTGTACAATTTAGGTTATGAGTGGTTAACATTATTCAATTTTTCTTTTTAAAGAATTCATGCGATTAATTGTTTAAATTTTGTGCAACTTCATACTCATTTTAAATGCATAAACAGTACACAATTTGACATCCCTTTTAAATGTTAACATTGCAATTCGTTCCATGCTGTTTTGAACAAATGGGGGCGCTGTTGCTGTGACGTCACTTTTCTTTTGGGTATAACAATTAGCTGTAAGCTGTAACATTCAAGTTTCTGCCGAGTGACGTCACATTTTTGCTTTACTCTTTAAAATGACAAAACTTTTAAAATTAAAACAAAATTGTATTAATTGTTTCAATTTCATACATTTTATCAATTCTTAAAATTATTTATCAATTTTATATTTTTTAAAATATTTCTTTTAAATTTTGAACTTTTTAATTTTGTGAATGTTTACATTTTATATTAATGTTATCAATTTAATCAATTGTATCAACTTGAAACAAAATCATTTTTTTTTTTTTCGTTTTTCTTTTCAATTTGCTATTTTTAAATTAAACATTACAAATTAACTATGTAAACTTTCAAACTTTGAAAACTTCATAAAACATTTGAAAATCCACTGATACAAGAATTATGCATTGTATTAGAAGTTTGCTGTATCACTGTGGATTGTATCTTTTTGGAGAATATTTGGCTCTGAAAACGACCTAGTAAAGCGTCGTTGGATTGACTCGATGCATTCAATGTGATTTTTCTGGTGAGGAAGCCAGACAGGAGCACCATACTCTATAATAGGCCTGCAAAGAGAACAGAATAATTTGATCAGTACCTGTGGGTTTCGGGATTTGACTGTGCGGCGAATAAATCCAGCCAATTTAGCACATCTTGAACGAACCATTTGATCATGTTTTGACCAGGACAAGTCTTTTGAGATGATTATGCCAAGATACTTATATGAGTCAACCACTTCCATTGGGTGTGCCTTTGAAAACTTTGAAAACTTCATAAAACATTTGAAAATCCACTGATACAAGAATTATGCATTGTATTAGAAGTTTGCTGTATCACTGTGGATTGTATCTTTTGGGAGAATATTTGGCTCTGAAAAAACCCGCATATAATAAGAATATAAAAAGAATAAATATTTATATTGATTATCAAACTGTTTTCTAGGTCACATAGATATATGGGTAATTCAATAAATTATAATGCCAACTTGTGACATTGTGACCCAGGAGACAGGATTGACAGGAGATTCATTAATAATTTTAATCTAACTTAAAGATATTGTCATTCCTCATTATTTGCAGCTCAAATTAGACACCTACTGATCGAACAGGCCTAACATGTTTTTGTTTGTTTTTGCATTTAGCTTTCCTAATTGTGGTAAACAAACAGTATATCTCTGTGTCATTGATATATTATAAATGTGTTAAAGCTGCGTAATTGCAACCTTAATTATCACCACAAAATGTACTTTTTCTTCACCTCGTTGATATAGTTTACTTTCCTGGATATGAAAACAAAGAATGATTTTTCTTGATATAAAGTTACGTCTGCTTGTAGAAAGATTGATGTGTTTAGGATCAGTAAAGTGCTAAAAACGAAATGTACAAATTATGATTATCTGTTTAACAATCGTTGTTTTGTAATACACAGTGAGATTTTCCATGAGGAACATTCTTGTGATTTCAAAATTTAGGTAATGAGTGATTAACATTATTCAATATTTTTCTTTAAAAAAATCACGCGATTGATTGTTCAATTTGTTTAAAACTATATATTTCTTTTAAATGCATGAAAATTTAACAATTTGACATCCCTTTTTAATTCTAACATTGCAATTCGTTCCATGCTTTTTTGAACAAATGAGGGCGCTATTGTTGTGACATCATTTTGTATTGGGGTTTAACAATTAGCTGTAAGCTGTAACATTAAAGTTTCTGCCGAGCGACGTCACATTTTTGCTATACTCTTTAAAATGACAAAACTTTACAATTTCTAGATTGTTTCAATAATGTTATCAATGTCATCAATTTTATCAATTTGAAAAAAATAGTTATCAATGTTTTTTTGTTTTAAATGCATCTCAAATTAAACATTAAAAATTAACTATGAAAGATTTAAATTGTTTTTAATTCACTGATACAAGAATTATGCATTGTATTGGAAGTTTGCAGTGACACTGTGAATTGTATCTTTTTAGAGAATATTTGGTTCTGAAAAGAACAACATCGGCTTCCCAAAAGTACGTCACTCCTGCCGCGCAGGGAATTAGCACACGGTTAATACACGCTGCACTTGAAGGTTCCACTAGAAAGGCTAGCCACGCACTAATTGTCCACTTTATTCTATAGATGGCTGATTGGAGCCAGCAAACGGGAAGTGTTACCATGGAGACTCTTTTTTTGGCCCTTTTCTCAATTCCAACAGACGCTGAAATAATGTACATAATTGTTGATATCCATATTTTGCGTCAGACAGAAACTCCTCACTTTCTACCGCGACTGTCCTTCAACCTCAGTAATGAAACCATCCTTTACGAGTTCGCTGGATGCTGGCTGACTTGGGAGCCTAGATAGTCGGGCAGTCATGGCCTTATATTATGTATAGTCGTACCGCATTGTTGGCGAAATTTAGCTTCAAAAGTTCAGTCGGAGGTAAAGGTCTTTCAGGTAAAACAAAATCGTAATGTTCATGTTTCCGACGGCATTATTGTTACCTCGCTCTTATATGGTGATAAAGGCCTACCTATACCTAAAACATTTCCCACATTTGTTTAACTACCATGTCAACTTAATACAAACAGATTTAGCATTTTATTTTGAATTTATGGCTCGATATTTGACCTCACCTCCTCAATTTACAACGAGCCGGGAGTAGAATTGACCCAGAATTAGGGTTCTATGTGACCTAATAATTCTCAGGATCAAACATGTGTCATTTTTAGCAGAAAACGTCTCCTACATTTGACCCTGAAAGGTATTGGGACAAATAGTACCCGGATGACGGGTCAATGAGCAGGGGCTTCTAAGAGTGTAGAGGGAATAATTTCCCTTTTGATTTTCTTCGGGCGGTTGACACCAATAATTTTTAAAGTGCATAATTATTTAGTTTCATAAAATTTACCCAAAATATAATTTCTACTGTCTTTTTACCGCTAAATTATTGATATTCCACTATTAATTTTACGTAAAATAAAAATTACGTAATAAACTGCAAGGAACAGGAGTAAACGCGTTTACGGCCAGGGGCCAATTTCACGGAGCTGCTAAGCACAAAAATTTGCTTAGCACAAAAAAGTCTTGCTCAATAAAAACAATTTCTTAGCCAAAATTCTACGTGTTTTTCATGCTAAGCAAAAAACAAGCTGATTGTCAATCAAAAACAATAAAGATCATGTGAAAATTTGGTCTGTAACCTTGTTTTTACCAAGGACAAATGTTTATGCTAAGCAAATTGTTGTGCTTAGCAGCTCCGTGAAATTGGCCCATGTTGACATGCGCGTATTATAAACATCTAAAGAAAACCAAGACATGTCATACGATTTCTAAACTGTTCCGAAAATTGATCCGCGTATGGAATGTGCAAGTACGCGAAGCACTCGTCGCAGGCGTGGCGTGCGCGGGGACTGCGCACGTTCGCAATGCGCGTGTGTTCTGTGACGCAGCCTATTTTCAGAACAATGATTACAACGATAAAAGTATACATGTCGTGTCTAGCTTTTATTGTGCAATTATGAACAGCGCCCCCTATAGTCAAGTTAACCCCTCGCGGTATAAGGTTTTATTAGGGCCTTTTCGAATCGCTGGCTTCGTCTCTATTGTGGCTTAAGGCGATTTTAGGCTCCAAACTGCAGAAACTCTAGCCACATGTTGGTGCCTGTTGTGCTTCAGAAACCATCCAATCGCTCGATATGAACCCTAAAGTTTGAATATTCTTATTTGCTACCATCTCTATTTGCTTCTCAGTGATTCGGAAATCGGAGACGAATCCGAAGCCTAAGACGAAGCAAAGGTTTCTAAAACACCCTAAGTTGATGAGTATCTGCCATAGAGCTATAGTAATTTAATACAGCTCTATGGTATCTGCATGCATAAACAGCTCCCCCTGTAGTCAGTTAACCCCCTCGTTGATTCGTATGTGCACGTAACCAGGTTAACCTCTCGTTTTTTAATTTTCTGTCGTCCCCCCCCCCCCCCCCCCCCCACTCCCCTACCATGGTGACATCTGATAAAATACAACCCGTTGTGTATATTATGGAGTAACCGATGCCTTCTATTAAACTTGACGCCGATAGGAAGAAAACATGCTCTGATCATTGTAATTTATCAGAAAGAAACATTCTTAAGAAGTTATTTTATCCAAAGTGGTTTCAAGGCCGCCAACCTTCGTAATTGTTGGTTATCCGTGGATGATGTTTCATCCCAGGGAGATATAGGGATGGAAAAGGAACAATTCCGGTGGAATAAAAGCGGGGAAAAAGGGATCAAGTATAATTATTTGCAAATTTGACACTAAATTCCCTGATCATTATTATTATCAAGGAGAGAATGTTCTAAGGAAGGTATTTGTTTCCATTCTTATTTACATCATTTATATCATGTATTCATTTGTATCCCTGCATGAGTCCAATCACAGTCTAGAAAGTTAGTCACCTGACCAGGCCCGTTTCTCATAGATCACCTTAGGTCAGTTGGGTTGCCTACAATAACAAGAGATTGTGAGATCTTCATTCTTTTCAACTACCACACCAACTTTATTAACTAGATTCTTGACATAACAACAAAGTATACAGATTCATAGTTGTGAGCCTAACGAACACGTGTAAACTGTTGTAATAATGTATCGTAAATCCTCACCATTTGAAATGTTACAATTTTGTTTTGTACAACACCACATTGAGCAACCAAACTAATTGATGTTCCTTTACACGTGAAACCGTTGATAGTTGTTGACATGATATTTAGGCATTTCTGTAGTAGGTGTCTAATTTGAGCTACAATTGATGAGGAATGACAATATCTTTAAGTTACATTACATTACATTACATTAATATTTATAATGCGCTTTTCCCAAAAGGCTCAAAGCGCGTACAATTATAAAATGTTACTTAGATATACTTACAATAAAATAGTTACATTAAAACTAACAATTGAAACAATGATTGCAGAATAATACAAAGGTAGGAAAATTATACAAAAAGATGCGTTTTCAAAGATTTTTTGAAGTTATTTACAGAGGTAGAAGATCTAACTGAGATCGGGAGATTGTTCCATGCACGGGAGGCACATACAGTGAAAGTTCTATCACCGGCCTGTACTCTTGTTCTAGGATATCCAAGTCGTAGGATATCATCTCCAGATCTCAGGTTATTTCTTCTTGAAACATATTTTAAGAAGCAGTCTGATAAATAGACTGGAGCAAGGTTATGAAAGGATTTGTAGACAAATAATAAATGCTTGAACATTATTCTTTGTTGTATTGGTAACCAGTGTAGCGAATGCATCAAGGGTATGGGATCATGCTTGCGGTTGACAGCAAAAACTAAACGTGCGGCCCAGTTTTGTAACCGCTGCAGTCGTTGTATGTGTACATTGGGTACAGAAGATAACAAACCATTACAATAATCAAGCCGTGAAAGTACCAATGAACGAACAGCGTGGTGACATGTAGATTCATCCATGAACTTGCGGGCACGTGATATATTGCGAAGATAGTGATTGACAGTTCGTGATATATATGATATATGGGAAGACATGGACATAGCCGAGTCAAAGAATACACCTAGGTTCCTAACAGATTCAGATGGGTGAATAGAAGAGTTTCCAATAACAATGGAAATATCGGGGATAAGTTCAAGATTATGGGAGGAAGCAGCGACAAAGAATTCTGTTTTATCATCGTTTAATTTAAGCTTATTAACTGTCATCCAGGTTTTAATGTCTGAGATGCATTTTTCAAGTTTAGAGATTGCACGATTCATCTCACCAGGTACATTAGGGTTGAATGATATATATAATTGTGTATCATCAGCATATATATGATAAGAAATTTGGTGGTGCCGTGCTATATCACCAACAGGAAGGGTGTAAACAGTGTAGCCTAGTGGACCAAAGACAGAGCCCTGTGGTAAGCCATAATCAGCAATAGATGGAGCTGACAATTCACCAGCAATGTCAACCTGACTGGTCCAACCCTTAAGATATGAATGGAACCAGTCAAGTGTAACCCCTCTTATGCCAATTCTGGATGACAAACGCGAAAGTAATATACTATGATCAATTGTATCAAATACAGCTGAAAGATCTAATAATACTAGGAGGGTAACTTGATTTGAATTAAGGGAAAACATGATATCATTTTTTACTTTTATTAGGGCAGATTCAGTACTATGTTTGGGTCTATAAGCTGACTGGTAGGGGTCCATTAGATTATGTTGATTTATATGTTCAGATAGTCGTGCACAAGCAATTTTTTCTATTATCTTACCAACGAAACTGATATTCGAAACGGGTCTATAATTTTTAAGAATATTTCTATCAAGTGACGCCTTTTTTAGTAATGGCTTAATGTGGCACGGTGGGCTTCAGTAGGAAAGATTCCGGACGACAAAGAAGAGTTGATAATATCAGTAATAATTGGCACAATTTGAGTAAGGTTTTCCTTAAGCATCCATGTGGGCAAGGGATCCAGGCGACATGATTTTGATGGTGAATTGCAGATAATTTTTGATATTTCAGTTTGTGTAGTTAGCCGCAAGGTCGATAGTGATTGAAAAGAAATATCTATTGGATCAGCAAAATCGCTTGAACCCGTCTGAAGGTCAAGTTCACGACGAATAATGATAATTTTCCTTTTGAAAAATGTAGAAAATTGGTTACTAAGGAGGACATGTGATTCACAATTTGGAAGGTGATGTGTGTTATTATTAAGTAGGGTATTAATGATGCAATGCAAATTAAAAGTATTAATGATTCTCCTGTCAATCTTGTCAAAGTTGTCATTATAATGTATGGTTATAGTTTATAGTTAATGGCAAGCCGTTGCGTGTGCGTGTTACCCAGGCTGGTGCAGTTTTGTTTAGTTCGCATATAGTTGTCGCTTCTTCAGGAGTCCGTGCACCTAGACGCAGGCTGAGTTAAAGACGGACGCATGAGACGTTCGACACCAAGGCTCTGTCATGATTCTGTTGTCGAGGAGGCAGGTTGAGTTAAGAACGCGGCCGTGGGTGTCGGTAGAGATGCATTATTGACGGAGTTGGATTAGGATGTGAGTGCAAGCAGCTCGACGAACACAAACAGCCAAGTATGCACTCGTAACATCACAGTAAATGTCATCCATTTTGTCATTATATTTTTCTGCAAGTTGAGCGCAATCTTGATTGCCGTTTGCATTATCTGGTTGCCCATCAGCCCATTCCAGTAATGTTTCGCTTCCTTCCTGACCGTCACACTCCCAAGTTCCTTCAACCTCCTTGTCATTACAAGCGATCAAAGCTGAGTAGTTGATGTCTACTTTTCGCGCCATATCTGCCATGAAGTACATTTCATCAAGCGAGCGAGGAGCAGCCATCTTGCCTCCCATGTCTTGGCAACCCGACTTGGCCTCATCCCAAGTTTGCTCTACCCGAGGAGTGAGGCGATAACACTCCTTTCCCCACAATTGCCACTGCGGCGGACAAGAGCATTCGAGAACGAGCTGAGACTGGCAGGGACCTGACGCAAATTGAGCATTGATCGCTGAAGTTATTGCTACAATGCCAAAGACTTTGAAGAAGTACATGATGATTCGTTCAGACAACGGTTTGGAGAGGATATATTTATCGTACACCCGTCTAGAAAATTGCACCACTGAGGTCGAATGATGCGAATTGAGAAGTGATGGTTGCAGCAGAAAGTATGGGCTGATCAGCAAGGGATATTGTCGCCTAGGTTACATATTAGCGTCCTTTCAAATTGAGTAATGAGCGACAATTATGACAGCACTAATGAACGGTTGCGAAGAGGGGGGGGGGGGGGGGGGGGGTTGCAACCCCTTCCCTTGGGCCGCTGCGCAAAGTTTATTTCGTTGCCAAAAAAACCACGAAACTTCAGAAAGTCGGTTGTATCGATGTACTTGTATTACGTAGTTTCAGAGGAAAGTGGCCAGAAAAGGTGAATGGTACCACCCCTCTCTCTAAATGGAAAGCCCCTAATGAAGCCTGCAACGCTGTTTGCCTTACGGGCACCTTTGTTTACAATACGTCTGTTTTGTGATGCACTAATGGGAGACACGAACCAGCCGTAGTTATTGGCACGCGCATCATTGCAAGATATTGTTAGCTTGGGATCTATAGTCAGTGTAGCCTTTTGACAAGGCCTCGTGACTCTGGCTAAGCGGCTGAGATGAGTCTAGATATGGGGTGAACGCGCGACCGAGTGACGAATGTCACGAGGCCTTTTGCAATGTAGGTTTCACTGCTCGGCATGAATTATTCATAGATACATATTAGCATGCCAATACGCCCAATCAGAACGGCGATCTCCCAGTTGGCTTCGTTCGTGATTCGTTCAATATCAAAGCATGTAAGAAAAGGTAAAAAAAAAATTAAATAAATGTTGCTTCTGAGTTGAATATATGAATGATAAATACAAGATATCACATTTACATCTATTTTACATGCAAAATTGCAATAAATTAGGAAGCAACTAATGATTTGAGCTAAATATTGTAAGTGACATGATTGGACATTCCCTGTTTGTAAAATGAACTAGTCCAACTCAAATATAAGCTGACGTCACGCAGAGATTCCAGTTGGAAACAAAGGTTAACATAAGAAATCCAAACCAGATTGATAAAGGCCACTTGTCTGGGCAATTCGCACTGGCGTTCACTCAGGTTTTCGCGATTAGTCTCTTTTTAGTCGCTCGGCCTCTATCAGACATGTGGCCTTGTTTAAAGGCTATAGTCAGTGCGGTCTGGCGCCGCGATTTGACCGCTGGTAATAGACCTCGCCTTCGGCTCGGTCTATTACCATTGGTCATCGCCCAACCCTGCCTATTATCTTGCAGTAATGCCCGGGTCCTCACCCTGTTATTTCATAAGTAGTAGCAGTACAAACTTCCAACACACTGCATATTCCTGATTTCAGTTGATTTTAAAAGTTTCAAATCTGAAATAATTAATATTTGATGTCTAATTTTTGAAATAACCAAATTGAAAATTGTAAACAAAATTAAAAACAATTAAAAAGAATTTGAAAAATTGATAACAATTGAAGACAAAAATTGATATAATTGATGAAATTGATTAAAAATAAATACATGTAAAATTTGCAGGGACCTGACGCAAATTGAGCCTTGGTCGCTGAAGTTATTGCTACAATGCCAAAGACTTTTAAGATGTACATGGTGACACGTTCAGGCGAAAGGAGCTGTTTCTTATGTATTCGTCGAGCAAGTTTACCATCGAGTTCGAACGATGTGAAAATGATAGCCACGGCAGACAGTTGCGAGCTTTTCTCTGGCACCAAATTATTAGTATCAACAAGACATCTTGTTGCCTGGGTTATAATTATGTTAATTCCTGTTTGCCGGCTGCAATGTTTAGCTATAGCCTGTACGTAAGTCACGATTTATTGGCAACCAGTCATGACATTAAGGGTAATGGCTGAGGAACACGCCAATTCCAGCAGGATAATCGGGCGAGGCGCGCAGCGCCGAGACCGATTATCGCTGGTATTGGCGCGTTCCGAAGCTCTTAGCCTATGTAAAATCCAGACTCCCATTGTTAATGGGGAATCTGAACAACAAAGACAGAGTACAATGAGGCTACAATGTAAGTGCACTGCCAATAAAACAGGCCCGTACGCAGGATTTTTTATGGGGGTGCGGTTTTTGATGTTGGCATTATCGCCTAAGCCAAGTCCATTTGTGTGTGCCAATACCGTTATTTCTACATCAAAATACCATTATTTACCCCGGAAATTGTAGACCTTTTGGTAATTTCGGGGGGTGCGTACGTACCCGTCGCACCCCCCCCCCCCCCTGCGTACGGGCCTGTGATGTGGCTTATTGACGACACCGCACAATGCCGCAGTGTGAACTATATAGAGTATCCATTCTATGACACATATTATGTTCGTTTGGTTGGCACAGTGATACAGTACTGTTTGTTTACTTGATAATGGACAGCAATTGTGTTTAATATCACCCCCAAGTCTCCATGGTAACACTGCCCGTTTCCTGGCTCCAATCAACCATCTATATAATAAAGTGGATAATTAGTGCGTGGCTAGCTTTGCCATTCACAATAGGTAATTAATAGCAACATCAGTAACGTCTTTGTCAGTTTAATTATAGCGCATTGTAGCACAATACGAGTATTAGTTTTCTAATGCAAAAAGCAAAAGTGCAGCGTGTATTAACGGTATGGTAATTCGTAAACGCAAGGACACAACACCATAAAATTAATTGCCTATTAATTGTAATTATTTACATATAAAAAAATACACAGGTTGACCGAAAGTGATCATGACAAAATACCAGAGGAATAGAGGAATTAAAATGAAACAATTCCGGTGGGATAAAAGCGGTGAGGAAGTGATCAAGTATATTTCCTAATTTAACGCAAACTTCTCTGTTCATTATAATTGTCAAGGAGAGAAAGTGTCTTAAAGGGGGGCCATTCTTATTTATATCATTTATATTATGTATTCATTCGTATCCCTTCGTATCGCTGCACGAGTCCAAACACAGTCTAGACAGCTAGTCACCTGACCACGCCCGTTTCTCATAGATCACCTTAGGTCACTTGGGTTACCTACAATGACAAGAGATTGTGAGATCTTCATTCTTTTAAACTACAACACCAACTTTATTAACTAGATTCTTGACATCACAACAACAAAGTATACAGATTCATAGTTGTGAGCCTAACGAACACGTGTAAATTGTTGTGATAATGTATCGTAAATGTAATGTAACTGTTAACATCCACACCTTTTGAAATGTTACAATTGTGGTTTGTACAACACCACATTGAGCAACCAAACTAATTGATGTTCCTTTACACGTGAAACCGTTGATAGTTGTTGACATGATATTTAGGCATTAGTAGTCTAATTCGAGCTACAATTGATGAGGAATGACAATATCTTTAAGTTAAATTGAAAAGTATTAATAAATCTCCTGTCAATCCTGTCTTCTGGGTCACAATGTCACAAGTTGGCATTTATAATCTATGGAATAACCGATATAAGTATGTGACCTAGAAAACAATTCGATAATCAATATAAATATCTATCCTTTTAGATAATGCTTATTATATCCGTTTTTTTTGAGAACCAAATGTTCTCCAAAAAGATACAATCCACAGTGTCACTGCAAACTTCCAATACAATGCATCAGTTGATTTTAAACAGTTTAAAATCTTACATAGTAAATTTTTAATGTTTAATACAAAAATTGCAAATTGAAAAGATTTTTTTTTAAATAAAAAATTGATAAATATTTTTTTTTTTAAATTGATAAAATTGATAAATATTTTAAAAAGTTGATAAAAGTTGATAAAATTGATAAAATTGATAAAATTGATGAAATTTATGAAATTAATACAATTAATAACATACAATTAATGACGTCACTCGGTAGAAACTTTAATGTTACAGCCAATTGTTATACCCTAAAGAAAATAGACGTCACAGCAACAGCGCCCTCAATTGTTCAAAATAGCATAGAACGAATTGCAATGTTAAAATTTAAAAGGAATGTCAAATTGTTTAGTTTTAATGCATTTCAAAGTTGCAAAAAAATTGAACAATCAATCGCGTGAATTGTTTAAAGAAAATGATTGAATAATGTTAATCACTCATTGCCTAAATTTTGAAATCGCAAGTATGTTCCTCATAAAAACTCTCAGTGTATATTACAAAACAACGATTGTTAAACAGAAAATCACAATTTGTACATTATGTTTTTAGCACTTTACTGATCCTAAACACATTTTAAATTTTAAATTATCCCTGGCGAATATACAAGCAGACGTAACTTGATATCAAGAAAAAATATCTTTGTTATCATATCCACGAAAGTAAATTATATCAACGAGGTGAAGAGAAAGTACATTAAGGTGATAATTAAGGTTGCAATTACACAGCTTTAACACATTTCTAATTATCAATGACGCAGAGATCTACTGTTTGTTTACCACAATTAAGAAAGCTAATTGCAAAAACAAACAAAAACATGTTAGGCCTGTTCGATCAAATTCCATTTTAATTCAATTCCTAATTCGAGGTTGTAAGGAGAGCGAAACATTCGCTTACCTTGCTTATACTTTATACCTCGGCCGCCGGTTGTAGTAGAAACAGTGTTACATTTTACATGTTCAGTGCAGTGAATATTTTGTTGCAAATAGATTTTATTATTTTTAAGAAAGTTCAAGTTTATGTTTGCATATAATTGTTACATTTGTTTGTATGCGAGGCCGATTCATGCAGAAATAACCAAGTTTTGTTTCCATTCTTTAATTTTCCGGACGTTAAAGTTTAAAGTAGAAACAGGATTATAACCTGTACACTTTCGATTCAGTGAATGTTTTGTTGTAAAAAGTATTTTGTAGCAAGTTCGAGTTCAAGTTCAGATTTCAAGAGATTTTAAGGCTAGTGCAGTTTTGTTTAGCTCGCATTTGTCCCTTCTTCAGGAGTGACATCCGTGCACCTAGGCGCAGGCCGAGTTAATTACAGACGCATAAGACGTCAGGCGATAAGTCTCTTGGATTCTGTGCTCGAGAAGGCAGGTTGAGGTAAGAACACGGCCGCGGGAGTCGGTAAAGATGCATTATTGACGAAGTTGGATTAGGCTGTGAGTGCAAGCAGCTCGACGAACACAAAAAGCCAAGCGGTGACTCATATCGTCACAGTCACGGTCCGCCATTCTGTCATTGAGTTCAGCCGCTATTCGAACGCAATCTTCATTTTGATAATTATCTGGTTGCCCATCACCCCATTCCAGGAATGGCTCGCTTCCTTCCTGACCGTCACACTCCCAAGTTCCTTCAACCTCCTTGTCATTACAAGCGATCCAGGCTGAGTAGTTGATGTCCACCTTTCGCGCCATATCTGTCATGAAGTTCATTTCATCGTGCGAGCGAGGAGCGGCCATCTTGCCTCCCATGTCTTGGCAAGCCGACTTGGCCTCATCCCAAGTTCGCTCTACCCGAGGAGTGAGGCGATAACACTCCTTTCCCCACAATTGCCAGTGCGGCGGGCAAGAGCATTCGAGAACGAGCCGAGACTGGCACGGACCGGACACAAATTGAGCATTGATCGCTGAAGTTATTGCTACAATGCCAAAGACTTTAAAGAAGTACATGATGATACGTTCAGATGATGGCCTAGAGAGGATATGTTTCTCGTACACCCGTGTAGAGAAATGCACCACTGAGGTCGAATGATGCGAATTGGAAAGTGATGGTTGCAGCAGAAAGTATGGGCATCAACAAGAGATATTTTCACCTAGGTTACATCATATCAGCGTCTCTTAAAATTGAGTACGGGTCTCCCATCTATATAATGAACAGTGCCCGATAGAGAATATTAATATTAAATGATACTCGAAGTTAAATAGTTAATATTCCCACTTAGTTGTAAATTATGCAAATAAAGGCGAACAATTAAGTTTACCGTGACATGGCTGGCTGACTTTATGTTTCCAAGTCAGCCAGCGGGACCGTAAAGGCTAGCAGCGTTTTCTGCTTCATCGGGTGCGGATGTACAAAGAGGCCAGAATATGGTCTTCGTGGCAGCACCCGCTGTTAGATGGTTTTAACAACCATTTATAATTAACAGTGGCGGATAGAGAAGGGGGGGGGGTGGTGCGGAGTTGCATCCCCTTCTACATTGTGCTGCCGCGCAGTTTATTTCATCGCAATTATATATGTTTTCCTAAAAAAAAATGGTAGTGTAGATGTACATGTATTACGTCATTTCAGAGAAAGTGGGCGCCTAAGTGCAACCGTCAGTGTTGATATGCCAAAACGCTTTAATATTTGATGTGAGTATCCAGGGAAGGTCTATTGATATGCTCATACCATTAGAAAAACAATTGTGACCCCCAAACACAGTTCTATACATATTACACATGCCTCTCGTGTGAATGTTAGCTTATGGTGTTAGCATAATAAGCACCACCCCCAAAACCTCGCACGGATGGTTGAAACAAGGCGTTCGGTAGTCTTCAGTTGATTTGCAAAGTGGCCGGGTGAGGTCGCTGTTCGCGCTGTATTGTTGCACTGCTAAGAGCAGCGCGCGGCGTTGATTTCAGACGGATAACGACGAACGCCTTGCACAAGGCTAGGTCGCTGATATTTTCTCTAGCGCCAAATTATGGGTTTCAACAAGAGATTTTGTTGCCGTGCGTGGTTATAATTATGTTAATTCTTATTTACCGGCTGTAATCAACTTTTTTTTTAGTGTTTGGCTATAGCCTTCAAGTGGGTCACGATTAATTGGCAACCAGTCATAACATGACGTATTTTACCACATTGGTGGCGAGATTAGCTCGAAGGAGAGATATTAACGTTTTAAAGGAACTCTGTTTCTTTAAAAAATCTTCAAAACAGTCATAATTTAATATTATACAATATTTAACGGATTCACAATGAATTGAAAAAGGTGCACCATAAAAATCTAACACTTTCAAATCCAATGAAAGTTATAAATCAACATCGGACTTCAAAATTATTTTTGACGTTCCATCATAAAAGAACTATGCAATGTAAGTTTCTTGTTATGTATTCTTAAAAATGGACATTTATGTCCTCTGTAACTTTATTTTCAATTGTTGTTTACATGTTTAAGTGTATTTTGGTGTCTTTGTTATTTTTATGCATTTAATCGAACAGGCCTAACATGTTTTTTGTTTAATTTTCATTTTGCTTTCTTAATGTGGTAAACAAACAGTAGATCCCTGCGTCATTGATATATTAGAAATGTGTTAAAGCTGCGTAATTCCAACCTTAATTATCACCACAAAATGTACTTTTCATGCACCCGTCGCCTTTCTTTATGTCAGCCGTGCGAAGCATGCTGATATATATTATTGTATTCGTCGCCTTTATTTCTTCTTTATTTCTTCTGGCAAACGCTTACAAACAATACAATATCTGCAAAATTCCTTGACCGATTTCAGCCAAATTTTGACAGGATCTTCCTTGACCCGAGTCATATCTGTAGTGACCAGCATGTGTGGTCAAAGGTCACCTAGTTGTCACTATAGTGATCGTTTTCTTCACAATTACAAAATGCTTCTTCTTTTACAGTCTTGGTCCAATTATTGTCAAACTTGGTCAGTTACATCTCTGGACCAAGCCCTATGAAGGTTGTTCACAGAATTTGGCCAGTGGTCACCCGGTGGTCAGTAGGGGTCATTTTCTTCAAAATTAGGGAATGCTTTTTCTCCCAAAGTTTTGATCCAATTCATGTCAACTTGGTCAGTTATATTTCTGGACCAAGCCTTATATAGGGTGTACACCGATAATTTGGCCAATGGTCACCTAATGGTCAGCAGGGGTCATTTTCTTTAAAATTACAAAATGCTTCTTCTCCTACAGTCTTGGTCCAATTAATTTGGGCAATGGTGATCTAATGGTCAGTAGGGATCAGAATTTAGCCATTGGTCACTTAATGGTCAGTAGGGGTCATTTCTGTTAAATTAACGAAATGCTTCTCCCACAGTCTTGATCTAATTAATTTGGCCAATGGTCAACTAATGGTCAGTGGACGTCATTGTATTGAAGCATATAACATGTATTTTCTTCTATATTCTTTAGCCGATTTCAGTCAAACTTGGTTATATGCTTTTGCAATTTGGGAGTGGTAGTCACCAAGTGGTCAGTGCGAGTCGGTTCACCAAACTTTTCAAAGGAATATTTAGGCTGATATCTGTGCTTCGTCAAGCACATTAGCTCTAGTGTTGGGGTATATATTCGTCGCGGGACTTCTAGTAATTTTGGGCACTTTAACATCGCTGGACTTGTATTAAATGTGTGGCGTTTATTCATCGCGCGCGGGACTTTATTATTCGCGTTGCGTGGCTTATTATGGGGAGCGCGACTTTGATTGATGGATGCTTGGCTTGCATTAATAGTCGTAATAAGTTATTGCCACAATGCCAAAGACTTCGAAGAAGTACATGATGACACGAGATGATGACCTAGAGCGGATATGTTTCTCGTACACCCGTCTAGAAAATGCCCCTAATGAAGCAGGCAACGCTGTTGGCCTTACGGGCACCTATGTTTACAATACGGCTGTTTTGTGATGTACTAATGTGAGACACGAACCAGCCGTAGTTAATCCAATATAATTGGCACGCGCATCGTTGCAAGATATTGTTAGCTTGGGAGTTCAGCTATCAAAAAGCTATCAACAAGTCAGTGTGGTCTGGCGCCGCAATTAGACTGCCATTGAATTGTACACAGGTGAATTAGTCAGTAGACTAGTAGTACATGTAGTAGCAGTACAAACTTCCAACACACTGCATATTCCTGGAATCAGTTGATTTTAAAAGTTCCAAATCTTGAATAAATAATTTTTGATGTCTAATTAAAAAAAAAAAAAATGAAAATTGTAAAACAAATGAAACAATTGAAAAGAATTTGAAAAAATGAATACAATCGAAGAAAAAAAATGATAACATTGATAAAATTGATGAAATTGATTAAAAATAAATAAATGAAAAATTTGCAGGGACCTGTCGCAAACTGAGCATTGATCGCTGAAGTTATTGCTACAATGCCAAAGATTGTTAAGATGTACATGATGACACGTTCAGGCGAAAGGAGCTGTTTCTTATGTATTCGTCGAGCAAGTTTTACCATCGAGTTCGAACGATGTGAAAATGATGGTCACGGCAGACAGTTGCGAGCTTTAGTCTGGCACCAAATTATTGGTATCAACACGATATCTCGTTGCCTGGGTTATAATTATGTTAATTCCTGTTTGCCGGCTGCAATGCTTAGCTATAGCCTGTACGTAAGTCACGATTAATTGGCAACCAGTCATGACATGATGGTAATGCAGCCCTGAAGATACAATAGGATACACCCATAGACGACCACATAATCTAACCAGTCCAGTACAGCGGATCTAAGCCCAGCAGGTCTGGTACCGACAAGCATCTGTTACTTTCTCTATGCGGCAAGCAACCGCATCGCTGCATTGCCGACGGAGGATATCCCGTTATCATCGACCCCAGCACCGATTATTCCCGGACCGATGCCGAGTTGGTGATCGACACGTACTTTGAAGTCTCGCAGGAAGCTAAACGCCTAGCCTGGCACTAGGGAGCTGGGATCCTGTCCCCAAACAATTTGCCCCGTCTCTTAACAAAAAAAACATTTGCAGATATCGAAAATATTTACTACCGAATTATTAAGATGTAGGCTTTTCTTACTTATTTGAAAGTAAATAATGATTGCCCTAGGTATTGTGTAATTCTTCTAAAAAATTGAATAAAAATAATAAAAATATACGAATGCCGTAAAACACACACAAGAACAACCAGAACAACAAAATACAAATAATTTGCAGATAAAGTGTTGGTGGTACCCCCCCCCCCCCCCCCCACCCCCCCACCACACACACCACCGTAGCACCGCCACTGTATAATCCTAAATAGTCTCCATGGCAACACTTCCCGTTTGCTGGCTCCAATCAACCAGCTATATAATAAAGTGGATAATTAAGGCGTGGCTAGCCTTCACACACGGCAATTAAGTCGCTGTCTGGCCGATTTAGCAACATTTATAGTCAGTTAAGTCTTTGTCAATTTAATTGTTGCGCATTGTTGTCAACAAGTAGCAAGTACGAGTTATTAGCTTTCTAATTGAACCTTCAAGTACAGCGTGTATTGATGAAATGACGAAATGCAAGAGGGATATAGAGATGGAAATGAAACAATTCCGGTCTAAACAAAAGTGGGAGAAAGTATATTTCCTAGTTTGGCGCAAACGTCTCTGTTCATTATATTGTCAAGGAGAGAAAGTGTCTTAAAGTGATGCCATTCTTATTTATATCATTTAAGTATTAATGTGTATCTCTGCATGAGTCCAATCACAGTCTAGACAGCTAGTCACCCGACCACTCCCGTTTCTCATATTATATCACCTGAGGTCACTTGGGTTGCCTACAATGACACGATATTGTGAGATCTTCATTCTTTTAAACTTAACACCAAATTTATTACCTTGATTCTCGACATAAAAACAAAGTATACAGATTCATAGTTGTGAGCCTAACGAACACGTGTAAAATGTTGTGATAATGTAGCGTAATGTAATGTAGCTGTTAACCTCCACACAATTTGAAATGTTACAATTGTGGTTGGCACAACACCACATGTAGCAACCAAACTTATTGATGTCCCTTTACACGTGAAACCGTTGATAGTTGTTGACATGATATTTAGGCATTTCTGTAGTAGGTTTCTAATTTGAGCTGAGGAATTGCAATATCTTTCAGTTAACATTAAACGTATTAATGAATCTCTTTTCAATCCTGTCTTCTGGGTCACAATGTTACAAGTTGGCATTATAATCAATGGAATAACCCATATATGTATGTGACCTAGCAAACTATTTGATATTCAATATAAATATATATTCTATTAGATAATGCTTATTATACCCGGTTCTTTTCAGATCCAAAATATTCTCCAAAACGTTACAATCCACAGTGTTACTGCAAAGACGAGGCATAATCCTTGTATCAGTTAATTTTAAAAAGTTTCAAATCTTACATAGTAAATTGTTGAAGTTTAATTTGAAATGCATTACAAAAAAATAAACATTGATAACTATTTAAAAAATTGATAACATTGAGAAAAATTGATGAAATTAAGAAAATTAATAAACCAATTAAAAATTGTCGATTTTTTTGAAGAGTATAGCAAAAATGTGGCGTCACTCGGCAGAAACTTTAATGTTACAGCTGATAGTTATACACCGAAGACAAATTACTTTGGTATTCTGTGGTTTGTTTTTAAGAAATTTTACGGAGAAAATTGTTGAGTTCACAATTTCAACAGAAACCACCATACTGAACACTGCCCTTCTGAAATGACGTCACAGCAACAGCCCCCTCATTTGTTTAAAAAAGCATAGAACGAATTGCAATGTTAAAATTAAAAAAAGGATGTCAAATTGTTTAATGTTCATACATTTAAACGGAGTATAAAGTTCTAAAAAAATGAAAAATTAATCGCATGAATCCTTTAAAGGGAAATATTGAATAATGTTAATCACTCATTACCTACATTTTGAAATCACAAGTATGTTTCTCATTGAAAATATCGTGTATTACAAAACAAGGATTGTTAAACAGAGAATCACAATTCGTACATTTCGTTTACTTTACTGATTCTAAACACATCAATCTTAAATGATCTCAGGCGAATATACAAGCAGACGTAACTTTATATCAAGACAAATCATTCTTTGTTTTCATATCCACGAAAGTTAATCATATCAACGAGGTGAAGAGAAAGTACATTTTGTGGTGATAATTAAGGTTGCAATTACACAGCTTTAATACATTTCTAATATGTCAATGACACAGAGATCTACTGGTTTTTTTACCAATGTAAGAAAGCGAAAAGCAAAAAACCAACATGTTAGGCCTGTTCGATCAAATTCCATGTTAATCCAATTCCTAATTCTAGGTTGTAATGAGAGCGAAACATTCGCTTACCTTGCTTGTACTTTAGACCTCGGCCGCCGGTTGTAGTAGAGACAGTGTTACATTTCCAATGCAGTGAATATTTTGTTGCAAATATGTTTTTTTATTTTTAAGAAAGTTCATGTTTATGTTTGCATATAATAATTGTTACATTTGTTTTCATGCGGAAATAACCAGTTTTTGTGTTCATTGTTTAATTGTCTGGACGTTAAAGTTTAAAGTAGAAACAGGATTATAACCTGTACACTTTCGATGCAGTGAATGTTTTGTTGTTGAAAGTATTTTGTAGCAAGTTCAAGTTTAAGTTCAGATTTGAAGACATCATCTTAATTGTCTGTTTAATGGCAAGCCGATACGTGTGCGTGTTACCCAGGCTGGTGCAGTTTTGTTTAGCTCGCATAAATTCGTCGCTTCTTCAGGAGTCCGTGCACCTAGACGCAGACTGAGTTAAAGACGGAGGCAAGAGACGTTCGACACCAAGGCTCCGTCATGATTATGTGGTCGAAAAGGCAAGTTGAGTTAAGAACGCAATCGTGGGTGTCGGTAGAGATGCATTATTGACGGAGTTGGATAAGGCTGTGAGTGCAAGCAGCTCGACCAACACAAAAAGCAAAGTGGGGACCCATATAGTCACAGTCAGTGTCAACCATTTTGTCATTAAAATCATACCTTAGTCGAGCGCAATCTTGATTTTGATAATTATTTGGTTGCCCATCATCCCATTCCAGGAAAGGCTCGCTTCCTTCCTGACCGTCACACTCCCAAGTTCCTTCAACCTCCTTGTCATTACAAGCGATCCAGGCTTCGTACTCGATGTCCACCTTTCGCGCCATATCTACCATGAAGTACATTTCATCGAGCGAGCGAGGAGCAGCCATCTTGCCTCCCATGTCTTGGCAAGCCGACTTGGCCTCATCCCAAGTTTGCTTTACCCGAGGAGTGAGGCGATAACACTCCTCTCCCCACAATTGCCACTGCGGCGGGCAAGAACATTCGAGAAAGAGCCGAGACTGGCAGGGACCTGACGCAAATTGAGCATTGATCGCTGAAGTTATTGCTACAATGCCAAAGACTTCGAATAAGTACATAATGATTCGTTCAGATGATGGTCTAGAGATATATGTTTTTCGTACACCCGTCTAGAAAATTGCACCACTGAGGTCGAATGATGCGAATTGAGAAGTGATGGTCGCAGCAGAAAGTATGGGCACCAGCAAGTGATATTGTCGCCTAGGTTACATCTTATCGGCGTCTCTTAAAATTGACTACGGGTCTATATCTATATAATGAACAGTGCCCGATAGAAAATATTAATATTAAATGATACTCGAAGTTAAATGGTTAATATCCCCACTTAGTTGTAAATTATGCAAACAAAGGCGAACAATTAAGTTTACCGTGACATGGCTGGCCGACATTATGTTGCCAAGTCAGCCAGCGAGACCGTAAAGGCTAGCAGCGTTTTTCTGCTTCATCAGGGGCGGATGTACAAAGAAGCCAGAATATGGTCTTCATGGCAGCACCCGCTGTTAGATGGTTTTAACAACTATTTATAATTAACAGTGGCGGATAGAGAAGGGGGGTGCGAAGTTGCATCCCCTTCTACATTGTGCTGCCGCGCAGTTTATTTCATCGCAATTATAATTGTTTTCCTAAAACAAAATGGTAGTGTAGATGTACATGTATTACGTCATTTCAGAGAAAGTGGGCGCCTAAGTGCAACCGTTGGTGTTGATATGCCAGAACGCTTTAATAGTGGGTCCACGTAAATATTTTATATAAGTTCTTCGGCAGTTTTTGTTTTTATTTTTTAATATGAAAGGACTTGGTAAGCAAGTAACCAAAATTGAACTATTTTTTTTTCTTATGCCCGTTGCCATGGTAATGGGCCATTTTGTGTTTTGGGCATTTTAAGCCAGTTTGGGGGCGGTATAAACAGTTTTTTTGCTTATTTAAACAAAATCACCCAGCCAAATTACAAAATGTTATCACAAAATTAACTATATCATTACATAGTATCATCCTTGCCCTTACTTGAGAACAAAATTAATTTTTTTAAATGTCACCCTTATGCTATTTTTAGAACATGCATTAAAGCATGTTTTCAGAACTTGTAAAATTGTAATTTTTAACCAATTTTTGTCTCTCAAAAAGTCAACTTGCCAGGGGTCTCAGAATATTTTCCTTTTGGATTTGATTAGTCAAGAGCCAACATTGGTCTTTTTATATTTGGTGAGAAAAGTTTGGGGGATTATATCCTCTTAAGGCAGTACTGCCTCAAACATTGTCATTTTCCCAAAAAACTAAAAAAATGAAATTTGAACTTTTTCTTTAGTTTTAAGTAATAATACACACAAACAATAATATTTTTATGAATCTTGCGCCTTTTTCAAATCATAAGAGTGAATTGTAGGCCTATCAATTACTCCTATTGAATAAGCAGCGTTTTTGACGGCGAAAATCTAGACTAATCCCGTCCACAACATTTCTTACTTACCATTTTCTGATAACATTTTATTAGTGAAATATAAAAAGAGGAAACAATACTTGTTGTGAACTAAAACATTATTTATACAGAACCCAACAGCCCTTTTAAGCAGGTCACCCCTCAAAAACACAGCATCGCCTACAAGTGTATCCAAAGTGTTGTGTTATAGCGCCCCCTATATGCGGGACTCGAACCTGCGACCTCCAGAATAACGGACCGGCGCTCTACCAACTGAGCTATCTTATAGTCTTTGCCAACGACCACTGCATTCGACAGTGCAACCGCTAACGACACGATTTATATGCCCATCAGCTCCCTCGATCACGCAATGGCCTTTGCAAATTGCTTAAATGGGGCTTGACCATTTAATATCGACCATTCGAATATAGGCATCGCTTCTTCACGCAGTCAACCGCCATTCAACTACCAACTACTATGTTGGCAGTCTCCCAAAGTGTCAGTATCTTTGTTTGAGGACGCCAGTCAGAAGTCACAAACACCATAATGTCGTGTGGCCATGATATCACACTCGATTTTACGATACAACCTGGTAAGCGACATTGTGGGGATCACTCAATGAGGATACGACTTTTTATCTTATACTACACAAATAAACCACAAGTGAAACTTACTAAATGTGCATACATTTTGTTGTTTTTGATCGGTTTTAAAGGGTTGTTATATGGTATAATAGTTCAAATAAAAAAAAAAATACAAGTGCAAAAAGCCCTATGTTTTGTTCTTCGAACTGACATAGCTCTAAGGGAGCGCTATAATGTAACACTTTGGATACACTAGCAGGCAATAAAGTTGTGTTTTTGAGAGATGGGTTCTGTAGTAATAATGTTTTAGTTCACAAGTATTGTTTTGTCTTTATATATATACCACTAATAAAATGTTATCAGAAAATAGAATGTAAGAAATGCTGTGGAGGAAGTTAGTCTAGAATTTCGCCATAACAAATGCAGCTTATTCAGTAGGAGTATTTTACAGGCCGAAAACTCACTCTTATAATTTGGAAAAGGAGCCAGATTCATAAAAGTACAATTGCTGTGTGTATTATTTACTTTAAACTGAAGGAAAAGCTCAAATTTCATTTTCCAGATTTTTGTGGAAATTACCATTGATGCAGTACTGCCTAAAGAACATACAATCCCCTAAACTGTTCTTACCAGTATGGAAAGACCAAGGTTGGCTCTAATCAAATCCAAAAGGAAAATATTCCAGGCTAAGACCACTGGCAAGTTGACTTTTTGAGAGACAAAAATAGAATTACAATTTTACAAGTTCTAAAAACATGTTTTGACGCATGTTCTAAAAATGACATAGGCCTAAGTATGACATTTAAACCATTTAATTATTTTCTCAAATAAAGGCAAGGATGATACTTTGTGATCGTCGATTTTGTGATTTAATTTTGCATTTAGGTTGCATAACGGGACTATTGGGTTATGTAGAAATAATGCTTTAGTTGGGTTCTGTAGAAATAATTGTTTCGTTCACAAGTATTGTTTCCTCTTTGTATATGCCACTAATAAAATGTTATCAGAAAATGGTATGTAAGAAATGTTGTGGAGGGGGTTAGTCTAAAGTTTCGCCAGATTCAACAAATATTATTGTTTTCGTGTATTATTACTTCAAACTAAAGAAAAAGTTCAAATGTCATTGTTTTAGTTTTTTGGAAAAATGACAAATTTTGATTCAGTACTGCCTTAAGAGGATACAATCCCCCAAACTTTTCTCACCAGATATAATAAGACCAATGTTGGCTCTAATCAATCCAAAAAGAAAATATTCTGAGACCCCTGGCAAGTTGACTTTTGGAGGGAGAAAAATATGTTAAAAATGTCAATTTTACAAGTTCTGAAAATATGCTTTAAAGCATGTTCTAAAAATAGCATAAGGGTGAAATTTAAAACATTTTTTGTTCTCAAGTAAGGGCAAGGATGATACTTTGTAATGATATAGTTAATTTTGTGATAACATTTTGTAATTTGGCTGGGTGATTTTTTTGAAAATAAGCACAAAAACTGTTTTTGCGGCCCCAAAACTGGCTACAAGTGCCCAAAACACAAAATGGCCTGTTACCATGGCAACGGGCAATTTTTTTGTTCAATTTTGGTTACTTGCTTACCAAGTCCTTTCATATTAAAAAATAAAAAAAAGTCCGAGGACACTTATATGAAATATTTACGTGGACCCACTCTTAATATTTGATGTGAGTATCCAGGGAAGGTCTATTGATATGCTCATACCATTAGACAAACAATTGTGACCCCCAAACACAGTTCTATACATATTACACATGCCTCTCGTGTGAATGTTAGCTTATGGTGTTTGCATAATAAGCACCACCCCCGAAACCTCGCACGGATGGTTGAAACAAGGCGTTCGGTAGTCTTCGGTTGATTTCCAAAGTAGCCGCTTGAGGTCGCTGTTCGCGCTGTACTTTTGCACTACTAACTGCAGCGAGCGGCGTTGATTTCGGACGGATAGCGACGAACGCCTTGCACAAGGCTAGGTCGTGGCAGACAGTTGCAATATTTTCTCTAGCGCCAAATTATGGGTTTCAACAAGAGATCTTGTTGCTTTGGTTATAATTATGTTTACCAGCTGTAATCAACTTTTTTTTTAGTGTTTGGCTATAGCCTTCACATGGGTCACGATTAATTGGCAACCAGTCATGACATGACGTATCATTTTACCACATTGGTGGCGAGATTAGCTCGAAAGAGAAATATTAACGTTTTAAAGGAACTCTAACGTTTCTTTTAGAAATCTACACACAGTCATAATTTAATATTATACAATATTTTACGGATTCACAATGAATTGAAAAAGATGCACCATAAAAATCAAACACTTTCAAATCCAATAAAAGTTAAAAATCAACATCGGACATCAAAATAATTCGTGACGTTCCATCATAAAAGAACTATGCAATGCAAGTTTCTTGTTATGTATTCTTGAAAATGAACATATCTGTCCTATGAAACCTTATTTTAGATTGTTGTTTACATTTCCAAGTGTATTTTGGTGTCTTTCTTATTTCAATGCGTTTAATCGAACAGGCCTAACATGTTTTTTGTTTGTTTTTGCATTTTGCTTTCATAATTTGGTAAACAAACATATACATGTATTAGAAATGTGTTAAAGCTGCGTAATTGCCCCCCCCCCCCTAATTATCACCACAAAATGTACTTTCTCTTCACCTCGTCGATATAATTTACTTTCGTGGATATGAAAAAAAAAAAAAAAATTCTTGGTTTAAAGTTACGTCTGCTTGTATATTCGCCTGAGATTTAAGATTGATGTGTTTAGGATCAGTTTAACAATCGTTGTTTTGTAATACACGAGATTTTGTTATGAGGAACATACGTGTGATTTCAAAATGTAGGTAATGAGTGATTAACCTTATCCAATATTTTCCTTTAAACGATTCATGCGATTAATCGTTCAATATTTTTAAACTTCAGCTCCGTTCAAATGTATTAAAATTAAACAATTTGACATCTCTTTTTAATTTGTAACGTTGCAATTCGTTCCATGCTTTTCAAACAAATGAGGGCGCTGTTGCTGTGACGTCATTTCATGAGAGCAGTGTTCAGTTTGGTGGTTTTTGTTTAAATTGTAAACACAACAATTTCTCGGTGATAACATACATTTTGTGAGAGAGGGTTGATTATTTGCTTACTAGTATATACACGTACACACAAAAACGAACCACCGAATACAAACATTATTTGTCTTCGGGGTATAACAATTAGCTGTAACATTGAAGTTTCTGTCGAGTGACGTAATATTTTTGCTATAACCTTCAAATTGACAAAACTTTACAATTTTTAGAATTTTTTATTTTTTAAATTAATTTCCAAAATGTTGTCAATTTGTCAAAATCAACTGATACCAGGAATATGCATTGTGTTGAAAGTTTGAACTGCTACTAGTCAACTGACTAACTCACCTGTGTACAAATCAAAGGCAGTCGAATCGCGGCGCCAGACCGCACTGACTTGTTGATAGCTTTTTGATAGCTGAACTCCCAAGCTAACAATATCTTGCCATGATGCGCGTGCCAATTATATTGGATTAACTACGGCTGGTTTGTGTCTCCAATTAGTGCATCACAAAAAAGCCGTATTGCAAACAAAGGTGCTATAATATGGGCTTTCCATTCAGGGGGGGGGGGGGGGGGGTGGGGGGGGGGGTGTATCATTCACCTTTTCTGGCCACTTTTCTCTGAAACTCCGTAATACATGTACATCGATACAACCGACTTTCGAAAGTTTCGTGGTTTTTAAAAAAATGAAATCAACTTTGCGCAGCGGCCCAAGGGGAAGGGGTTGCACCCCCCCCCCCCCCCCCCCCCCCCCCTGCACTACCCCTCCGCCACTGTGCATTATGGATGGTTGTTAAAACTATTAGACAGCGCGTGCTGTCATCATTGGCGCTTATTACTCAATTTTGAAGAGACGCTGATATGTTACCTAGGCGACAATATCCCTTGCTGATGCCCATACATCCTGCTGCAACCATCACTTCTCAATTCGCATCATTCGACCTCAGTGGTGCAATTTTCTAGACGGGTGTACGAGAAACATATCCTCTCCAAACCATCATCTGAACGTATCATCATGTACTTCTTCAAAGTCTTTGGCATTGTAGCAATAACTTCAGCGATCAATGCTCAATTTGCGTCAGGTTCCTGTCAATCTCGGCTCGTTCTCGAATGCTCTTGCCCGCCGCACTGGCAATTGTGGGGAAAGGAGTGTTATCGCCTCACTCCTCGGGTAGCGCAAACTTGGGATGAGACCAAGTCGGCTTGCCAAGACATGGGAGGCAAGATGGCCGCTCCTCGCTCGCTCGATGAAAAGAACTTCATGGCAGATATGGCGCGAAAGGTGGACATCAACTACATAGCCTGGATCGCTTGTAATGACAAGGAGGTTGAAGGAACTTGGGAGTGTGACGGTCAGGAAGGAAGCGAGCCTTTCCTGGAATGGGGTGTTGAGCAACCAAATAATTATCAAAATCAAGATTGCGCTCAACTAAGGAAGGAATGGAATGACAAAATGGTTGACTCTGGTTGTGACGATACAGGTCCCAGCTTGGCTTTTTGTGTTCGCCTAGCTGCTTGCACTCACAGCCTAATCCAACTCCGTCAACAATGCATCTCTACCGACACCCACGATCACGTTCTTAACTCAACCTGCCTCCTCGACCACAGGATCATGACGTAGCCTTGGTGTCGAACGTCTCATGCGTCCGTCTGTAACTCAGCCTGCGTCTAGGTGCACGGACTCCTGAAGAAGGGACAAATATATGCGAGCTAAACAAAACTGCACCAGCCTGGGTAACACGCACACGTATCGGCTTGCCATTAACAAAGACAATTAAGATGATGTCTTCAAATCTGAACTTATACTTGAACTTGCTACAAAATACTTTCAACAACAAAACATTCACTGCATCGAAAGTGTACAGGTTATAATTCTGTTTCTACTTTAAACTTTAACGTTCCGAAAATTTAAGAATGAAACAAAAACCTGGTTATTTCTGCATGCATCAGCCTCTCATGAAAACAAATGTAACAATTTATATGCAAACATAACTTTCTTAAAAATAAAACAATTGCAACAAAATATTCACTGCATTGAAAATGTAAAATGCAACACTGTTTCTACTACAACCGGCGGCCGAGGTATAAAGTATTAGCAAGGTAAGCGAATGTTTCGCTCTCATTACAACATAGAATTAGACATTAAATTAAAATGGAATTTGATCGAAAAGGCCTAACATGTTTTTGTTTGTTTTTGCATTTAGCTTTCTTAATTGTGGTAAACAAACAGTAGATCTCTGTGTCATTGACATATTAGAAATGTGTTAAAGCTGCGTAATTGCAACCTTAATTATCACCACGAAATGTACTTTCTCTTAACCTCGTTGTTATAATTTACTTTTGTAGATATGAAAACAAAGAATATTTTTTCTTGATATAAAGTTACGTCTGCTAGTATATTCATGCTTGTATATTGTATATCATTTAAGATTGGTGTGTTTAGGATAAGTAAAGTGCTAAAAAAATATACAAATTGTGATTATCTGTTTAACAATCTTGTTTTGAAATACACAGTGAGGTTTTTTTTATGAGGAACGTACTTGTGATTTCAATATTTAGGTAATGAGTGATTATTCTTATTTAATATTTTTCCTTAAAGAATTCACACTATTAATTGTTGATATTTTGTGCAACTTTATATTCCTTTTAAATGCATTCAAATTAAAAAAATTGACATTTCTTTTTAATTTTAACATTGCAACTCATTCCATGCTTTTTTGAACAAGTGAGGGCGCTGCTGCTGTGACGTCATTTTTCTTTGGGGTATAACAATTAGCTGTAAGCTGTAACTTTAAAGTTTCTGCCGAGTGCCGTCACATTTTTGATATACTCTTTTATACCCCAGTCACAATTAAAGCGGAGCCCGGGCGGCGTGTGCAATTTCTAGGCATCGGCCGGCGTGTAGAGGTCGGCGAAAGATCGTGCGATATGGCGGTCACAGTCACAATTAAATGTGCCCCGTACGCTGCCATGACGGGGCCCGGGGGGTCGCCGACCGGCGATCGGCCGACTTTCTTGGAAATGGGGTCGAATTATTGGCCCGTTTATCGGCCGGTGTCCGGCAGGCACTCGTATGGTGCCCTGCTTATGTCCTTGCGATACCCCTGCGGTATCCGGCAGGGTGCCAACCAATTCGTACAGGTCGTACGGCGGCCGGACGGGCATCTGTAGTATGCCTCTCGAGTGGCCAGCGATTAACGGCCGGCGGCAGAAGCTCTCCTCTGACCTTCTTAATGGCCCTGTCACACTAGAACGTTTTAGGCCAACGCGTGAGTAGCGCGTTAAAAATAGTTGATACGCTGGCAAACGCTGAACTTCCACAGAAAAAGTCAAGTGAAACCGTGATTTCAGCGTGTCCATAACGCGTTGTTAACGGGTTCATAGCGTTCGCCAGCGCGGGAGTAACGCGTTAGTAACGCGCTCGACGACTGATGAACGACTGCCCAGCGCGTGAGTAGCGCGTTCCAACGCGCGCCAGCGTACTGCAACGACCACATGATTAGTTGTATAAAAAGCCGAAGCGCTACTACACTAATGGCCCTGTCACACCAGAACGTTTTAGGCCAACGTGTTGGAATTTCGGTAGCACGCGGGTAAACGTTGACCAACGCTAGGCCAGCGTTCGCAACACGCTAAGCGCGTTACCCACACGCTGTCACACGCTGTCACACGCTGAGGCAAAAATACATTTTTCAACATACCTAAAATGTTCAGCGTTTGCCAGCGTGTGACTGCACACGCTGGCGGCGCGCAGGATGGTCGTTACTCACGCGTCGAACGCGCTAGACGATTGTTACCAACCCACTACCCACACGCTGGCGACCCGCTGTCGTATTTTTAGTAAAAATCAGTGATACGTTCCTCACACGCTGAGCGCGTTCCTCACACGATACTCACGCGCTGGCATACGCCATGAACCCGTTATCAACCTGTATGGAATTGCTGAAATCACGGTTCCACTTGACTTTTTCTGTGGAAGTTCAGCGTTTGCCAGCGTATCAACTATTTTTAACGCGCTACTCACGCGTTGGCCTAAAACGTTCTGGGGTGACAGGGCCATAACCAGCGTGTCGCCAGAGTACGGCAGCGTACGCCAGCGTGCGCCAGCGTGTGAGTAGCGGGTTGATAACGATCGTCTAGCGTGTTCGACGCGTGAGTAACAAACCTCCAACGCTCCGCCAGCGTGTGCAGTAACACGCTGGCAAACGCTGGAAATTGTATGTATGTTGAACAAAATATGTTTTCCTCAGCGTGTGACAGCATGGACCAGCGCGTGAGTAACGCGCTCAGCGTGTTGCTAACGCTGGCCTAGCGTTGGTCAGCGTTTGCCAGCGTGTTGCCAAAATTACAACACGTTACTCACGCGCTGGCCTAAAATGTTCTGGTGTGACAGGGCCATCACACCAGAACGTTTTAGGCCAACGTGTTCAAATTTCGGCAACACGCGAGTAAACGCTGACCAACGCTAGGCCAGCGTTCTCAACGCGCTGAGCGCGTTACCCACACGCTGGAACACGCTGTCACACGCTGAGACAAAAATACGTTTTTCAACATACCTAAAAAAATTGAGCGTTTGCCAGCGTGTGACTGCACACGCTAGCGGCGCGCAAGAAGGCCGTTACTTACGCGTCGAACGCGCTAGACGATCGTTACAAACCCACTACTCTCACGCTGGCGACCCGCTGTCGTATTTTGTATATAAATCAGTGATGCGTTCATTACACGCTGAGCGCGTTCCTCACACGCTACTTACGCGCCGGCATACGCTATGAACCCGTTATCAACCTGTATGAACACGCTGAAATCACGGTTCCACTTGACTTTTGCTGTGAAAGTTCAGCAAATGCCAGCGTATCAACTATTTTTAACGCGCTACTCATGCATTGGCCTAAAACGTACTGGTGTGGCAGGGCCATAACCAGCGTGTCGCAAGCGTACGCCGGCGTACGCCGGCGTGTGAGTAGCGGGCTGATAACGATCGCCTAGCGTGTTCGACGCGTGAGTAACGAATCTAAAACGCGCCGCCAGCGTGTGCAGTCACACGCTGGCAAACGCTGGAAATTGTAGCTATTTTGAAGAGAAAAACAATTCCTCAGCGTATGATAGCGTGTCCCAGCGTGTGAGTAACGCGCTCATTGTCTTGCTAACGCTGGCCTGGCGTTGGTTAGCGTTGCCAAAATTACAACACGCTACTCACGCGTTGGCCTAAAATGTTCTGGTGTGACAGGGCCATTAAATAAGAAAATGCCGTTGATACCTCCACAACGCTTGCGGGCACCTGCACAGCGCGTGTAGGTCGCCCGGTTGAGTGAGAACAAACAAAAACAGAATTCTGGCAAGAAATGAATTTGAAACAGATGACAAATGGAGAAAAAATAGAAGTTAATCATTTCCTAGTTGGATGTTAAGCCCATGTGGTTGAATAGTCCGAAGACGATTCATCCAAACTTTCTCCCGGCTGAGGCGGACTGATCCTTTCCGATGGCCAAGTGATTCTATGCCCTGAAGAATCATATCAGAAATACAATGGTTAGGCTGGTTAAAGTGATGTCCTACAGGGGTATCCAGTTTCTTGGTGTTGACAGTCGATCGATGACCGTAGAAACGCTTTTTTAGGGCATTTTTGGTCTCTCCGACATACTGAACTCCACAAAACCTGCAAGAGATGAGATATATGACATTAGATGTACTGCAAGTGATGTTACCAATAATTCTATGAGTAGTACCAGAAGAGTGGCCAGAAAAGGAGTCAGACTCCTGAATGTGGATCTGGCAGACCACACATCTAGAACTGCACTTGAAAGTTCCGTGCTGGATGGGGGGAGATGCATCCAAGCTGGGAACTTCGGCTCGAACAATGAGGTCTCGTAGATTTTGAGGGCGTCTATAGGCCAATACAGGGCTGTCGGGGATGGCCCTGACAAGGCGATCTGAAGTGTGGAGAATGTGATGGCTGTCGTTAGTGATTTTGCGAAGGGAAGGGAGACTGGGGTGAAAGGTAGTCACCAGGGGGATCATGGGTTTGGCATTAGCCTGGGGGGCCTTTACCTGTAGAGCCAAATTTCTGGGTACGGCTTTGGCTCTGTCAATGGCACGTTGAACTTGGCGGGAACTGTGACCCCTGGCAACCAAGTTGTTCTTCATTATCTGTGAATGGCGGGAGAAATCATAGTCGTTAGAACAAATCCTTTTGAGTCTGAGGGCCTGACTAAATGCTATACCAGTCTTGCAATGCCTAGGGTGACAGATGGAGGAGTGGAGATACTGGTGTGTGTCTGTGGGTTTAGAATACAGATCAGTGGTTATTAAGTTGTCCTCCTTGTTAGTTCTTCCCTTTGATCTCCACCCTGGACCCCTTTCCTTGTGGCTTTACCCTTTCTTTTTTTGTTCCTACCATGCCTTTGATCCTACCCACACTGACCTCACCCTTTAATCCCTCAGCCTAATCATCCTTTTGTTGTTTGTTCTATTGAACTCTGTGCTTTTTTCTTTTGTGTTTTTTTCAGCGTCTATGATGTGCATCATGCTGTATGTTGCCCTATATATGTTTGTTTCTTGTACACAGTCATTTAGTCTCTGAAGAAGATCTTGTTAAGATCGAAATATTAGGCCCTCTTAACTTATTTGATTTGTATATTTCAGGTCATTCCAGCCAGTAAGCAGTTTGCAGCAGTATTAATCTTATTCACATATGTTATTCAATAGATTATAAATGCCAACTTGTGACATTGTGACCGAGAAGACAGGATTGTCATTCCTCATTAATTGTAGCTCAAATTAGACACCTACTACGTAAATGGCTAACGTTTCACGTTTAAAGGAACATCAATTAGTTTGGTTGCTCAATGTAATGTTGTACAAACTTCCATTGTAACATTTCAAATGGTGTGGATGTTAACAGCTACACTACATTTACGATACATTATCACAACATTTTACACGTGTTCGTTAGGCTCACAACTATGAATTTGTATACTTTGTTGTTATTTTAAGAATCTAGTTAATAAATTTGGTGTTGTAGTTTAAAAGATCGAAGATCTCACAATCTCTACTCCACTGAAATTGTTTCATTTTCATCTCTATATCCCTCTGG
This sequence comes from Crossaster papposus, assembly GCA_037893245.1. NCBI lineage: Eukaryota > Metazoa > Echinodermata > Asteroidea > Velatida > Solasteridae > Crossaster > Crossaster papposus. The sequence goes on along the minus strand of JBAIAA010000111.1, from coordinate 240,070 downwards.
CATTTCGTCATGATCACTTTCTGTCAACCTGTGTATACATTTTTTAAATAAATAATCACTTTTAAGCCAAATAAGGCTTCAAAGAATTTATTAACCTCGAGACAGATTGGTATGCCGGGATCTAGACCAATGTCCATTTCCCACGCCACATGGAGGTCACTGGGGAATGGGGACGCTATTTTTATGGCCCTGTGGTTAAAACAGACAAGGCCTGGTATACCGCCATAATCTTGACGACTGGTCAGCGATCACTTTGTCACAGCAGTTTAAGCCAGGAGGTCGTTTGTTTGCTATTCAGCAGAGTAGATATAGGTTCTTGTATTAACTTCGAAGTTTCGAAGTTCTACATACATTTTTCACAGTAAGAATAATCGTGTTTCGCAGTTCGTCGACCGTAGCCAAATCTCAATTTTCGAGTTTAGAGTTTTTCACGCTCTTGTCGAGTTCAATTAACTGACCCGCATCCTACCTCCATGCCGAAAACAATGCCTAAATCCAAGAAGACAGCGGTTGCATCTACATCTGGACACGCTTCGGCGGGGAGAAAGCCACGCGGACGACCCCGTTCGTCTCGGTCTAATCAAAACCTGGAGGCTGGTGTTGGATTAACACGACCGGTGCCAGCTGTGGAGACGACGCCGGCTGTTGTCGTGCCCACATACCCCAACCGACCGCCGGGGTTCGCTGCCCCTCGCCCTGACGCTGCCGCCCCCGTACCTGACACTGCCGCCCCCGTACCTGACGCTGTCGCCCCCGTACTTGGAAGCCTATACGGAATGCTGCTGCACCGCTCATAACTTCGGAGTTTGGTGAATCCATCGATATTGTTCAGATGCCGGTAAATTTACCACCCGCTCCCAACGTGATTTCCGTTACCTGTCCCAATACAGCCAATGATAACACTCATTTCTCTAGTCTTGTGCCTGTTCAAGACTATACAGCGCTGATGACTAGCGTTTGTGAAGATCTGGGGATGGGGGTTCCTAAACATATTCAGGACAAAATTTGGAATGGGGAGTTTGTTGAATTTGGTTCTCTAATGCGGCCGGGCCATAGCAATACTGGCACCCCAAATGATTGCGTGTTTATGGTCGGCTCGCCCGATTCACCCGCTTGGCAAATTCGCCCCCACGCTGCCCAAAATGTGCGTATAACGTCCATTGAGCAATGGACCTCGGCATTCTTGATTTTTGCGTCGATCTATTTGATGCGTCATGGAAATCGTGCTAGGCAACTTCTGAAGTATGCAGATACTATCCGCTCGGCCGCATTTCGTCGCGTAGGTTTTGGCTGGCGCGATTATGATATTCAATTTCGCCTGCGACAAGCGCGCCTGCCGGCACGCTCCTGGGCCAGCATCGATGCTGAATTGTGGCTCACGCTAGTGGGTGCCCCGACCCAGACTAATTTTCGTCCCTTTCCCAATACCACCTCACAGCAGCGCGTATCAGGATATTCCAGTGCCGGAGCGGGTCGTCCCGCACAAACCCAGCGAGCCGCTGCTAGCGGTATCTGTTTTGCCTTCAACCGCGGCCAATGTTTCCGGGCTGGGTGTCGATTTGCCCACAAGTGCTCCGCTTGTTTGTCCCTTGGCCACTCGGCCGACAATTGCCGAGGTAATTCCCGCACCGCACGGGGTGCAGCCAACCCAACCACTATTGCCAACCCCAGTAAACCTAACTAGTATGCGCCCGTTTCTCAACACATACCCAGACCGACAGGATGCGCATAATTATATTGGTAGATGGTTTTACTTTTGGTTTTCGATTGGGATATTCCGGACCGCGTGTTAGTTCTTCTGCCCGGAATTTTGTATCCGTCCGTGAAAATCAGGCATTGTTACATGACAAAATTGCCCGCGAGGTGCAGTTGGACCGTGTTGCCGGTCCTTATTTAACCCCTCCTTTGCCCAATTTACGCTGTTCCCCAATCGGTCTGGTACCTAAACAAACCCCAGGTCAATTTCGTTTGAATCACAATCTGTCATCTCCTATAGGTGACTCCGTCAACGATTACATTGACCCGTCTATTGCGACTGTTAGTTACACAAGTTTCGGTGATGCTGTTACTTTGGTTTCTAGTTTAGGTCCCGGTGCCCTTATGGCCAAATCAGATATAAAATCGGCATTTCGCTTACTACCAGTTCACCCGGATGACTTTGATTTGTTAGGGTTTTACTTTAATGGGTCATATTACTATGATAAGTGCATGCCCATGGGCTGTTCAATATCATGTGTAACCTTTGAGAGATTTAGCACCTTTCTTGAATATTGTTCCCGCAAAGTAGCAGCCACTGATAATATCCTTCACTACCTTGACGATTTCTTTTTCGTCGGGAGTACAAATTCCGATGAATGCGCACGCGCCCTTAACTCCTTTACAGTAGTTTGTACGAAGTTTGGGGTTCCCTTAGCGGTGGACAAAACCGAGGGGCCGACCACTCATATCACTTTCCTATGCTTAGCAATCGACACTATCGCGCAGGAGATTCAAGTCCCATCGGAAAAAATTGTTTCGATCATGGCAAAACTAGATAATGCATTGAGTAGACAGAAACTTACTCCGCGGGAGCTTCAGTCATTGTTGGGGAGTTTGTATTTTATCTGTAAGGCCGTTCGCCCAGGCCGCGCGTTTTTGCGTCGTTTGTTTGACTTAACTAGTGGCGTTCAAAGACCACATCATCGTGTCCGTATTTCATCGGGGGCACGAGCTGACATGTTGGCCTGGAAGCAGTTTTTGACACATTTTAACGGTTCAGTCATATTCCCCGACCAAGTTTGGCACTCGAGCGATAATCTGCATTTGTACACGGACGCTTCATCAGAGATAGGTTTCGGTGCATTCTTTGGTGGTAATTGGACAATGACGGACGATGGCCCTTGTCAGTGCGTTCCATGAAGTTATCCATTGCCTTCCTCGAGTTTTTCCCCATTGTAATAGCGCTGCGTATGGGGACCGGCATTAAGGAATAAGCGGGTGGTATTCTGGTCTGATAACGCGGCAGTCGTGGCCATAATCAATCGGCAAACTTCCCGCTGTCCCAAGATAATGAAATTGGTCCGCATGCTTGTTGTGTGTTGTTTAGATTTGAATATTCATTTCAAAGCACGGCACATTCCCGGCATTGATAACGGTATTGCCGATGCTCTTTCCCGCTTTCAGATGACTAGGTTCCGGCAGCTAGCGCCCGGTGCATACCCCATTATCACTCCCTTGCCTGCCGACCTTTGGTGCAATTTCATATAAACATGCCGGTGTTTATAAAGAGATTATGTCGCCCCCCCGTACGCATTCGGTTACCGGCGCGCTTAGCAATTAAACCCCCTACCCACCCACTTCTTGCCCACTTTTTATGAATATAGTTGTACACTTCATTGTTCTTTCTAGTGAGTAATTTGATTATTTCCTATATATATTATGTGCGCCTACTATTTAGTCGTTTTTGTGTGTTTTTCTTCCTTTCACGAGCCATGGTGCTACGGGCGCACAAGCCTTTAATGTGGATTATGGGTGACGTTGTCGTCATTGGACCTGCCGAATTGACGTTATTATCACGCATTGAGAAGCTCTGCACGCATTAGCAACGTCCAGTGGCTACACCTGGGAAATACAGCCATCGAACCCGGACTATAACATTTAATGTCGGCTCTAATGACCCGGGAGTTATTGCCGCACACACGCAGAACTGATGAATGCTACCTGAATCACTATTAATAATTTGTGCCACTTCTCTCATGCTTTTATTATTTGACAACATTTGGGCCTAATTGGCGGCGGTCATGAATGACCGTTTGGCGGAATTGCATTCGGAACGCCGTCATAGGCCCCAATAACCTAACTTTACACCAACTTAAGCCATGCCAAGTATACGAATTTTAAGACCAAATGTAATGATAAATGTTTGCGGCTTCATGTTTAACCTTAATGGTAATTTACAGCTATGTTGAGGCGGCTGTGTTAACGGTACGTTTTTAGTTTTGCTATAGCGTTATCACTGTTATCGGGTTCTATGTTATTTGGGTAAATAACTAGAACATGATGGTGATGCGTTTTAATTTTGCGATCGGTATAATGGTAGTCTGGACATTATTATTGGGTTTACCGTAAAGTGCGGAGACATGATAATGTTGGCAAAAGAGCGCTAGAGGAAAAACGGGTTAGGGTTATATATAGAAAAGATAGAAGGGACAGCTGAGAGGCCCATAATCCAAATTTGAGGGTAAATTTGTTTTGGGGAAGCGAGAAAAATGAGTATTTATTCAAAGTTTGTTAACTACACGAAGACAAAGGAATGTCCACAGTGCGTATGTAAGGTAAAGTGTGTGCGTGTGTGTGTGTATGGGAGGGGGGGGGGGGGGGTACCACCAACACTTTATCTGCAAATTATTTGTATTTTGTTGTTCTGGTTGTTCTTGTGTGTGGTTTACGGAAATCGTATATTTTTATTATTTTTATTCAATTTTTTTGAAGAATTACAAAATACCTAGCGCAATCATTATTTACTTTCAAATAAGTAAGATAAGCCTATATCTTAATAATTCGGTAGTAAATATTTTCGATATCTGCAAATGTTTTTTTGTTAAGAGACGGGGCAAATTGTTTTGGGACAGGATCCCAGCTCCCTAGTGCCAGACTAGGCGTTTAGCTTCCTGCAAGACTTCAAAGTACGTGTCGATCACCAACTCGGCATCGGTCCGGGAATAATCGGTGCTGGGGTCGATGATAACGGGATATCCTCCGTCGGCAATGCAGCGATGCGGTTGCTTGCAGCATAGAGAAAGGAACAGATGCTTGTCGGTACCAGACCTGCTGGGCTGAGATCCGCTGTACGGTGGCTCGCTGGACTGGTTAGATTATGTGGTCGTCTATGGGTGGTTCCTATTGTATCTTCAGGACCGCTTTACCTTCATGTCATGACTGGTTGCCAATTAATCGTGATTTACGTACAAGCTATAGCTATACATTGCAGCCGGCAAACAGGAATTAACATAATTATAACCCAGGCAACGAGATATCTTGTTGATACCAATAATTTGGTGCCAGACAAAGCTCGCAACTGTCTGCCGTGAACATCATTTTCACATCGTTCGAACTCGATGGTGAAACTTGCTCGACGAATACATAAGAAACAGCTCCTTTCGCCTGAACGTGTCATCATGTACATCTTAAAAGTCTTTGGCATTGTAGCAATAACTTCAGCGACCAATGCTCAATTTGCGACAGGTCCCTGCAAATTTTACATTCATTTATTTTAAATCAATTTCATCAATTTTATCAATTTTATGATTTTATTAAAAAAATTAGACCTCAAAAATTATTTATTCAAGATTTGGAACTTTTAAAATCAACTGATACCAGGAATATGCAGTGTGTTGTAAGTTTGTACTGCTACTACATGTACTACTAGTCAACTGACTACTTCAACTGTGTACAATTCAATGGCAGTCGAATTGCGGCGCCAGACAACACTGACTTGTTGATAGCTTTTTGATAGCTGAACTCCCAAGCTAACAATATCTTGCCATGATGCGCGTGCCAATTATATTGGATTAACTACGGCAATTAGTGCATCACAAAAAAGCTGTATTGCAAACAAAGGTGCCCGTAAGGCCAACCTCGTTACCTGCTACAATAGGGGCTTTCCATTACATTCAGAAGGGGGAGGGGTTACCATTTACCTTTTCGGGCCACTTTCCTCTGAAACTACATAATACATGTACATCGATACAACCGACTTTCGAAAGTTTCGTGGTTTAAAAAAAAATGAAATCAACTTTGAGCAGCGGCCCAAGGAAAGAGGGTTGCAATGCCCCCCACCCCCTCCCTCCCCACTACCCCTCCACCACTGTGCATTATAATCATTAGACAGCGAGTGCTGACATTATTGGCGCTTATTACTCAATTTGAAGAGACGCTGATATGTAACCTAGGCAACAATATCTCTTGTTGATGCCCATACTTTCTGCTGCAACCATCACTTCTCAATTCGCATCATTCGACCTCAGTGGTGCAATTTTCTAGACGGGTGTACGAGAAACATATCCTCTCTAGACCATCATCTGAACGTGTCATCATGTACTTCTTCAAAGTCCTTGGCATTGTAGCAATAACTTCAGAGATCAATGCTCAATTTGCGTCAGGTCCCTGCCAGTCTCGGCTCGTTCTCGAATGCTCTTGCCCACCGCAGTGGCAATTGTGGGGAAAGGAGTGTTATCGCCTCACTCCTCGGGTAAAGCAAACTTGGGATGAGGCCAAGTCGGCTTGCCAAGACATGGGAGGCAAGATGGCCGCTCCTCGTTCGCTCGATGAAAAGAACTTCATGGCAGATATGGCGCGAAAGGTGAACATCAACTACTCAGCCTGGATCGCTTGTAGGTTGAAGGCGGTTGAAGGAACTTGGGAGTGTGACGGTCAGGAAGGAAACAAGCCATTCCTGGAATGGGATGATGGGCAACCAGATAATCAACACGACGAGCAAGTTTGCGCTCGTCTAGTAGCAGAGACATGGATGACAACAAAAGACAAAATGGATGACCTTTCATGTTACTTTACGGGTCCACACTTGGCTGTTTGTGTTCGTCGAGCTGCTTGCACTCACAGCATAATCCAACTCCGTCAATAATGCGTCGCTACCAACACCCACGGCCGCGTTCTTAACTTAACCTGCCTCCTCGACCTCAGAATCATGACGGAGCCTCGGTGTCGAACGTATCATGCGTCCGTCTGTAACTCAGCCTGCGTCTAGGTGCACGGACTCCTAAACTTGAACTGGAATTTGCTGCAAAATACTGTTAACAACCGAACATTCTCTGCATCAAAACTGTACAGGATATAAGTGTTTCTACTTTAAACTTTAACGTCCGGAAAATTAAAGAATTGATAAAAAATGGTTATTTCTGCATGCATCGGCCTCTCATGGAAACAAATGTAACAATTATATGCAAACATAAACTTAAACTTTCTTTAACAAAAACAAACATATTTGCAACAAAATGTTCACTGCAGTGGAAATGTAAAATGTAACACTGTTTCTACTACAACCGGCGGCCGATACAGTATAAGCAAGGTAAGCGAATGTTTCGCTCTCATTACAACCTAGAATTAGGAATTGGATTAAAATGGAATTTGATCGAACAGGCCTAACATGTTTTTGTTTGTTGTTGCATTTTGCTTTCTTAATGTGGTAAACAAAGAGTAGATCTCTGTGTCATTGATATATTTGAAATGTGTTAAAGTTGCGTAATTCCAACCTTAATTATCACCACAAAATGTACTTTCTCTTCACCTCGTTGATATAATTTACTTTCGTGGATATGAAAACAAAGAATAATTTTTCTTGATATAAGGTTACGTCTGCTTGTATATTCGCCTGGGATAATTTAAGATTGATGTGTTTAGGATCAATAAAGTGTTAAAAACGAAATGTACAAATTGTGATTATCTATTTAACAATCGTTGTTTTGTAATACACACTGAGATTTTGGACGAGGAACATACTTGTGATTTGAAAATTTAGGTAATGAGTGATTAACATTATTCAATCATTTTCTTAAAAAAATCACGCGATTGATTGTTCACTTTATATTCCTTTTAAATGCATTAAAACTAAACAATTTGACATCCCTTTTAAATTTTAACATTGTAATTCGTTCTATGCTTTTTTAACAAGTGAGGGCTCTGCTGCTGTGACGTCATTTTTGTTTGGGGTATAACAATTAGCTGTAAGCTATAACATTAACGTTCCTGCCGAGTGACGTCACATTTTTGCTATACTCTTTAAAATGACAACACTTTTCAATGTTTAGAACGTTTTATTAATTGGATCAAATTGATCAATGTTATCAAATTTTTTAAATATTTATCAATTTTATCAATTTAAAAAATATATATTATTATTTTTTTATTAAAAACAAAATTTATTTCAATTTGCAATTTTCAAATTAAACATTAAAAGTTAACTATGTAAGATTTTAAAATTAAAATCAACTGATGCATTGTATTTTGGAGAATAGTTGGCTCTGAAAAGAACCGGATATAATAAGCATTATCTAAAAGAATGGATATTTATATTGATTATCAAATTGTTTTCTAGGTCACATACATATATGGGTTATTCCATAGATTATAATGCCAACTTGTGACATTGTGACCGAGAAGACAGAATTGACAGGAGATTCATTAATACTTTTAATGTTAACTTAAAGATATTGTCATTCCTCATTAATTGTAGCTCAAATTAGACACCTACTACGTAAATGCCTAACGTTTCACGTTTAAAGGAACATCAATTAGTTTAGTTGCTCACTGTAATGTTGTACAAACTTCATTGTAACATTTCAAATGGTGTGGATGTTAACAATTACATTACATTTACGATATTTTACAACATTTTACACGTGTTCGTTAGGCTCACAACTTTGAATCTGTATACTTTGTTGTTATGTCAAGAATCTAGTTAATAAATTTGGTGTTAAGTTTAAAAGAATGAAGGTCTCACAATCTCGTGTCAATGTAGGCAATCCAAGTGACCTAAGGTGATCAACGAGAAACGGGCGTGGTCAGATAACTAGCTTTCTAGACCCTGATTGGACTCAATGCAGGGATACATATATATAAATAATATAAATGATATAAATAAGAATGTAAACAAATACCTTCGTTGGAACTTTCTCTTCTTGTCAATGAACAGGGAATTTAGCGTCAACCTTGCAAATATACTTGCCCCTTCTCCCCGATTTTATTCCACTGGAATTGTTTCATTTTCATTTCCCCTTTGGCATTTTGCCATTATCACTTTCTGTCAACCTGTGTATATATATTTGTTCAATAAGTAAATAATTACAATACGCAATGAATTTCACCGTGCCGTGTCATTGCGTGTGTTTATTGACACATTAGCATACGGTTAATACACGCTGCACTTGAAGGTTCATTTCGAAATCTTATATCTCGTACTTCGTGCTAGATTTCGACAACAATGCGGTACTATTCATGTTGCCAAATCAACCAGAAACGGCAAGGCTAGCCACGCACGTATTAACATTATCCGCTCCATATTATAGATGCTTGATTATAGCCAGCAAACAGGAAGTGTTACCATGGAGACTATTTTTTCGTCTCTTTTCTCAATTCTAACGGACGCTGAAATAATGTATACAATTGCTCGTAGTTTGGCAATGGTGGTGGAGCCGGAAACATAATGTAATTTAAGGTTGATATTGGAAAACGGCTGCGAGGCTCGACATCGCGATCTCGTAAGCTAGGGCGTCTGTAATTGGTACATGGATTTAAACAAATGCATTTGGGACCGTATTAACCAATCAAAACGTTGCATACAAAAGCGCTAGGCATGGTCTGCACCGAATATCGTAGAACGATGTGGAATACACAATATAAAGTAAACGTTCTCCGCCCGCCTGGCATTTAAAATTTTGGAGTATAAATGAAAACCTAAAAATCTATTGTAGATGGCCTAAAGTAAGTATTTTACACAATGCACTAATTACAAATCAACATTGTACATGGTGCACATGGTGCACGACTAACCTTAAAATGTACAAGAGAATAATTTATTTGACCTATATGAAGTTAACACTTCTAATTAAATAATAGACATTAATATTGAAAATCATTTCCATAGCAATGCTCGATTGACATTGTACAATTAACACAAATACATGTACATACATTAAACGCGTGGAGTAAGTATTTTAGGTTTCAAAATAATTGCTGCAACTTATGATCAATTGGTTCAAATAAATAAGGGCAACTTAAGCTTTAAAATATACATGTCTGCCCACAATCGCTCCCCCCACAATCTTTTTATATTTATTTGTTTTAATAAATCCATTGTTAAATAAGTGCGACACTCTCCCCAATAAAGATCACATTGAATTTGAAGCAATGCAACACAAAAGTAAAATCTGTTGACTGGTTTAAATAAGCCAACCATTGTGAACTTGACTAAACCGTAGTAGATTATAAAATCGATTATTTACAAAATGTACAATATTTACAGTAAACAAGGCTTTGACCCTCAAGGCCATGGCTAAGAACAAGGCCTGTTATACTAGTACGTCATCATGAATTGCAGGTATAACGGTATTCTGCCCGATCTGTAAACCCTCAATTTGCTCAATAAAAACATTGATTGATAGGGAAAAAATGCTCATTCGCTTACTGTCATGTACTAAAGGTACAACAAATCACCAAACTAAAGACAATTTATGACGGCCAAATATATACGCGCGTGGCTATTTATATCTATACGCGCATGCCGTGCAGCCGACGCGACGTTTTGCACATACTTTCCCAATCGCGGTATTTTGCACACGACTGGCGGTCCATGTGTTTATATGTCTGTGGTCTATGGCGCGTATATGCACGTATGAACAGCGCCCCCTATAGTCAAGTTAACCCCTCGCGCTATTAGGTTTTATTAGGGCCTTTTCGAATCGCTGGCTTCGTCTCCATCTGTGGTTTGAGTCGATTTTAGGCTCCCAACTGCAGAAACTCCAGCAACATGTTAGTGCCTGTTGTGCTTCAGAAACCATCCAGTCGGTCGATATGAACCCAAAGGTTTGAATATTGTCATTTGCTTCCATCTTTATTTGCTTCTTAGTGATTCGGAAGTCGGAGGCGATGCCGGAGCCGAAACGAAGCAAAGGTTTCTAAAACACCCTAAGTTGATAAGTATCTACCATAGAGCTATATTAATTTAATATAGCTCTATTGTATCTTCACGTATAAACAGCGCCCCCTGTAGTCAGTTAACCCCCTCGCGGTGGTAGGTTTTCCAAGTTGATTCGTACATGCACGTAACCAGGTTAACCTCTCGCACTTTTTGTTTTTCCAAGTTTCTGTACCCCCCCCCCCCCCCCCCCCCCCACCATGTTGACAACTGAGAAATTACAACCCGCTGTGTATAATGTGGAGTAACCGATGCCTTCTATCAAACTTGACGCCGATGAAAAGAAAACATGCTCTGTTCATTGTAATTTATCAGAAAGAAACATTCTTAGGAAGTTATTTTACCCAAAATGGTTTCAAGGCCGCCAACCTTCGTAATTGCTAGTTATCCGTGCATGATGTTTCATCCCAGAGGGATATAGGGATGGAAAAGGAACAATTCCGGTGGAATAAAAGCGGGGAGAAAGGGATCAAGTATAATTATTTGCAAATTTGACACTAAATTCCCTGTTCATTGTTTTGTCAAGGAGAGAAAGTTCTAAGGAAGGTATTTGTTTCCATTCTTATTTATATCATTTATATTATGTATTCATTTGTATCCCTGCATGAGTCCAATCACAGTCTAGAAAGCAAGTCACATGACCACGCCCGTTTCTCATAGATTAACTTAGGTCACTTGGGTTGCCTACAATGACAAGATATTGTGAGATCTAAATTTTAACACCAAATTTATTAACTAGATTCTTGAACATAACAACAACAAAGTTTAAAGATCCATAGTTGTGGGCCTAACAAACACGTGTACAATGTTGTGATAGTGTAATGTAATGTAATGTAACTGTTAACATCCACACCATTTGACAAGTTACAATTGTGGTTTACAATTGTCCAAAAGGCAGTTATAAATGCTATATATAACTAGACATGTGTTTGTGGACAAACACGGAGCTGTTTCGAGTGTCTCAAATTACTTTCAATATGTGTGTGGTGGTCTTTTGTGTGTGCCAAGTCTCAAGTCGATCAGATTTAATAAAGTGTCAAAGTCAATATTCTTAAGTAAAACGTGTACAAAACCTATAGGGGAAAATTGAACCTTTAACGTGACGCCCCGTAACCTTGAATGACGTAATCGTGCCAAATTTCTCCTACGACCGTCTGTGGATGGTGGTCTATGTGTGTGCCAAGTCTCAAGTCGATCGGATTTACTTAGTGTCAAAGTCAATAGTCTAAAGAAAACGTGTACAAAACCTATGGGGGACGAATTAAACCTTTAACTTGACGTCACGTGACCTTGAATGACGCAATTGTGCTGAATTTCTTTCAGAAACATCTGGTGGTGGTGTTCTGAGTGTATGGCAAGTTTCAAGTCGGTCGGATTTACCAAAGTGTCAAATTCAACAGTCTGAAGAAAAACGTGTACAAAACCTATGGGAAAAATTTCACCTTTAACGCGAAGTCACGTGACCTTGAATGACGTAATCGCGACGAATTTCTTCTAGGACCGTCCTTGGGTGGTTGTCTAAGTGTATGCCAAGTCTCAAGTCCATCGGATTTACCAAAGTGTCAAAGTGTATTGTCTGAACAAACGTGTACAAATCCTATGGAGAACAAAAGGCAAAAAAAAAAAAAAAAAAAAAAAAAAAAAAAAAACTTTAACGAAAACAATAGCTGTTTCGGTGAAAAACCGAAACAGCTAAAAAGAGAAATACCACATTGAGCATGAATTATCGCAAAAAAACCATGTAGCAACCAAACTAATTGATGTCCCTTTACACGTGAAATTGTTGATAGTTTTTGACATGATTTTTAGGCATTTCTGTAGTAGGTGTCTAATTTGAGCTGCAATTAATGAGGAATGACAATATCTTTAAGTTAGATTAAAAAGTATTAACGAATCTCCTGTTAATCCTGTCTCCTGGGTCACAATGTCACAAGTTGGCATTATAATTTATGGAATAACCCATATATATAGGTGACCTAGAAAACAGTTTGATAATCAATATAAATATCTGTTATTTTTATATTCTTATTATATGCGGTTTTTTCAGGGTCAAATATTCTCCAAAAAGATACCATCCACAGTGATACAGCAAACTTATAATACAATGCATAATTCTTGTATCAGTGGATTTTCAAATGTTTCAAAAGTTTGAAAGTTTGCATAGTTAATATGTAATGTTTAATTTGAAAATGGCAAATTGAAAAGAAAAACGAAAAAAACACCAATGATTTTGTTTCAAGTTGATAAAATTGATTAAATTGATAACATTAATATAAAATGTAAACATTCACAAAATTAAAAAGTTCAAAATTAAAAAGAAATATTTTTAAAAATATAAAATTGATAAATAATTTTAAGAATTGATAAGATTCATGAAATTGAAACAATTAATACAATTTTTTTTAATTTTAAAAGTTTCGTCATTTTAAAGAGTAAAGCATAAATGTGACGTCACTCGGAAGAAACTTGAATGTTACAGCTTACAGCTAATTGTTATACCCAACAGAAAAGTGACGTCACAGCAACAGCGCCCTCATTTGTTCAAAACAGCATGGAACGAATTGCAATGTTAACATTTAAAAGGGATGTCAAATTGTGTACTGTTTATGCATTTAACATGAGTATAAAGTTGCACAATATTTTAACAATTAATCGCATGAATTCTTTTTTTTAAATGAATAAGGTTAACCACTCATAACCTAAATTGTACAACCAAAAATATGTTTCTCATAGAAAATCTCACTGTGTATTACAAAACAACGATATTTAAACAGAGAATCACAATTTGTACATTTTGTTTTTAATACTTTACTGATCCTAAATACATCAATCTTAAATTTCCTCAGGCAAATATACAAGCAGACGGTTTTTTGTTCATATCCACGAAAGTAATTGATATCAACGAGGTGAACAGAGAGTACATTTTGTTGTGATAATTAAGGTTGCAATTACGCAGCTTCAACACTTTTCGTTATGTATTTCTAATATATCAATGACATAGAAACCTAATGTTTGTTTACCCCATTAAGAAAGCGAAATGCCAAAAACAAACATGTTAGGCCTGTTCGACCAAATTCCATGTTAATTCAATTCCTAATTTTAGGTTGTAATGAGAGCGAAACATTCGCTTACCTTGCTTATACTTTATACCTCGGCCGCCGGTTGTAGTAGAAACAGTATTACATTTTACATTTTCAATGCAGTGAATATTTTGTTGCAATTTTTTTTTATTTTTAAGAAAGTTATATTTGCATATAATTGTTACATTTGTTTTCATGAGAGGCTGATGCACGCAGAAATAACCAGGTTTGTGTTTCATTCTTAAATTTTTCGAACGTTAAAGTTTAAAGTAGAAACAGGATTATAACCTGTACACTTTCGATTCAGTGAATGTTTTGTTGTTAAAAGTATTTTGTAGCAAGTTCAAGTTTAAGTCTTAATTGTCTTGTTCATGGCAAGCCGATACGTGTGCGTGTTACCCAGGCAGGTGCAGTTTTGTTTAGATCGCATATATTTGTCCCTTCTTCGTGAGTCCGTGCACCTATAGACACAGGCTGAGTTACAGACGGACGCATGAGACGTTCGACACCAAGGCTCCGTCATAATTCTGTGGTCGAGGAGGCAGGTTGAGTTAAGAACGCGGCCGTGGGTGTCGGTAGAGATGCATTATTGACGGAGTTGGATTAGGCTGTGAGTGCAAGCAGCTCGACGAACACAAAAAGCAAAGTGGGGACCCGTATAGTCACAGTCAGAGTCAACCATTTTGTCATTAAAATCATACCTTAGTCGAGCGCAATCTTGATTTTGATAATTATTTGGTTGCCCATCATCCCATTCCAGGAAAGGCTCGCTTCCTCCCTGACCGTCACACTCCCAAGTTCCTTCAACCTCCTTGTCATTACAAGCGATCCAGGCTTCGTACTCGATGTCCACCTTTCGCGCCATATCTACCATGAAGTACATTTCATCGAGCGAACGAGGAGCGGCCATCTTGCCTCCCATGTCTTGGCAAGGCGACTTGGCCTCATCCCAAGTTTGCTTTACCCGAGGAGTGAGGCGATAACACTCCTTTCCCCACAATTGCCACTGCGGCGGGCAAGAGCATTCGAGAACGAGCCGAGACTGGCAGGGACCTGACGCAAATTGAGCATTGATCGCTGAAGTTATTGCTACAATGCCAAAGACTTCAAAGAAGTACATGGTGACACGTTCAGATGATGGTCTAGAGAGGATATGTTTCTCGTACACCCGTCTAGAAAATTTCACCACTGAGGTCGAATGATGCGAATTGAGAAGTGATGGTTGCAGTAGAAAGTATGGGTACAGCTAGGGATATTGTTGCCTAGGTTACATATCAGCGTCTCAAATGGAGCAATGAGTGACAATGGTGACAGCACGCGCTGTCTAATGGTTTTAACAACCATCTATAATGCACAGTGGCGGAGGGGTAGTGGGGGAAGGAGAGGGGGTGGGAGGTTGCAACCCCTTCCCCTTGGGCCGCTGCGCAAAGTTGATTTCATTTTTGTTTAAACCACGAAACTTCCGAAAGTCGGTTGTATCGATGTACATGTATTACGTAGTTTCAGAGAAAAGTGGCCAGAAAGGGTGAATGATACACCCCCCCCCCCCCCTCTCTTCCCTCTGAATGGAAAGCCCCTATTGTAGCAGGCAACGCGGTTGGCCTTACGGGTACCTTTGTTTGCAATACGGGTTTTTTTGTGACGCACTAATTGGAGACACGAAACAGGCATAGTTTTTTCAATATAATTTGCACGCGCATCATCGCATCGCATCGCATCGCAAGATATTGTTAGCTTCGGAGTTCAGATATCAAAAAGCTATGAATAAGTCAGGGCGGTCTGGCGCCGCAATTCGACTGCCATTGATTTGTACACAGGTAAGTTAGTCAGTTGACTAGAAGCAGTACAAACTTCCAACACAATGCATATTCCTGGTATCAGTTGATTTTAATAGTTTCAAATCTTGGATAATTAATTTTTGATGTCTAATTTTTGAAATAACAAATTGAAAATTGAAAAAAAATTAAACATTTAAAAAGAATTTAAAAAAATTGATAACATTTGAGAAAACAATTCATAAAATTGAGGAAATTGATACAATTTATAAAATTGATTAAACAAAAATGTAAAATTTCAACAAATTGAACAGTTTTGTCAATTTGAAGGGTAAAGCAATCATTTTACGTCACTCGGCAGAAACTTCAATGTTACAGCTAATTGTTATACCCCGAAGACAAATAATTGTTGTATTCGGTGGTTCGTTTGTGTGTGTAAATATATGTATATACTTGTAAGCGAATGATCAACCCTCTCTAACAAAATGCATGTTATCACTGAAAAACTGTTGTGTTCACATTTTAAACAGAAATCACCAATATCAATTATTATGTACATTATTTCAGCGTCCGTTAGAATTGAGAAAAGGGATGAAAACAAATATCCATGGTAACACTTCCATGTTTGCTGTCTCCAATCAACCATCTATAAAATGTAGGGAACAATTTTCATTAGTGCTTGGCTGGCCTTGTCGTATCTGGCCGATTTGGCAACATAAATAGTCAGTCAGTCACGTCAGTTTTCAATTTAATTGTACCGCATTGTTGTCAAAATGTAGCACGAAGTACGAAATATTAGCTTTTCAATTAAACCTTCAAGTGCAGCGTGCATTAACCGTATGCTAATTCGTTAATAAACACACGCAACGACACAGCAATGTGAAATTCATTGCCTATTGTAATTATTTACTTTCTCATAAAAACAAATATAACAATTATATGGAAACATAAACTTGAACTTTCTTAAAAAAACAAAACCTATTTGCAACAAAATATTCACTGCATTGAAAATGTAAAATGTAACACTGTTTCTACTACAACCGGCGGCCGAGGTATAAAGTATAAGCAAGGTAAGCGAATGTTTCGCTCTCATTACAACCTAGAATTAGGAATTGGATTGAAATGGAATTTGAATTTTTTTTTTTTTTTTTTGCATTTCGCTTTTTACAAACAATCATTATTTACTTTCAAATAAGTAAGATAAGCCTATATCTTAATAATTCGGTAGTAAATATTTTCGATATCTGCAAATGTTTTTTTTGTTAAGAGACGGGGCAAATTGTTTGGGGACGGGATCCCAGCTCCCTAGTGCCAGGCTAGGCGTTTAGCTGCCTGCGAGACCTAAAAGTACGTGTCGATCACC
The DNA here is from genome assembly GCA_037893245.1 of Crossaster papposus. Lineage (NCBI taxonomy): Eukaryota > Metazoa > Echinodermata > Asteroidea > Velatida > Solasteridae > Crossaster > Crossaster papposus. The sequence continues at coordinate 223,162 of JBAIAA010000111.1, read as the reverse complement.
AACTCGGCTTTGGTCCGGGAATAATCGGTGCTGGGGTCGATGATAACGGGATATCATCCGTCGGCAATGCAGCGATGCGGTTGCTTGCCGCATGGAGAAAAGAACAGATGCTTGTCGGTACCAGGCTGGGCTGAGATCCGCTGTACGGTGGCTCGCTGGACTGGTTAGATTATGTGGTCGTCTATGGGTGGTTCCTATTGTATCTTCCGGACCGCTTTACCTTCATGTCATGACTGGTTGCCAATTAATCGTGATTTACGTACAGACTATAGATATACATTGCAGCCGGGAAACAGGAATTAACATAATTATAACCCAGGCAACAAGATATCTTGTTGATACCAATAATTTGGTGCCAGACAAAGCTCACCACTGTCTGCCGTGACCATCATTTTCACATCGTTCGAACTCGATGGTGAAACTTGCTCGACGAATACATCAATTTCATCAATTTCATCAATTTTATCAATTGTTGTCTTCAATTGTATTCAATTTTTCAAATTCTTTTCAATTGTTTCATTTTTTTTTACATTTTTCAATTTTGTTATTTTGTTATTTTAAAAATTAGACATAAAAAAATTATTGTTTAAGATTTGAAACTTTTAAAATCAACTGATACCAGGAATATGCATTATGTTGGAAGTTTGTACTGCTACTACTACTAGTAACTCACTAATTAACCTGTGTATTGTCGAATTGCGGCGCCAGACCACACAGTCGTAAACCACATAACGATCGAGGGTCGATATTGTGTTTTCCTTTATTCCTATGTTATACCCTAACCCCATTGCCTAGCGCTTGCCCCGACGGTCGAGGACCGAATTTTGCCATTCATACCGTCGACCGAGGGGCTTTTGTTCCCTTTGTGCTCCTTTGTGTCTCGACCCTCGATCGTTATGTGGTGCAAGAGCACACTGACTTGTTGATAGCTTTTTGATAGCTGAACTCCCAAGCTAACAATATCTTGCAATGATGCGCGTACCAATTATATTGGATTAACTACGGCTGGTTCGTGTCTCCCATTAGTACATCACAAAACAGCCGTATTGTAAACATAGGTGCCCGTAAGGCCAACAGCGTTGCCTGCTTCATTAGGGGCTTTCCATTTAGAGGGAGGGGGTGGTACCATTCACCTTTTCGGGCCACTTTCCCCATAAACTACGTAATACAAGTACATCGATACAACCGACTTTCTTAAGTTTCGTGTTTTTTTGGCAATGAAATAAACTTTGCGCAGCGGCCCAAATTTATTTTACCGTATAATAACCGTTTATTATACATGTAGATGGTTGTTAAAACCATCAAACAGCGAGTGCTGTCATAATTATCGCTCATTGCTCAATTTGAAGAGACGCTGATATGTAACCTAGGCAACAATATTCCTTGCTGATGCCCATACTTTCTGCTGCGACCATCACCTCTCAATTCGCATCATTCGACCTCAGTGGTGCAATTTTCTAGACGGGTGTACGAGAAACATATCCGCTCTAGGCCATCATCTCGTGTCATCATGTACTTCTTCGAAGTCTTTGGCATTGTGGCAATAACTTATTACGACTATTAATGCAAGCCAAGCATCCATCAATCAAAGTCGCGCTCCCCATAATAAGCCACGCAACGCGAATAATAAAGTCCCGCGCGCGATGAATAAACGCCACACAATGAATACAAGTGTTCAAGTGTCCCAAAATTACTAGAAGTCCAGTGACGAATATATACCCCAAAACTAGAGCTAATGTGCTTGACGAAGCACAGATATCAGCCTAAATATTCCTTTGAAAAGTTTGGTGAACCGACTCGCACTGACCGCTTGGTGACTACCACTCCCAAATTGCAAAGGCATATAACCAAGTTTGACTGAAATCGGATAAAAAATATAAAAGAAAATACATGTTATATGCTTCAATACAATGACGTCCACTGACCATTAGTTGACCATTGGCCAAATTAATTAGATCAAGACTGTGGGAGAAGCATTTCGTTAATTTAACAGAAATGACCCCTACTGACCATTAAGTGACAAATGGCCAAATTCTGATCCCTACTGACCATTAGATGACCATTGGCCAAATTAATTGGACCAAGACTGTAGGAGAAGAAGCATTTTGTAATTTTAAAGAAAATGACCCCTGCTGACCATTAGGTGACCATTGGCCAAATTATCGGTGTACACCCTATATAAGGCTTGGTCCAGAAATATAACTGACCAAGTTGACTTGAATTGGATCAAAACTTTGGGAGAAAAAGCATTCCCTAATTTTGAAGAAAATGACCCCTACTGACCACCGGGTGACCACTGGCCAAATTATGTGAACAAATTTTATAGGGCTTGGTCCAGAGATGTAACTGACCAAGTTTGACAATAATTGGACCAAGACTGTAAAAGAAGAAGCATTTTGTAATTTTGAAGAAAACGATCACTATAGTGACAACTAGGTGACCTTTGACCACACATGCTGGTCACTACAGATATGACTCGGGTCAAGGAAGATCCTGTCCAAATTTGGCTGAAATCGGTCAAGGAATTTTGCAGATATTGTATTGTTTGTAAGCGTTTGCCAGAAGAAAAAAAGAAGAAATGAAGGCGACGAATACAATAATATATATCAGCCTGCTTCGCACGGCTGACATAAAGAAAGGCGACGAGTGCATGAAAGCATTTTATTTTACTGACCTTGAGATAAAAACAGAGATCAGAAATTGATTTGGGTTCAGGAAAAAAGATGCTCTGAAAGTTCCTGTCTGACCCCCGAAGGCGATCGAGCGCTTAAAAAAGCGAACAAGCTCCAAGATCAAATAATAAATGATCAAAACAAAATACTTCTAATGCTTAGTATTTGAAAATATACATGAACAACATTAAAATGGGATACAATGAATGATTATTGTTTATCTAAAAACCGATTAAAAAAAATAATAAAAATATAAAAATGAACTGTGCAGCGTGGTGACCGCGAATGACTAGCACACCTTAATTAAAACACGCACCTTCTAAACAGAGAATCACAATTTGTACATTTCGTTTTTAGCACTCTACTTACCCTAGACACCTCAATCTTAAATTATCTCAGGCGAATATACAACCAGACGTAACTTTATTATCAAGACAAATCTTTTTTTTTTTCATATCCACGAAAGTAAATTATATCAACGAGGTGAAGAGAAAGTACATTTTGTGGTGTTAATTAAGGTTGGAATTACGCAGCTTTAAGACATTTCTATATCAATGACGCAGAGATCTACTGTTTGTTTACCACATTAAGAAAGCAAAATGCAAAAACACGTTAGGCCTGTTCGATTAAAGGCATACAAATAAGGAATACACAAAAATACACTTGAAAATGTAAACAACAATTGAAAATAAGGTTACAGAGAACAGAAATGTCCATTTTCAAGAATATATATAACAAGAAACTTGCATTGCATAGTTCTTTTATGATGGAACCTCACAAATAATGTTGATGGCCGATGTTGATTTATAACTTTCATTGGATTTGAAAGTGTTTGATTGTTATGGTGCACCTTTTTCAATTAATTGTGAATCCGTTAAATATTGTATAATATTAAATTATGACTGTGTGTAGATTTCCAAAAGAAACGTTAGAGTTCCTTTAAAACGTTAATATCTCTCCTTTGAGCTAATCTCGCCACCAATGTGGTAAAATACGTCATGTCATGACTGGTTGCCAATTAATCGTGACCCACGTAAAGGCTATAGCCAAACACTAAAAAAAGAGTTGATTACAGCCGGTAAACAAGAATTAACATAATTATAACCACGGCAACAAGATCTCTTGTTGAAACCCATATTTGGCGCTAGAGAAAATATCGCAACTGTCAGCCGCGACCTAGCCTTGTGCAAGGCGTTAGTCGTTGTCCGTCTGAAATCAACGCCGCGCGCTGCTCTTAGCAGTGCGAAAATACAGCGCGAACAGCGATCTCACCCGGCCACTTTGCAAATCAACTGAAGACTACCGAACGCCTTGTTTCAACCATCCGTGCGAGGTTTTTGGGGTGGTGCTTATTATGCTAATACCGTAAGCTAACCTTCACACGAGAGGCGTGTGTAATATGTATAGAACTGTGTTTGGGGGTCACAATTGTTTTTCTAATGGTATGAGCATATCAATAGACCTTCCCTGGATACTCACATCAAATATTAAAGCGTTCTGGCATATCAACACTAACGGTTGCACTTAGGCGCCCACGTTCTCTGAAATGACGTAATACATGTACATCTACACTACCATTTTTTTTTAGGAAAACAATTATAATTGCGATGAAATAAACTGCGCGGCAGCACAATGTAGAAGGGGATGCAACTCCGCACCACCCCCCCTTCTCTATCCGCCACTGTTAATTATAAATAGTTGTTAAAACCATCTAACAGCGGGTGCTGCAATGAAGACCATATTCTGGCCTCTTTGTACATCCGCACCCGATGAAGCAGAAAACGCTGCTAGCCTTTACGGTCTCGCTGGCTGACTTGGAAACATAAAGTCAGCCAGCCATGTCACGGTCAACTTAATTGTTTGCCTTTGTTTGCATAATTTACAACGAAGTGGGGATATTAACCATTTAACTTCGAGTATCATTTAATATTAATATTCTCTATCGGGCACTCTTCATTATATAGATATAGACCCGTACGAAATTTTAGAGACGCCGATATGATGTAACCTAGGCGACAATATCACTTGCTGGTGCCCATACTTTCTGCTGCAACCATCACTTCTCAATTTGCATCATTCGACCTCAGTGGTGCAATTCTCTACACGGGTGTACGAGAAACATATCCTCTCTAGACCATCATCTGAACGTATCATCATGTACTTCTTCAAAGTCTTTGGCATTGTAGCAATAACTTCAGCGATCAATGCTCAATTTGCGTCAGGTCCCTGTCAGTCTCGGCTTGTTCTCGAATGCTCTTGCCCGCCGCAGTGGCAATTGTAGGGAAAGGAGTGTTATCGCCTCACTCCTCGGGTAGAGCAAACTTGGGATGAGGCCAAGTCGGCTTGCCAAGACATGGGAGGCAAGATGGCTGCTCCTCGCTCGCTCGATGAAATGTACTTCATGGTAGATATGGCGCGAAAGGTGGACATCGAGTACGAAGCCTGGATCGCTTGTAATGACAAGGAGGTTGAAGGAACTTGGGAGTGTGACGGTCAGGAAGGAAGCGAGCCTTTTCTGGAATGGGATGATGGGCAACCAAATAATTATCAAAATCAAGATTGCGCTCGACTAAGGTATGATTTTAATGACAAAATGGTTGACACTGACTGTGACTATATGGGTCCCCACTTTGCTTTTTGTGTTGGTCGAGCTGCTTGCACTCACAGCCTTATCCAACTCCGTCAATAATGCATCTCTACCGACACCCACGATTGCGTTCTTAACTCAACTTGCCTTTTCGACCACATAATCGAACGTCTCTTGCCTCCGTCTTTAACTCAGCCTGCGTCTAGGTGCACGGACTCCTGAAGAAGCGACGAATATATGCGAGCTAAACAAAACTGCACCAGCCTGGGTAACACGCACACGTATCGGCTTGCCATTAAACAGACAATTAAGATGATGTCTTCAAATCTGAACTTAAACTTGAACTTGCTACAAAATACTTTCAACAACAAAACATTCACTGCATCGAAAGTGTACAGGTTATAATCCTGTTTCTACTTTAAACTTTAACGTCCAGACAATTAAACAATGAACACAAAAACTGGTTATTTCCGCATGAAAACAAATGTAACAATTATTATATGCAAACATAAACATGAACTTTCTTAAAAATAAAAAAACATATTTGCAACAAAATATTCACTGCATTGAAAATGTAACACTGTCTCTACTACAACCGGCGACCGAGGTCTAAAGTACAAGCAAGGTAAGCGAATGTTTCGCTCTCATTACAACCTATAGAATTAGAAATTGGATTTACATGGAATTTGATCGAACAGGCCTAACATGTTGGTTTTTTGCTTTTCGCTTTCTTACATTGGTAAAAAAACCAGTAGATCTCTGTGTCATTGACATATTAGAAATGTATTAAAGCTGCGTAATTGCAACCTTAATTATCACCACAAAATGTACTTTCTCTTCACCTCGTTGATATAATTAACTTTCGTGGATATGAAAACAAAGAATGATTTTTCTTGATATAAAGTTACGTCTGCTTGTATATTCGCCTGAGATCATTTAAGATTGATGTGTTTAGAATCAGTAAAGTAAACGAAATGTACGAATTGTGATTCTCTGTTTAACAATCCTTGTTTTGTAATACACGATATTTTCAATGAGAAACATACTTGTGATTTCAAAATGTAGGTAATGAGTGATTAACATTATTCAATATTTCCCTTTAAAGGATTCATGCGATTAATTGTTCATTTTTTTAGAACTTTATACTCCGTTTAAATGTATGAACATTAAACAATTTGACATCCTTTTTTTTAATTTTAACATTGAAATTCGTTCTATGCTTTTTTAAACAAATAAGGGGGCTGTTGCTGTGACGTCATTTCAGAAGGGCAGTGTTCAGTATGGTGGTTTCTGTTTAAATTGTGAACTCAACCATTTTCTCAGTAAAATTTCTTAAAAACAAACCACAGAATACCAAAGTAATTTGTTTTCGGTGTATAACTATCAGCTGTAACATTAAAGTTTCTGCCGAGTGACGCCACATTTTTGCTATACTGTTCAATTTTTTTTACAATTTTTAATTGGTTTATTAATTTTCTTAATTTCATCAATTTTTCTCAATGTTATCATTTTTTTAAATAGTTATCAATGTTTATTTTTGTGTAATGCATTTCAAATTAAACTTCAACAATTTACTATGTAAGATTTGAAACTTTTTAAAATTAACTGATACAAGGATTATGCCTTGTCTTTGCAGTAACACTGTGGATTGTAACGTTTTGGAGAATATTGGGTTCTGAAAAGAACCGGAAATAATAAGCATTATCTAAAAGAATATATATTTATAATGATTATCAATTTATTTTCTAAGTACATATATGGTTTATTCCATAAATTATAATGCCAACTTGCGACATTGTGACCGAAAATAGAAACATTGATTAACAGGAGATTCATTAATACATTTCAATTTAACTTAAAGATATTGTCATTCCTCATTAATAGTAGCTCAAATTAGACACCTACTACAGAAATGCCTAAATATTATTTCAACAACTATCAAAGCTTTAACGTGTAAAGGGACATCAATTATTTGTTTGCGCGCTACATGTATTTTTGTGATAATTCATGCTCAATGTGGTGTTGTGCCAACCACAATTGTAACATTTGAAATGGTGTGGATGTTAACAGTTACATCACATTATCACAACATTAAACACGTGTCTCATGAATCTAGTTTGAAATAAATTTGGTGTTGTAGTTTAAAAGAATGAAGATCACTTAATCTCGTGTCATTGTAGGCAACCCAAGTGACCTAAGGTGATCTATGAGAAACGGGCGTAGTCAGGTGACTAGCTGTCTAGACGTTGATTGGACTCATGCAGGGATACAAATAAATATATAATATAAATGATATAAATAAGAATGGCATCACTTTAAGACACTTTCTCTCCTTGACAATATAATGAACAGAGACGTTTGCGTCAAAATTGGAAATATACTTTCTCTCACATTTATTTGACCGGAATTGTTTCATTTCCATCTCTATATCCCTCTTGCATTTCGTCATGATCACTTTATGTGTCCCTGCGTAATTTTATTAACGAATTAGCATACGGTTAATACACGCTGTACTTGAAGGTTCAATTAGAAAGCTAATAACTCGTACTTGCTACTTGTTGACAACAATGCGCAACAATTAAATTGACAAAGACGTAACTGACTATAAATGTTGCTAAATCGGCCAGACAGCGACTTAATTGCCTTGTGTGAAGGCTAGCCACGCCTTAATTATCCACTTTATTATATAGATGGTTGATTAGAGCCAGCAAACGGGAAGCGTTTGTATTGACCGGCAATCGTGGTCGTCGGACAAAAGAATTGGGAGTCAAACAATGGGTCCACGATTGACAAAACGTCCACGATCTTTTCCCGTGTACAAATCCTATGGCGATCATCAAAAAACGTTAGAGTATAAACAAAAGAGGGAAGACGGTCGGACAATACCCCGTCCACGATCGAAGGCCTTTACACACTTGCATGTGTTACCATGGAGACTATTTAGGTTTATACAGTGGCGGCGCTACGGTGTGGGTGTGTGGGGGGGGGGGGGGGGGGGGGGTTACCGCCAACATTTTATCTGCAAATTATTTGTATTTTGTTGTTCTGGTTGTTCTTGTGTGTGTTTTACGGCAATCGTATATTTTTATTATTTTTATTCAATTTTTTAGAAGAATTACAAAATACCTAGCGCAATCATTATTTACTTTCAAATAAGTAAGATAAGCCTACATCTTAATAATTCGGTAGTAAATATTTTCGATATTTGCCAATGTTTTTTTGTTAAGGGACGGGGCAAATTGTTTGGGGACGGGATCCCAGCTCCCTAGTGCCAGGCTAGGCGTGTAACTGCCTGCGAGACTTCAAAGTACGTGTCGATCACCAACTCGGCATCGGTCCGGGAATAATCGGTGCTGGGGTCGATGATAGCGGGATATCCTCCGTCGGCAATGCAGCGATGCAGTTGCTTGCCGCATAGAGAAAGGAACAGATGCTTGTCGGTACCAGACCTGCTGGGCTGAGATCCGCTGTACGGTGGCTCGCTGGACTGGATAGATTATGTGGTCGTCTATGGGTGGTTCCTATTGTATCTTCAGGACCGCTTTACCTTCATGTCATGACTGGTTGCCAATTAATCGTGACTTACGTACAGGCTATAGCTAAACATTGCAGCCGGCAAACAGGAATTAATATAATTAGAACCCAGGCAACAAGATGTCTTGTTGATACTAATAATTTGGTGCCAGAGAAAAGCTCGCAACTGTCTGCCGTGACTATCATTTTCACATCGTTCGAACTCGATGGTGAAACTTGCTCGACGAATACATAAGAAACAGCTCCTTTCGCCTGAACGTGTCATCATGCACATCTTAAAAGTCTTTGGCATTGTAGCAATAACTTCAGCGATCAATTCTAAATTTGCGACGGGTCCCTGCAAATTTTACATTTATTTATTTTTCAAATTCTTTTCAATTGTTTCATTTGTTTTACAATTTGAAATTTTTTTATTTGAAAAATTAGACATCAACAATTATTTATTTAAGATTTGGAACTTTTAAAATCAACTGATACCAGGAATATATACTTTCTCCCCCTTTTTTTTTTAGACCGGAATTGTTTCATTTCCATCTCTATATCCCTCTTGCATTTCGTCATTTCATCAATACACGCTGTACTTGAAGGTTTAATTAGAAAGCTAATAACTCGTACTGGCTACTTGTTGACAACAATGCGCAACAATTAAATTGACAAAGACGTAACTGACTATAAATGTTGCTAAATCGGCCAGACAGCGACTTAATTGCCTTGTGTGAAGGCTAGCGACGCCTTAATTATCCACTTTATTCTATAGATGGTTGATTGGAGCCAGCAAACGGGAAGTGTTACCATGGAGACTATTTAGGTTTATACAGTGGCGGCGCTACTGTGGTGTGTGTGTGGGGGGGGGGGGGGGGGGGGGGGTTACCGCCAACATTTTATCTGCAAATTATTTGTATTTTGTTGTTCTGGTTGTTCTTGTGTGTGTTTTACGGCAATCGTATATTTTTATTATTTTTATTCAATTTTTTTGAAGAATTACAAAATACCTAGCGCAATCATTATTTACTTTCAAATAAGTAAGATAAGCCTACATCTTAATAATTCGGTAGTAAATATTTTCGATATTTGCCAATGTTTTTTTGTTAAGGGGAATTGTTTGGGGACGGGATCCCAGCTCCCTAGTGCCAGGCTAGGCGTGTAACTGCCTGCGAGACTTCAAAGTACGTGTCGATCACCAACTCGGCATCGGTCCGGGAATAATCGGTGCTGGGGTCGATGATAGCGGGATATCCTCCGTCGGCAATGCAGCGATGCAGTTGCTTGCCGCATAGAGAAAGGAACAGATGCTTGTCGGTACCAGACCTGCTGGGCTGAGATCCGCTGTACGGTGGCTCGCTGGACTGGATAGATTATGTGGTCGTCTATGGGTGGTTCCTATTGTATCTTCAGGACCGCTTTACCTTCATGTCATGACTGGTTGCCAATTAATCGTGACTTACGTACAGGCTATAGCTAAACATTGCAGCCGGCAAACAGGAATTAACATAATTAGAACCCAGGCAACAAGGTGTCTTGTTGATACTAATAATTTGGTGCCAGAGAAAAGCTCGCAACTGTCTGCCGTGACTATCATTTTCACATCGTTCGAACTCGATGGTGAAACTTGCTCGACGAATACATAAGAAACAGCTCCTTTCGCCTGAACGTGTCATCATGTACATCTTAAAAGTCTTTGGCATTGTAGCAATAACTTCAGCGATCAATGCTCAATTTGCGACAGGTCCCTGCAAATTTTACATTTATTTATTTTTAATCAATTTCATCAATGTTATAAATGTTATCATTTTTTTTTCTTCAATTTTTCAAATTCTTTTCAATTGTTTCATTTTTTGTTTTACAATTTTCAATTTTTTTATTAAAAAAATTAGACATCAAAAATTATTTATTCAAGATTTGGAACTTTTAAAATCAACTGATACCAGGAATATGCAGTGTGTTGGAAGTTTGTACTGCTACTACATGTACTACGAGTCAACTGACTAATTCACCTGTGTACAATTCAATGGCAGTCGAATTGCGGCGCCAGACCACACTGACTTGTTGATAGCTTTTTGATAGCTGAACTCCCAAGCTAACAATATCTTGCCATGATGCGCGTGCCAATTATATTGGATTAACTACGGCTGGTTCGTGTCTCCAATTAGTGCATCACAAAAAAGCCGTATTGCAAACAAAGGTGCCCGTAAGGCCAACAGCTTTGCCTGCTACAATAGGGGCTTTCCATTACATTCAGAAGGGGGAGGGGTTGCCAATTACCTTTTCGGGCCACTTTCCTCTGAAACTACGTAATACATGTACATCGATACAACCGACTTTCGAAAGTTTCGTGGTTAAAAAAAAAATGAAATCAACTTTGCGCAGCGGCGCAAGGGGAGAAGGTTGCAATTCCCCCCACCCCCTCCCTCCCTCCCCTCCCTCCCCCACTACCCCTCCACCACTGTGCATTATTGATGGTTGTTAAAACCATTAGACAGCGAGTGCTGACATCATTGGCGCTTATTACTCAATTTGAAGAGACGCTGATATGTAACCTAGGCAACAATATCTCTTGTTGATGCCCATACTTTCTGCTGCAACCATCACTTCTTAATTCGCATCATTCGACCTCAGTGGTGCCATTTTCTAGACGGGTGTACGAGAAACATATCCTCTCCAAACCATCATCTGAACGTATCATCATGTACTTTTTCGAAGTCTTTGGCATCGTAGCAATAACTTCAGCGACCAATGCTCAATTTGCGTCAGGTCCCTGCCAGTCTCGGCTCGTTCTCGAATGCTCTTGCCCGCCGCACTGGCAATTGTGGGGAAAGGAGTGTTATCGCGTCACTCCTCGGGTAGTGCAAAGTTGGGATGAGGCCAAATCGGCTTGCCAAGACATGGGAGGCAAGATGGCCGCTCCTCGCTCGCACGATGAAATGAACTTCATGACAGATATGGCGCGAAAGGTGGACACCGAGTACGAAGCCTGGATCGCTTGTAATGACAAGAAGGTTGAAGGAACTTGGGAGTGTGACGGTCAGGAAGGAAAAGAGCCATTCCTGGAATGGGGTGATAAGCAACCAAATAACACCGGAAATCAAGATTGCGCTCAACTAATGAAGAATTATAATGACAAAATGGTTGACTCTGACTGTGGCAATACAGATCCCAGCTTGGCTGTTTGTGTTCGTCGAGCTGCTTGCACTCACAGCCTAATCCAACTCCGTCAATAATGCATCTCTACCGACACCCACGATCGCGTTCTTAACTCAACCTGCCTCCTCGACCACGGTAACCTTGGTGTCGAACGTCTCATGCGTCCGTCTGTAACTCAGCCTGCGTCTATAGATGCACAAACTCCTGAAGAAGGAACAACTATATGCGAGCTAAACAAAACTGCACCAGCCTGGGTAACACGCACACCTATCGGCTTGCCATTAAACAGACAATTAAGATGATGTCTTCAAATCTGAACTTAAACTTGAACTTACTACAAAATACTTCAACAACAAAACATTCACTGCATCGAAAGTGTACAGGTTATAATCCTGTTTAACGTCCAGACAATTAAACAATGAACACAACAACTGGTTATTTATGCATGCATCGGCGTCGCATGAAAACAAATATAACATTTTTATGCAAACATAAACATGAACTTTCTTAAAAATAAAAAAACATATTTGCAACAAAATATTCACTGCATTGAAAATGTAAAATATAACACTGTTTCTACTACAACCGGCGGCCGAGGTATAAAGTATAAGCAAGGTAAGCGAATGTTTCGCTCTCATTACAACCTAGAATTAGGAATTGAATTAAAACGGAATGTATTCGAACAGGCCTAACTTGTTTTTGTTTGTTTTTTGCATTTTGCTTTCTTAATGTTGTAAACAAACAGTAGATCTCTGTGTCATTGATATATTAGAAATGTGTTAAAGCTGCGTAATTGCAACCCTAATTATCACCACGAAATGTACTTTCTCTTAAACTCGTTGTTATAAATTACTTTTGTGGATATGAAAACAAAGAATAATTGTTCTTGATATAAAGTTACGTCTGCTAGTATATTCATGCTTGTATATTGTATATCATTTAAGATTGGTGTGTTTAGGATAAGTAAAGTGCTAAAAAAATATACAAATTGTGATTCTCTGTTTAACAATCTTGTTTTGAAATACACAGTGAGGTTTTCTATGAGGAACGTACTTGTGATTTCAATATTTAGGTAATGAGTGAATAACCTTATTTAATATTTTTCTTTAAAGAATTCACACTATTATTTGTTCAAATGTTGTGCTACTTTATATTCCTTTTAAATGCATTCAAATTAAACAATTTGACATTTCTTTTTAATTTTAACACTGCAACTCATTCCATGCTTTTTTGAACAAGTGAGGGCGCTGCTGCTGTGACGTCATTTTTCTTTGGGGTATAACAATTAGCTGTAAGCTAAGTAAGCTAAGTTTCTGCCGAGTGCCGTCACATTTTTGATATACTATTTAAAATGGCAAAACTTTTCATTTTTTAGATTTTTGTTATTAATTGTATCAATTTTATCAATTTTATCAATGTTATCAATTTTATCAATTTAATCAATTTCATCAATTTTATCAATTTTTTCAATTTTTAAAAATATTTATAAATTTTATGTTTTTAAAAATATTTAGGTTCAATTTGCAATTGTTTAATTAAACATTAACATTTTACTATGTAAGATCTGAAACTTTTTAAAATCAACTGATATAAGAATTATGCCTTGTATTGGAAGTTTGCAGTAATACTGTGGATTGTATCTTTTTGGAGAATATTTGGTTCTGAAAAAAACCGGATAAAAAACGAATAGATATTTATATTGATTATCAAATTGTTTTCTAGGTCACATACTTATATGGGTTATTCCATAGATTATAAATGCCAACTTGTGACATTGTGACCCAGAAGACAGGATTGACAGGAGATTCATTAATACTTTTCAGTTTAACTTAAAGATATTGTCATTCCTCATAAATTGTAGCTCAAATTAGACACCTACTACAGAAATGCCTACATTTTATGTCAAAAACTATCAACGGTTTCACGTTTAAAGGAACATCAATTAATTTTACACGTGTTTGTTAGGCCCACAACTATGGATCTTTAAATTTTGTTGTTGTAATGTTCAAGAATCTAGTTAATAAATTTGGTGTTAAAATTTAGATCTCACAATCTCTTTTCATTATAGGCAGCCTAGGTGAGTAATGTGATCTATGAGAAGCGGGCGTGGTCAGGTGACTAGCTTTCTAGACTGTGATTGGACTCGTGCATGCATACACATGAATAAATAATATAAATGATATAAATAAAAATGGAAACAAATACCTTCCTTAGAACTTTCTCTCCTTGACAATAACAATGAACAGGGAATTTAGCGTCAAATTTGCAAATATACTAAACCCTTTATCCCAGATTTTATTCCACCGGAATTGTTTCATTTCCATCCCTATATCCCTCTGGAATGAATCTTATGCACGGATAACCACAAATCACGAAGGTTGGCGGCCTTGAAACCATTTTGGGTAAAATAACTTCTTAAGAATGTGTCTTCCTGATAAATTATAACGAAAAGAGCATGTTTTCTTTCTATCGGCGTCAAGTTTGATAGAAGGCATCGGTTACTCCATATTATACACAGCGGGTTGTAATTTCTCAGTTGTCAACATGGTGGGGGAGAGGGCCTAGGGGGGGGGGGGGCGACAGAAACTTGGAAAAACAAAAAGTGCGAGAGGTTAACGAATCAACTTGGAAAACCTACCACCGCGAGGGGGTTAACTGACTACAGAGGGCGCTGTTTATACGTGCAGATACCATAGAGCTGAATGAATATCGGGCAGTGTCCGAAACGAGTGTCTAGATCTACAGTCTACGTATACAGCTACAGCTACAGCTACGTCTACGTAGGCGCTAAGGCAAATGTAATTCGGACGCGGCTACGGTAGAGCCTACGGCTAATTATTGCGCCCCCAAGCGAGGCTTGAATTAGTGTTTGCAAAATTACGATGTAAGAATTTACAACAATTATCGTCTGCTAGATGTTACGCAATGTTTGTTTACATCCGGTCGAAATGTTTTAGAAACATTTGTTTCGTCTTCGGCTCCGGCATGGCCTCCGACTTCCGAATAACTGAGAAGCAAATAGAGATGGAAGCAAATGACAATATTCAAACTTTAGGGTTCATATCGACCGATTGGGTGGTTTCTGAAGCACAACATTCATCAACATGTGGCTGGGGTTTCTGCAGTTGGGAGCCTAAAATCGCCTTAAGCCACTTAAGCCAGCGATTCGAAAAGGCCCTAATAAAACATAATAGCGTGAGGGGTTAACTTGACTACAGGGGGCGCTGTTCATAAGTACATATACATAAGTAATATTTCGGCAGTAATTTGTTTTTAATATCTGAAAATAGTGTATTTTACCGTAAAACAACATAAAGACTTCATAATCTCTTATTGTTTTTAAGCAACCTCAAGTGACCTCAGGTGATCGATTCGAAACGAGAAAGATGTGGCCAGATGAGAAAGACTGTGATATGGGGTTATAATAGTTTTGCACGGAACAAAATGTGCAGAGGATGGCGCCCTTTCCAATTTCTTTCCCACTATCTAGCTAAAGCGCGCACTGTACATGTACAGTCGATGCTAGACCGACAAATATGTTTCTCTCTCCGGGTTCTTACTTGGCGCGACACCAAGCAAACGAAACCGTGACCAAATCGCCGCCAAACAGCTCCCCGTCTGTGTGACTTCGCGGTGGACCGGCGGCCGTACGATAGCACATGTGATTTGCGGGCATGAATAATCTTCTATTGCCTCAACCCGCGTGTTAACCCCTTACCCGTCGTGGGATGTACCAATGGGTACTTGTTTATATTGCGATGATGTATTTGTAAATTACCCTTGGCGGTTTAATCTTTTTATTTATGTAAAAAAGTGAAGTGATGTGACTTGTATAGACAGAACGAAGAATCGAGTTTCATGTGTTTACAGAATCATAAACATTTATTTAAATAAAACAAATGTTTAGCCCAACTAAGGTATTTTGCATTTATTTTATTTTCGAGATAGGGAGTTAAACGGTTTTTTTACAAATAAAAAAGGAACAACAGGCGACGAATTTTACCGTGTTTAACATACTCTGTGTCAAATGATAACAATACTTGAAGCATCCTGTAATTAAAAAGTTAATATCGCCCACTTTGTGCTAAAGTTCGCCAGTCAATGCGGTACAACTACGGAATACATGGCCATGACTGCCCGACTGTTTACGCTCCCAAGTCAGCCAGTATCCAGCGAACTCGTAAAGGAGAGTTTCACCATTGAGGTCGAATGACGGTCGCGGAAGAAATTAGGTAGCGAGTTTCTGCCTGACGCAAAATATGGATATCAACAATTATGTACATTATTTCAGCGTCCGTTAGAATTGAGAAAAGGGTCGAGAAAATAGTCTCCATGGTAACACTTCCCGTTTGCTGGCTCTAATCAACCATCTATACAATGGAGTGGACCAGTTTAATAAGTGCGCGGCTAGCCTTGCCGTTTCTGGCTGATTTGGCAACATAAATAGTACCGCATTGTTGTCGAAATCTAGCACGAAGTACGAGATATTAAATTTATAAATGAACCTTCAAGCGCAGCGTGTATTAACCGTATTCTTATTCGTCTATAAACACACGCAATGACACGGCACAATGAAAATTATTGCCTATTGTAATAATTTACTTATATAGGTTGACATAAAATGATCAAATTGCTAGAGGGATATAGGGATAGAAATGGAACAATTCTGGTGAAAAAAGAAGGGGGGGGGGGGGGGGGAAGCGATCAGTATATTTGCAAATTTGACGCTAATTTCCCTGTTCATTATAATTGTCAAGGAGATAATTAGTTCTAAGGAAAGTATTTGTTTCCATTCTTTTTTATATTATTTATATTATTTATATTATTCTTATATATATTCATTTATATTTATATCCTTTGTATCTCTGCATGAGTCCAATCACAGTCTAGACAGCTAGTCACCTGACCACGCCCGTTTATCATAGATCACCTTAGGTCACTTGGGTTGCCTACAATGACAAGAGATTGTGAGATCTTCATTCTTTTAAACTACAACACCAAATTTATTAACTAGATTCTTGACAAAACAACAAAGTATACAGATTCATATAGTTGTGAGCCTAACGAACACGTGTAAAATGTTGTGATAATGTATCGTAAATGTAATGTAACTGTTAACATCCACACCATTTGAAATGTTACAATGGAAGTTTGTACAACATTACATTGAGCAACCAAACTAATTGATCTTCCTTTACATGTGAAACGTTAGGCATTAAGTATAAGGTGTATAATTTGAGCTACAATTATTAAGGAATGACAATATCTTTAAGTTAACACTAAAAGTATTAGAGAATCCCCTGTCAATCCTGTCTTCTGGGTCACAATATCACAAGTTGGCATTATAATTTATGGAATAACCCATATATGTATGTGACCTAGAAAACAATTTGATAATCAATATATTTATCTATTCTTTTAGATAATGCTTATTATATCCGGTTCTTTTCAGAGCCAACTGTTCTCCAAAAAGATACAATCCACAGTGTCACTGCTATATTTCAATACCAGGCATAATTCTTATATCAGTTGATTTTAAGTGTCAAATCTTGCAACGGCATAGTTAAAGATGGACTACAACGGAATAATGATAAAGGCTGTGTTGCTGTTTTTTGTTCGAGAAATGTATAATGATTACTAATATATCATTAGTATTCAATAAATCTTGTTCCTTCATGCAAAAAAACAACAAAATTGATCGGCGTTCTACGACCCAGAAAAACTCAGTTTCAGCAAAAGCCCTTAACTCATGAATAATTCATACTTTGTGTTTGACGTACTACCCATGAAAACGCATACATATGGTGGCCCTGAAGGGACTCCGCACATCGCGAATATTGACGTCAAATTTGACGTCAATATTCGCGACTTCTGGGGAAAGTCGCCGTGAATATCGACGTCAAATTTGACGTCAATATTCGCGACTTTTTTGGAAAGTCGTGAATATTGACGTCAAATTTGACTTCGATATTCGCGATCTGCGGAGTCCCTTCAGGGCCACCATGTATGCGTTTTCATGGGTAGTACGTCATCACTTTTCGCTGGTTTACAAGTCCGCTGGTACTATATCGTGGATTTCATTGTGGTTTTCAGTGGATCTTTGCCGGGAACCAGTACAGGGCGGGAAATTTCAAAATCGAAGAATCGAGGTCTAATTTTGTCGGTCAAATTGCAACAAAATTATTTAGAGAAAAACATGACCGTAACAATAAAGTGTTACCTGAACACAACATAAACAAGGTCCGATAATAAATTTAATGTGTGAGTTTTCGTTGTAGTCCATCTTTAATTTATAATGTAAAATTGAAACAAAATAACAAAATTTGAACATTGAAAATTGTAAAAAAAATGAAAACAAATGATGAAGAAATTGATGAAATTGATACAATTGAAAACAAAATATACAATTCTAAACATTGAAAAGTTTTGTAATTTTGAAGAGATTAGCAAAAATGTGACGTCACTCGGCGGAAACTGCAATATTACAGCTACGGTGGTTAGTTTATGTGTGTAAATACATGTACGTTTTTTATTCAGCAGTATACGTTCTGATGTATACAGCAAAGATTGAATAATTATTATACACTGTACTATCATTCCCAATAATTATGTACATCGTATCGTTAGCACTATATACCGATCCTATTAACATCAATAATCATATCAATTCGAAACAAATCTTTTTTACAAATTTACGAATTTACAAAAACGAATTTACAACAGATGTAACTTTAGAGCAAGACAAAACTGTTCCTGTTTGTTATATCCACGAAAGGAAATTATATCACTGAAGCACGGAAAGTACATGGTCGTGATATGTCTAAGGTTGCAATTACGCAGTTGTTACTTCTGGTAAATGTATTGATATGAATGACGCGTTACAATCGCGGAATGCAAAACGCATGGCAGACAATTCAATTCAATTCAATTCAATTCTATTCCTTTTTCGTTTGTATTGAGAACGAAATATTTTCTTACCTTGTTTACTATACATCTCAGCTGTTTGTTTTTTTAAAGCGTCAACAATTACACATTTATTTCCTACGCAGTTAATGTTTGACTCTGATGTAAATCAGTTCGAGTTCAGGTTTGCAGATCTTTCGCGGTAGTCTCATAGACGAGCTGGTGCACCGCGGTGCATACATAAATAACCAGTTATTGTAAACGTGTCATTGTTCGTTTCCCCGAGCTTGTACGGTTCTGTTTAGCTGCCATGTTCTCTGAACTTATTCCATTTCTTGATGTTGAAGGAGTGTTCTGGGCCGGGCTCCTCGACGTAGGCCGAGTTACAGACGCACATCACGTTCGACCCCAAAGCTTATGATTATGTGGTCGAGGAGATAGGTTGAGTTAAGAACGCAATCGTGGGTGTCGGTAGAGATGCATTACTGACGGAGTTGGATTAGGCTGTGAGTGCAAGCAGCTCGACGAACACAAACAGCCAAGCTGAGACTCGTAGAGTCACACCCAAGGTCCGCCATTCTGTCATTTTTCTCAGCCGCTATTCGAACGCAATCTTAATTTTGATAATTATTTGGTTGCCTATCACCCCATTCCAGAAATGGCTCGCTTCCTTCCTGACCGTCACACTCCCAAGTTCCTTCAACCTCCTTGTCATTACAAGCGATCCAGGCTGAGTAGTCGATGTCCACCTTTCGCGCCATATCTACCATAAAGTTCAGTTCATCAAGCGAACGAGGAGCGGCCATCTTGCCTCCCATGTCTTGGCAAGCCGACTTGGCCTCATCCCAAGTTTGCTTTACCCGAGGAGTGAGGCGATAACACTCCTTCCCCCACAATTGCCAGTGCGGCGGGCAAAAGCATTCGAGAACGAGCCGAGACTGGCAGTAACCTGACGCAAATTCAGCATTGATCGCTGAAGTTATTGCTACAATGCCAAAGACTTTGAAGAAGTACATGATGACACGTTCAGATGATGGCCTGGAGAGGATGATGTTTATCGTACACCCGTCTAGAAAATTGCACCACTGTGGTCGAATGGTGCGAATTGAGAAGTGAGGGTTGCAGCAGAAAGTATGGGCATCAACAAGAGATATTGTTGCCTAGGTTACATATCAGCGTCTCTTCAAATTGAGTAATAAGCGCCAATGATGACAGCACGCGCTGTCTAATGGTTTGAACAACCATGTATAATGCACAGTGACGGGGGGGTAGTGGGGGAAGTAGAGGGGGGTTGGAGGTTGCAACCCCTTCCCCTTGGGCCGCTGCGCAAAGTTGATTTCATTTTTTTTTAAACCACGAAACTTCCGAAAGTCGGTTGTATCGATGTACATGTATTACGTAGTTTCAGAGAAAAATGGCCTGAAAAGGTGAATGATAGCCCCCCCCCCCCTCCCTTACTTCTGAATGGAAAGCCCCTATTGTAGCAGGCAACGCGGTTGGCCTTACGGGCACCTTTGTTTGCAATACGGGTGTTTTGTGACGCACTAATTGGAGACACGAAACAGCCGTAGCTCATCCAATATAATTGGCACGCGCATCATCGCATCGCATTGCAAGATATTGTTAGCTTCGGAGTTCAGATATCAAAAAGCTATGAACAATTCAGTGCGGTCTGGTGCCGCGATTCGACTGACATTGAATTGTACACAGATGAGTTAGTCAGTTGACTAGTAGCAGTACAAACTTCCAACACAATGCATATTCCTGGTATCAGTTGATTTTAAAAGTTTCAAATCTTACATAACTACTTTTTGATGTCTAATTTCGACGAAATTGACGAAATTGATAACATTAATCAAATTGATTTAAACAAAAAGGTAAAATTTCGAAAAATTGAAAAGTTTTGTCGATTCGAAGGGTAAAGCAATCTTTTTACGTCACTCGGCAGAAACTTCAATGTTACAGCTAATTGTTATACCCCGAAGACAAATGATTTTTGTATTCGGTGGTTCGTTTGTGTGTAAATACATGATCAACCCACTCTCACAAAATATATGTTATCACTGAGAAATTGTTGTGTTCACATTTTAAACAGAAATCCCCAATATCAATTATTATGTACATTATTTCAGCGTCCGTTAGAACTGAGAAAAAAGACGAACAAAATATCCATGGTAACACTTCCATGTTTGCTGGCTCCAATCAACCATCTATAAAATGGAGGGAACAATTGTCATTTGTGCGTGGCTGGCCTTGCCGTTTCTGGCCGATTTGGCAACATAAATAGTCAGTCAGTCACGTCAGTTTTCAATTTAATTGTACCGCATTGTTGTCAAACTTTAGCACGAAGTACCAGATATTAGCTTTTCAATTCAAGTACAGCGTGTATTAACCGTATGCTAATTCGTTAATAAACCCACGCAATGACACGGCACGGTGAAATTCATTGCTTATTGTAATTATTTACTTATTAAAAATAAACAAAACCCTTTTTGCAACAAAATATTCACTGCATTGAAAATGTAAAATGTAACACTGTTTCTACTACAACCGGCGGCCGAGGTATAAAGTATAAGCAAGGTAAGCGAATGTTTCGCTCTCATTACAACCTAGAATTAGGAATTGGATTGAAATGGAATTTGAACTTTTTGTTTTGTTTTTTGTTTGACATTTCGCTTTTTACAAACAGTAGGACTCTGCGTCATTGATAATTATAAATGTGTTAAAGCTTCGTAATTGCAACGTTAATTATCACCACAAAATGTACTTTATCTTCACCTCGTTGATATAATTTACTTTCGTGGATATGAAAACAAAGAATGATATTTCTTGATATAAAGTTACGTCTGCTTATATATATATTCGCCTGAGATAATTTAAGATTGATGTGTTGAGGATCAGTAAAGTGTTAAATATGTACAAATTGTGATTCTCTATTTAACGATCGTTGTTTTGTAATACAGAGTGAGATTTCCTATGAGGAACATATACTTGTGATTTCAAAATTTTGGTATATTTTTCTTTTAATAATTCACGCGATTAATTGTTCAATTATTTTGCAACTTTATACTCCTTTTAAATGCATTAACATTAAACAATTTGACATCCCTTTTTAATCAATTTAAACAAATATTTATCAATGTTTTATTTTTTTTAATGCCTTTCAAATTAAACATTAACAATTAACTATGTAAGATTTGAAACTTTTTTAAAATCAACTGATACAAGAATTATGCATTGTATTGGAAGTTTGCAGTAATACTGTGGATTGTATCTTTTTGGAGAATATTTGGTTCTAAAATTAACCGGATATAATAAGCATTATCTAAAAGAATATATATTTATATTGATTATCAAATTGTTTTCTAGGTACATATATGGGTTATTCCATAAATTATAATGCCAACTTGCGACATTGTGACCGAAAATAGAAACATTGATTGACAGGAGATTCATTAATACATTTCAATTTAACTTATAGATATTGTCATTCCTCAATAATTCTAGCTCAAATTAGACACCTACTACATAAATGCCTAAATATCATGTAAAAAAATATCAACGGTTTCACGTGTAAAGGAAAATCGATTAGTTTGGTTGCTACATGAATTGTTGCGATAATTTATGCTCAATGTGGTGTTGTGCAAACCACAGTTGTAACAATTCAAATGGTGTGGATGTTAACAGTTACAACACATTGTCACAACATTATACACGTGTCTCATGAATCTAGTTCGAAATAAATTTGGTGTTGTAGTTTAAAAGAATGAAGATCTCACAATCTCTTGTCATTGTAGGCAACCCAAGTGACCTAAGGTGATCTATGAGAAACGGGCGTGTTCAGGTGACTAGCTGTCTAGACTGTGATTGGACTCATGCAGGGATACACATTAATACTTAAATTATATAAATAAGAATGGCATCACTTTAAGACACTTTCTCTCCTTGACAATATAATGAACAGAGACGTTTGCGTCAACTCCTAGGAAATATACTTTCTCCCACTTTTTTTAGACCGGAATTGTTTCATTTCCATCTCTATATCCCTCTTGCATTTCGTCATTTCATCAATACACGCTGTACTTGAAGGTTCAATTAGAAAGCTAATAACTCGTACTTGCTACTTGTTGACAATGCGCAACAATTAAATTGACATAGACGTAACTGACTATAAATGTTGCTAAATCAGCCAGACAGCGACATAATTGCCTTGTGTGAAGGCTAGCCACGCACTAATTGTCCACCTTATTCTATAGATTGTTGATTGGAGCCAGCAAACGGGAAGTGTTACCATGGAGACTATTTAGGTTTATACAGTGGCGGCGTGCATGAACACAATATCGAGCCTCGATCGTTATGTGGTTCACGACTAGGTGTGTGTGTGTATGTGTGGGGGGGGGGGGGGGTTACCGCCAACACTTTATCTGCAAATTATTTTTATTTTGTTGTTCTGGTTGTTCTTGTGTGTGTTTTACGGCAACCGTATATTTTTATTATTTTTATTCAATTTTTTAGAAGAATTACAAAGTCCAAGCGCAATCATTATTTACTTTCGAATAAGTAAGATAAGCCTACATCTTAATAATTCGGTAGTAAATATTTTCGATATCTGCCAATGTTTTTTTTGTTAAGAGACGAGGCAAATTGTTTGGGGATAGGATCCCAGCTCCCTAGTGCCAGGCTAGGCGTTTAGCTGCCTGCGAGACTTCAAAGTACGTGTCGATCACCAACTCGGCATCGGTCCGGGAATATTTGGTGCTGGGGTCGATGATAACGGGATATCCTCCGTCGGCAATGCAGCGATGCGGTTGCTTGTCGCGTAGAGAAATAGGAACAGATGCTTGTCGGTACCAGACCTGCTGGGCTGAGATCCGCTGTACGGTGGCTCGCTGGACTGGTTAGATTATGTGGTCGTCTATGGGTGGTTCCTATTGTATCTTCAGGACCGCGTTACCTTCATGTCATGAATGGTTGCCAATTAATCGTGACTTACGTACAGGCTATAGCTATACATTGCAGCCGGCAAACAGGAATTAACATAATTATAACCCAGGCTACAATGTATCTTGTTGATACCAATAATTTGGTGCCAGACAAAGCTCGCAACTGTCTGCCGTGACCATCATTTTCACATCGTTCGAACTCGATGGTGAAACTTGCTCGACGAATACATAAGAAACAGCTCCTTTCGCCTGAACGTGTCATCATGCACATCTTAAAAGTCTTTGGCATTGTAGCAATAACTTCAGCGATCAATTCTCAATTTGCGACAGGTCCCTGCAAATTTTACATTTATTTATTTTTAATCAATTTCATCAATGTTATAAATGTTATCATTTTTTTTTCTTCAATTTTTCAAATTCTTTTCAATTGTTTCATTTGTTTTACAATTTTCAATTTTTTTATTTTAAAAATTAGACATCAAAAATTATTTATTCAAGATTTGGAACTTTTAAAATCAACTGATACCAGGAATATGCAGCGTGTTGTAAGTTTGTACTGCTACTACATGTACTACTAGTCAACTGACTAATTCACCTGTGTACAATTCAATGGCAGTCGAATTGCGGCGCCAGACCACACTGACTTGTTGATAGCTTTTTGATAGCTGAACTCCCAAGCTAACAATATCTTGCCATGATGCGCGTGCCAATTATATTGGATTAACTACGGCTGGTTCGTGTCTCCAATTAGTGCATCACAAAAAAGCCGTATTGCAAACAAAGGTGCCCGTAAGGCCAACAGCTTTGCCTGCTACAATAGGGGCTTTCCATTACATTCAGAAGGGGGAGGGGTTACCATTTACCTTTTCGGGCCACTTTCCTCTGAAACTACGTAATACATGTACATCAATACAACCGACTTTCGGAAGTTTCGTGGTTTAAAAAAAAATTAAATCAACTTTGCGCAGCGGCCCAAGGGGAAGGGGTTGCAACCTCCCACCCCCCTCTCCTTCCCCCACTACCCCTCCGCCACTGTGCATTATAGATGGTTGTTAAAACCATTAGACAGCGCGTGTTGTCATCATTGGCGCTTATTACTCAATTTGAAAAGACGCTGATATGTAACCTAGGCAACAATATCCCTTGCTGATGCCCATACTTTCTGCTGCAACCATCACTTCTCAATTCGCATCATTCGACCTCAGTGGTGCAATTTTCTAGACGGGTGTACGAGAAACATATCCTCTCCAAACCATCATCTGAACGTGTCATCATGTACTTCTTCGAAGTCT
This sequence comes from Crossaster papposus, assembly GCA_037893245.1. Taxonomy (NCBI): domain Eukaryota; kingdom Metazoa; phylum Echinodermata; class Asteroidea; order Velatida; family Solasteridae; genus Crossaster; species Crossaster papposus. The sequence goes on along the minus strand of JBAIAA010000111.1, from coordinate 198,090 downwards.
TTGGCATTGTAGCAATAACTTCAGCGATCAATGCTCAATTTGCGTCAGGTCCCTGCCAGTCTCGGCTCGTTCTCGAATGCTCTTGCCCGCCGCACTGGCAATTGTGGGGAAAGGAGTGTTATCGCGTCACTCCTCGGGCAGTGCAAAGTTGGGATGAGGCCAAATCGGCTTGCCAAGACATGGGAGGCAAGATGGCCGCTCCTCGCTCGCACGATGAAAATGAACTTTATGGTAGATATGGCGCGAAAGGTGGACACCGAGTACGAAGCCTGGATCGCTTGTAATGACAAGAAGGTTGAAGGAACTTGGGAGTGTGACGGCCAGGAAGAAAACGATCCATTCCTGGAATGGGCTGATGGGCAACCAAATAATAATTATAACAATCAAGATTGTGCTCGACTGAGGTATGATTATAATGACAAAATGGTTGACACTGACTGTTACTATACGGGTCCCCACTTTGCTTTTTGTGTTCGTCGACCTGCTTGCACTCACAGCCTAATCCAACTCCGTCAATAATGCATCTCTACCGACACCCACGGCCGCGTTCTTAACTCAACCTGCCTCCTCGACCACAGAATCATGACGGAGCCTTGGTGTCGAACGTCTCATGCGTCCGTCTGTAACTCAGCCTGCGTCTAGGTGCACGGACTCCTGAAGAAGGGACAAATATATGCGAGCTAAACAAAACTGCACCAGCCTGGGTAACACACACACGTATCGGCTTGCCATTAAAAAAAGACAATTAAGATGATGTCTTCAAATCTGAACTTAAACTTGCTACAAAATACTTTTTACCACAAAACATTCACTACATCGAAAGTGTACAGGTTATAATCCTGTTTCTACTTTAAACATTAACGTCCGGAAAATTAAAGAATGAACACAAACCTGGCTATTTCTGCATGCATCGGCCTCTCATGAAAACAAATGTAATAATTATATGCAAACATAACTTTCAAAAAAATAAAAAAAAATATTTGAAACAAAATATTCACTGCATTGAAAATGTAAAATGTAACACTGTTTCTACTACAACCGGCGGCCGAGGTATAAAGTATAAGCAAGGTAAGCGAATGTTTCGCTCTCATTACAACCTAGAATTAGGAATTGGATTACAATGGAGTTTGATCGAACAGGCCTAACATGTTTTTGTTTGTTTTTGCATTTTGCTTTCTTAATGTGATAAACAAACAGTAGATCTCTGTGCCATTGATATATTTGAAGTGTGTTAAAGCTGAGTAATTCCAACCTTAATTATCACCACAAAATGTACTTTCTCTTCACCTCGTTGATATAATTTACTTTCGTGTATATGAAAACAAAGAATTATTTTTCTTTATAGTTTCGCCTGGGATAATTTAAGATTGATGTGTTTAGGATCAGTAAAGTGCTAAAAACGAAATGTACAAATTGTGATATTGTGATATTGTGATATTGTGATATTGTGAAATTGCTATTGTAATACACAATAAGATTTTCTAGGAGGAACATACTTGTGATTTCAAAATTTTGGTAATGAGTGATTGACACTATTCAATATTTTTTTTTTTTAAATTCACGCGATTGATTGTTCAATTTTTTTGAAACTTTATACTCTTTTGAAATTTATTAAAATTAAACAATTTGACATCCCTTTTTAATTTTAACATTGCAATTCGTTCCATGCTTTTTTGAACAAATGAGGGCGCTGTTGCTGTGACGTCATTTTTCTTTAGTGTATAACAATTAGCTGTAAGCTGTAACATTAAAGTTTCTGCCGAGTGACGTTACATTTTTGCTATACTCTTTAAAATGACAACAATTTTCAATTTTTAGAATGTTTTATTAATTGTATCAATTTCATAAATGTTATTAATGTTATCAACTTTTTAAAATATTTATCAATTTTATCATTTTTTTTTAATATTTATCAATTTTATCAATTGTTTTAAATATTTATAAATTTTATCAATTGTTAAAATATTTCTTTTCAATTTGCAATTTTTCAAATTAAACATTACAAATTAACTATCTAAGATTTTAACTGTTTAAAATCAACTGATGCATTGTATAGGAAGTTTGCAGTAACACTGTGGATTGTATCTTTTCGAAGAACGTTTGGTTCCCAAAAGAACCGGATATAATAAACATTATCTAAAAGAATAGATATTTATATAGATTACCAAATAGTTTTCTAGGTCACATACTTATATGGGTTATTCCATAGATTATAAATGCCAACTTGTGACATTGTGACCCAGAAGACAAGATTGACAGGAGATTCATTAGTACTTTTAATGTTAACTTATATATATTGTCATTCCTCATTAATTGTAGCTCAAATTAGACACCTACTACAGAAATGCCTAAATATCATGTCAACAACTATCAACGGTTTCACGTGTAAAGGGACATCAATTAGTTTGGTTGCTCAATGTGGTGTTGTACAAACCACAATTGTAACATTTCAAATGGTATGGATGGTAACAGCTACATTTACGATACATTATCACAACATTTTACACGTGTTCGTTAGGCCCACAACTATGAATCTGTATACTTTATTATTGTTATGTCAATAATCTAGTTAATAAATTTGATGTTGTAGTTGAAACGAATGAAGATCACACAATATATTGTCATTGTAGGCAACCCAAGTGACCTAAGGTGATCTATGAGAAACGGGCGTGGTCAGGTGACTAGCTGTCTAGACTGTGATTGGACTCATGTACACTCTAAAAAAAAATTGCCCAATATTGAGTAAAATTACTACCTTTTTGAGAGTAAAAAGGGAACATGGTCGTCCACTTGTGTAAACGGTTTACACAACAGCTAGAGTGTACAAAAGTACTAATTTAGGCGTAAAGTTTTACCCATTATTGTGTTACATATTTGCACAACAAAGTTGTGTAAGAAGTTTACCCATGTGACGACCATGTTCCCTTTTTACTCATTACTTGTGTAAATTGTACCCAACCCTGATTTTACCCATGTGTTGTGTCATTTTCTTACCCAGATATTGGGTTTTAATTCCTACCCCTTACTGTTGTGTTATTAATTTACCCATGACTTGGGTTGTTTTTAATCACCTATTGTGCACCTTTGTTTTGTGACCTTTAATGTTTATTCAACTTTGGCCTGTGTAATTTTAATTACCCGAGACAGCATTCACGGGGCTTGACAAGCTAGAGATTTTAATAACCGATTCATAGTTTTGAAAGTCAGTGAAAACGAATGAAATATTTCCCCAAATAGCCTAATAATGTCAATGCATGAGGATTACCATCAGGAACTTGGATTAAATTTCCCAATTTGATGAAGCTGTAGGGTTTGCTTTTAATAGGAAAGGGGCGTTACCATTTCCATCGTTATTCAAATCATTTAAAATCGTTCAAATTTCGGTCACTTGCGGAGAACGAAGTGGCTATCGTTACGGCAGTTGACGATCTGATTCCCCGGCTTATACCCAGCCTAACATTGACAACACCCTGGACCTTTTACTCTTGTCACCCGACTAAATAGTCTGGTTCCAAGATTGAAAGGCCCAGAGCATTGTCAATGTGAGGTCGGGCAAGTCGGGAATCGGATCGTAAACTGCCGTAACGACAGCCACCGCGATACGTGCAATATACAGGGTATGGAATACGTACACATGTGCAATTAAACGCAGCGTGACGTTCATTTTGCAAATAATGCATAAATAATAAGTGTGTCACTTTTTAAAACCCCCTGATTTGTATGCTCCTACACCAGCATCACATAAACAAACACCACGGAAATTCATTTCACTGACTTGCCCTGAAACCTACGAATACGGCTTCAAAATCCCAGAACTTGTCGAGGTCTCTCAAACGGCAGCCATCTTGTAGATAAATGACACGCGTACACAATGTTGGGTAAACGTTGCCACGTGCATCAGTTTACCCTTCACACAGTGGTAACATTTTACTAATGTTTGGTAATATTGATCTTTTCAAAGTGTACATGACAGATTTATGGCACAGCTGTGGGGTAAACACAGTTTCTTAAACCCTTCACGTGTGTAATAATATTGTGATTTGAACTCTTCGCCTGTGTAGCTGGAACTTGTAGCCAACGTTGGGTACTATTTTACCCATTTGGTGTGTGTTAGATATGACACAAGTAGAAGGTACAATCGAAAATTTAGTTTAGCTCAATATTGTGCAAAAATGACACAATTTTAGTACCCAACGGTTTTACACAACAATAATTTACACTTATTGTTTAGAGTGTAGAGATACAAAGGATATAAGTATAAATGAATATATATAAATAATATAATATAATATGAATTGTTTCATTTCCATCTCTATATCCCTCTGGCATTTTGTCATGGTCACTTTCTGTCAACCTGTGTATACATATATTTTTTTTAAAGTAAATCATTACTATAGGCAATGAATTTTATCGTTCCGTGTCCTTGGTGATTTTATTAACGAATTAGTATACGGTGAATGCACGCTGTACTTGAAGGTTTAAATGAAAAGTTAATAATACTTCGTGCTAGATTTTGACAACAATGCGGTGGAATTAAATTGACAACTGACGTGACTGACTGACTATTTATGTTGCCAAATCAGCCAGAAACGGCAAGGCTGGCCACGCACTTATTAAAACTACCCACTCCATTTTATTGATGGTTGATTGGAGCCAACAAACACAAAAGTGTTACCATGGAGACTATTTTCAGAGATTTAGTGGCATGCACCATATAGACACTTAATAAAATCTAGAAACGATGTATACTTGTATCGTTGTAGTCATTGTTCTGAAGGGAGGCTGCGGCACAGAACCATCTCCATTATATAGACTGGATAGGACAACGCGTATGTGTTTGTGCACGAACGCGTGATCCGAAACAATGGCGGTGCGCTTTCTGCAGTAGGGTAAACGCGGCATGTATATTCACCAGGCTCTGACTCGAGTAGTTATCGAGATTATCGGAATTGTATTCGTATGGGAGTTATGAGGAATCTAAGCGCTCTACCAATAAAATCATTAAAAAACATTAAATTAACTAATGAATAACGATAGGGAGTCATGCAGACCTAACACAGCCAGCTTTTTCACACTTGTTATACGTAGGCCTAGGCCTATTTTTTCCTACGTAATGTAGCCTACATTTTTGGCCCTTCCCTGACATTGGTTTCCAGTATATTGCCCTTTTATTTTAGTACCACCCCTATAGGTCATTTAATAGTTCAGTTGGAGACAGACACAGAGTGAATTTAATGGTCGTATTGAATTTCTAAAATGACATAGAACACTCATAGGGCATTCAACCATGGAAGAACGAAATTAAACCGTACAAGAACAATTATATTTATATTTTAAATGCAAAACAAATTTATTTATAAACAGCAATACAAAAAGCAAAAATTAAAATCTTATATAATTGTATATAAACATTTAAAATTATAAAACGATGACGACAACTGAATTGATGAAGGAATGTTATTCAAAACTTTTGCACCAGCATACTTATATACGACTGCTTAAACTTAAAGAAATCAATATTGGGTTTAGGGAAAAAGAAATTTAAAGGACAGCATTTCTGGTATTAAAGCCATGTCTATCAAAATACATTTCAATGTCATTACATAATCTAATTGGGGCAATCCCATGAACACATTTATACATTAAACAGGCTAAGAAAAAAATCTCTGCTTATTTCTAAAGTTTGCCAAGTATTGTTGAATAATGTCTTTGCCATAATAATTAACATAGTCAAAATTATTAGAGACAATCCAAGCAGCTCTTTTTTGCAATCTGAGAAGAGCCTTTTTACTGGTCAGGGAACAAGCATAGTCAAAACATGGTTGAATGTCCTTCTTATACATGTAAAGAGTGTCAAGTAACTGACTATTAATAGTATGTCTAAGTCTGGATAATAAATATACTTTGTAGGCAATTAATTTACAGAGATTTCTTACATGTGGTTCCCAAGCGAGGTTATCATAAACTTCAAATACCGAACACTGTTTAAACAAAGAACATCCAAGTTGCTGTCACTGATAAGATGAAATGAAGCGTAAAAACAATTGTATCATCTGGTTTGTGAGTGCATTAAGGATTCTTCTCATTCAGAGGGTTATGTGAACGATTCAGAACGATTCAGACATTAGTAAAATAATCATCACAATTTAGATCAGGATGGATACTCTTCACATACTTGCTATTACCAATAACTTTATGAATTTCTTTCCATTATTGTTTAGGGGAATTTTTGTACTTTGTGGACACCTGATCGAAATAATCACGTTTAGATTTCCTAATAGACGTGACAAGATTTCTGGTCTTCTTATACTCGGCTAATGAGTCACGGCGATTTTTTTTTAATTGAATGAGCTTTAAAAAAAATGATAAAAATCCCTCTTATACATCAATTTAATAATACAAGAGGTCACCCAGGGACAGTAATCTCAGCTCTGCCTCTCGCTTCAGTTTAGTGTGACCAACCAGACTTATGCTGCTTGGCACTTATATTGAAGATGTGTACAAACTTAACTTTATAGTAAATAGCGCCCTCTTTTGGCACTTGTTGTATATCTTGAGAGCGCCCTCACAGTTTAGTAATTACTATCACTAGTTGGCAGCGCCCTCTCTTGGTTTAGTAGTGATAGAGAACTTAGAGAGCTACTTTGCATATAATTTGGTTATGAAACAACATTTGACTAATTCCAGCATTCCAACATAGTTTTCTTGGTTGTACATTTTCTTACACGTAGTCAACATTGACACTCCGTTTTTGAGCTTCGTGGTGAGCACATTATAGCTCCTGAATTTATGGTTGATTATAACCAACAAATAAAGTGTAATACATGTATTTGAACTGTTTGTGGTGAAACACGTATTTGTAATTTGTGATGTTACATTTGTGAATTTCGTCGTGTTAATGTTGCCGGCTTTGCTGGACTGTCGACGAGGCATGTGAGGTGTGGGATCGTGACGGTCGGTAAGTGTCTAAATTTTGTATTTATATTAGATTTTGATAAGATTATTGCTGCACCATATAAAGTAAAACTTATGCTTTGCATTAAGCCTGAAGGTCTGTTATGCGTTGGTTGGGATTCAGACTTATTCTCATATTTAATAAGAGAAATGCGTTTGACATCATGTCTGAACATCAACCGTTTTGGGCGTGTCAGTTCAACATTTTATATTCTTGTATTTTGACCAGACCAAAGGGTTAATCGGAACCTTGCAAATATTACTGTATATTTTAGTGTAGAACTACCGGTATATGGTTATTTGGCATTATATTTTACAGCCTTGCTGCTGCCTTTTATTTGCTGGTACAGTGGTACTCAACTTTGCCCTTTTACCCGTCGGTGTGTTACGGAAGCTTTGTCCTTTCACCGGGTTGTACTTGGCGGAACTTCTGGGATTATTAACATTAGGTATGTTGCCCGTTAGCTAATTGTTGGTGCTTTGAGTGTTTGACTTTATATTTGAAGTGGTGCAATATGACTGCATATTTCCTGATTTACACACTTAAATTATTGGTGTTAAGATAAGTAAAACTATAAGAGATGCATTATCCGAAGAGTATATTTAAATTAATTCACCATAATGTCTAGATTAAATGAATGATTGTACATAGTGCATATAACTTAAGCAGTTTTGAAATATTACCAGGATTGCTTGGTCTGTGCGTCAGCCGACGAGCTCCTCTGCGTTTTAGCAGTGCATTCTTGCTCGTCGACGGATGTTTAGACCCGGTTCTTGTGGTAAGAGACATCGTAATTTAAGTAATGTTTAAATTTAAATAATGTGAATTATTTTCTTGTTTATTAGACCCATGTTATTGGCTGTCGTTTTAGGATACTGTCGTTTTGACATAATTATTGTCATTTTTGACATACTGCCGTTTTGACATATTGTCGTGTTTAACATATTTGACGTAATTATTGTAGTTTTGACATATACCACATTATTTGTACGACATATATCAATAATTTGGCTGTATCCAATTTATCTTGCCTGGTAAATGAAAACTATTTAAATTGGCAAAGAATTTACTATATCTATTTTTGGAAATAAATTTGGTGTATTTGTATAAACAAAAAAAGTGACCTTCCTGGTCTGCTCGGTTACAGTAGGTTCGCCTACAGCGTTCTGACTACAAATGGTTTGAGCACACTGACCGCAGCCAGCTGCAGCTCGGTGGCATACGATTTGGACGTCTTGCAGTTACAGGCACAAGTCACCGCTTTCTAGCCGGTTTTTTTCTGTTGAAACTAGGGGGGAAATAACTCAAAATTAATCGAACAATATAGGCCTACGCATTTTGGTTATTTACTTATTAAGTAGGCCTATTGTTAGGCCTAAATAACAGGCTAGGTTTACAAGGGTGCAACTCGAATGTATTTAAAAAAATGTTTTTCAACGGACTCTCTGCAATTCGAACAACTTAAACGTCGATTTGTCGCCGTACTCTGAAGCTACGGGAAATAATAAAGCGTACGCGAGTGTGTATACACTAGACCATAAATTTACGTAACATCACATACGCCCAGTAGCATCAAGAACGACTTACTTGTAAAATAATAGTCCATATTCCCGACTCAATGGACATCCTTCTCCGGGCACTTCACTGCTGCGCAGACCATAACCATTATTCTTATCTATTTTTAACCATTCGGGTGTAAAATCCTGTTTTTCCTCCAAATATGACGAATTTACGAAAAAAAGTCTTTCACTTTAAAAAAACTTCCATAAGTCGTGCACAAACGCGGTCGCGTCACGTTCGTTCCTTACCCTTTGAACAAAACACGCGCGCGTACGCCATTTAGACGCGATGGCCTATCCAGTCTATATATGGAGATCAATGCACAGAACACACGCGTGTTGCTAACGTGCGCCTTCTCCGCGCGCGCCACGCACGCGTTGAGCGTTTTGCATACTTGCATATTCCATACGCGGATCAATTTTCAGAACAGTTTTGAAAATGTATGTCATGTCAGGCCCTTACTTAAAATGAAGGGTGGATTATCAAAAATTTAGCGGTAAAAACACAGTAGAAACTATATATTTGTTAAGGTAAATTTTATAAAACAAAAAATGCACTTCAAAAATTATTGGTGTCAACCGCCTCCCCAAAAATCAAAGGGTAAATTATTCCCTCTGCACTCTTACAAGCCCCTGCTCATTGACCCGTCATCCGGGTTCTATTTGTCTCAATACCTTTCAGGATCAAATGTAGGAGACTTTTTCCTTGTACAAATGACACATGCCGATCTTGATATTCATTAGGTCACATAGAACCCGAATTCTGGGTCAATTCTACTCCCGGCTCGTTGTAAACTGAGGAGATGGGGACAAATATCGAGCCATAAATTCAAAATAAAATGCAAAATCTTTTTTTATTTACACCTAAGTCACATTTGCTCTACGGCTAGGATACGGTGGCCGTAACCCCTCGAAATCGAGAGATACCTGCGGCGGCGGCAGAGGATCTACGGTGGCCTCAGGGTCGCCCTATGGCGTATCCCTATCTTTTACAGGCCGTAGAGGTCGCCGTGGGATTAAAGCGCGGAGTTATAACTGTTTTCATTTCTAGGTTTGCCGTAGCAATTAGACTCGTCGTAGCCATGCCGTAGAGCGGTACCACGGCGACCATACGTCGGGCGTACTTTGTCCTTGCGTTTACCATGCGTTAGTCTGACCGCACGGTCGCAGTACGGTCCCCCTGCGGCCGCCTTAGCTTGCGGCGTCTTGTGGCGCCTTGCGGCTAGCTTGCGTTTGCCTTGGTATTTGTTAAAAACCTACGGCCGCCGCAGGTACGCCCTAAGGCGACTGTGCGCCATCTCTTCAAAGCCCGTACGGCAGCCGCAGGTTTTCTGTCTCCACAAATTCAAAATACGCCGTGCGGCTCACCATAACATTATGTGACTGCTACAGTATGTGACCGTGGGAATGCTGCAGCGGCTCTATAATTGCTATTGGCCGTAGATATTTAGACCCCACGGCCGCCGCGGCAAATGTGACTTAGGCTTTAATTGAAATGGTAGATACACAAATTTGGGAAATGATTTAGGTATAGGTAGGCCTCTGTCACCATATCTATAAGAGCGAGGTAAAAATAATGCCGTCGGAAACATGAACATTACGCTTTTGTTTTACCTGAAAGACCTTTACATTCGACTGAACTTTTGAAGCTAAATTTCGCCAACAATGCGGTACGACTATACGGAATATAAGGCCATGACTGCCCGACTGTTTACGCTCCCAAGTCAGCGAGCACCCAGCGAAATCGTAAAGGAGAGTTTCACCACTGAGGTCAAATGACGGTCGCGGAAGAAGTGGCGCCGGTTTCTGTCTGACGCAAAATATAGATATCAACATTTATGTACATTATTTTAGCGTCCGTTAGAATTGAGAAAAGGGAGGAAACAATAGTCTCCATGGTAACACTTTGATGTTGGCTGGCTCCAATCAACCATTAATAAAATGGAGGGAACAATTTTAATAAGTGCGTGGCTAGCCTTGCCGTTTCTGGCTGATTTGGCAACATAAATAGTCAGTCAGTCACGTCAGTTGTCAATTTAGTTGTACCGCAATGTTGCGGTACAGCGTGTATTCACCGTATACTAATTCGCTGATAAAATCACCAAGGACACGGAACGATAAAATTCATTGCCTATAGTAATGATTTACTTTAAAATTAATATACACAGGTTGACAGAAAGTGACCATGACAAAATGCCACAGAAAAATAGAGATGGAAATGAAACCATTCCGGAGGAATAAAAGCGGGGGGAAAGGGATCAGTATATTTGCAAAGTTGCCACTAAATTCCCTGTTCATTATATTGTCAAAAAGAGAAAGTTCCAAGGATGGTATTTGTTGCCATTCTTATTTATATCATTTATATTTTATATATATATTCATTTATATTTATATCATTTGTATTCCTGCATGAGTCCAATCACAGTCTAGACAGCTAGTCACCTGACCACGCCCGTTTCTCATAGATCACCTTAGGTCACTTGGGTTGCAAACAATGACAAGAGATTGTGAGATCTTCATTCTTTTAAACTACAACACCAAATTTATTAACTAGATTCTTGACATAACAACAAAGTATACAGATTCATAGTTGTGGGCCTAACGAACACGTGTAAAATGTTGCGATAATGTATCGTAAATGTAATGTAACTGTTAACATCCTCACCATTTGAAATGTTACAATTGTGGTTTGTACAACACCACATTGAGCAAGCAAACTAATTGATGTTCCTTTACACGTGAAACCGTTGATAGTTTTTGACATGATATTTAGGCATTTCTGTAGTAGGTGTCTAATTTGAGCTAAAATTAATGAGGAATGACAATATCTATAAGTTAACATTAAAAGTATTAATGAATCTCCTGTCAATCCTGTCTTCTGGGTCACAATGTCATAAGTTGGCATTATAATCTATGGAATAACCCATATATGTATGTGACCTAGAAAACAATTTGATAATCAATATAAACATCTATTCTTTCAGATAATGCTTATTATACCCGGTTCTTTTCGGAACCAAATATTCTACAAAAAGATACAATCAACAGTGTTACTGCAAACTTCAAATACGAGGCATAATCGTTGTATCAGTTGATTTTAAAAAGTTTCCAATATTACATAGTTAATTTTGTAAGTTTAATTTGAAATGCATTTAACAAACACAAAATGATAAATATTTTTAAAAATTAAGGAAATTGAGGAAATTGATGAAATTATTAAAATTAATAAAAAAAATATAAAAATTAAAAAGTGTTGTCATTTTAAAGAGTATAGCAAAAATGTGACGTCACTCGGCAGAAACTTTAATGTTACATATTACAGCTAATTACTATACCCCAACAAAAAATGACGTCACAGCAACAGTGCCCTCATTTGTTCAAAAAAGCGTGGAACGAATTTCAATGTTAAAATTAAAAAAGGAATGTCAAATTGTTTAATTTTAATACAATTAAAAGGAATATAAAGTTGCACAACATTTGAACAATTAATCGCGTCAATTCTTTAAAGACAAATATTGAATAATGTTAATCACTTTATTACCTACATTTTGAAATCACAAGTATGTTCCTCATAGAAAATCTCAATGTGTATTAAAAAAAACTGATTGTTAAACAGAGAATCACAATTTGTACATTTCGTTTTTAGCACTTTACTTATCCTAAACACATCAATCTTAAATTATCTCAGGCGAATATACAAGCAGACGTAACTTTATCAAGAAAAAACATTCTTTGTTTTCATATCCACGAAAGTAAATTATATTAACGAGGTGAATGGAAAGTACATTTTGTGGTGATAATTAAGGTTGTAGTTACACAGCTTTAACACATTTCTAATATATTAATGACGCAGAGATCTACTGTTTGTTTACCACATTAAGAAAGCAAAATGCAAAAACAAACAAAAACACGTTAGGCCTGTTCGATTAAAGGCATACAAATAAGGAATACACCAAAATACACTTGAAAATGTAAACAAAAATTGAAAATAAGGTTACAGAGAACATAAATGTCCATTTTCAAGAATATATATAACAAGAAACTTACATTGCATAGTTCTTTTATGATGGAACCTCACAAATAAGTTTGATGGCCGATGTTGATTTATAACTTTCATTGGATTTTGAAAGTGTTTGATTTTTATGGTGCACCTTTTTCAATTCATTGTGAATCCGTTAAATATTGTAAAATATTATGACTGTGTGTAGATTTCTAAAAGAAACGTTAGAGTTCCTTTAAAACATTAATATCTCTCTTTAGATGTAATCTCGCCACCAATGTGGTAAAATAATACGTCATGTCATGACTGGTTGCCAATTAATCGTGACCCACGTGAAGGCTATAGCCAAACACTAAAAAAAAGAGTTGATTAAAGCCGGTAAACAACAATTAACATAATTATAACCACGGCAACAAGATCTCTTGTTGAAACCCATAATTTGGCGCTAGAGAAAATATCGCAACTGTCAGCCGCGACCTAGCATTGTGCAAGGCGTTCGTCGTTATCCGTCTGAAATCAACGCCGCGCGCTGCTCTTAGCAGTGCAAAAATACAGCGCGAACAGCGACCTCACGCGGCCACTTTGCAAATCAACTGAAGACTACCGAACGCCTTGTTTCAACCATCCGTGCAAGGTTTTTGGGGTGGTGCTTATTATGCTAATACCATAAGCTAACCTTCACACGAGAGGCGTGTGTAATATGTATATAACTGTGTTTGTGGGTCACAATTGTTTGTCTAATGGTATGAGCATATCAATAGACATTCCCTGGATACTCACATCAAATATTAAAGCGTTCTGGCATATCAACACTAACGGTTGCACTTAGGCGCCCACGTTCTCTGAAATGACGTAATACATGTACATCTACACTACCATTTTTTTTTAGGAAAACAATTATAATTGCGATGAAATAAACTGCGCGGCAGCACAATGTAGAAGGGGATGCAACTCCGCACCACCCCCCCCCCCCCCCCCCCCCCCCCCCACCTTCTCTACAACACCAGCTTCAGCCCTCACTTGCCAATGGATATGTGGTGACAGTTTCCTCTCCATTTCCAGTGATTAAACACCCAAAAATTATATGCGTCGGTAATAATCTCCCGATAGCTACAACTTTAAGATTGTGTGACTCTGGCTTCTGCTCCACTAAGACACCGGCGGCCAGGTGGGATAAGCATGGCCGTACTTGTATGGTAATCCCTGGTCACGATCCACCCACCGATATCACCATTTTCATGGATGTGCTCAGAAATCCGGGTCCACATACTTGCCATTCTACTTCTACAGACTACCAGAGAATTACTTACACTCAGAAACAACTGAAACAATTAAATGGTGGAAGAAAACAATGCATATCTACATCTACGTATGAAAGCCTGAAGACATTAGAGCTGTTGAAGAAGATGAGGGGGTGTAGAGCAGGTCGACAGGCTTTTAGGCATATCCCTGTTATTATTAATACAAGAGGACGACATTGTGTGGAGACATCTGCTACGACATACCACAAGACTTCTATTATACATTCTAAAAAGACCCCTCGTCACCTTGTTCCTATTCCAAATACTTGTCCCGTTATCCACACCAACATAGCTCCGCTACCTCGAATTCTGCTGACCAATGCAAGATCTTTAAATAACAAGCTAGAAGATCTGCAGCTTGTTCTCAGTGAGAATTCAGTCGATATAGCTGCCGTTACAGAAACTTGGTTGAATGACATTACCATACAATCTGCTGACATCCCTGGATTTCATTTTTCGTCCAAGTGCCGAAATGGAAGACGAGGAGGAGGTGTAGCTGTCTATACTAAGGAGAGTTTCAACGTGCAGACACTATCCAACCATTCATGTGAGTATGAATGTTTGTGGCTCAAACTTAACCACAATCAGTCAACATCTAATTTCTACACTGGAGTGATTTACTATCCTCCAGGGTCTACCTATGCCAATGAAATGCTTGAGCACATTTTTCAAACTATGGATGATATCCAATCAATTGATACAACTGCCACAATCATTCTACTAGGAGACTTTAATGATCTCCAAACTAACGTCATTGAGAACAATCTACATATGGAACAGTTGATCAATTTCCCCACTCGGCACAATGCTATACTGGATAAGATGTTTACCAACCACCCCACGTGTTTTACTGAACCCAAACGACTATCACCAATTGGACGTAGTGACCACTGCTGTATTCTCATTAATCCAGTGACTGAATATCCACCTGTGAAGCCTACTTCCACCTACAGGCCGCTGGCGCCCCTACCGAGACTCTTCAGTGCGGTCATTCGGGCAATGGGTGACTGGCTGTAATTGGGACAGCATTACTTCAAACCAGTCATCTGATGCCATGCTCAGGGATTTTTCATCTACCATCAATGACGCCTATGAGGAACATTTTCCCAAAGTTTGTTCAGTGTTGCGACTCAAGGACAAGCCATGGATGACTATACAAATTAAACGACTTATCAGAAACCGCCAGACAGCTTTTACTCGGGGTGATCAGATGGAATGGCGTATGCTGCGCAACAAAGTGAATCAACTCATAATCAAAGCCAAAAGTAAGTTCTACGCGGACTCTGTGTACAACCTCAGGAACTGTCAGCCAGCAAAATGGCACAAACATATACAGAGGATGTGTCATCTTAAATCCAAACCAGTTACTATCCCTGGAGCTACATTGAATCCTAGCGGAACAGTTGAAGCTATTAACAATCAATTTGCCGGAATATGCAACCAGCTACCAGCTTTAGCGCTTGAAAGTCTTCCTACATATTTGCCAGCAGAAACACCACCGCCAGTAATTTATCAAGGACAGGTTCTAAAAGCACTTCAAAAACTGAAATCCTCCAAGGCTGGTCATCCTTCGGACTTACCTATGAGACTGATTAAAGAATTTGCTCCCGAATTAGCCCTTCCACTTACATGTGTATTCAATTCTTGCTTGAGAGAGGGTAATTTCCCTGATTTGTGGAAGACTGCTACTATCATACCAGTTCCTAAAACTAAACATGTTTTGTCTTTTGATCAACTGAGACCCATCTCATTGACACCGGTGTTAGCTCGAATTTTTGAATCCTTTATTGTCAAATACATTATTAATGATATTTCTGTAAAAATTGATCCTAAACAATACGGTAACATTAAGGGCAGTTCTACCACTCATTACCTGGTGGATATGTTAAATTCTGTATATGAGGGACTTGATAAGCCTAATCAGTATGCTTACCTTGCTGCGATTGACTTCACCAAAGCCTTTGATCTTGTTAATCATAACATTATTATCAAGAAACTTATCAACCTTGGGGTTAGACGTTCAATTATTCCAATAGTCTGCAGCTTCCTTTCCAACCGTACCCAAAATACCAAACTCGTTAATCATACTTCCTCTGTTAAAACCATTGATTGCGGCGTCCCGCAAGGAACTAAGTTAGGCCCTATACTATTTCTGGTCCTAGTTAACGATGCTGCTATTGGAAGCCATAGACGTTGGAAATATGTGGACGACCTGACCCTCGGGGATATAGTTAAATATGGTGAAAATGCTCAACTTCAATCCCATCTTGATGATCTCTCAGAATGGTCCAAAGCTAACGATGTTCTCCCCAAACCTGCTAAATGTCAAGTAATGAAGATCAGTTTCCTACGACGAGTTACACCTAACCTCATGTTTACTCTTAATGACATATCCCTAAACAAGGTTAATCATATGAAACTGTTGGGAGTCACGATTCAGAGTGATCTCAAATGCGACATTCATGTTGCTGATATTGTCTCTAGAGCCTCTAGACAATTATTTACCTTATGTATTTTAAAAAAATATGACGCCCCCTTGGCTGACTTAGTTTCCGTCTTTACATGCTACATTAGACCAGTTTTAGAGTATGCCAGCCAAGTCTGGCATACCTCGATAAGTAAACAACTGGCTAATAGAATTGAGAATGTACAAAAACGTGCTTGTCGCATTATGTTAGGCTATCATCGATATCATAGTTACTCCAATGCTTTGGAAGTTCTAGGTATGTCTAGCCTTGAAACTAGGAGAGACACCTTACTATATAACTTTGGCACTAAACTATTACATTCCAACAGATTTAGAAATATGCTCCCCCCTCCTAAATTGAATAACACAACTACCAGAATACTCAGAAACAGTTCCACGTCTACGCTTGTTGTACCCAAGTGCAAAACTGATAGATACATGAAGTCCACAATTCCTGTTTTAGCTAAACTTTTGTAATTCTTAATTGTTTACAATATAGGTGCAAGTGAGTACTTTGTGTAATTTTATATTTCCATTCTTTTTAACTGCTATGTAACAATTTTTAATTCTTGTAAAGTGTAAACGTGGTCACTTCAGCTACTCTTCTGTGGCTGCCTACCTCGTGTTTTAATACGAATAAACCAGAATAATAATAATTATAAATAGTTGTTAAAACCATCTAACAGCGGGTGCTGCAATGAAGACCATATTCTGGCTTCTTTGTACATCCGCCCCTGATGAAGCAGAAAACGCTGCTAGCCTTTACGGTCTCGCTGGCTGACTTGGCAACATCAAGTCAGCCAGCCATGTCACGGTCAACTTAACTGTTTGCCTTTGTTTGCATAATTTACAACGAAGTGGGGATATTAACCATTTAACTTCGAGTATCATTTAATATTAATATTTTCTATCGGGCACTGTTCATTATATAGATATAGACCCGTACTCAATTTTAAGAGAAGCCGATATGATGTAACCTAGGCGACAATATCACTTGCTGGTTGCTCATACTTTCTGCTGCAACCATCACTTCTCAATTTGCATCATTCGACCTCAGTGGTGCAATTCTCTACACGGGTGTACGAGAAACATATCCTCTCCAGGCCATCATCTGAACGTGTCATCATGTACTTCTTCAAAGTCTTTGGCATTGTAGCAATAACTTCAGCGATCAATGCTCAATTTGCGTCAGGTCCCTGCCAGTCTCGGCTTGTTCTCGAATGCTCTTGCCCGCCGCAGTGGCAATTGTGGGGAAAGGAGTGTTATCGCCTCACTCCTCGGGTAGAGCAAACTTGGGATGAGGCCAAGTCGGCTTGCCAAGACATGGGAGGCAAGATGGCTGCTCCTCGCTCGCTCGATGAAATGTACTTCATGGTAGATATGGCGCGAAAGGTGGACATCGAGTACGAAGCCTGGATCGCTTGTAATGACAAGGAGGTTGAAGGAACTTGGGAGTGTGACGGTCAGGAAGGAAGCGAGCCTTTCCTGGAATGGGATGATGGGCAACCAAATAATTATCAAAATCAAGATTGCGCTCGACTAAGGTATGATTTTAATGACAAAATGGTTGACACTGACTGTGACTATATGGGTCCCCACTTTGCTTTTTGTGTTGGTCGAGCTGCTTGCACTCACAGCCTTATCCAACTCCGTCAATAATGCATCTCTACCGACACACACGATTGCGTTCTTAACTCAACTTGCCTTTTCGACCACATAATCATGACGGAGCCTTGGTGTCGAACGTCTGTTGCCTCCGTCTTTAACTCAGCCTGCGTCTAGGTGCACGGACTCCTGAAGAAGCGACGAATATATGCGAGCTAAACAAAACTGCACCAGCCTGGGTAACACGCACACGTATCGGCTTGCCATTAAACAGACAATTAAGATGATGTCTTCAAATCTGAACTTAAACTTGAACTTGCTACAAAATACTTTCAACAACAAAACATTCACTGCATCGAAAGTGTACAGGTTATAATCCTGTTTCTACTTTAAACTTTAACGTCCAGACAATTAAACAATGAACACAATGAAAACAAATGTAACAATTATTATATGCAAACATAAACATGAACTTTCTTAAAAATAAAAAAACATATTTGCAACAAAATATTCACTGCATTGAAAATGTAACACTGTCTCTACTACAACCGGCGACCGAGGTCTAAAGTACAAGCAAGGTAAGCGAATGTTTCGCTCTCATTACAACCTAGAATTAGGAATTGGATTTACATGGAATTTGATCGAACAGGCCTAACATGTTGGTTTTTTGCTTTTCGCTTTCTTACATTGGTAAAATAACCAACAGATCTCTGTGTCATTGACATATTAGAAATGTATTAAAGCTGCGTAATTGCAACCTTAATTATCACCACAAAATGTACTTTCTCTTCACCTCGTTGATATAATTAACTTTCGTGGATATGAAAACAAAGAATGATTTTTCTTGATATAAAGTTACGTCTGCTTGTATATTCGCCTGAGATCATTTAAGATTGATGTGTTTAGAATCAGTAAAGTAAACGAAATGTACGAATTGTGATTCTCTGTTTAACAATCCTTGTTTTGTAATACACGATATTTTCAATGAGAAACATACTTGTGATTTTAAAATGTAGGTTATGAGTGATTAACCTTATTCAATATTTCCCTTTAAAGGATTCATGCGATTAATTGTTCATTTTTTTAGAACTTTATACTCCGTTTAAATGTATAAACATTAAACAATTTGACATCCTTTTTTTAAATTTTAACATTGAAATTCGTTCTATGCTTTTTTAAACAAATGAGGGGGCTGTTGCTGTGACGTCATTTCAGAAGGGCAGTGTTCAGTATGGTGGTTTCTGTTTAAATTATGAACTCAACAATTTTCTCAGTAAAATTTCTTAAAAACAAACCACAGAATACCAAAGTAATTTGTCTTCGGTGTATAACTATCAGCTGTAACATTAAAGTTTCTGCCGAGTGACGCCACATTTTTGCTATACTCTTCAACACTTTTTACAATTTTTAATTGGTTTATTAATTTTCTTAATTTCATCAATTTTTCTCAATGTTATCATTTTTTTAAATAGTTATCAATGTTTATTTTTGTGTAATGCATTTCAAATTAAACTTCAACAATTTACTATGTAAGATTTGAAACTTTTTAAAATTAACTGATACAAGGATTATGCCTCGTCTTTGCAGTAACACTGTGGATTGTAACGTTTTGGAGAATATTGGGCTCTGAAAAGAACCGGAAATAATAAGCATTATCTAAAAGAATATATATTTATAATGATTATCAATTTATTTTCTAAGTACATATATGGTTTATTCCATAAATTATAATGCCAACTTGCGACATTGTGACCGAAAATAGAAACATTGATTAACAGGAGATTCATTAATACATTTCAATTTAACTTAAAGATATTGTCATTCCTCATTAATAGTAGCTCAAATTAGACACCTACTACATCAATGCCTAAATATTATTTCAACAACTATCAAAGCTTTAACGTGTAAAGGGACATCAATTATTTGTTTGCGCGCTACATGTATTTTTGTGATAATTCATGCTCAATGTGGTGTTGTGCCAACCACAATTGTAACATTTGAAATGGTGTGGATGTTAACAGTTACATCACATTATCACAACATTAAACACGTGTCTCATGAATCTAGTTTGAAATAAATTTGGTGTTGTAGTTTAAAAGAATGAAGATCACTTAATCTCGTGTCATTGTAGGCAACCCAAGTGACCTAAGGTGATCTATGAGAAACGGGCGTAGTCAGGTGACTAGCTGTCTAGACGTTGATTGGACTCATGCAGGGATACAAATAAATATATAATATAAATGATATAAATAAGAATGGCATCACTTTAAGACACTTTCTCTCCTTGACAATATAATGAACAGAGACGTTTGCGTCAAATTTGGAAATATACTTTCTCTCACATTTATTTGACCGGAATTGTTTCATTTCCATCTCTATATCCCTCTTGCAATTCGTCATGATCACTTTATGTGTCCCTGCGTAATTTTATTAACGAATTAGCATACGGTTAATACACGCTGTACTTGAAGGTTCAATTAGAAAGCTAATAACTCGTACTTGCTACTTGTTGACAACAATGCGCAACAATTAAATTGACAAAGACGTAACTCACTATAAATGTTGCTAAATCGGCCAGACAGCGACTTAATTGCCTTGTGTGAAGGCTAGCCACGCCTTAATTATCCACTTTATTATATAGATGGTTGATTGGAGCCAGCAAACGGGAAGTGTTACCATGGAGACTATTTAGGATTATACAGTGGCGGTGTTCTTGTCTTGCATTACGATCGAGGATCAAAACACAAAAGAGAACAAAGGGAACAAAGGATCCTCGATCGACGGTTTGCTTGTCCGAATTCTGTCCTCGATCGACAGTGCAAGCGCAAAGCAATGGGGATTGGGTTAAGTAAAGGAAGAAAGGAAAACACAATATCGATCCTCGGTCGTTATGTGGTTCACGACTGTGTGCTACGGTGGTTTGTGTGTGTGGGGGGGGGGGGGTACCGCCAACACTTTATCTGCAAATTATTTGTATTTTGTTGTTCTGGTTTTTCTTGTGTGTGTTTTACGGCAATCGTATATTTTTATTATTTTTATTTAATTTTTTAGAAGAATTGCAAAATACCTAGCGCAATCATTATTTACTTTCGAATAAGTAAGATAAGCCTACATCTTAATAATTCGGTAGTAAATTTTTTCGATATCTGCAAATGTTTTTTTTGTTAAGAGACGGGACAGGATCCCAGCTCCTTAGTGCCAGGCTAGGCGTTTAGCTTCCTGCGAGACTTAAAAGTACGTGTCGATCACCAACTCGGCATTGGTCTGGGAGTATTCGGTGCTGGGGTCGATAATAACGGGATATCATCCGTCGGCAATGCAGCGATGCGGTTGCTTGCCGCATAGAGAAAGGAACAGATGCTTGTCGGTACCAGACTTGCTGGGCTGAGATCCGCTGTACGGTGGCTCGCTGGACTGGTTAGATTATGTGGTCGTCTATGGGTGGTTCCTATTGTATCTTCAGGACCGCTTTACCTTCATGTCATGACTGGTTGCCAATTAATCGTGATGTACGTACAGGCTATAGCTATACATTGCAGCCGGCAAACAAGAATTAACCTAATTATAACCCAGGCAACACGATATCTTGTTGATACCAATAATTTGGTGCCAGACTAAAGCTCGCAACTGTCTGCCGTGACCATCATTTTCACATCGTTCGAACTCGATGGTGAAACTTGCTCGCCGAATACATAAGAAACAGCTCCTTTCGCCTGAACGTGTCATCAAACCTGTGTGAATTAATTTCACCAGAAATGGTTTGTAACCATGTGTCAGCAAAGAAAACTCACAAGACCCAAACATGTGCATTATGTTTTACCCCTATACAGAAAACATAATATCAATTGAGCTTAACTTCAACACAGTAGGCCTTGTTGTTCACTTTGATAAATTGTGTGGCAACTTCTTAAATGAACATAATACTTCTATTATATTTTCCCCTGAAAACACAATACACTTACACGGTAATTGCGGTCTTTGTACTATATGTAGGCCTATGCAGGCACAATTGTAAGAATTATTGTAAATATTTGACGAGGCGATCATTACCGAAATCTCCATAGTAACTAATTCAAACATTAACTGTATTTTGTTCCTAGTTTAATAAAGCTAAAAGCCACTAATGAAAGGAACTGTGCGTTTTGTCTCTTTGGCAAGCTGAGAATTTCCGCTTCGTTGGTGTTCCAAGTTGTGAATAATGTAGTATCAATCAGTCACCCGAATGACGATTAAGCTCTCGGTATTGAGGCAGGGAGCTTTGTTGAGAAACGATTAACCAGTTCGCGCCGGGATTATTTTAACAACGCCGAGCCGACGGGCGGGATTATTTTTAACGAAACTCGATCTGAAGCGTGTTCAGGCTGATAGTGCCAGGAAGCACACCCACGCATTTCCGGCCTTGCGCGCTGCTGACATACATTTCCGAACTTGAACTTGGCGTGTTTATGCGTCATCCGTTTAGAATTTTGGGAAATGTTTGCGTTTATATACGTCATCCGGCGCGAACTGGTTAAAAGTACATTAGTGTTCGTTCATAATAATGTAAGTAGGCCTACCACCTCAAAATGAGCGGTTGGAGTTGGCTCATTTACATTACAAAAAGAAAGAGGCGAGGAATAATAAGCCTTTGCACCCCCCGTCGAGCTTGGAAGCACGTTGAGTGGTTATTTCGTATTCACTAGTAGTAGCACCCAAAATTATCAACGTTGTTAGATGTTGTAGTCATTAGGCAATGAAGTGTAACAAAGACCCCCCCCCCCCCCCCCCCCCCCCCTCATCCCACCCCATCTCACCCCACCGCGGCTTTCAACAAACCAATATGAATGAAAATGTCTATGCTGACTTAAATACTGTGGGGCTAAACTATGTAAAATTGTGTAAGTAATAAATAAAAGCTTGAATTGAATTCTAGACCAAACAGGAAGCCAATGTAGATCCATAAACAATGGTCTAATATGTCAAAACTTGATTGCATTACAGACAAGCCGAGCACAAGCATTTTGCACTCCCTGAAGTGGATTAATCTGTGTGTTAGGTAAACCATCAAACAAACTGTTACAGTAATCAAGTCTACTAGAGATAAATGCATGAATCAGTGTCTCGGTACATTCCTTTGATAATTACTTCCTAATTCGGCTAATGTTATGCAAATAACAAAAAGCACCACCGCACACTTTAGTGACGGGAGTTTTCATTGACATTATTGGCATCAAACCATGCACCTGTATGCCGTCCAATGTAACTTTACATGTAACTAATACATTGTTGTTATAACAAACCGCAGAAAAAGCTTCCTTAATTTAAATTAATTAATTCATGCTGAATATGTACCATTATCTTTGCTTACTAATAACAAAAGCCTAATGTGACGACCGGTCGTCATCTGGCCAACGCTTGGACGGGGCCCCGGTGGGAGGGCCGTGTTGTTTTGCACGGCTTTTGATTGGATATGAGACGTATACACCGTGTACCATGTCGTATACAAAAACCGTCTAAAACAAAAGAACACTAGTGGAACGAACAACGCTAACGTACGTTGGCCAACGTT
Organism: Crossaster papposus; assembly: GCA_037893245.1. Lineage (NCBI taxonomy): Eukaryota > Metazoa > Echinodermata > Asteroidea > Velatida > Solasteridae > Crossaster > Crossaster papposus. The sequence continues at coordinate 174,655 of JBAIAA010000111.1, read as the reverse complement.
GGCAACGTTCGCGTAAGTGGGCCAAGAACATTAATTTTGTTGTCATGGTGACGTCATCGGGCGTCATGGGACGTCACAATAAAGGTACAGTTTTGAACACTCTCTATATCTAGAGGTATACAAGTCCGATTGGGGATAAAACGTGGTATGCAGGATTTGCGGGATGTGTTAAATTAAAGATATAAATGAAGGTGATGTCATAATGCCGTCGTCGGGTGTCATGTGACATCACATTAATGGTTAAATTTCCCCCCATATGATTTGTACATGTTTTATTCTACCAATATATTTGAACACTTTGGTAACTCCGATCGACTTCAAACTTGGCACACACTTGGACCACCACCAACAGATAGGCAACACAAAATGTTGTCATGGTGACGTCATTGGGTGTCATGTGACAGCATATTAAAATAACAGTTTGTAAATAAGACCATGTATCTCAGGAAGTACATGTACAAGTCCAATTGACTTCAGACTTGGTATTCAAGTATTTAGGAATGTGTTATAGGTATAAATTAAGGTGGCGCCATAATGACGTCATCGGCTGTCATGTGACTTCACATCAAAGGTGAATTTTTTCATAGTTTAGAAAGAAAGACAAATTGTCAATGAAGGAATATTGTCACATGTCATAAAATCATTTAACACTGCTGAAACAGCTAGCGTTTGTCCACAAACACCTCTAGTTTTAATGTATTATTGTTAGTTGCCAGTTTACGATTTTGTCGTTGACTTTTGATGTATTTGTTATCCAATTGAGTATTTAATGATGTATACAGGGCCCTCAGTGGAAACCAGTGAAAAGCGGTGTAATAGTTTTGCACGGAACAAAATGTGACGAAGGATGGCGCCCTTTCCAATCTCTTTCTCACTAGCTGGCTAAAGCGCGCGCTGTACATATGTACAGTCAATGCTAGACCGACGAATATTGTTCTCTCCCCGGGTTCTCACTTGGCGCGACACCAGCAGACGAAACCGTAAACAAGTCGCCGGCCATTAACTCCCGTGTGTGTGACCGTGTGTGGCCGTACGATAGCACATGTGATTTGCGGGCATGAATAATCTTCTATTGCCTCAACCCGCGTGTTAACCAATTACCCGTCGTGGGATGTACCAATGGGTACTTGTTTATATTGCGATGATGTATTTGTAAATTACCCTTGGCGGTTTAATCTTTTTATTTATGTAAACAAGTGAAGTGATGTGACTTGTATAGACAGAACGATGAATCGAGTTTCATGTGTTTACAGAATCATAAACATTTATTTAAATAAAACAAATGTTTAGCCTAACTAAGGTATTTTTTATTTTATTTTATTTTCGAGATAGGGAGTTAAACGGGTTTTTTTACAAATAAAAAAGGAACAACAGGCGACGAATTTTACCGTGTTTAACATGCTCTGTGTCAAATGATAACAATACTTGAAGCATCCTGTAATTAACAAGTTAATATCGCCCACTTTGTGCTAAAGTTCGCCAGTCAATGCGGTACAACTACGGCATACATGGCCATGACTGCCCGACTGTTTACGCTCCCAAGTCAGCCAGTATCCAGCGAACTCGTAAAGGAGAGTTTCACCATTGAGGTCGAATGACGGTCGCGGAAGAAATTAAGTAGCGAGTTTCTGCCTGACGCAAAATATGGATATCAACAATTATGTACATTTCAGCGTCCGTTAGAATTGAGAAAAGAGACGAGAAAAAGTCTCCATGGTAACACTTCCCGTTTGCTGGCTCTAATCAACCATCTATACAATGGAGTGGACCAGTTTAATAAGTGCGCGGCTAGCCTTGCCGTTTCTGGCTGATGTGCAACATAAATAGTACCGCATTGTTGTCGAAATCTAGCACAAAGTACGAGATATTAAATTTCTAAATGAACCTTCAAGTGCAGCGTGTATTAACCATATGCTAGTTCGTCTATAAACACACGCAATGACACGGCACAATGAAATGTATTGCCTATTGTAATTATTTACTTATATAGGTTGACATAAAATGATCAAAATACTAGAGGGATATAGAGATAGAAATGGAACAATTCTGGTGAAAAAAGAGAGGGGGGAAGCGATCAGTATATTTGCAAATTTGACGCTAATTTCCCTGTTCATTATAATTGTCAAGGAGAGAATTAGTTCTAAGGAAAGTATTTGTTTCCATTCTTTTTTATATTATTTATATTATTTATATATATATTCGTTTATATTTATATTCTTTGTTGGTCTGCATGAGTCCAATTACAGTCTAGACAGCTAGTCACCTGACCACGCCCGTTTATCATAGATCACCTTAGGTCACTTGGGTTGCCTACAATGACACGAGATGTGAGATCTTCATTCTTTTAAACTACAACACCAACTTTATTAACTAGATTCTTGACATGACAACAAAGTATACAGATTCATAGTTGTGAGCCTAACGAACACGTGTAAAATGTTGCGATAATGTATCGTAAATGTAATGTAACTGTTAACATCCTCACCATTTGAAATGTTACAATTGTGGTTTGTACAACACCACATTGAGCAAGCAAACTAATTGATGTTCCTTTACACGTGAAACCGTTGATAGTTTTTGACATGATATTTAGGCATTTCTGTAGTAGGTGTCTAATTTGAGCTAAAATTAATGAGGAATGACAATATCTATAAGTTAACATTAAAAGTATTAATGAATCTCCTGTCAATCCTGTCTTCTGGGTCACAATGTCATAAGTTGGCATTATAATCTATGGAATAACCCATATATGTATGTGACCTAGAAAACAATTTGATAATCAATATAAACATCTATTCTTTCAGATAATGCTTATTATACCCGGTTCTTTTTGGAACCAAATATTCTACAAAAAGATACAATCAACAGTGTTACTGCAAACTTCAAATACGAGGCATAATCGTTGTATCAGTTGATTTTAAAAAGTTTCAAATATTACATAGTTAATTTTGTAAGTTTAATTTGAAATGCATTTAACAAACACAAAATGATAAATATTTTAAAAAATTAAGGAAATTGAGGAAATTAAGGAAATTATTAAAATTAATTAAAAAAATTAACAAATTAAAAAGTGTTGTCATTTTAAAGAGTATAGCAAAAATGTGACGTCACTCGGCAGAAACTTTAATGTTACATATTACAGCTAATTACTATACCCCAACAAAAAATGACGTCACAGCAACAGTGCCCTCATTTGTTCAAAAAAGCGTGGAACGAATTTCAATGTTAAAATTAAAAAAGGAATGTCAAATTGTTTAATTTTAATACAATTAAAAGGAATATAAAGTTGCACAACATTTGAACAATTAATCGCGTCAATTCTTTAAAGACAAATATTGAATAATGTTAATCACTTTATTACCTACATTTTGAAATCACAAGTATGTTCCTCATAGAAAATCTCAATGTGTATTAAAAAAAAACTGATTGTTAAACAGAGAATCACAATTTGTACATTTCGTTTTTAGCACTTTACTTATCCTAAACACATCAATCTTAAATTATCTCAGGCGAATATACAAGCAGACGTAACTTTATCAAGAAAAAACATTCTTTGTTTTCATATCCACGAAAGTAAATTATATTAACGAGGTGAATGGAAAGTACATTTTGTGGTGATAATTAAGGTTGTAGTTACACAGCTTTAACACATTTCTAATATATTAATGACGCAGAGATCTACTGTTTGTTTAACAGATTAAGAAAGCAAAATGCAAAAACAAACAAAAACATGTTAGGCCTGTTCGATTACATTCCATTTTAATTCAATTTCTAATTCTGAGTTGCAATGAGAGCAAAACTTTTGCTTACCTTGCTTATACTTTATACCTCGGCCGCCGGTTGTAGTAGAAACAGTGTTACATTTTACATTTTCAATGCAGTGAATATTTTGTTGCAAAGAAAGTTCAAGTTTATGTTTGCATATAATTGTTACATTTGTTTTCATGCGAGGCCGATGCATGCAGAAATAACCAGTTTTTGTGTTCATTTTTTAATTTTCCGGACGTTAAAGTTTAAAGTAGAAACAGGATTATAACCTGTACACTTTCGATGCAGTGAATGTTTTGTTGTTTAAAGTATTTTGTAGCAAGTTCAAGTTCAAGTTCGGGTTCAGAATTAAAGACATTAATTGTCGTTTTAACTGCAAGCCGATGCGTGTGTGTGTTACCTAAGCTTGTGCAGTTTTGTTTAGCTCGCATTTGTCCCTTCTTTAGGAGTGACATCCGTGAACCTCGGCGCAGGCTGGGTTACAGACGCATGAGACGTTCGGCGATAAGTCTCTTGGATTCTGTGGTCGAGAAGGCAGGTTGAGTTAAGAACACGGCCGCGTGAGTCGGTAAAGATGCATTATTGACGGAGTTGGATTAGGCTGTGAGTGCAAGCAGCTCGACGAACACAAAAAACCCAGTGGGAACCCGCACGGTCACAGTCAAGGTCATCCATTTTGTCATTATATTCCCCTACAAGTTGAGCGCAATCTTGATCGCCGTATAGATCATCTGGTTGCCCATCACCCCATTCCATGAACGGCTCGCTTCCTTCCTGACCGTCACACTTCCAAGTTCCTTCAACCTCCTTGTCATTACAAGCGATCAAAGTTGAGTAGTCGATTTCCACTTTTCGCGCCATATCTGCCATGAAGTGCAATTCATCGAGCGAGCGAGGAGCGGCCATCTTGCCTCCCATGTCTTGGCAAGCCGACTTGGACTCATCCCAAGTTGGCGCTACCCGAGGAGTGAGGCGATAACACTCCTTTCCCCACAATTGCCACTGCGGCGGGCAGGAGCATTCGAGAACGAGCTGAGACTGGCAGGGAACTGACGCAAATTGAGCATTAATCGCTGAAGTTATTGCTACAATGCCAAAGACTTCGAAGAAGTACATGATGACACGTTCAGATGATGGTCTAAAGAGGATAATGTTTATCGTACACCCGTCTAGAAAATTGCACCACTGAGGTCGAATGATGCGAATTGAGAAGTGAATGTCGCAGTAGAAAGTATGGGCATCAGCAAGGGATATTGTCGCCTAGGTTACATATCAGCGTCTCTTAACATTGAGTAAGGGTCTCCCATCTATATAATGAACAGTGCCCGATAGAGAATATTAATATTAAATGATACTCGAAGTTAAATAGTTAATATCCCTACGTAGTGGTAAAAGACGAACATGGCCTTACCGTGACATGGCTGGCTGACTTTATGTTGCCAAGTCTGAGCCAGCGACACCGTAAAGGCTAGCAGCGTTTTCTGCTTCATCAGGGGCGGATGTAATGGGCCAGAAAATGGTCTCCATGGCAGCATCCGCTGTTAGATGGTTTTAACAACCATATATAATTAACAGTGGCGGATAGAGATGGGGGGGGGGGGGGGGAAGTTGCACCTCCCTTCCCCATTGGGCTGCCGCGCAGTTTATTTCATCGCAATAGGCCGTATTATTGAACGTAGAGGGCACTGTGCTCACGGTATTTGGGGGTATAATAATATTAAAAGTGATTAGGAGATAATTCACGTCAGTTTAAATATTCTTACAGCTCCAAAATATATTTTGTTCTAATATTTAATTTTTAGATAAAAGTAAAGTTACTAAAACTACTTCAATAAACGCGGCTAAAAATACGGCGCATTATAATTGTTTTCCAAAAAAACCGGTAGTGTCGATGTACATGTATTACGTAATTTCAGAGAAAAGTGGCCAGAAAAGGTGAATGGTAAATTTAGTGAAACTATGCCCTTCGACAATTATTGGTGTCAACCACACCCAAGAAATTCAAAGGGGAAATTATTTTCTCTACACTCTTACAAGTCTCTGCTCATTGACCCGTCATCCGGGTTCTATTTGTCTCAATACCTTTCAGGGTCAAATGTAGGTTCTGGTAATTTCAGAGAAAAGTTGCCAGAAAAGGTGAATGGTACACCCCCCTCCTAAATGACAAGCTAGATCCACCCCCGATAAAGCAGACAGCGCTGCTATAGCAACATAGTGATAATCGGTATGAAAACCAACCTTCGGGAATTATAATTACGTCCAATTCAGCGGGGATGCATCGGGTCATTTTGTAGATATTTTTAATAGTTAATATTTTTTTTAAGGTAGGATATAATTACAGGAATAATTACAGGATATCTAGCGCAATCATTTGGCTAGATGCCTACAATCATTATATACTTTCAAATAAGTAAGATGTCTTCTAATAATTCGGTAGTAACATTTGTTCGATATCTGCAAATAGTGTACCCTACAGTTAATATTCCCACGTAGTAAATGTTGCAAACGACCAATTGATGAACCATTGAGTTTGAATACAACGACATGGTTGGCCGACTTTTTGTTGCCAAGTCAACCAGCACTAGCCCGTATTATAGTGTTACGCAGCTCCCTATTTTTCTTCCCCGTATTATAAAGCTTGGCTAACAGCGTTTTCTGCTTCATCAGGGGCGGATCTAGCCTTTTATTTAGGAGGGGGTGTACCATTCACCTTTTATAGCCACTTTCCTCTAAAATTACGTAATAAATGTACATCGATACTACCAATTTCCGGGAGTTTCGTGGGTTTTGCTAGGCAATGAAATAAACTTTGCGCAGCAGGTCAAAATAATAGCTATTATTTAGATGTCTAATTCAAGCCCCATTAAAAAAGTGTAAAATCAACAACATTCAGATTATTGTCTTGGCCTTTATCTTTCAATTTTTTTAAAAATGTTGGTGGGTTAGCCAATTATATATTATTATATTTTAATATTCACACCAAAAGAAACTCACCTCCCTAAAAGTGATACTTTTTAAACCAGTTTGTGCCGGAGGACGTATATACACGCAAAGTTTTACCCAGATTCAAATCGGATGACGCATAAACACATCACGAGCAATTAAGGCCAGAAATGTCTGCCACCAGCGACCAAGGCCGGGAATGTGTGGGTGTTCTTTCCGGTACCATCGGCTTAAACCCGCCTCGGATCGAGATTCGTGAAAAATAATCCCGCGCCTCGGCTCGGTGATGTTAAAATAATCCCGGCGTCGAACTGACTCGAGCAGAGAGCAAGGCGTGAAGCAATGGACTATTACTATACACGATTACATGACAGGCCAATTTTGCGTGTTGCCACTTAATATAAGCAGGTCATATTAGTCAGAGTTATACTGGACCCTAGTTATCGCTTTTTTAACATTTGGACATGCAGGCATGCTAGAGTCCGAGGAAGGGCAACATGATTCAAGTGCATCGACGCGATACACTAACCTGTGACATCACAGATAGTACCCCCGCGTATACGGTTGGCATGCGATCGTTCAAAATGGCGAACAACAAGTTTGCAGTACTCGCTCGAATACTGTCGTCGAATTTACTGGATTTGCAGTTCAAGAATTGACAGTGAGTTACACTACAGTTGTGAACTTCGATTTTAAAAAGTGATCAACACATTTTAGTCAGTTACCTAATAATACAACGCGTATTTACTCAGCGCAAATTAGGGCTGGGAACTTGACCAAGAATCGGTGTAAAGTTCCCGGATAAAAGAATTATACGATCGGCTCGGAACATACCATTTTTAAAAAGGGTGTACGCACGACTTTCTTTAACAGAAAATCACCCACGACCTACGACCCACGACCTACGACCCAAAACCATGCCTGGTTTAGGTCAACTCGGCCCCAAGTTAAATTGGCCTTAAGTTAACTCGGCCCGAAGCCGAGACAGCTCGACCGTCGAGACAATTTAACTTTTCCCACCAAAAATATTGGTGGGACAGAGTGGGACCGAGCGAACGGCGCACCCTAGGGGTACGCTCAACACGCGCTGCATGTACATGTACATGTACATGTACATGTACACATCGACTTTTATTTGGGCTAAGTTGATTTGGGGCCGAGTTGACTGGAATCGAGTTTCTTCTCGCTCGGGGGAAACAACCGCCGCACAGAAATTGGTGATTTTTTCCCTCTGTTTACTTAGTTAATAATGCTTATAATGGATTGAAACTTTTACAGATGAGAGATAAGATAAAAAGAGTCGCCTGAACAAATGTGTGACGACACTGAACTAGGCATACATTTACATGATTTCTCAAACGTTTAACAAACAATAACAACAAATTACATAGTCCCACTAGTGTGCCCCCGGTATACTGCGAATACAGGGTCACACATCGGCACACGTAAAAATTGGTTGACAATTTTGTTTTTTCGTGCGCACTCTGTGCGAGGAATTGAGGAGTCGCAATTATACTGGGTGTATTCTCTAATCTCTCAGCTATTACTATCCGGAATTGCGCTTAATCTTACCTTCAAAATTTCGAGAAATTTGGGCATCTTTATTTTAGTCGAACTGCAACGCGCAGAGATGTTCAGGAACCATTAAAATCCAATGACCCCAAAGCCGTGACCTCATTTGAGTGTGCCAAGCGCGCCTAGAGGGCGCTTCACGAGTTGAGACGCGACGGCTGTTTCGTGGGCAATTTATTCGACCAGACACGTGCCCGTGCGATGGCGCCAATTTGGCCATAATGTGTGCACAACATAATTAATTATGCACGGCAGACCAAGTTAGAAAACATCGTTTCGCTACCTAGGTTTGCATTGAGCCCCCTGTCCCACAGGAAGAGCAACAATAAGTTTGTTACTGAAAATCAGGTATAAAAATGATTCAGTAATAGGCCTAGTACCGTACTATTTTTGAGAGCAAGTTATGAGAGCAAGTTTTGAGAGTCGGCCCAATGTTAAGGCCATTATGGTTAAAACAATCATGGTTTAGGCATTAAAAGCGCAACTCTTTAATTTCATGAAAAATAATTTCAGCTCCCCCTGATATTTTGTTTAAAAAGATTTGCAGGCATTTTTTATTTTGAATAAAAAAAAAAAAAAATTGCCTTTTAATTTTGGCTTCTAATTTAGACCTAATAAAGGTAGTATTAATTTAAAGTTAGTCTTTAGAGCAACTCCATTTACTATTATATTGTTGACCATAATTTTTATTTACAGATTTGGTTTAGCGCCTAGAAGTAAAACAAGTAAACGTCGAGTATTGGACATGCTTTATCCGTCACTGGCTCGGTGAAACGTGTGTACAGGTTTTTGGAAAGAGAAAAAGGATCCTAATCGTAATCTAGCTAGTTACTGAAATTAAGTGTTTTTCGTCACATTCCTCTTAAAATCTATAGCAAAATAAGATTGAAATAACAATAACCAACACGATCTGTGGTAGCATAAAATACATTTTACAGCCCCAACCCCCCTCCCGAAATGTTGTTTTAAAAAACTGCAGGCATTTTGCATTTCGCATAAAAAAGAAAAAATAATTTGGCTTTTAATTTTGGCTTTTAATTTAAAGGTAGTATTAATTTAAAGTTAGTTTTTAGAGCAACTCCAGTTACTAATTTATTGTTGACCATTATTTTTAATTACAGATTTGGTTTAGCGCCTAGAAGTAAAACAAGAAACCGTCGAGTACTGGACATGCTTTATCCGTCACTGGCTCGGTGAAACGTGTGTACAGGTTTTTGGAAAGAGAAAAAGGATCCTAATCGTAATCTAGCTAGTTACTGAAATTAAGTGTTTTTCGTCACATTCCTCTTAAAATCTATAGCAAAATAAGATTTAAATAACAATAACCAACACGATCTGTGGTAGCATAAAATACATTTTACAGCCCCAACCCCCCTCCCGAAATGTTGTTTTAAAAAACTGCAGGCATTTTGCATTTCGCATAAAAAAGAAAAAATAATTTGGCTTTTAATTTTGGCTTTTAATTTAAAGGTAGTATTAATTTAAAGTTAGTTTTTAGAGCAACTCCAGTTACTAATTTATTGTTGACCATTATTTTTAATTACAGATTTGGTTTAGCGCCTAGAAGTAAAACAAGAAACCGTCGAGTACTGGACATGCTTTATCCGTCACTGGCTCGGTGAAACGTGTGTACAGGTTTCTGGAAAGAGAAAAAGGATCCTAATCTAGCTAGTTTCGGAAATTAAGTGTTGTCAGTTCACTCTGGTGGCAAAGAACTTTTTAATAAGTTATGTAAATAAATATATATAATTAGCATATAATTTATTGACAGTAAATCGTGGACCTCTAACAGATCGATTTTGTATAACTTAACACATTGTGACAGGAACAATCTGAAAATTAAACAATCTGATCTTTTTCTAATCACCCAAAACAGGTCAAATGCATGAAAATCTAACAGGTTCATCCTCGCAATTGTCTCAAAATCTATAGCAAATTAATTTTTCAATAACAATAATCAACACGATCTTTTGTACCCTTAAATACATTTTACAGGATTTGTTTTTACGGGATCGGATTGCGGGATTGATGTATACAGGTACATCTAATACCATATGGTAAAGCCTTTTTGAGTAGCCTTTTTTAGTGTTCTTTCTTAATCGGTAGCTGTGTTTCGAAGATAATTTGTTCCCAATGAACACCCAAACTTGCCTAAATTGCCAACAACATTTCTTGAAAAAGGATAAAGGATGGAAAAGAGTTTCTCTTGCAAGCAGTGGTCTTACACCTGACAGGTTTCCTCATGGTGGGTTTGTGTGCTATGCTTGCATGCGTAAGTCCAAGGGTACACCGAAAAAACGAGGAAGAAAACGAGTCATCAGCACCCCTTTGAAGCCACAAGCCAAATTCAGCAGATTCACTAGTCCACGATCAAAGAAACTGGTTTACTGCCCTCGAGAATCCAAAGAATCCTGCATCAAATATATCAATTTGAGTCAATATGACAAGGCAATGTCAGTTATCCTGAAATCACATAGTGGACGAGCAGCATTTGTAAAAAACATGCATAAAAACATCCACAAAGAATCGGTATCATTTCCTCATAAATCTTCCTTTTCACAAGAAATCACCGTGCAGAGTATTGAAAAATGGAGTTGGGACAAAGTCGTTGATGAGGGTGAGGCGCACATGCCGTTGCTGGTAGCTGCCCTCAAGGCTGCCTTAAGTACTCCTGGTAGCAGACGAGAAATGCAGATCAAACAAAGGATTGGAGTACTGCTGTCTATCATCCTGTACAGCCGGAATCCTCAGGTGTTCAAGTTTTTGCAAGGCTGTCTGAGTATTCAGTTTTGGAAGCACGGCTGCAGCCAAAAGCTTCTGCAGTGTATGCAAAATCTAGGCATTTCCAAAGGTCCCATTGCCACAGTTAGAACAATCGACCAGATTCGAAAAGATTCGAAAGTAAAACTGGGTAATTGGAAAGCAAGTCTTGAGAGCCAGCTGACTACATGTACTTCAACAGTTGCAAGTACATCGTATCGGCGGAGCTTGTGGGTCAAAACTGCTGTGGATGATGACACCAGTAGTGAAGATTTTGGTGCAACTGACATCGGAAGCTTTGCGTCCACCACATCTGATGAAGAATATCTGCAAGTTGATGAAATGTCACAGGTGCATGGAAATAACTCCGATTTATTATCTTCTCAGAGTGACGACGACTTTGAATGTCAGTGGGTGATGAAAGGTAGTGCCGAGGTAGACAAAGTTCCAGAGGATCCTGCAGAGAGTAAGAGTGCTGATATAGTTGTCAAGTCTAGTGATGAGCCTGGGTATTGTGTGGTTTGGGACAATGTCCAAATACAAACGACGGCAAGGCATCAGTCAAGAGAGCGAGGAAACAAATTCAGAATGTGGGCACTCACATTTGCAGCCAGAAATCGTGTCCCTTTTAACCGTGACCTTGAGAAGAAGGTAGTGAAGGCTGAATACGTTCCACTGTCTTCAATCTTACCTTCTAAACGTGATTGGGATGACATGAAAGACAGGATGGCAGTTATTCTCGAAGAAATCCTAAAATCCCACCTGCCTTTTCTGGAGACCACCAAAGGTTCTGATGTCACACCACATGAGAATTTTGTGAGGATGGGTAAGAAAAGTGAGATAATCAACTTAGGGGTGGTGGAGGAGAATCCATCCTCAACAGCGGGAACCATCAAAATCATGGAGTATCTTCACAAATTTGTGCCATCCTCTGGAAGTCAGTTGTACCCGATAGTATGCTTTGGTGATGGGTTGTCAGTAGAGAGAATGTGTGATGCCAAACGAGCGAGAACAGGTGGTGAAACTCCGACAGACAGATTGGAAGGTCTCATTCAGGCCCCTCAAGAGTTTCATCGAAGAGGACTTTTGATGCAAGACACTGTCAATCACTTGTTTTCGGGGAAAAGTGCTGCAGACAGAGGTACACTCTACCAACTGAAGCAGGATTTCGGGCACAGGTCAATGAAGGCTAAAGTAATGGAGAATTTCAATCATGTGGTTGATTTGATTTCTTTTGCCTCTGAAGCTTATGCAACAATTTTGGCTATGAAGCTTACTGAAATTGATTCTACATGTCAGGTGCCTGATAACTTTCCTTTAAACCCTGAGGAGCAGACAGTATGGCTGCAGGATTTGACAAGAGAAATGGTAGCCTATATTTGGCCAGAGGTCCCACTGCAGCAAGTCGGCATCGCTTGTGACCAGCAGCAGACACAGCCAGATTGCTTAGAGGACAGTGAGCTGTTTCAGGATGTTGGCGACAGCGTGGAAGAAGAAGGGTGTCGATGTGGCAATAACACTGGGGAACCTATGATCCGCTGCAGCAATCACACATGTGGCTGGTTTCATTACACTTGTGTACGCCTAGAAGAAGCCCCCGAAGGTGATTGGTGGTGTTGTAAAGACTGTGAGAAGGAACAAGCATACATTTATTGCGTTTGTCACAGAAAAACAGGGGATGAAGATGATATGGTCCAGTGTGAGTTACAGGAGAGGTGTACCAGAGATGAATGGTACCATCTGAAATGCTTGGATGTTGACTGTCATGGGGATCTTCCGGATAAGTGGTTCTGTTGTTCTGCTTGTGAGAAACTTCAGAGGGATAATGCAGAGAAGGATGGCATCCTAGAATACTCCAAGTCCTTGCTCTTTCAGGGTCTCTGTCATATGGACTACAGGAATGCAATTCGGGAAGGGAATGGGCCAGTCATTATGAGTCACTGGCGTGTGAACATTCCAATGTTCTGGAATAACAAGCACCATAAATACTTGATACTGGCACATAACATGCTTGTAGGAGTGGCAGGAGCCCTGCCAAGTCGTATTGCCCATGACATCATTTGGAATAGAGTGGCAAACTTATTAGGAAAAAGGAATGGAAACATTGGCCTTGATCTTGTAAATGAGTTCCTCAACAAAGACTACAAGGAGATGTTGGCAAGATCTCGGGGAATGTACACAGAAGCACAGGTTCAGCGCTGTTGTCAGATTAGTGGTGCTTTTGGTAAAGATCTTGATGAGGTGTTTACATCAGCAATAATAGAGTGTGCAAACAAACCGTCCAAAAGCAAGCGGGCCAAGTTTCAGGATGATGTCAGCTATTTCTGTAAGAATTACATGGCTGATGAACTCTTTCATTTCATTCCTGGCCGATTTCACAAGGCTTTTCCGACTTTCAGACACACACTAACTGTAAAAGACCCAGAAAAGCTTGGAAAGAAACTGCTAAATTTTAGCAAATTGATGGACATCTGGAGAGGATTTGTGGAGTAGCCAGAGACATACACTTGTTAAATTTAATCCTTCTGTTGACATAACAATTGGGTCAAGATAAGAGGTCTTGCATGTTATCCGTGTGTTGATGGTTTACTTGACACGGTAGATACATGTACATGTACACATACGCTATTCGTACTTGTTCTGATGTCTATAAATGTATGAGTTAACACCTCACAATCACAAAAGTCACTCTAAACAGTACTGCACATAGGCATAAAGTTTGCAAATACATTTGCAAATCCTTTTTTTGCACCCAATTGTTTTTGAAAATTCTCACTTTATTGCAAAATAATGAATAATAGTCTGAAGTGCTGTCATTTTCAAGAAAAGTCTTTATGAATTTGGAGTGTGGGGGGGGGGGGGGGGGGGGGGGGGGCGGGGGGGTGTCAAATCAGCTACATGAATAGTATTTACTATACTTCCTAAACACATCGGATAATTCCCTGACATCTAGAAATTGCTCTAATTAAGTATAGTTAAGGAACCATAACAGGACATTTTGTTCTTCAGCATTCATAAACACAAAACTTTAAACATGTCGGTGTAACAATATTTTCCATTAAATAATAAACACCAAATTCGTCCATTTCTGAAAATTAAACCAAAGCCTCTTCAGTGGTTCCTACACAGGGGCAGGATGACTTGCAGCCAATACAACATTTACATCTTCCACACTGGCATTCCTTGCCACAACTGCTGGAACACACTGCAGATCTTTGGCTTGGCTTGGGACCCATCTCTGGTAGCCAAAGAGTATCCAGGATGGATAGCCTGATACATGTCTGTGTTTGTTCACACTTGGCCATCATTTCCTTGAATGATGGGTCCACTTGAATGTGACCCCAGAGGGGTGCTGCATATACTGTTGCCTCTCCTGGTTTTCCATCACGAGAACATCGGCCCACTTCTTGCCAGTAGTCGCAGGTAGTTTTGGATAGTCCCCAGTGGTATATAAGACGAATATCGGAGATGTCAATACCCATCCCGAAGGCAATCGTGCTGACAACACAACGTAACACGCCATTACAGCTGAAGCCTGTAACGACCCTGGCTTGGCTAGTTACATCGAGGGAAGAGTGGAAGACATCAACCAGTCGCTCAGTTGGTTTCTTTGAGCCAGGAACATTCCATGCTCTGTCTTTAAGAGCATTCATGATGTACCCCCACAGGCGGGCTGCAGTGTTGATGTATCTACAGAGATAATTTAATAAATAATGAGTAAATAGGTCAAGCTGTTAAAGTAACTTATTGTGGAACTAATTAGTCGTAAGGCCGTTTTCTGAGGCGAAAGAAAATTGAATCGAGGGCAATCACTTACCTGTTTACAAAAGATTCTGGTTGTCAATTGTTATTTTGCTACAACAATTGGGATTGAGGTGTCTGTATGTTTTTTTAACTTTTACGCAGGGTCGATGTGCACAACCACCACCCTGCTTGATCATTGTATGCACAATTTTAATCAATGTGGGCACTGAGAAACTATAGTACCCTGGCAGAATTGACAAATAAAAGTGTTGGTACGGTACATCTGTCAATTAAACTACCATGTTTCATGTCCGCACTCACATACATTCCTGATTAAGATGTATCTTGTCTTGGAGATGACAGCTTGGTTTGCTATCACTGCCTTTATTTTGTTATGCCCTTTACATCTGTACAGTCATGTACCAGTCCTTTTTACCTGCAATAAACGAGTGCCTTCCTGGCCTTGCATCCATCCCTGCGTAACTCATTTATGTAGTCCAGCAGCCACTGAGGTTCCTCAATTCCATGTAAGCTTTCTTTCTCCTTCTTGACTGGTTTTACATAGTTGAGGAATATGTTTGGTCTGCAGTAAAGCATGAATAAAATATTTTGTAAAAATACTAGGTGGTATAGGTGGGTGATAATCCTTCATTTTTAAACAAATTACACAAGATGTGGAAATGCTTTACAGGTCATTATTACAAACCCTATACAGGTTTTTGTATGACTGGGTAGTGTAACAACTCCATAGATTGATTAAAAGCCACCTGTTGCATGTTTTTCCAATCATGGTTAAGATTTTTTACAATCGACATGTTTCAAATTAGAGACACAAACTTTGGCTTCCAATTTGTAGTTTAAAAGATAAGTACCCAAACGCTGCAATATTGTGGTTCGCAGAAATAGTAAATCATCTTAGTTTAATTTATTAAAGGGCAAGTCCAAGAAAAGTTCCTCTCACTTAGATGTTCAATTTCATATTTTTTACACAGCTCAAATTTTAATGACATTTTGTTGTCTGAAAGTGAGAACTTAAAATTTATATAACTTTCTCCACACTAAAAAATGTGGTGTTCAATAATGTACTTCCGAGAACTTAGAACTTGAACATTGTCTGGTTGAATTTTGTTTTGTTTTTTGTGGTCCCATGTACTGTATATAATGCCGATTTCTGTTTAAATTACAGATTCATTCATAGGACTGATACCATATAAGCTGTTAAAAGTATTCTCGCAGATGCACAGCATTGCTGAAATCATTGATTCTTTTAATTGCTTTTTAGAGAGTTAAACTTTTTGAATGTCTCATTCATATGTCACACGCACAAATTCTTGGACTTGTCCTTACAGTGCATTTAATGTAACATTTTGGCAGGCTAATATTAAGTTTATATCTGTTATATATCTGTTAATATATAGATGTTTTGTATGGACCCCATCATTATGTTGTATAGTTTTATCAAAAAATTAAATTTAAAATAAGGAGCGTTTATGTAAGATTGGTAAAACAAATAGCCAAGCCCTTTTTTATTGCTTTTTTTTGTTTTACTTTTGAAAATTTGGTTTTCAAATAATACATTTTTATACTCTCTACTGGTTAGTAAAAACACACCTGTCAGGATTTTTGCACACATTCTTCAATTCAGATGAATCTAGACAAAGTGTTTTGAAAACACTGTCTCTCACTTGAATGGGCAGAGTAGCTGACATTACCAGTACTGGTACACTGCTCAGTATACTGCGAAGCTCCCCAACTTGGTCGTAAACAGGACGGAAATCCTTTCCCCTAAAGTGTAATATTACATAATGTCAGGTTATATTGTCAACTTCAACAGATGTGAAACAAAATATGACAGTGCTTTCAGGAAAAATTATAATACAGGTGAACTAAAATAAAGGTGTTAAATAAAGAATGGCATTGTTTTCGAGAAAAAGAAAAAAAATAGAGTGGTATTTGTTATCTTGTTTGAGTAAATACTGGCAACATATTTAGTGAGCACAATTTAATACAATAAATATTGTTAACGTTCATATTTAAGCCCCCGGATGACTTGTTATTATATGGGGGAAAACAGATTGTACACAAATGCATCCTTAATACATTTTGAGAGTATGCATTTCATTTTAAATGTAATAAACACATACCAATTGGCTATACAGTGGGCTTCATCAAAGGCCAACAAACACACATGCTTGCTGAAGGTCTCAGTTCTCAAGAGTGCTCTCCATTCGTTATGCAATGTTAGAACTGCCTCTGGGGAAGTTAGGATCACGCTTACAGTTCCATTCACAATTGCTGTTGTAAACAAAATTAAAGAAAGAAATACAATAAAGGCATTTTATACATGTATTTCATATAACAGATTGCATCTGTACATTTCGGGAATTAGAGGCAGAATGACACTTAGCAGTAAAAGAAATGATAACATTCTGGTTTTAAAAAATCATTGAAATGAACCTTGTTTCTCTTCTGTTGTCATCTCTGCTGAAGGTAAGATGCAACCGGTGGCAATTCCTTTTTCTGACAATTGGTGGCACTGATGCTTCATCAAGGCCCGCAGTGGAGATACAACAAGTGATATGTGAGGTTTGTTGTCGGGATTAATCTGTGTAAACAATTCCAACAACATTTGTCACTTCCCCCAGTACAATTTTCCAAGGAAACAAATTTAACCCCCATTTATTTTTGCTACAAATTCTTTTTAAGATTCAGAGATGAAAATGACATGAACACGGTCCAAATTGTAAACTGGGTCGATTATAATAATAATAAAATTGATAAAAAAAAAAGGCAAAACCACATGCCAAGCTCTGTCAGATACATTTTGCAATTACAAGTATAATAATGTGAGTGTGAGGCAGTGATCAAAATCACTTACCGCAGCCGCGGCTTAATATTACACACGTCACACGAGTTTATGAAATATGGCTGCAGTCACTGGCATACACTTAAATTCATTCGGACACGGCCGTTAGAAGTGTACGCCTTTTGATAAAGTTGTTGATGAGTCGTTTTGGTATTTTGTTCACGTGTAATTTAAAGCATCACATGTTTGGACAAAAAAATCCACTTTCCTCAATGAGTTACGAATTCCTAATTTTACAATCTATTAAAATAAATAACATTTACAGGCATTTTCATATTTGAAAATTCTACGGTACTATACGAACGCGCACTGTTAAAAAAATGCGTCGTAGAAAGGTGTATGCGTCAATAAGCAGTTTTTCGGTATCAGTTGTAAACGGCTTTCTTCGAGAAAATTAAACGCCGCTGCTCGAGTAAAAAATATTTGTGCAAGAACTGCCTTTTTAAGATCTAAAGAGAACTTACAATATAGATATGCTGAAATGATATCCCATAACCTCTATCGTATTAAATCAATCGGCATCAGTCGACACTTCCTCAAACACGGACTACACCATTAAACTATATACTCACCCTGTCCTTCATCAAAGGCAGAAGGGCAAACAACAGGCTCTTCCCCGAACCCGTAGGAAGTACTGCGCACACATCTTCATTTTGAAGAAGCCAACTTAAGGCATCTGTTTGTTCTCGGGTTAGATCAAATCCTAAAGACAAATCTGTCTTAATGTGTGAATAAATTTCACTGACGGTTTCTTCCATAGTACTTAATTGCAACTTAAATCGTACAAAGATCGGTTGACGCTGCTGGAATATTAGGAAGTGTCTTATGGTCTAAAGCATTGAATTGAAGCTGCAGGTTGTGGGTTCGAGTCCAGCCTGGTACTATGGTACGTGTGCCCTTGGTCAAGGCAATTTGTCACTCGTGTTTGTTTGAGTCTTTCCACCGAGGAGTAAATGTCATGCGTATACCTGTCAGGGCAGCTGCAGATATGGTTATTGTGCATGGATGATTTAGCTTGTTTACGGCGAAATGGTAGCATTCAGGTGACCCCCAGGGTCAACACCCTGGATCCGCACCTGGGTGAATATTTATGTCGGTTTGCTTCAGATGACGGAGGCGGACGTAGCCGAAGACGGAGCAAATGTTTTGAAAAAGCTCCATACATTCCACAGCACCTATTTCGGTTCCCAAGTTTATTCCATGTTTCTTGGTTTATTAAAATTATTATATCACATATATAGTTATATATTTTTGAGTTTAAGTAGTTTCAGCTCTTAATTACGTGTAAATAATTGACAATTTATTTAGTTACTTATTTAATTCCCCTTCTATAATTCTGTTTAAGGTTTTGTATCAATCTGAATTGTCAGTTGTTCACATTTTCTTGCAGACATTTTCTTCACACTTGCAGACCCCTTTTCTTGCATTTAACCTGCAAACAAGGTATATTTGTTTTCACGAACAGCGTTGCTTTGACAATTTCCCATTCAGACGCTGTGATTAATAATCATCCCTACGATTGCGTCCCGGCATGCACATTAAAATACGAGTGAATAATAATGTACTGGTCGAATAAATTGCCCACGAAACAGCCGTCGCGTCTCAACTCGTGAAGCGCCCTCTAGGCGCGCTTGGCACACTCAAATGAGGTCACGGCTTTGGGGTCATTGGATTTTAATGGTTCCTGAACATCTCTGCGCGTTGCAGTTCGACTAAAATAAAGATGCCCAAATTTCTCGAAATTTTGAAGGTAAGATTAAGCGCAATTCCGGATAGTAATAGCTGAGAGATTAGAGAATACACCCAGTATAATTGCGACTCCTCAATTCCTCGCACAGAGTGCGCACGAAAAAACAAAATTGTCAACCAATTTTTACGTGTGCCGATGTGTGACCCTGTATTCGCAGTATACCGGGGGCACACTAGTGGGACTACAAATTACAATGTACTGCTCCGCGGCCCAGATTACGGACGCGAATTTCTGAAAAAAATTCAAAGTCCTAGAAAATAGAAACAAAATAGGCTTTGAATTTCAGAAAAATGTCTAAGTCCCAGAAAATAGACACAAAATAGTTCTGGATTTTCTGAAAAATCTCTAACTAAGTCCCAGAAAATAGAAACAAAATAGGCTTTGACTCGAGTTTTCGAAAAATCTCTAAGTCCCAGAAAATAGAAACAAAATAGGCTTTGAATTTCCGAAAAATCTCTAAGTCCCAGAAAATAGAAACAAAATAGGCCAAAAAGTTACTTATAATATTATAAACTTGTACAAAAAAATACATTAAAAATAGTGTGGCCTTTCAAAAATAGTAATAAAATAGAATTGCAGTATCCGAAAATAGAAATAAAATACTAAATAGTGTATTGCAGTCCAATTTGTCCTGGAAATAGAAAAAAAATATATTTTCTTACTATTTTCTAAGCGAAAATAGCATAAAAATGTATTTTGAATAGACATAAAATAGGATTTTGCATCTGGATTTGTACCGGGGTACCCCCCGAAGCCCATTACGATGATCTTTGACATACATGGAAGGCTATTTAGGGGATTTTAAAGTATTTTGTTAAGTATTTTGGTTGATTTTGGCGACATTTTGAATCTCATTTAAGAGTACACTTTTTATTGACTTAAATCATGTTGCACTTCCTCGGACTCTAGCTAGCGCCAGATCCTGTCCAAATGTTAAAAAAGCGATAACTTAGGGTCCAGTAACTCGGAATAAACAGGTGACTGACATTGTCGTGGTGGTTATAGCAACCTCAATTAACTGCCAGCACCCCTATTGTGTGGAGTGCCGTGGCCTCGTGGTCGGGAGCATGAACATTGCCTTTACAGTATCTGTATCTGTATCTGTATCTGTATCTGTATACGCTACTGCACAACCGCCACCATCTGGGCTATCACGTGCAGGTTACGCTGTCACAGCTGCTGGTTGCAGACTAAATTTTAAAATGCGCAAGCTTATAAGGCGGTTGATGTCAACTTTGTCTAGCTGGGTCTTGAAAGAGCCTAAGGTCAGGGCACATCTGGCACTGTCGGGAAGAAGATTCCACTCAGGAATGGTCCTTGGATATAGGGACTGGAGATAACAGTTTTTGTTTGTCTGAAATCTACTGTAGATGAAGTGGCCTGAAGATAATTGTCTGGTCTGTATAGTTGAAGTCTGAGCCTGGAGAAGATGAGCTACAGTATGTTGTTGGGGATGAGTTGATTTGTTTCCTTATACAAATAGATGGTACAAAGGCGGGCCTTGGTTCGCCTTGATTCCAAAGGTTCCCATTCAAGTTGATTTAGCATCTCATACGCTGTAGGACAGTAGGTAAAGGGTGTGGGTTTTGAGTCGGGCCTGGGACTATGGTGAGTGTGCCCTTAGCAGGCAAGGCACTTTGTCACTAACTTCTCTCCACCCAGGAGTAAGTGGGTACAAGGGCAAAGATGGTTATGTGATTAATTTTAGCTGCTTTGCGCCGAAATGGCAGCACCAACTAGCTGTATACTCCCCGGCCCAGGGAGCTGAGATGGTACTTGGAATGTTTCATGGGCCCAATCATGACCTTGCCCTTGGTAATAATGATAAGGGCTTGGAGTTGGAGACTGTGGTGATAAAGCGCTATTTAAGCACCGCACATTATTATCCCAGAAAGTATTTAGAGACGTTTCTGGTCTTGTTGACAATGCTTTGATTTGTGCAGCGCAGCCAAAGGCTTAAGCACAAGTCTCTAATACCCCGGCATCTCTTGAAAGAGATACGTAGGCTATGTCAACTCAACTACGTATTTTTTCACCCACTTACAAAATGGCGTCCATGCATCTTTGTCGGAACGCGTCTTTGTCGGAACGCGGTCGCATGATAAGTGCGCTCTCTAGCTAGTTTCTATTTAATATAACTCTGTGTACAAAACGTATCGCCACTCGAGTATCGTGATATGCATCGTAGAGAAAGTTGTAAGGCCAAATTAAAAAAAAACATGTTTAGCGTCCCTGCCCGCTTTCTTTTTTAGGGCTGCCACCTTTTTTCTTTGCTTTTTTGTTGTAAAAAAAACAGGAAAAAAATGATAAATTGTATAATCTTTTTGAAAAAAATAAATAAAAAATAAGATCGTAATTTCTAGACTTTAGCATCACTGTGTACATGCTGTGGAAATAGTTCATTAGCACGTACGTCTGTTGGCGACCATCTTCCAAAATAGCCCGGGCAAGCGCACTGGCAGTTTAAAAAAATGTGTCAAGCAGCCATTTCAAAAACAATTAAAAGAAAAAAAAAGGGCCTCCTCCTTCCTTTTTTTTTTATTTGGCCTAACGAGACTGCTAAATTCAACAGTATTCAACGAAATCTTAATGCATTTACCATTGTTGCTTTCTGTTGCGTTTAGCAGGGTTAGGGTTGAAGTAATCAGTACTGTTGTCTAAAGCAGTGTCTCCATCTCGTTTTGTAGAAGATTGAAGATGGAGTGCCATCGGTTGGGTTTGGCCAACAATTGCGTTGTCCGTGTGCAGAACTACAAGTCCTTCCGTCCAGGCAAAGCTTCAAGCCAATCGGAGTACAGCTGTAGTGGTGTCGTCATTGACCCTCGGAAACGACTGGTCCTAACTAGCGGTCAAGTGTTTTCAGAGGTTGTCAACCAGAGGTCCAGGGGTTTTCAAAGTAAGAAAACAGCTTTTGAGAGTTGTCGCATGGATGGAGGGCGGATACTTGATATATCGGCTCCTTAACCCTAACCCCCTGGGCTCTCGCACTAGAAAGCACACCAAACCTACAAACTTCAACAACTGCACACAGGTTCAGTAAACCCTAACCCCCTAGGCTCTCGCGGTAGAAAGCATACCAAACCTAACAAACTGCACACAGATTCAGTAGTTAACCCTAACCCCCTAGGCTCTCGCACTAGAAAGCACACCAAACCTAACAAACTTCAACAACTGCACACAGGTTCAGTAGTTAACCCTAACCCACTAAGCTCTCGCACTAGAAAGCATACCAAACCTAACAAACTTCAACAACTGCACACAGGTTCAGTAGTTAACCCTAACCCACTAAGCTCTCGTACTAGAAAGCATACCAAACCTAACAAACTTCAACAACTGCACACAGATTCAGTAGTTAACCCTAACCCCATAGGCTCTCGCACTAGAAAGCACACCAAACCTAACAAACTTCAACAACTGCACACAGGTTCAGTAGTTAACCCTAACCCACTAGCTCTCGCACTAGAAAGCATACCAAACCTAACAAACTTCAACAACTGCACACAGGTTCAGTAGTAACCCTAACCCCCTAGGCTCTCGCACTAGTAAAGCACACCAAACCTAACAAACTTCAACAACTGCACACAGGTTCAGTAGTTAACCCTAACCCACTAAGCTCTCGCACTAGAAAGCATACCAAACCTAACAAACTTCAACAACTGCACACAGGTTCAGTAGTTAACCCTAACCCACTAAGCTCTCGTACTAGAAAGCATACCACAAACCTAACAAACTTCAACAACTGCACACAGATTCAGTAGTTAACCCTAACCCCCTAGGCTCTCGCACTAGAAAGCACACCAAACCTAACAAACTTCAACAACTGCACACAGGTTCAGTAGTATAACCCTAACCCACTAAGCTCTCGCACTAGAAAGCATACCAAACCTAACAAACTTCAACAACTGCACACAGGTTCAGTAGTAACCCTAACCCCCTAGGCTCTCGCACTAGAAAGCACACCAAACCTAACAAACTTCAACAACTGCACACAGGTTCAGTAGTTAACCCTAACCCACTAAGCTCTCGCACTAGAAAGCATACCAAACCTAACAAACTTCAACAACTGCACACAGGTTCAGTAGTTAACCCTAACCCACTAAGCTCTCGTACTAGAAAGCATACCAAACCTAACAAACTTCAACAACTGCACACAGATTCAGTAGTTAACCCTAACCCCCTAGGCTCTCGCACTAGAAAGCACACCAAACCTAACAAACTTCAACAACTGCACACAGGTTCAGTAGTTAACCCTAACCCATAAGCTCTCACACTAGAAAGCATACCAAACCTAACAAACTTCAACAACTGCACACAGGTTCAGTAGTTAACCATAACCCCCTAGGCTCTCGCACTAGAAAGCACACCAAACCTAACAAACTTCAACAACTGCACACAGGTTCAGTAGTTAACCCTAACCCACTAAGCTCTCGCACTAGAAAGCATACCAAACCTAACAAACTTCAACAACTGCACACAGGTTCAGTAGTTAACCCTAACCCCTAGGCTCTCGCACTACAAAGCATACCAAACCTAACAAACTTCAACAACTGCACACAGGTTCATCAGTAGTTAACCCTAACCCACTAGGATCTCACACTAAAAAGCACACCAAACCTAACAAACTTCAACAACTGCGATTGGTATTTAGCTGTTGGTAGCTTAGCATAACAATCGCATGGAATTTTGGCTCCTAACCTGATTTACCAAGCAAGGGTTTTTGTGCTTAAATTAAGCAACATTTTGTGATGACGTATATAAACGCAACAATTTTCCCAAATTCAAAACGGATGACGCATAAACACACCAAGTTCAAGTTCGGGAATGTATGTCAGCAGCGAGCAAGGCCGGAAATGTGTGGGTGTGCTTCCCGGCACTATCGGCCTAAACCCGCTTCGGATCGAGTTTCGTTAAAAATAATCCCGCCCCTCGGCTCGGCGATGTTAAAATAATCCCGGCACGAACTGGTTAAGCAGCTCTATGAAATTGGCCCCTGGTGAATTACACTAGGGAGTTAGGGTTAAAGAAGTTAGAAATTAAATTATCTTCCTAGCTAAACGTACACGTACCAAGCTATGTCTGGGTCATTTTGCAAGAAAATAAACACTACTTTTGCCAGCCAAAATAAACTAATCTTTGCTTCCTACGTTGCCTCTAGGAAGTCCTGTATACTTCACGGCGAAAGAATTGATGAAGAATGTGTGCATTGATGTTATCCTACCCCAGCCAGCTCATCGGGCTCATCTCGCGCTTCTACCTACTTCCACGTCAACTAAACGCGTTCCTACATGTAGTCGCAGTCATTCCAACTTGGGCACCAGAACCGAACGGGCCGAGCTCCTCTTACTGTGGAAGTGCCAGGAGTTCGACAGCGTCCTTCAAAACGTCATTCCGGAGAGGGATGGCTGGAAGCTCACGGACGACGGAGAAGGCGACAGCAAGGGAATCGGCCAATCAAGGGACGTGGTCCCAACATCAGATCCGGATCCGGAGGTAGATTCTGCAGCTGGTCAGTGCGCGGAGCCCTGCGGGTTAAGCTCGGTGTCCAAGAATTTGCCCGGTGTGAATTTCATCAGTTGGTTTGCTCTACTCAAGGTTGAGGACGACGTGAATGATTCGGATCTGCTGGGACTTCCGTTGATGAATGCGAACAGGTAAAGCCAGCCAGACAAACTTTCATATAGGTAGGGTTCGTTTTTAGCTCACCCAAGATTGCCAGACGGCGATCGCGAAAAAACCAAGATAAAATAAGAATAACTGCTCGACGCCGGTGGAAAACAAACGCTGTTTTTCGTGCTTTTCTCGGCATCCATGATTGTAAAACATCGGACAGGTCAGTTAAACGATATTTACCATAAAATACAATCCCCGAAATCTACCCATTCATGATAATTCCAGCAATTATCAATGGTGTATCCGACCTTTAAGCCACATTAAAACGCATTGGAATGCGTAAATAGTCTGGCACCATCCAATTCAACGGTTTACAAGGCCTTGATTTTGTCGCACAAACTAACAAAATGTTGACGAATGCACGATTTAAAAAAATTGATAGCGCAATAAGGCGCACAACTTTGTCGCGTAATGGAAACGTGTTCTCATCTATAAATATGCTGACATTATCGCTCGACAAAATCGCGTAAGTGATTCAGGGAGCACTATCAAAAATGGGTTCAGCCGTTCAACAAATTGATAGCGCAATAAGGCGCACGACTTTTCCGCGCAAGGGAAACGTACGTGTTCTCGTCTATAAATATGCTGACATTATCGCTCGACAAAATTGCGTAAGTGATTCAGGGAGCACTATCAAAAATGGGTTCACCCGCCCTGAATAAGGTGTGTATACGTCCCTCGAGTGTAAAAAAAGCATATTCCACCTAACAGCAGTCAATATCCCTCGCTTTGCAGTCCGTCCATACTCCAAGATATTTTCCAACTTCAGCAAGCAGATCCCATCTGTCTGCAGACCACCCCGTTTGGTGCCACGTGTCCCGCCGTCTTTCTCAACAGTATCAGTATGGGGATTGTCAGCAATCTGGCTGGCCTGCGGCACCAGCTCGTCATGACGGACGCGCGGTGCATACCCGGCTCAGAGGGGGGTGGCATGTACGCGACGAGACTCGGAAATAACAATCGCCAAGAAAGGTGAAGGGACATTTTCTTTGTCAAACTTTTGACTAGTTTGGACTAGTGGTGAGATATTAAAATTTGAGGCAAAATGAGACGGAACTGGGCACGTACAGGGCATAGTGGAAAAAACTGCAAAATAATAAATAATAGGCAATTTTTTTCTTTTTCAGATTTGATATTTGTTATTGTTTAATGCCTGCTAACTGTATGGAAGTAGTGGAATAAAAGTGTTTTTAAGAATTTTTTTTTTTACATTTTTCCATATCACATACTTTTTGTACAAAACTCAAAACTTCAAAGGTATTTTATGTTGCGACATGTTGATAAATGCGAACTTCAAACAGCCATATATTGTTAATGGAATGTCTGATTGAAGTGAAACACGCAGCATTGTAAGGAGAATTGCATCCTTTTTAGTAATACCTGATGACAACCCTGAATTCAACCTCTGCCCAATTTCGTCTCATTTTGCCAGAACCCCTCACATATCCTCTGGGTGATTTTGGAGGATGTTGGAGGATTGAGGCTAATAGACCGATTGCGCCTTCTAAGTCACGTGACATATAGTGGGTATCAAAGGCAAAGTCCCGCTGTTGCAAAGTACATGATGATGGTTGCATTTGTTTCTTTGATCGAGGCTTTTCTTTCTCAAAATCGCTAGTGCTATATTTATTTATTTTATTTATTTATTTATTTCGGCAATGAAACCGAGGATTCCTCAAATAGCGCCCAAGGCACTGTAAGCTCGTAAGCCTTAGAAAACCTGCAGGAGGATGAACGGAATGCCAGAAACACAGGGGCGAACCCCTGCTCTTAGCGATAAGCGTGACTGGGTTATTTTACGTGCGTGTCCAGGTTCAATATATACACAATACACACACACACGGGACCAACGGCTTTACGTCCCATCCGAAGGACGAAGCAATAGTGGTTCAATTGCCTTGCTTAAGAACACACGTGTTGACGGCCGAATTCGAACTCACGCTCTGTGGAACAGAAAACACACGCTCTTAACCACTCGGCCACGGCCACGACACTATAGTGCCGGTCCCAACGTTCCATGCCAGTACCACATCGTGAACATAACGTTCCTTGTAGAATTTCCAAAACTTGCTGGACTGGCTTTATTCGGCTATTCCGGTATTCAGCATTCACACTACACATTTCTCAACACGGATCGCATTCAAAAAGGCGCGCTGTGATGATTTTCCCAATCCCACAATGCTTATAATCTCGCCTCAAATTTGTTAATTTATGCGGCACTGGCTCGGCATTTTGTTGTGAATTCCCTGGCCTTCGAGATCCTCAGACATTTTCGTGAACACCTTATTGCTTGTCGTGCCGTCCAGTTGCGACTAAACCGCATCGTCCGACCAAATCGTCAACATGGCCTTTACTTCTTTGTCCTTCCACGTCGGTCTTTCAGCTTTATTGCCGGACTTTTCGGGACCCCTTTTTTTTTTCAAACAAAATTGAAGATAAATGCCTGAGTGCGTGTTGTTGCTGTTGTGTTGGGTTTTGGTGAAGAACCACGTGTGTGTGCAATTGTGCATATGCGCGACGTGCCAGGACATGTACATCCCATGTACATGTACAGTACATACATACATACATGTACATGTACGTGTCACGTCGATCGCAGAACTGATTGTATTGACCTTTGCACCGCGTGTCCGATTTTCGTAGGATTTCGCGCCACAACTCAACACGGATCGGCGGTAAGCGAACTCAACTCGGGGCGGTTCACACTATCATTTTCGACACGGTTCACACCGAAAAATGCGATTTCAATCCGGATTGAGATTTTCAACCCTGGTCCCTACCAGGGTTGATTTCGATCCGGCTAGAGCCTGCTACCCGGGTTGGAACCGGGTTGAAATTTTAGTAGTGTGAAAAGGGTTGAAAAAATCTCGGGGTTGGAACCGGTTCCAACCCCGAGATTTTGGACAGTGTGAAAGCGCCTTATAGGTCACGTGACTTAGAGGGCGCAATCGGTCTATTGGCACAAGGTTTCATGCAGCAGTATAGTCCGTATGTACATTGTATTTTAGAATTTCGGAAGTGAGAATTGTTGGCACGATTTGTGCTGATTTGCTGAATTTTAGCTGATTTTTTGTTTGTTGCGCTCACAGTGTGTTAGCGGGGATCATAGTTGCTCCACTGTGTTGGAAGAACAATGAGTGGATTGGGCTGACCCTAGTTTGCTCCATCCAATCAGTCTTAGAATCCCTAAGAAGAATCACCGATTCACTACCGACCAAGAAAATCACTCCAGCTCCAACCCTGCCGGAGGGGAACAAATCAAGTCGAGGTATTGCAGTATAGGCTCAAGTGATTCCACGCCAGGATCAATTAGAATCGATTCCAGGAATCGATTTTATAGGAATCGATTCTCAGATGTAGTTCATTCCAGGAATTGATTTTATATGAATCGATTCTCTGATGTAGTCGATTCCAGTTCTCCGAGCATCGATTCCAGGAAGCGATTTTATATGAATCGATTCTCCGATGTAGTCGATTCCAGTTCTCCGTGCATCGATTCCAGAAATCCATTTTATACGAATAAATTCTCTGATGTAGTCGATTCCAGTTCTCCGAGCATCGATTGCAGGAATCAATTTTATAGAAATCGATTCTCTGATATAGACCGGCCAACTCCAATGGAGCGTGCAAGCGCTGGAACGACGCCCGTTCTATTCGAGCGATTCACAATACATAGAAGCTGCCATTGGATGCGCAAATCTTGTTATACCCGCAGTGCATCATGGGAAAAAGTCGGCATCAGTTTGAAAAACGGTATTAATTTTGCATGAACTCATCAGTTTTTACGTCTTTTTGGACGCGCACGATTAAAGTTCCAATTTTGTTTCTGCAGATAACAATGTTTTAATCAACGACGCTTCCGGATACATTTATGTTTGTGTTGTACCTTGTGTGAACAATGAAGAATAGATATTTCACTACAGTATGATGTACGGAAGAAGTAGACCGTAAAGTTTAAAAGTCGCTTCTTTGAGTCAAACGCTTGGTTGCGTACTGCATTGTGAATCGCCCGAATTGTTCGTTGGTTCGGTGTGTGGACGCACGCGCATACATGTAGCTGCAATCGGGTGAATGAGAACGTGCCCTGGGGCCAATTTCATAAAACGTGTAAGCACCAAAATTTGCTTAGCATGAAAATTCTTCCTTGGAAAGAAAACAGGGTTACAAACCAAAATGTTCGTTGATGTTTATTGTTTGTGACTGGTATTCAGCTGGTTTTTGCCTTGAATGAAAAGCACATATAACCTGTTTTTACTGCACAAGACTTTTTTGTGCTAGGCAAATTTGATGAGATGATGAAACCATTGAAAAAGGCTATTCGTTGCTCAGTGCCAGCACCTTTAAGCCTTAGCACGCTACCATTAATATACACACGTATTCCCATGGCGCTGGATTTCCTGTGCAAGTCACTAAGTAATGCACACATGTTCCGAAGCTTTTTACTCTATGATGGGTGTGTTTTACAGGAAAATGCAACATAAACTATTGGTTCAGTATGAAATTTCCTCTCCATTGGTGGCCGTGAGGATGGCTAAAATTGATCAGCCAGTCGTGGTAGTAAGTCCTCCGAAATGCATAATTACGAGCTGCGATCCGAGCCGCGTTTGGAGCCGCATTACCTCCCGCTTGCTGGCGAACTTCACCGGGGCCATCGTCGCGTTGTGCCCCATCACTACTATCGTCATCAATGGAACCTTCATCACGTTCTCGTACACACTGGCATACTCGTTGTCGACACTATCGTTGACATAATCGTCCTGAAAAAGGCCTTCAAAGTCCGAATCTTCGGAGTCTGAGTCCCCAAAAATCTCCTGAAATGCAGCTCCGGCGTCAATTGAACACTCAAACAGCGGAACAGACAGATGTTCAATCGAAAATAGCAGAGAATTTTGTAAGAAACGAGTGTGAATTTATGGTTGAACAACGTTAGCCTCGTAATCATCTATCCAATGGTACCCGGGTGAGGGTCAGGGGTCAATGGTTTGTCATATTCATTCATTTATAAATAGAACGTTGTTGCGGGCGACTGCAGTCGCCGATAGCAGTGTGGGAATAAATGCGCTGGGCGACTGGAGTCGCCGATAGCGTGCAAAGGGTTAATAGAGAGAGACTGATTTTGGAGCCTGTCATTTGTGTCTTTCACAGCAAGCCCGCCCTCTACTGTCCAGCAGTGCATGAGGTCGGTGGTGCTGGTCAAGGTCGGCGCGGTGTGGGGATCGGGCGTGGTGATCCACGCAGATGGGGGCGTCATTCTCACCTGCCGTCATGTGGTGCAGAAAGCATCTGATCGTCATGGTAGTCACCGATTTATATTCCGAAAAATGTACTTTTGACCAATATTACTTTAATATTATCATGCAAGTCTAAGAGATTCTCCCAAATTAACCCTTGCTCTATGAGAGTTGTTTACTGCAAGGCAGTGGCACATGCTAATGCACTCTAGCTGCAGGATTCTTTGCATTACCGGACACCTGATTTTCGGGTATTCGAGTACCCGGTTCCGATACATATTTTGGCATTCATGTATTGCAGTGCGTGTTCGGATTGATTGGCCCTACAAACGCTGGGAAGATGCCACAGTCGTATACACCACTGGTCCCAATTCGCCCTTTGACCTCGCCATTCTAAAACTGGAGGGGGATTTGAGAGCATTCAGGGAGGCCTGTGGAAGAGTTGGAATGGGAACGGCCAAGTCATACTCTCAAGGTAACAGTTCTGCAGCAGCTCGAGATCAGTGCATCTTTCTTCACATGAACCCATTTATACTCCTGGGTGGAGAGAGGCAATTGTAGTAAAGTGTCTTGCTCAAGAACACAAGCACCAAGTTCCTGTTGAGGGGTCGAACGCGGTAACCATTGACCACAGTGCCTTATTACGGGGCCAATTTTACCAATGCTGAGATCAATCTTATGAAGAGTAACTCATCCCAACTTGCAATAGATCCAACGCAAGTTTCGAGGAATGCCGTGAACTAGCTCATGGTCTAGAGCATTGAATTTGTAATATGTAGGTAAAGCTACAGGTTGTGGGTTCGAAGCCGGCCTGGGATACTATGGTGCGTGTGCCCTTGGGCAAGGCACTTTGTCACTCATTGCTTCTCCCCACCCAGGAGTAAATGAGTACCTGTGAGGGCAGAGATGGTTATTGTGGTTGATTTAGCTGCTTTGCGCCGAAATGGCAGCATCGAGCTGTATACTCCCCAGGGAGCTGAGATGGTATTTGGAATGTTTCGTGGGCCCAATGACTGGGGTAATAATGTGACATCCTTTCGCAATTCTTCATCACAGCTGCCAGTAAGGATGATTAGCCCCCCATTCTCATAAGTTAGGATGAGTTAGTTTTCATAAAATTAATTTAATTTTTTTCGTGAAATCGGTCCCCGTGGGTCATATTAGCCCTATAAATGTCGCTCAAATACTTGACTTAGTATTATAGTGAACCACATAAAGGGATATACCACGCATGACGAAAAGTTGTCTTTGAGAAAATGCAAATTGGACTTTCTTTTCTTATATTGACTGGTAGATACTTACCAGGTTTAACCAGCTCGCGCTGGAGGATGTATTGTATATACACACAAAGTTTTCCCCAGATTCAAAACGGATGGCGCATAAACACGCCACGAGCAAGGCCGAAAATGTCTGTCAGCAGCGAGCAAAGCTAGAAATGCGTGGGTGTGCTTCCCGGTACCATCGGCCTGAACCCGCCTTGGATCCAGTTTCGTTAAAAATGATCCCGCGCCTCGGCTCAGTGATGTTAAAATAATCCCTGCGCGAACTGGTTAACCAGAAGTTTAAGCTTTCATGAACTGTTTCCCCCCAAAAAATACTGCAATTTAATAATAAACTCACTTTAAATTGCGTCTGAAAATTATAGAATAACTATTAACGTATTTATTATCTTAACTCCCAGGACAGTCGGTCGTCGTTGTTGGCCACGCCCTGCTGTCCCCAGAGCTTGACCTCTTGCCCTCTGTGAGTTCAGGGGTCATGTCAAAGGTCATCACTGTCGACTGTACCCCAGTAATGCTTCAAGTAAGTAGCTTTCAGACATTAAAATTATAAGTTATTTTTTTCTCAAAAGCAGACCCTTGCAAAGTGCATATTTATTAATTAATTCTAAATCTTTAGGTTGTGTGAAATTTGTATTGAAATTGATGGATTCAACACTGTAAGGTTTAAAGGGAGTATACACCATCGATTTTTGCTTTAATATATTGCTATTTATCGTTTAACTGACCCGCGCGAAGTTTTACAATCAAGGATGCAGAAAAAACAAAGCAAGAAAAACGGCGTTCGTTTTCAACCAGCGTCGGGCAGTCGTTATTTGTATATAAATACAATATTAATTTTCGCGATTGCCATCCGACAATCGTGATTTTTTGTTATTATACTATTATTTTCGGACTAATTACAGGATCAATAGCGCAATCAAAACATTTTGCTGGATGCCTAGAGTCATTATTTAC
The DNA here is from genome assembly GCA_037893245.1 of Crossaster papposus. NCBI lineage: Eukaryota > Metazoa > Echinodermata > Asteroidea > Velatida > Solasteridae > Crossaster > Crossaster papposus. The sequence goes on along the minus strand of JBAIAA010000111.1, from coordinate 142,114 downwards.
CTTCAAATAAGTAAGATATTTCTTAATACTTACTGAATAACCTTTTTTTCAATGTCTGCGAATGGTGTATCCTACCTTTCAAAAAAGAAATTATTTTAATTTTTAAAAGTAAATAGATTTGGGGGCTAGTATTTTATAGCAAAATATAATATCCCTAATGTCGTAGGCATTTATTTTGGGTACAGTACACTGTACTACAAAACACTACACAGTTCTCATAGGCCAGTGTGGTAAGAGTACTGCATATACTGCAGTTTACTCAAATAGTATTTTGTAGAGTATTTGGTGACGTTATAGGGTTAATCCTGACCTATTTATTAATGCACATTGTGTTACAGTCGACATGTGCAGTGCATGCTGGGACAAGTGGAGGCGCCCTCTTTTGTCCCAGGACAGGGCAACTGCTGGGTATTGTAACCAGTAACGCCAGGTGAGTCTTGGCCTTTGACCAGTAACGCCAGGTGAGTCTTGGCCTTTGAATATGCAACAGGGTTCGTCACCGTTACCACAAACTGACGCCCGCCCGCAGTTGGGTGTCAGTTCGTGAAACTGCACACTGACTAAAATTCGGTTTCACAAACGAACCCCCAAGTGTACGCGCGCACATTGGGCACTGGTTCGCAAGAGAAGAATTTTTTTTTTCACGAACTGACACCCGAACAATCTTTTTTTAAATCAAAGGTCACCTTGGGGTCATTGCGTTCATTTTGGGCAAAATCTGACTTTTTTAAGAACACAAAAGTCAGCCTCGACTCCAGTTCTTTCACTAACCCCTTGTGTGAGGAATATGTAGATACGACGCGGACTAGCTATTCGGTGCGTACAGCACACCCTGAATGTAATGCGCTCGTGCGTTCCTGAACGTCACGTCAACGCACGTACACAAATTTTGACTTTGCAATACCCTTTACCATATGAATCCTGGAAGGATCAGTTTTTCACAACAAAAAAACCTGTATCTTACGTTCTAGAGGGACGACAGAGGTACGTACATTTAATATAAATCCTTGCTAAACAACACGACATTGAAATATCATGTTTGAAAATATTGATTCTACAAAACTACAATTACAAAATGTTAAGCAATTGCGTCGCGCGTTAAACGCATTGACTGCACATTCAAATTAGATAATTTCAGGGGTTAAGTGGATTGCTTATTCTCTTTTGTTACATTTGGTAGGAATTTAGCAAACAACAACAATACTGTTTTTGTTTTCACATGCAGAGACATCGACTCGGGGGCCTCCTTCCCGCATATAAACTTCAGCATTCCGTGGACTTTCATTGGTCCAGTCCTGAATGAGTATCTACAAACGGAAGGTACGACAAACGAACAAACAATCTTGCCATTAAAGGTAGGATACACCATTTGCAGATATCAAAATTTGTTACTACCGAATTATTAAGAAATATTATTATTTTATTCTTACTATTTGAAAGTAAATGTTGATTGTAGGCATTTAGCAAAATGATTGCGCTAGATATCTTGTAATTGTTTCCAGACAAATTTGATTTTTTTAAATGGCCGGACGGTGATCGCGAACATCATAAGAATCACTGGCCAACGCCGAATGAAAACAAAAGCTGTTTTTCTTGCTTTTCTTGCTTTTCTCGCGCCTCGGCTCGGTGATGTTAAAATAGTCCTGGCGCGAACTGGTTATAAAGTAGTGCCTTCACCCCAGCTGCAAATTGGATCCAAATTAGGCCAGTGATGATGAGCCTTGCTAGTTTGAATGATTCACAGTTGCGTGTCTGCATTTGTGTGTGTAGATTTGATTGCTCTGTACAGACTGGATACCTACGATGATCAGCTCGCGGCCCTGTGGAACCTGGACGGCCAAAGGATTGCCGAGAGAAAAACAGCGCGTCAGACATTAAGCAAGCTATGATGAAGACCAAAATGCGCATTCAAATTTATTAGGCAACAAACCAGTTTCTTGTCCCCACACACTTCTCTTCCTCCTTCCCCATCCCCTCTTCCCTCCTCCCTGTTTCTAAAAAGTGTGGGGGGGGGTACATACCTTGATCAGAATTAATGCGAGCGCGAAGCCTTAACGACGTGGATCTCGGGGCCTGTGACGGGCTTTTTTTTTTTTAACAATCTTGCTCTTTTAAAATTGATTATATAAGTTGGGAACCTTTTTGGTTTTCATTTTCCACTTTCTCCCCCCCCCCCCCCCCCCCCCCAACTCTTCCCTCACTTCGTTTACCCTTGATCTATTAATTTTGAGCATTTCTAAGGCAATTTAAGGATGTCTATATCATTTGCAAACGTCCAATAACAAAACTACTGAATTATTATGAAATAATAAATTTTACTTGACTGTAAGTGAATAACTGTCTCAAGCATTCTGTGATGAAATTACAGCACCTGGTGTGCTGTGGTTTTTAAGAAAAGTGGAATTTGGTATCAATTTCCAGCGATTTGCAATCGTTCGGAATACCTGACCAATTTTAGAAACACTGTCCCCAATTAATTAAATACTGTTACACATCCGTGAATGGGTGCCAGCCAACTAGTCTGGTTTGGTAACCTAAGAATTCCTCAGACGTCTATAAACTGCTGTTTCGTCTGAGGAATGTCAACTTGTGTTTAAAACATAGGGCCTTTTCGAAATCTTTGCTTCGTTTTTGGAGTTTCAGGGATCAGAATCTGTTATTTTCGCCTCTTTAGGGACAGTCTACCCATGGCGGATGAACTGTTGCTGGCAGTACAACGTAAACGTAAAGTTACCTGTATATTGGTGTGGGTTATCCTTGAATTTCTAATACGGACTTATCATGAAAGATTTCTGATAAAATAAAGTCGTGTGTGTAGCCGACCATGTCCGTTAAAGGCAGACATGTGTGGGGAAATTGATGTAAGATGAATCACAAGTTGTGTCCTTTGTATTGCCAGGGAAACGCGCCTACGGAATCCTGTATGTGAATAAAACCCTAAAAGCAATGAACCTCGGCCATGACTATGGCAGTAATACCAGTCGTGCTTTACACAAATTCCTGGTGTTTTACTCTGCAAGAATGTTCATTATAAAACCAGCAGACCGACAAAATATCACCAACGTCACGTCGGCCCAAATTTTTCTTTTAGTCTTTTATATTTGCAGTTCCTCGTATCAAACTAAAGTACACTTCACTGTAAAATAGTATTGCTATGGAACATTTCTGCCACTCAAAGGCAATTATCCCTATCCCATTAAATTATTTATTTGATCTATTTGTATCAGTCACTAATATCAATTTAAATTGAATATTTAAATTTGTTTTACTGACGATATTGAACTAGGTCCAAAGTTAATCTGCGTAGACTGAAGACACCCCAAAATGCGTATACATGTAATAAAATGATCAACTACAATATCCTTGAATCCGGTTATCCAATATGTTGCAATGTTATGCTGTTATGACGATGGTATGTGAGTTAGTCTTGCATACGCACTGTGGACCTCCGAACAATAATATAGGTCCACACGATGCGGGAAGAGGTTACGGTTTGTGGACTTGCTCAGGTCTACAATCTGTTTTTCAGTTTCCGAAAAAGAGCGCTAGAGGTAAAACGGGTTAGGGTTATATATAGAAAAGGTAGAAGGAACAGCTGAGAGGCCCAAAATCAAAATTTAAGGGAAAATTTGTTTTGGGAAAGCAAGAAAAATGAGTATTTAGTCAACGTTTTTTAACTACACGAGGACAAAGAAATGTCCACAGTACGTATGTAAGGTAAAGCTGTGTGTGTACATATGTGTGTGTGTGTTCACTGCATGTGGTCAAATTAACATCATCTGATTTGTACACGAACCATCAGTATCAATGGTTTGTGTACAATCAATTAAATATCACTTTTATCGAGAGTGTCCGAGTAATGAGGAACAAGCCTACAAAAACAGCATTTAATGTTCTTAGTTTTCCAGCAAATATATAAACACAAAACCAACAAAAACACCAATAACAACATAAGAACCACTGCCCGACGCCGGTTGAAAACGAACGCTGTTTTTCTTGCATACCTTGGCATCCATGATTTTAGAACTTCGAATAGTTAAATAATTCTTACTATAAAAGACAACCCCCCAAAATCCACCTATTAATGATAAATTAAATAATTACCAATGGAGTATCCTACCTTTAACCCTGTGAGAACTTTGAAAGTGTGTAATTGACTAATTACAACGAATTTACATGTACAAATAGTTTTAGCATTTGACAACATATTAACACAGTCACAGTTCTTGAGAAAGACAAAACCAACCACGTTTAATAATTGTCAGTCTGTGTAGTCTGTCGGATTTCTATTTTTATAAATGTTAAAGATTATGCAATAAAGCAATTAGAATGAGGGTGTGCTGTGTTTTTTCTTTAAATAAAAAGTTTGATTTAGGATTTGTTTCATTGACTTTCTAATGAAGTTAGTCGTGCGTGTACGGTGTACGGTGTACATTAACGCTATTCCTACTGTGCTTACTACCCGTAACTATTGGACTGCCCGGAATCTATCGCTCACTTTGCTGCTGCAGTGTGGTAAAAAAAAAAACACCGAAAAACAGGAACGGCCCATTTTCAGTACCCTCCGACCACAAATCTAGTTCGGATAGACGGCGAATCTTTCTGGATATCAATTGATACCAAGATCACCCGATTCGGTACAGTTGCCTTTTATTTGGAACAAAGTCGGGGGGGGGGGGGGGGGCACGTTGGACAGGTGATCAACATAAGTGCAACACAGTAGCGAAAATGCGTGCGCATATACCGCTGGGTGCATTTTATTATAGAGGAAGTTCAGGTGATGCAAGGCTGAATACTGAAGTCGGATGCCTCATAAATCCGAGGCGTCGGACTTACGATACGACCCCGTTTTCCAGATCATAACCGTACATCGTAAGACGTATTTAACTAAATAAGATAGGCGCCTTAACGTGCAAATTTTGTACCGAACAAGAAATTAGCTATAATAAAGGAATTCTAAAATATTAAAGAAATATTGACTCGTCGCCATATTCGATTTTGCTAGAGACTTTCGAATAATAGGTAATATTCGAACGTCTACTCGTAGTCAAAATCCAGCCCTGTTCCGTGCAGTTTGTCCCGAATGAGGGCGTCCATCGCTTCGTTTTGCGCAACCGTAAAGTGCGTCTTCCAGTCGCCAACCACTCCTGGACAAATAAATCCAAATTTAAATTGATGTTTATTTCCTATTATTCTCATACTCTATCCAAGTTTAAACACGCGGCGAATTGTTGTACCCTATATGGTGGGGCTATCCATCCTAATCATAACCCTAACACTATAAGCAAAGCCGAACGACGACGTCATAATAGTTGGAGTTGAACATCCAAGTAGACTTGTATCCCGTAGTGGAGTTTCTAAAAGACAATTTTGAGATAATCGCCAGTATGTTAAGATCGCCAGGTGAGTAAACATCCACTTTCTTTTATGTTTTCAACAGCGTCCTTATTGACAAAGGGGGATTTACAAATCACCTTTCCTCATGAACGAGGCTCCTGGTAGTAGAGCCGAATTGTCGTAGAGCGAACCCAGGTGCGCCATCGGATTCTTCTTCATGTTAGCGAACGTGCAGTGCTCGGTGATCGCATCCAGCTTCTGGGATGACAGATCCTTGCCCAGAAATCGGCTGATCGTTTCCACGTTGCCTCGCAGATCCTAAAAATCATACCAAAAATACTCTAGGCGTAGGCCTATAGGCTACCGACTTCCAGAGTTGAAAAGACCAAGGGCGGATCCAGGTTTGGATCCAAAATTTGTATCGAGACCGATTAAAGGTAGTATACACCATTTGCAGATATCGAAAAAATTTACTACCGAATTATTAAGAAATATCTTACTTATTTAAAAGTAAATAATGATTGTAGGCATCCAGCAAAATGATTGCCCTAGATATCCTGTAGGCCTAATTGTTCAAAAAAATTGAATTGTATAAACCAAAATTCATTCTCGCCGTCCGGCGAGCGCGAAAAAACAAAGATAACATAAGAATAACTGCTCGACGCCGGTGGAAAACAAACGCTGTTTTTCATGCTTTTCTCGGCATCCATGAATGTAAAAATTCGGACAGGTCAGTTAAACGATATTTACTATAAAATACAACCCCCAAATCCACCCATTCCTGATAATTCAACAAATTACCAATGGTGTATACAACCTTTAAGTCTCGCCAGTTCAGCACGTTCAATTTGTCTGTGAGTGTCTTGGTACCAAACACTGACTAGTCTAGTCACAGACTCCCGTAATTTATACCCAGCACGATATGTGGCAGAGGGGTACCCCCCTCTTATCTCTATACTTTATACGCACTCAACACTATTGTAACCTAACCCACCCCCCTTGAAACCTAAAAGGAATTCCTGAGATTCCGGGAACACAATGGTCAACACAAAAGAGGGGGGGTTTTCTCTGCCACATATCGTGCTTCATATGTCGTAATTGAGTTTACCCAACTGCTATCTGCATGATCGTTGAACGGAAGTTGAGGTCCTAAATTCGCATTTGTTTCAATTATGTTCTCAATGATAATGCCTATTGTTTTTGTTTACACGATCCCCATTTAGCCTATTGCCCTTGATCGGATGCGCCCAGTCATGATGCAAAAGAAATGCAAAAAATATGATGTTTGACACGTTGTAAAAATCGTCACGGTGCCCGGATGTGGCCTATTTTCTAAAAATATCGCAACATTTTGAGGTCAACTTACACCGCGCTCTATCCATTCACTGTCTTATAAGCTTTAGAACATATGTTATTTAATTGAAGTAAGGATGTGTAAGCAGAGCCCCCCAAATAAACTTTTCAAAAATATATCAACAAATAAACAAAAATATACCCAAAATAGAAAATAAATAATGTTAACATGGCAGGTTTTTCCAATAGTCGATATCCAAATTGCTTAACTCTGAGACAGGGTTCACCCCTCTGGCTGCCGGACTAACACTGTCAGACTAGTCATATTAGTCCTCTCATAATGTACGTTATACCTAAAGTTGTTGATTGTTTTAGAATGCCATGGCCCATGCAGTCCTTAACGGCGCTCTACTCCTGCGCGATGGAGCGTGGGTTTAAACCTTGGGCAGGACACTTAAGCCCTGTCCGCACTGGACCTAATTTTGGCAAACTAACAGAGCCAATGGGTAACTTGCCCATTTCAAGTCCAGTGCGGACAGCCTGGGTAATTTCCTCACAGGTAACTTACCCACGCCGCGTGGGTAGTTTAACCGAGCCAAAGGTGCCCAGGAAGATTGACCAGGAAGATTTAACCGAGCCAGAAAATCCAGTGCGGACGCGACGTCTCTGTTAAATCTTCCATCATCCATTATGTAAGAAAATAATGTCGAGAGCTAGCGTCGGGAACAGACGATCCGGTCGTCAAGTCGCGGTCATAGGTCACGCAGGGCGCCCTCTTTATTGTTTTGGGGCCAGCTCGGTTAGTTTACCCATCGCCAAAACGATCCAGTTTGATCAGGAAAATCAAGTTAAACATAATAACACCCAAGAATTACCTGTATACGCCAAGTTTCAATGTTAAATAGGCCTATTTTTTGGAAAAGATATGAGACATTCGTGTGAGACGATGCAATGCAGTGCAAAGTCTATGGGATATGTCGGACAAGTATTTTCAAGAATTTCCAACTTCTAAATTATTGTTTGTTGTTGTTTTTTTGGGGGGGAGGTGGGGGGAAGAAATCCACATCATAACCTTATGCACAAACCGGAACAAGGAAAAGGCAAAACGAGTTTTTTTGGATTAAGGAAATTCTTGAAATTGTTGGTTTAATTTTATATCCAGACACTAAAAAGTGCATTTTATAATAAAATAAAAAAATGTTGAAAAAATTGAACAAATGTCAGTGTGTTTCAGGAAAATTTAATTGGCACATCACGGTTTGTTCGTGGGGTTTTAAGGCAGTGTCCAGATTTGGAATCAACCTAATGTTTAGTAAATTTTTTAGAAAGGGTCCCAAAAATTCTTGCTGGACAAGTGGACAGAAAAAATTAATTATGTGGTTTTGAGCTTAAACCATAGAGCTGTATAATAAAGATACACCTCTATGGCTTAAACTATGAACTTGAGAAACTTGAAATAAATCACAATTAAAAATATCAATCACATGTGTAAATAATGACATAAGTCACACAGTGGATTCAATTTTGCTTTATGCTTTTATTTTACATTGATACACTACATATAACATGTAATAACTACTGCCATAGTAACAATATGCTTATTATGTATTGTTTACTGATGTTATAAAACCAAATAAAAAACAATTAACCCCGGACTGTTTATGAATTTAAAACCAAAACAAAACTTGCGATGTCATTTTAGAATAATAATTGTTGATACTATGCAAAGATACATTTGGCAGCATTCTTCACAGGCCAAATTTTAATAGGACACCCTTGTACGGCTTTAACTTTGAATTGTGAGTGTTTCTAGATATTTGTGCGATATGAACACAATATTAAAGATTTGTACACCACAATTGTTGTTTTGTAAGAAAGCAAAATAAAACCATGATTGAAAAGCAAAATTTGACAGGGCGGCATAACATTTTAACAGGGCAGCATACAAATATGACAGAACAGCGTAACATGTACACAGGGCGGCCGCTACCCAGTGATTGTGGAGAACACTGACTGGGTAAATCCATGTCATTTTAACATCTGTATAATTTGCTTTGAATATTAACAATACAATTTTAACCAGATTTGTCAGTTTTCATAAAACACATGTTCAATATATTTCCATGTTACAAATTTAGGTTTGTGACTGTTGTGACTGTTTTATTATCTGTACTTATATTGTTAAAAAATGAAATGCCAAGATGCGCAGAGTTCTGCAATATATTTGCAGCACATCTAAGAAATGGGGAACACCGAGATAGCTTATCTTGGAAAACGTAGTTGGTCAATTAAGCTACCGTATTTACTGATGGTTAAACAAAATAAGTTTTGACATTCGCTGTCATCTGTTGTCCCTCTGTCATAATGGGAGCAGTTCGTCCTATGACTTGTCCAGCCGTAATAAGCTGTACAGCCTGACATCTTAGTAGCAAGAAGTGGACTTGGGTAAACCAATTAGCTGTAGTGTACAAAGAAAAAAAATATACAGGTATAAATTAAATGCCAAGGAAAGAATGTTGTAACATGACGCTATTTTAAAAACACAAAATTCTCAATTTATTTGGCATACCCATTTCTTCAGAGAGTGAAATTTAATTTGAGCACTGCAAGGAATGTCATCAGGACTACGTTTTTAAGAGAGATTTGTGGGCGAAAATGAAATTGTTCTGAAGTATTGGAAATACGTGTCTACATCCTAAGTTCCACCATGATGGCCTTGGCCTACACCATGCATTTAATAATACTATTATTATTATTAATAGGTGGCTCTACACTTCCAGAATTGTGAGAGAAAAAACTGTGATCATTGCGATATTGGGATAATTCTACAGAACATTAAATTTATGCACGTCAAATAGTTCATGACACAATATGTTGTGTACGAATGTGTACACAAATTACCACCATGAACTGTTTGACGTGCAAGTCAACGGGACAGTCTTCATAGAATGGGTACAAAATTGGTCTGAAAATACCTGTATTGTGGAATTCAATCATATTGTAAGGGTATCCTAGACCAACTGATTCTATAAATCTACTGTTCTTTCGAAATATCCCAGTTTTTCTTTCAGATAAAATGATGGATAGGACCACAATATGAAAAAATCCCGCTGGAATTCATGTGGAAACGAAAATATCGTTTTCGCCCAACAATGTTCTCCTAAATCTCTCTTAAAACCGTAGTCCTGACATTTTTTACAAAGATAGATACTGATCGCACAGTCTGCAAGTTTATTTAATAAATTTACTTATTTACAAAGGATTTTAATGCATTTTTACCCACCATCGCTGCTGCCACTGTCTCACTCTCGACGTGTCTACGCGTCTTTTGCATGCACGAAGGCAATGTTTTGAATATCCCATCATGGCCGCCGGTGACTTCACGGCTCGCTATCCCATCAATGTACGCTCGACCTATCCAGTTATAGAGATCAGTGTACCGTACCCACTGAACCTTACACCTGGGGCCAATTTCACGGAGCTGCTAAGCACAAAAAATTGCTTAGCACAAAAAAGTCTTGCTCATTAAAAACAAGTTATCAACCAAAATTCTACGTGTTTTTCATGCTAAGCAAAAAACCAGCTGATTATCAATCCCAAACAATAAAGATCACGTGAAAATTTGGTCTTTAACGTTGTTTTTACCAAGGACAAATGTTCATGCTAAGCAAATTTTTGTGCTTAGCAGCTCTGTGAAATTGGCCCCTGGACATTTCATTGGCTCACAGTACAGAGTGATGTCGTGGGTCCGCCATGTTGCACTTCCAGTTTACGCCGACTTCAAGTGTGAAACAATGATGATCTGTCCATGTGTAGAGGTCAGTGGGATATGTACATGTAATGCACCGTATTCCTGGTCGCATGAGGGCGCTGTAAGACGCCATTTTCTGGGTACCCAACACAGGCAAATTCGCGTTAAATAAAGTAGTTCAGTAACTTTACTTTTATCTAAAAATGAAATATTGGAAAATTTAAATGTTAGAGCTGTAAGAATATGTAAACTGACGTGAATTATCTTCTAATCACTTTGAATTATACCCCCAATACCGTTAGTACAGCGCCCTCAACGTTCAAAAATACGGCCTAAAGCTGTTGAGATCGTTGATGCGATGAAAAGTGCTATACATTAATGCAATTATTACCCGTTTCATGTCTTCATATCGTAGGAGGAGAATGTTGTCCTCGTGTCGCCGTTTCCAAAAGTACAGGTAATGGTCCCACCAGGGTCCGAATCGTGCTGCAAAGTTGTCAAAACAAAATGGATGTTATATACCTATATAATTACATTAGAAAATATTAAAGAATTTCATTAAAGTTATATAGTATACCATGTTGTCAGTTGTGCATTTTTATCCTTTGAAGCAGCACAACCAACCTGGCGAAGTGTTAGCTCTGTGAATGCTGTATATTCCGAGAAAGAAATATTCTAAGATGTTGATATTGGACCAACTATACTTAACTTGAATTTCGGACTTCTTTTATTATTTTCTCCAAAATGACAACATGTCAGAAGGAATATAGTTTCACAGGAAGTTTAGGGTCATCAGTATCTTTACATCAAGGAAGTTTGTGGATAATAATTTGGTTGGTTATTTTGTATTATAGTTTCAAAAAAGGTATACTATCCCTTTAAAGAACCTGAGGGTATACTTTTCGAAAAGAAAAACAAGTTTACTTATGCCAGCCAACATCTGGTCGAAAAAGTCTCCGAAGTGCTGGGCTCGTGTTGCCGAGTTCATCTCGGCCATTTTGGAGAAGTAAAAACAAGAGACCACCACGTCCTTGGGGTTTCGCAAGACGTAGACAATCTTGGGTTTCTTCTCCCATATGTGGGGAGGTAGTAACTGGCCCGGAAGGTGGGTCTTAAGAACCCGGGGTGAAGGCATCTCAGTCGCTATGTCGAGAATCTTCGGCAGCTGCAAGCAAATTGAGACGATTATGGGGAGATATCATATGGGGAGATATCATTTTCTGCCATTTTCGTTCGAAAAAAACACAATAAAACGCATGGGGTTCACAGACTGATTTTTAAAAAAATTCAGTATCACTGCTACATCTTTTTATTACGTATCCATGGAAAAAAATCAGTGGGTTCGAAGCAGAATTTTTCACAATTTATTCATTATTTTTGTCCTTTTTAGGGGAGGTATTTGTTGACGTCGGTTGGGTATTTGTGCACAATCTCCACGTGCATCAACGGTACGTCAACGTTCATTTTTTTCGACTGCTTTTTTCATTTTCAATACAATTTTTGTCATTGGATGATAACAATTAAGGTAAATAACAACCTTTTTTCAAGTGTTTAATTCCTGATCCTCAGAGACTCTGTCACGGGCATTTCGATCGCTCGTGCCACCGCCTATATATCGCCAGTTATTGGGCGCTGGGATGGGAAGATCTGGTGCGCTTTGAGCTCTGAATGGGTAGATTTTGCGTGACCTGTGAACTGGAGGTCACCAGTTCCGCGGCTCATCAGAAATCTGTGAAGCGCCATAAAACCTTCCCATCGCCCAGTATATGGTAGCCTTTTGACAAGGCCTCGTGACTCTGGCTAAGCGGCTGAGATGAGTCTAGATACCCGGGGTGAACGCGCGACCGAGTGACGAATGTCACGAGGCCTTTTGCAATGTAGGTTTCACTGCTCGGCATGAATTATTCATAGATACATATTAGCATGCCAATACGCCCAATCAGAACGGCGATCTCCCAGTTGGCTTCGTTCGTGATTCGTTCAATATCAAAGCATGTAAGAAAAGGTAACAAAAGTATATAAATGTTGCTTCCGAGTTGAATATATGAATGATAAATACAAGATATCACATTTAAATCTATTTTACATGCAAAATTGCAATAAATTAGGAAGCAACTAATGATTTGAGCTAAATATTGTAAGTGACATGATTGGACATTCCCTGTTTGTAAAATGAACTAGTCCAACTCAAATATAAGCTGACGTCACGCGGAGATACGTTCGCTGATTGGACGCTACCATTTCGGTAGCGATTCCAGTCGGAAACAAAGGTTAACATAAGAAATCCAAACCAGATTGATAAAGGCCACTTGTCTGGGCAATTCGCACTGGCGTTCACTCAGGTTTTCGCGATTAGTCTCTTTTTAGTCGCTCGGCGTCTATCAGACATGTGGCCTTGTTTAAAGGCTAAGTATATGGCGGTGGGCACGTATAGTATGGGCGGCCAATAGGGCAAAAAAATAAAAAAATAAACAAATACAAAATAAAGCTTGCAAAGCAAAAACAAATAGAAAATCAAACGAAATTACACAAAAATACCGAATTTAAAATCAAACGAAATTACATAATACGGAATTACACACAAATGTGGAATTAACACGTAAACAAATCAAATTTTCGAATTAAAAAAAATATAACTATAACTTAAAAAACGCAAACAATTTAAAAAAAAAAAAAAATTGCGTTCTCCGTACAAGTAATTAGACACAGAATGTTACAAACAACTCCAAATTTTACAAACAACTTCAAATTTTACGAACAACTCAGAATTTTACAAACAACGTGCCTACGTACAGTGCAAACAGGTTTTTCCTGAGCTCGGATTTGATTTGTTTATTTCCATGGTAATCAACGCCATTTTTTTTTGGGGGGGGGGTGCAATACACTTACATTTGTTGGTCGCCGCACCTTCTCTGGATATTCATAATCGAGGCACGGCACGCGAAACGTACTGTGTATCTTGTTGACTTCTTCCAAATTCCCATCATGCATCACACAGGACATGATCTCTTGGGCCCACGTCGTACCTGATACAATATAAAATGACCGTGACCAACGTTCATCAGAGTGTGCTTCGCTCGTCGTGCCCACCGAGAGCGCCCTTTGATACTGAGCGCTGGGAAACGCTGATGCAGCTTCACGTATTTCTGTGAAGGAAACGCACGACATTCTGGGTACTATCATCGACCTTTTGAATTGCACGCAGTGCAGCTGAGCCGCGTAACTAGTGACCTCCAGTTCACAGGTCACACAAAATCTATCCAATCAGAGCTCATCAAAGCGCGCCAGACCACCCCACAGCTTTTCCGCTCAATCGTAAAACACGACTAGCGCAACAAAGTCGCAATGAGCTCAGTTAATAATTGTGCTCAGACGTCCGATTGAAGTAGAGTAGCGGTAACGGCTAAACGAAATTAGGTGCACCCCTACCGGAGGTATAACAAGCTGGGAATTGTCTCATTTTAAATAAAGTTATGTTGTAGTTGCAGCAACTCTGTACAAGATGGTCTATCACTTAATTAAGCATGCGCAACACTACCAATAAGTCTGAGTCTGAAATCCATGCTACACCGGGTCTGTGGCGGCTGACTCGGTTGTTGAGCGCTGAGTATGACGTCAGACCTTAATAGAACGACATGGAGCTAACCCGTTTGGCCTACGAGAGTCACCTGCTTTCATGTAGGTCACGATCCATGCGTCGTCTTATCTGATTGGCCACGTCTTGAGTTCCTCTACGTTCTTCTCCACCCCCGGGAACAGTTTGATTCCCTGGTACTCCACTAAAGAGGTGTCCGTTCGACTATTGTGCCATAGCTCCCGATCTGTAAAGAGAGCCGGATCGGATACCATTACATCCCACCGAGGCAATACAATCCATGTAGCCTACTTACGTATACGCGTACCGGCGCGCGATTGATTTCCCGTACCACTTAAGGCCGGTTCAAAATAGCCGATTTGACAGTAGAAAATTGTTTTAGGGGTTTTGGCATGATACAATTCCCACATATGTTTTCTTTTGAACTACCAAGTATTGTACAAATTCCCTATACCTAGGGGTAAATATGCACACAGTTGGTATTTTAGTCGGGCGCCGCGCAAATCACTAAATCATCATGTAGTTTTGAATAGGTGGTCTATGGGTGCCCCGAGTCGGGCACTATACAGAGTGGCAAAGCATATCTCAACGGACAAGCACACTTCCACTACCCTGTGGCTAAAACTACTTCCACCAATGGATGGATAATCTTTCTAGAAGAAAAATGATACAAAAATATCTCGATTTGGGCTTGTAGTTTTATCTCCAGACCCTATCTTGTAGGCCTAAAGTGACGTCAGTGGTCCTAAGCTAAAACTACTAGCCAAAATCGAGATACATGTAGCAGCCTTAATTGGTATCACTTTTCTTCTAGAAAGATTCTCCATCCATTGGTACAGGTAGTTTGGGCCTCAGGATAGTGGAAGTATTCTTGTCCATTTTTGTATGGGTCACCACCAAAGTTTCAAAGCGCTTAACATTATTACCCCGGTTATTGGGCTCATGAAACATTCCAAATACCATCTCAGCTCCCTGGGGAGTATAAAGTTCCATGCTGCCATTTCGGCGCAAAGCAGCTAAAATCAACCACAATAACCATCTCTGCTATACCTAAATTCCATGTATGTAATAGCATATAATATTATTGTGCGTAATTAGCGGTCATAACACTTAAACAGTCATAACTAATCATTGGTTCGGAGGTATTTGCTTGTAATTACATTTCTTTGAGATTTTCTAAAATGGCGAGAATTACGAACAATCGTGCAATACTCAAATCCCCAAAACGATGAACCGATTTATTTATTTATTTATTTATTTATTTCTCATATTTATCCAGGGTATAACCTATTCACCACAAGGTGGTCTCCCATAGGGCCCTGACTTAAAAACAATACAAAGTATACAATAACATAATAATTAAAAGGTGAAGTAAAAAGTAAAACGTACAAATACCTAAAAACATGATTTAAAAGACAATTTTAAAAATATAAGTCAAAAGGTTACGTAAGAAGTAAAGACGTACAAAAAAAAAAAAAAAAGTTAAAGAAAAATTACACCACCAACATACGAAGCTTAAAATAATGAATTTAAAATACATTTAGAAAATATGTAAATCGGAAAAACATACAAATACCAAAAACAAGGGTGGAACAAAAATGAAAGACATCAAAATACAAAACACAAGACAATTACAATACATTTAAACGAAATATAGTAAAAAGAAATACCACGCAAAACACTGAAAACAAGAAAAACAGAAGAAAAAAACACTAGCATAAGAAAAGGGAAACGCACTTCAAACGTACTACGACTCTTTGAGGACTACTTTCATAGACGATTTAAAGATGCAAACTGACGGTGCCAATTTTACAGACTGGTCCACGTTATTCCACACAATAATCCCAGTGAAAAAGGGATATAGTCGTAGACATTCTGTCCTAAACTTAGGAGCCACCAGTGAATTCAAAGCATGCCGTGTGTTGTAATTGTAAACCTGCTTAGTTTGAATTAAATCATCCATCAGACAAACTGGTGCCAAATTATTCATGCATTACATTAATACAGCACGGTGGTAAGCAAAACGTTGTCTTAAGGGCATCTATTTGAGATCACGAAATGATTCAGTTGACGGAGTATTGTAATCCTTACTCAATGAGAAACAACACAACCAATTTTGGGCTGTGAGCGCCAAAACACACCCCAGGATGAATCTTGCGACCTGCGGCCATTTTGTTTTTACACGAACGCGCGTCCGTACTTTTTTTTTAAGTCGGTTGTATTTCGTGTGTAACCCCCGTGCTGTTCGGTTTTATGGCTTTATATGTCAACACAGTACTTTCCCATAGTGTATGAATATATTCGATCCCAGCTGGTGTTGTTGAATGGGGCAAGGCAACAATAGCATGATTAATTGCTTGGGTAGGTCTGGTAAACCCAGACTTGAAAGGCCCTTTTATGTACACAATATGATGGGATACTCATGGGGCAGCACTTTGATTTGTGCACCGGTTCAACCAGGGTTCAAGCGGCACTTACCATGATATTCGGCATGCTTTGAACTAGGAATACATGTAATATTAAATTTTGTTTAACAAATGATGACAAATCAATTGTTTTTTTACGGCGAAGCGATTCCGAAAAAAAGTACGGTGGCAAGTCGCAAGGTTAATGCAAGCCGGCTGCGTTATCAATCGATCTATTGACTGACTGCACCAACGATAAACGTGTATCCAGTTTCCATTGGTCTTTGGCTTGGGCTCAATACTGCGTGCCTGTAAGAATGTATCAGTAAGTATGCCTATTCTTATCGATTTTTGTTGTTAGAAACTGTAAACAAACTACTTAGAAAGATTTGCGGTAACACCATGTGAAAGGATCTCATTTGAGAAGAGGTAGGGTGGTTCTGATAAGAACCGGTGGTTTTTCTAGCACAACACTGTTCTACAAGACATAGGATTCCATCTCAGCGACATCTGGCGCCCTCTACTACAAACCAAGACCACACCCACCACCCACTGACCTCAACACCTGGACAGATCATTGTCCATATTCTGCTGTTCTAACACTTGAAGTCGGCGCGAACTGGAAGTGCAACATGGCGTCACTGCTGTGAGCCAATGAAATGTCCAGTTGTATAGGTCAGTGGATTTACCAACCAACTGAACTCTACACCTGGACATTTCATTGGCTCACAGCAGTGACGCCATGTTGCACTTCTCTGCATGCCGACTTCAAAATGAAACAATGGATGATCTGTCCATGTATAGAGGTCAGTGCCACCACCAGTGAAGCCACACCCGCATCCAGCGCCAGCATTCCTTCACGCATCACTGACCCCCAGATCCAGCCAATCACCCGCTAGCATCCTCTTCCGCGCATCACCGAACCCGCCAATCCTTATTAAACCAGCGGCTCCATATAGCAGTCCGGCACGCAATTTTTTTCCCCAAACGACATCGCCATAGAACTGGTTTTTAGCGCATCTGATTGGCTATCTGTTACGTCATAGTAGTAAATTTTACTCTCAATTTATTGACCCTATAATTCTCAACTTATTGACCCTCGGACTCTAGGTTTTATTGACCCTAGGACTCTCAACTTATTGACCCTAACCCTAACCCTAACCCTTTTTGAACCTAGGACTCTTGGCTTTTTTGACCATAGTACACGCCATGCAATGCGACACGTGGATGCATGGATGACGTAGATGTTAAACAACCAATCAGATGCGCTTAAAACGAGTTCTATGGCGATGTCGTTTGTTAAAAAAATTCGCGTCCGGCACTTTCCCACCTCAGGACGACCAGAGCATACTGGTCGAAACGTCATGTTAAAAACCACCGATTCTTATCAGAACAACCCTATCTCTTCTCAAAAGAGATCCTTTCACACACATGGTGTTAACGCAATTCTTTCTAAGTCTAGTCTCTACCTAGCCTTTAAACAAGGCCACATGTCTGATAGACGCTGAGCGACTAAAAAGAGACTAATCGCGAAAACCTGAGTGAACGCCAGTGCGAATTGCCCAGACAAGTGGCCTTTATCAATCTGGTTTGGATTTCTTATGTTAACCTTTGTTTCCGACTGGAATCGCTACCGAAATGGTAGCGTCCAATCAGCGAACGTATCTCTGCGTGACGTCAGCTTATATTTGAGTTGGACTAGTTCATTTTACAAACAGGGAATGTCCAATCATGTCACTTACAATATTTAGCTCAAATCATCAGTTGCTTCCTAATTTATTGCAATTTTGCATGTAAAATAGATTTAAATGTGATATCTTGTATTTATCATTCATATATTCAACTCAGAAGCAAAATTTATGAACGTTTTTTTACCTTTTCCTACATGCTTTGATATTGAACGAATCACGAACGAAGCCAACTGGGAGATCGCCGTTCCGATTGGGCGTATTGGCATGCTAATATGTATCTATGAATAATTCATGCCGAGCAGTGAAACCTACATTGCAAAAGGCCTCGTGACATTCGTCACTCGGTCGCGCGTTCACCCCGGGTATCTAGACTCATCTCAGCCGCTTAGCCAGAGTCACAAGGCCTTGTCAAAAGGCTAGTCTCTACCATGCAAACAAAGTAAGCTTACATTCTTCGAAGGTAATGTACTTTTCCATGGCTACAGCCTAGAACCGCCAGAGCAAAAATATCTTTAAATACAAGAAATGTGCCCAGGCTTTCTTCAGTTTAATGTCAACACAATTGTTAAATATCACTTTAGCATTGTATTGCAACTAGGGTATACGAGCAGCAATATGCGGCCATTGAGCTAATTTGCAGAAAGATATAGAGCCACGCAAACTAAACATTGGTTTTAGTTTGGAATTACATGTAGTATAACTACCCTTTCTTTTAATTTATTACCACACATGAGCACTTAGGGAGACAAATTAGCGTAAGTTTTTAGGTAATAAAGAGACAGTGGCAATTAGGGAGACATTTCAGTGTCTCCCTAAGTGTCTAGTTATTTGAGAGTTATGTTTGCTCTAGACCGACCAAATAGGGTCTAAATAGCATAAACCTCTTTCTGCACCATTAAATTTTGTTTTTGAATTATCTTTCGAATGATACTAACTCTGTAGGGTGCTCTTAAAAAAAGATTATTATATTATATTATGTATTCAGCAAAACAAGTATTTAACTGTTATCCATTGTAACAGTAAATTACAGTCATTTTGTGTACAGCATTTAACAGTTATTCTACGCAGAACTGAGGAAATTTGTGTTCACAGAAGTCATGTTGAATTGTTGTTTTTAGGTTTTAAAAAAAGCACTTTCTGGAACCTATAATGAGTAATTATTTAAACAGTCCCCCAATAAAATTATTGTTTTTTGGGTAAACATTGGCAAAGAATTGCATTAAATCTCCTTTGGTATTGAAAGATTAAAATTATTCATGGGAAACTGTGACTTTTTCGTAGCAGGAAAAACGGAGCCTAGTATAAAGCTAAACCATGCCAGTGTACATACATAAATAAATATATAAATGTGTACACTCATTTACTGTGGTTCGCAGCATGGGCGCGGTAATGTACCGTTCAGTTCAATCAGTACTTTACAAACAAAATATGTACAGTACTGGTTCATCTACATGTACATGTACATGTACATAGTTAATGTGAAAGGGAGCGTATACGTTTGGTAATTGGAACCCACTGTTTGTTTCAATCCTATGTAGTTATAGATATATACCATAAAACTAATCTGTAGAAATTTCATTTCAAAAAGTGCTAGCGATGCGATTTTGAGATATTGCCAAAAATCTGGAGCGGTTATGTCCACGCAGGAAGAATAATCAGCATTGGAATACACAATCTGAGAAACTTCACTGCAGTAACGCTTCTCAGATTCAAATTTGTGGGAATAAAAAGTGATATCTTTTTTCATAACCGCAGTACTTCAAAGTGAAAAGTTTCTAAAAATGCATTATACTATCCAAAGCTGTTGTACTTCTTACCAAGTAAGTTTTTATTGCCATTAATTTTTTGAGTAATTACCAAACGTATACGATTCCTTTAATCACTCGGCACAAAACTCGACAATTCAGTGGGCAAAAGTAGCCAAAAAATAGCTTACCCTGACGTCTCAATTATCCCAAAATGTAACCAAGTGGTGCTCAAATTGTACACGAGCTGGTAGACATCTTGGAGTCAGGTTTGGCAACTAATCCCACCAGAAATGGTGTAAAACGAAGATAAAACATACACCAGGCTGGCTAACGATGCGTCAGAAAGAGCATATGGTGCATGCATCATTTGTTACAGCGATTATCTCCCCATATAATCTGTAGGATCCTACAGTTCTACAAAATGGTTTCCCGCATCTACTGTGACGCGACCAATGATCAGTGAATGGGCGCTGCTTCTACTTTTACATGTACCAGTGAAAATGATTCATAATGATCCTATACAACTGCTCTAAAATTCCTCTAAAATTGTCATTACCCTTCTAATCTTATTCAATCATATGTTTAGTATTACAATGCAAGTACTGAAATCTTTAAAGTCATGCATAGTCATGGTTACTCATAATATTTATGCAAATCTTTGTAATTCCCATTTTGTAATAAAGATACGCTTCACAACATTTAATATTTTCAATTTGGAATGTCGAGTCCCAATTCCTATAAAATTGTCATTATCCTTTTAATCTAATTCAATCATATGTTTAGTATTACAATTTAGGTACTGAAATCTGAAAGTCATGCATAGTCATGGTTACTCATAATATTGATGCAAATCTTTTTAATTCCCATTTTGTAATAAAGATACGCTTCACAACATTTAATGTTTTAAATTTGGAATGTCCCAGTTGTATCCTTTTAGCTGTTATGAATACTGGTATTATTTTCTACCCGATAGCACTATTCAATTTCAGATCCTATTCACAACTGCGTCGTCGGGGAACTACATATTTTCGCCATTTTCAAATTATAGATTTAACATTATTGTATTCGCGACTGGTAACATTTTGTTTTCACCAAACGGTTCTTTTCTGCATCTATCGAAATATTCTTGGCGTACATTTGTAAACCCATGGTCTTCAGGCCTGTAATAAACAGCCAAACCAATTCTAGAGAAAACACACACAATCCAAGTAGGACTGAAAACTAGCTAGATACATGGTTACTAACAAGGTGGAATCAGACCGCAGCTGCCACACAAGGCGAGAAAAGTAACCTTAGCAAAGTTCACTCCTCAATGGTTACAAACTCCTCACCAAAAGTAGCGTCACTTTTGAAACTGGACCTACGACCATTGAAACGACAATAACATCTTCCGCAACATCGTATCTCAACAATCGATGTGTCAAAATACGCAGAACAAAATTATGCACTGTGTGATTTGCTTCGATTAATCCATACCCTTTCGGGCCGTTAATTATTGGCTGATTTTTAAGTGTCTCAATACTTTTTGTGATGATAAGTAAATAATACATTGTGTATAAATTATGTAATGGTTAAAGTGAGACAGCCTAATAAATGGAAAGGTCTCCCGGAGGCTGTCTGTCGGCATGACTTTGCACTGTATGCAGTGGCCCATGGTCTATATAAAGAAAATATCATGGTTTATTTATACACATACAATGTATTATATACTCATCATCACAAAAATTATTGAGACACTTAAAAATGAGCCAAATATTAACAGCCCGAAAGGGTATGGATTAATTGAAGCAAATAACCCAGCGCATGATTTTGTTCTGCGTATTGTGACACCTCGATTACTGAGATGCGATGTTGCGGAGCGAAGTTATTGTCATTTCAATGGTCGTAGGTCCAGTTTCAAAAGTGACGCTACTTTTGGTGAGGAGTTTATTTGTAACCATTGAGGAGTGAACTTTGCTGTGGTTACTTTTCTCGCCTTGTGTGGCAGCTGTGGTCTGATTCCACCTTGTTAGTCCACATGTATCTAGCTAGTTTTCAGTCGGGGGCTACTTGGATTGTGTGTGTTTTCTCTAGAATTGGTTTGGCTGTTGATGATTATTACAGGCCTGAAGACCATGGGTTTACAAATTTACGACAAGAATATTTCAATAGATGCAGAAAAGAACCGAAGTTGGTGAAAAAAAAATGTTACCAGTCGCGAATGCATTTATGTAAAATCTATAGTTTGAAAATGGCGAAAATATGTAGTTCCCCGACGACGCAGTTGTGAATAGGATCTGAAATTGAATAGTGCTATCGGGTAGAAAATAATACCAGTATTCATAACAGCTACAGAAATGATAAACTGGGATTTGACATTCCAAATTTAAAACATTAAATGTTGTGAAGCATCTTTATTACAAAATGGGAATTACAAAGATTTGCATAAATTTAATTATGAGTACCATGACTATGCATGACTTTCCCGATTTTAGTACTTAAATTGTAATACTAAACATATGATTGAATTAGATTAAAAGGATAATGACAATTTTATAGGAATTGGGACTCGACATTCCAAATTGAAAATATTAAATGTTGTGAAGCGTATCTTTATTACAAAATGGGAATTACAAAGATTTGCATAAATATTATGAGTAACCATGACTATGCATGACTTTCCAGATTTCAGTACTTGCATTGTAATACTAAACATATGATTGAATAAGATTAGAAGGGTAATGACAATTTTATAGGAATTTTAGAGCAGTTGTATAGGATCATTATGAATCATTTTCAGTGGTACACGTAAAAGTAGAAGCCGCGCCCATTCACTGATCATTGGTCGCGTCACAGTAGATGCGGGAAACCATTTTGTAGAACTGTAGGATCCTACAGATTATATCGGGAGATAATCGCTGCCACAAAAATGATGCACCATATGCTCTTTCTGACGCATCGTTAGCCAGGCTTGTGTATGTTTTATCTTCGTTTTACACCATTTCTGGTGGGATTAGTTGCCAAACCTGACTCCAAGAAGTCTACCAGCTTGTAAACAATTTGAGCACCACTTGGTTACATTTTGGGACAATTGAGACGTCAGGGTAAGCTATTTTTGGCTACTTTTGCCCACTGAATTGTCGAGTTTTGTGCCGAGTGATTAAAGGAATCGTATACGTTTGATAATTACTCAAAAAATTAATGGCAATACAAACTCACTTGGTAAGAAGTACAACAGCTTTGGATAGTATAATGCATTTTAGAAACTTTTCACTTCGAAGTACTGCGGTTATGGAAAAAGATATCACTTTTTATCCCCACAAATTTGAATCTGAGAAACGTTACTGCAGTGAAGTTTCTCAGATTGTGTATTCCAATGCAGATTATTCTTCCTGCGTGGACATAACCGCTCCAGATTGTTGGCAATATCTCAAAATCGCTAGCACTTTTTGAAATGAAATTTTTACAGATTAGTTTTATGGTACATGTATATATCTATAACTACATAGGATTGAAACAAACAGTGGGTTCCAATTACCAAACGTATACGCTCCCTTTAACATTAACTATGTACATGTACATGTACATGTAGATGAACCAGTACTGTACATGTTTTCTTTGTAAAGTACTGATTGAACTGAACGGTACATTACCGCGCCCATGCTGCGAACCACAGTAAATAAGTGTACGCATTTATATATTTATTTATGTATATGTACACTGGCATGGTTTAGCTTTATACTCCATTTTTCCTGCTACGATAAATTCACAGTTTCCCATGAATAATTGTAATCTTTCAATACGAAAGAAGATTTAATGCAATTCTTTGCCAATGTTTACCAAAAAAACAATAATTTTATTGGGGGACTGTTTAAATAATTACTCGTTATAGGTTCCAGAAAGTGCTTTTTTTTAAACCTAAAACCAACAATTCAACATGACTTCTGTGAACACAAATTTCCTCAGTTCTGCGTAGAATAACTGTTTAATGCTGTACACAAAATGACTGTAATTTACTGTTACAATGGATTACAGTTGAATACTTGTTTTGCTAAATACATAATATAATATAATAATTTTTTTTTAAGAGCACCCTACAGAGTTAGTATCATTCGAAAGATAATTCAAAAACGAAATTTAATGGTGCAGAAAGAGGTTTATGCTATTTAGACCCTATTTGGTGGTTCTAGAGCAAACATAACTCTCAAATATCGTTTGTTTATGGTAACTAGACACTTAGGGAGACACTGAAATGTCTCCCTAATTGCCACTGTCTCTTCATTACCTAACAACTAAGTGCTCATTTGTGATAATAAATTAAAAGAAAGGGTAGTTATACTACATGTAATTCCAAACTAAAACCAATGTTTAGTTTGCGTGGCTCTATATCTTTCTGCAAATTAGCTCAATGGCCGCATATTGCTGCTCATATACCCTAGTTGCAATACAATGCTACAGTGATATTTAGCACATTTCTTGTATTTACAGATATTTTTGCTCTGGCGGTTCTAGGCTGTATAGCCATGGAAAAGTACATTACCTTCGAAGAATGTAAGCTTACTTTGTTTGCATGGTGGAGACTAGACTTAGACAGATTTGCGTTAACACCATGTGAAAGGATCTCTTTTGAGAAGAGACAGGGTGGTTCTGATAAGAACCGGTAGTTTTTAACACGACGTTTCGACCAGTATGTTCTGGTCGTCCTCATCAGATGGGGAAGTGCCGGACTGCGATTGAGCCCTGGTTTAATAAGGATTGGCGGGTTCGGTGGTGCGCGGAAGAGGATGCTAGCGGGTGATTGGCTGGATCTCTGAGTCAGTGATGCCGGATGCTTGCGGCGCTGGATGCTGGTGTGGCTTGACTGGTGGTGGGTACGGGTGTGGTCTTGGTTTGTAGTAGAGGGCGCCAGATGTCGCTGAGATGGAATCCTATGTCTTGTGGAACAGTGTTGTGCTAGAAAAACTACTGGTTCTTATCAGAACCACCCTACCTCTTCTCAAATGAGATCCTTTCACATGGTGTTACCGCAAATCTCCCTAAGAACTTTGTTTACAGTTTTCAACAACAAAAAATCGATAAGAATAGGCATACGTACTGATTCATTCTTACAGGCATGTTGTATCGAGCCCAAATCAACGAGAAGCGACCAATGTTAACTCGATACACGTGTACCATTGGTGCAGTCAGTCAATAGATCGATTTATAACGCCGGTTTGCTGGTTCTTGATTTATGATGGGGTGTGTTTTGGCGCTCATAACCAAAAATTGGTTCTGTTGTTTCTCATTGGTTAATCATTTTGGGGATTTAAGTATTGCACGATTCTGCGTAATTCTCGCCATTTGGAAAATCTCAAAGACATTTAATTACCAGCAAATACCTCCCGGTGCGTTGCCCGTATAACGAAAGATACTGTACAAAATGATTTGAACGCGCGTGCAAAGGCGTTGCGCAATAGGCGCGTAGAACTCGTGCGGTAACGGTTACGCGCAACCATTCACCGACGCGTCGTTTTATCCCTACTTTTTTCCCATTCACGGTTTTATTCACACGTACGACTGGCGGTCGCATTACTCGGACACTCTCGATAGAAGTGACATTTAATTGATTGTACACGAACCATCGGTACCGATGGTTCGTGTACAAACCAGAATGGGCCAATAACGACACAGCGCCCATAGTTTGTGCGCTGACAGATAGAGCCAATAAGAGAGCACACAATCACCCACGATCCCTGACCATTGCAGCGCTTAACCTCGAGAATTACGCAACTTTATCTAAACAGCAGATGGCGTATCCGACTGCAGAGTTTGCGAGCGCTGTGAGCGCGCTGTTTAGTAATTCACCAACATGCACTGACCTTCTATCTAGCTTCTACATGTATTTAGGCTGTGGGTTGGCGTGCATGTCCTTGTAATTTGACTCTCTGAATACCCACAGCGTTAACTTGCACTGTAAAGCGCAGTACAGTTTATGTACAAAATATGAATTGAACGGCAAACTAAACAAATGATGTTCTAAACGTTATGCTGTCCTTTCCTTTCTGGCAAGAGAATGTCGGTGCTTACCACATCAATAATACAACTTTTATTATGAATTTATATATGAATATATGATGCCAGAGTCAGACATGAAGACGAAATGAGTGACGAAGATAATGAGGTTGACCATGACATATACTAGGTCATAATGTGCAAAATGAAGACAATGATGAGGTAGAAATAACGAAGCTAAAGCTAGTCACTTTGAGCAAAATGGGCAAAATTACGCCGGGAGGCGTACGTACTCTATCGTCCGGCGTGACATTAAGACTGAGAGCTAGAGAGCGATAATTAGCCAGCTCTCGAGAACATGGGCGGACAAAAGCTCATATTACTCTTAGAAAACGGGTCTAAAATCGCTAATATTGCAACAACAGTGCACAGCGGAGATAAAGGAAGATTTTTGTTTGGCTTTGGCAATGGGCATCACATAAAATACACACAGAATAGGGGCCGTAAACCCACGATGGAACGGCAAACTTTGCACTGATGATGTCATAAAAGTTTTAAAAAACATTTCAGTAAAATCGAATGGAAGTCAAATTAGCTTATACAAATAACTGTTAAATGTTCACGTTTCTGTATGTCAGCTGAAAAAAATTCTGCAGATGACAGACACTGATGAAGTTTTCTCCGAGTGCCAACAGTGAAGTCATAACATTCTGCAAATTTGCGCTCGCACCCCTCTTTTGCTTTATCGCACCCCTTTTTCTCCGAGTGCCAACAGTGAAGTCAAAATATACTGCAAATTTGCGCTCGCACCCCTCTTTTGCTTTCTCGCACCCCTTTTTCTCTGAGTGCCAACGGTGAAAACAAAACATACTGCACATTTGCGCTCGCACCCCTCTTTTGCATTCTCGCACCTATTTTTGCTCTTGCCAACAGTGAAGTTATAACATACTGCACATTTGCGCCCGCACCCCTCTTTTGCATTCTCGCACCCCTTTTTGCTCTTGCCAACAGTGAAGTCAAAACATACTGCACATTTGCGCTCGCACCCCTCTTTTGCTTTCTCGCACCCCTTTTTCTCCGAGTGCCAACGGTTAAGTCAAAACTATTTGCGCCCGCACCCCTCTTTTGCTTTCTCGCACCCCCTTTTTATCCGAGTGCCAACAGTGAAGTCAAAACATACTGCACATTTGCGCTCGTACCCCTCTTTTGTTTTCTCGCACCCCTTTTTCTCCGAGTGCCAACATTGAAGTCATAACTATTTGCGCCCGCACCCCTCTTTTGCTTTCTCGCGACCATTGTTATCCGAGTGCCAACAGTGAAGTCAAAACATACTGCACATTTGCGCTCGCACCCCTCTTTTCTTTTCTCGCACCCCTTTTTCTCCGAGTGCCAACAGTGAAGTCAAAACATACTGCACATCTGCACCCGCACCCCTCTTTTGCTTTCTCGCACCCCTTTTTATCCGAGTGCCAACGGTGAAGTCAAAACATACTGCACGTTTGCGCTCGCACCCCTCTTTTGCTTTCTCGCACCCCTTTTTGCTCTTGCCAACAGTGAAGTCATAACATTCTGCAAATTTGCGCTCGCACCCCTCTTTTGCTTTATCGCACCCCTTTTTCTCCGAGTGCCGAGAGTGAAGTCAAAACATAATGCAAATTTGCGCCCACACCCCTCTTTTGCTTTCTCGCACCCCTTTTTATCCGAGTGCCAACAGTGAAGTCAAAACATATTGCACTTTTGCGCCCGCACCCCTCTTTTGTTTTCTCGCACCCCTTTTTTCTCCGAGTGCCAACAGTGAAGTCAAAACTATTTGCGCCCGCACCCCTCTTTTGCTTTCTCGCACCCCCTTTTTATCCGAGTGCCAACAGTGAAGTCAAAACATACTGCACATTTGCGCTCGCACCCCTCTTTTGTTTTCTCGCACCCCTTTTTCTTCGAGTGCCAACATTGAAGTCATAACTATTTGCGCCCGCACCCCTCTTTTGCTTTCTCGCAACCATTGTTATCTGAGTGCCAAGAGTGAAGTCAAAACATACTGCACATTTGCGCTCGCACCCCTCTTTTCTTTTCTCGCACCCCTTTTTCTCCGAGTGCCAACAGTGAAGTCAAAACATACTGCACATCTGCACCCGCACCCCTCTTTTGCTTTCTCGCACCCCTTGTTATCCGAGTGCCAACGGTGAAAACAAAACATACTGCACATTTGCGCTCGCACCCCTCTTTTGCATTCTCGCACCTATTTTTGCTCTTGCCAACAGTGAAGTCATAACATACTGCACATTTGCACCCGCACCCCTCTTTTGCTTTATTATCGCACCCCTTTTTCTCCGAGTGCCAAGAGTGAAGTCATCATAACATACTGCACATTTGCGCCCGCACCCTTCTTTTGCATTCTCGCACCCCTTTTTGCTCTTGCCAACAGTGAAGTCAAAACATACTGCACATTTGCGCTCGCACCCCTCTTTTGCTTTCTCGCACCCCTTTTTCTCCGAGTGCCAACGGTTAAGTCAAAACTATTTGCGCCCGCACCCCTCTTTTGCTTTTTCGCACCCCCTTTTTATCCGAGTGCCAACAGTGAAGTCAAAACATACTGCACATTTGCGCTCGTACCCCTCTTTTGTTTTCTCGCACCCCTTTTTCTCCGAGTGCCAACATTGAAGTCATAACTATTTGCGCCCGCACCCCTCTTTTGCTTTCTCGCGACCATTGTTATCCGAGTGCCAACAGTGAAGTCAAAACATACTGCACATTTGCGCTCGCACCCCTCTTTTCTTTTCTCGCACCCCTTTTTCTCCGAGTGCCAACAGTGAAGTCAAAACATACTGCACATCTGCACCCGCACCCCTCTTTTGCTTTCTCGCACCCCTTTTTATCCGAGTGCCAACAGTGAAGTCAAAACATACTGCACGTTTGCGCTCGCACCCCTCTTTTGCTTTCTCGCACCCCTTTTTGCTCTTGCCAACAGTGAAGTCATAACATTCTGCAAATTTGCGCTCGCACACCTCTTTTGCTTTATCGCACCCCTTTTTCTCCGAGTGCCGAGAGTGAAGTCAAAACATAATGCAAATTTGCGCCCACACCCCTCTTTTGCTTTCTCGCACCCCTTTTTATCCGAGTGCCAACAGTGAAGTCAAAACATATTGCACTTTTGCGCCCGCACCCCTCTTTTGTTTTCTCGCACCCCTTTTTTTTCCGAGTGCCAACAGTGAAGTCAAAACTATTTGCGCCCGCACCCCTCTTTTGCTTTCTCGCACCCCCTTTTTATCCGAGTGCCAACAGTGAAGTCAAAACATACTGCACATTTGCGCTCGCACCCCTCTTTTGTTTTCTCGCACCCCTTTTTCTTCGAGTGCCAACATTGAAGTCATAACTATTTGCGCCCGCACCCCTCTTTTGCTTTCTCGCAACCATTGTTATCTGAGTGCCAAGAGTGAAGTCAAAACATACTGCACATTTGCGCTCGCACCCCTCTTTTCTTTTCTCGCACCCCTTTTTCTCCGAGTGCCAACAGTGAAGTCAAAACATACTGCACATCTGCACCCGCACCCCTCTTTTGCTTTCTCGCACCTCTTGTTATCCGAGTGCCAACGGTGAAAACAAAACATACTGCACATTTGCGCTCGCACCCCTCTTTTGCTTTCTTGCACCCCATTTTGCGCTTGCCAACAGTGAAGTCATAACATACTGCACATTTGCGCCCGCACCCCTCTTTTGTTTTCTCGCACCCCTTTTTTCTCCGAGTGCCAACAGTGAAGTCAAAACTATTTGCGCCCGCACCCCTCTTTTGCTTTCTCGCAACCATTTTTTATCCGAGTGCCAACAGTGAAGTCAAAACATACTGCACATTTGCGCTCGCACCCCTCTTTTCTTTTCTCGCACCCCTTTTTCTCCGAGTGCCAACAGTGAAGTCAAAACATACTGCAAATTTGCGCTCGCACCCCTCTTTTGCTTTCTCGCACCCCTTTTTACTCTTGCCAACAGTGAAGTCATAACATATACTGCACATCTGCACCCGCACCCCTCTTTTGCTTTCTCGCACCCCTTTTTATCCGAGTGCCAACAGTGAAGTCAAAAAATTACTGCACGTTTGCGCTCGCACCCCTCTTTTGCTTTCTCGCACCCCTTTTTGCTCTTGCCAACAGTGAAGTCATAACATACTGCACATTTGCACCCGCACCCCTCTTTTGCTTTCTCGCACCCTTTTTTACCCGAGTGCCAATAGTGAAGTCAAAACATACTGCACATTTGCGCCCGCACCCCTCTTTTGCTTTCTCGCACCCCCTTTTGCTCTTGCCAACAGTGAAGTCAAAACATACTGCACGTTTGCGCTCGCACCCCTCTTTTGCTTTCTCGCACCCCTTTTTGCTCTTGCCAACAGTGAAGTCATAACATATACTGCACATCTGCACCCGCACCCCTCTTTTGCTTTCTCGCACCCCTTTTTATCCGAGTGCCAACAGTGATATCAAAACATACTGCACATCTGCACCCGCACCCCTCTCTTGCTTTCTCGCACCCTTTTTTACCCGAGTGCCAATAGTGAAGTCAAAACATACTGCACATTTGCGCCCGCACCCCTCTTTTGCTTTCTCGCACCCCCTTTTGCTCTTGCCAACAGTGAAGTCAAAACATACTGCACATTTGCGCCCGCACCCCTCTTTTGCTTTATCGCACCCCTTTTTATCCGAGTGCCAACAGTAAAGTCAAAATATACTGCCCATTTGCGCTCGCACCCCTCTTTTGTTTTCTCGCACCCCTTTTTCTCCGAGTGCCAACAGTGAAGTCAAAACATACTGCACATCTGCACCCGCATCCCTCTTTTGTTTTCTCGCACCCCTTTTTCTCCGAGTGCCAACATTGAAGTCGTAACTATTTGCGCCCACACCCCTCTTTTGCTTTCTCGCACCCCTTTTTATCCGAGTGCCAACAGTGAAGTCAAAACATACTGCACATTTGCGCTCGCACCCCTCTTTTGCTTTCTCGCACCCCTTTTTGCTCTTGCCAACAGTGAAGTCATAACATACTGCAAATTTGCACCCGAACCATCTTTTGCTTATTATATGTTGTTATATTGTGAAAGACGATGAGTTTGTCTTCTGTGAAAATGGCAAGTTCGTCAAAGCAACTGTCCAAATTAATGATTTTTTCGAGCAAAATATACAAGCGACTACCCTTACCAGTGGCAAGGATGAGTGTCAATGTCAACGAGAGATCTGTTGCCTTATAACGTCGAACTGTTTCTGGTAAATTAACGTGTACCCAAAATTATAAAAAAACAGAGAAAACATGATCGTTTTCGGAAAGGCCGTAACGCACCCTTTAAAGAACAACGCAAATCACATTTACCCAATTCGCACAATGCTAACTTTGAACTCACGGATCACACCAAATTAAATGAGGTGACACAGATATCTATGGGCGACTGCATATGGCAATTTTCTGGAAACAGATGAAAGTGAAATATTCCATGTTATCGATACACTAACAATTCAAGAAAATTGAGAGTGTGAAGCATCTGGGCATAATATCCGGCGCATTGGTGACAGAAAAATTATTCAATCCAAAAGGATTTCCCGAATCTTAGAAACCCCCAAAACAGGCAGTGTTGGCTATAAATTCCATTTGGCGAAAACGTATTCGGAGTACTCAACCTGCCGCCAAAGAAAGCAAGGAGGAGTGAGTTGAAGAGACATCGAGCAGCGACGCTCTACATAGGAGAACCATTGGGAAACAACTGGAAAGAGGCTTGGGCTAAATGCACAGAATGGTTTCCGAGACGAATAGTCTCCAGAGAGCTTTGCTGCCCTAGATCGTTAACTAGGGAAGCAGTTGGACTGCAAGACCTTACGCATACTGACAGATACGCATACATTCACCAATTAAGTTTCAGGCTAATTTCTATGACACAAGAAATTGAAATTATTGGCAAGCTTATTTCGCAGTCGTTGCTAAATTGGCGTGCAGAGTACAGGAAGGATACACTACGTCAAACAATAATCGCCAGTAGGCCTATATATAACCTGTTCGAAACCTAAACACAACCGAGTGTGTCTCTTTTCACATTGTCTGTAACTGCATGTAATAGTATAATGTACTATACTATAGGATTTCTTATCTCAAGATCTAATCTCCTTGTATATTGGGAGAGTTAAATGCCAGATGGAGGACAACAGCTGGATACAAGTACTATCGATGGAGATTTTTATAAATTTAACAACTAATGTAACATTTGTTTTTGTCAAGTATAATAACAATCATTGTTTTAATGGTTGAAAATGCTGTGTTGTTTATATTGCCTGGTTATTGTATTCCCTGGATCTTAGGATTGTTTCCTCAGTTATCCAAGGGGATATATGTTAGGTATTAAACAAGGTCTATTTATGCATGGCATTCTGTTGAATTAGATGCGACAAGGATTGATGTCTCATTTGTTTATTCATGGAGGAACCTTTGTATTTCTCCATGGTTTAATCATCGGTCGGCCAAGTGTCAAAATATCCTGACTAACTGCGTCTGCGATGAGAACATACAAGTATTTTATAGCGAAGTTTAAAACATGGTGGTATAGTGTAAAATCCCTATACATGCCGTAACATGAGGCCAGTAGGCTAATTCCTCCATGATACAACCCACAAGTATCACACCCTATCGTATTACGTGTAGGTACATGTAGTAACACAAAGTATGCATGAACACAGTACTGGACGTGCATAGCGCGATATATTGTGCGTATTTGACCTCGATCGTGTTTCATCGTATCGTAACGTTATGCAAATATCGGTAATCGTGGTCACTGTGAGGACGACGACCACTGGTTTCTTATTGGCTATATCTGTCAGCGCACAAACTATGGGCGCTGCTTCTGTATTGGCCCATTCTGATTTGTACACGAACCATCGGTACCGACGGTTCGTGTACAATCAATTAAATGTCACTTCTATCGAGAGTGTCCGAGTAGGCTATGGGTTTATAATGTCTGTGTACTATACTCACAGACATATAAACATATGTCTGTGACTTTACTTACAAGTTTTGACTGGTTACAGCGCCCTCTGCTGCAGGTTGAAAGGGCTCATTTAATCACAATACTCCTGACATAATTGACCTGCTCCCATAAAATCAGAGTAAAGTTGACCTTTCGATATTTTGAGATATTGATATTTCCAGATTCCTTGAATTCTTAGCTTTAAAACGACATATTGACGTTACACGCCCTTCAATTTAATGTCCTTCCCATGTGACCGAGAATCATTCTAATAATTAAACAAACAAAACGTAAGCTGCATGTATGATTACGCCCCTTTCGAATAAACACAATACTTGGTATAGTTCGAAGGAAAACATATGTAGGAATTGTATCATGCCAAAACTCCCCAAACGATTCCCTACTGTCAAATCGGCTATTTTTAATCGTAACTCAATATAGCATAGCGCGACTTTACGCCATTTTTGTGGGAGCAGGTCACATTTTATACAAAGGTGTATCATAAAATAGTTGATAAAAGGGTAAGGTAATGTTTGGCCATTTCCTGAGCCAAATAATACGGAATACCAACTCCTATGTACACTAAGGTTGCAATGCACTGTGCAACGCCAGACACGCGTCACGCTACTACACATGCTTTAAGACGAATCCAAGCACGCACACGTACGGCGGAGCGCCACACACGGACATTATGGGGGGCCAGTAGCTATATATCGCTAAAGGAAATTAGCGTCACATGCCCCCGTGAGTGAAACAGCGCGCGCCGCAATGGAGATGAATAAAACAATTCCTTCATGACTTTCTTCTATCGGTGCGGTACGTTTAGGCTACATGGATTGTATATTGCCTCAATGGAATGTAATATGGTATCCGGCTCTCCTCACAGATCGGGAGCTATGTCACATTAGTCGAATGGACCCCCCTGTGGTGGAGTACCAGGGAATCAAACTATTCAAGTGGGTGAAGAAGGCCGTGGAGGATCTCAAGACGTGGCCAATCAGAGAAGACGACGCATGGATCGTGACCTACTCGAAAGCAGGTGAGACTCGTAGGCCAAACGGGTTAGAGCCAGGGGCCAATTTCACGGAGCTGTTAAGCACACAAAATGTGTTAGCATGGAAATTTGTCCTTGGTAAAAACAAGGTTACAGACCAAATGTTAACGTGATCTTTATCGTTTTTGATTGATAATCAGCTGTTTTTTTGGCTTAGCATGAAAAACACGTAGAATTTTTGCTGATAAATTGTTTTTAATAAGCAAGACTTTTTGTGCTAAGCAAATTTGTGTGCTTAGCAGCTCCGTGAAATTGGCCCCTGGTCGTTCTAATAAGCTCTAACGTCATACTCGGAGCTTAACAACCGACTCAGCCATCACATTCCCGGTGTGGCGGTCTCACTTCTTCGGGGTGCTCACTTCTCTAAAAGGGAAATTTCGCTTCAACACGCATGCGCAAAATTGCGCAGTGGTTTACATTTTCGCCGACTTTATTCTGTGTGCTGAGTTCTTTGGTGAGATACTGCCGTGTGCGTATAAACGCATGGCAATACGAGCCCTATTCCTGAAGCTGTGGGGGCATTTTAACGGATGCGGAACCAACCTCCTAAATAATCGCAATATAGTAAGTTTAACAGGGACAAGTGTCTTATATCCTCAGTAACTTCTCTAATTACTGTATTGGCAATTAAGGCTTTTAATTATCAGAGTTCTGCGTTTTACCGGGGCACGTTTTTCAGCTTGATTAGATGCGTGCGATATAATGTAGGGCCGAGTTCGACACGTTTTAATGGGGCCATGGCCTTCTCCAGTCGCCGCGGTTGAAACTCAAAACTAAGCAACTAAACACAACTAGTTTTGACCATTAAACATTATTTGTCAACATTCAAGCAAATACCCAGCAAAACGAGCGAAAATAACTGCGGCCCTCACCAATCAAGCAAGACAGTTAAAATCTTCATGTGTAATTCCTACAAGTCTTCGTAAAAATCACTCAACTTTCTCCGATTATGTCAACGATGGCGGTGTTATGTACACGTGTGTAAACACTTGCGACGTGCGCGCGCAGAGCTAGCTAGCTATGACCTTTAACCGCTAGCTCTAATTATGCAGTTTCTACGCAACGATCGACCAAGAAGAAAACGACTTTAAAGGTCAGCTTAAACTATTAGCATAATGAGCACCGTCCCTAAAACCTCAACTTAATGATTGATTCAAGGCGTTCATATATCTTCAGTTGATTTTTATAAAATAGTGGCCGCGTGAGGTCGTTGTTTGAGCTGCTATTACCGCCGCGTCGTACGTACGGACAGGTAATGATGAACGCCTTGACCAAGGCTATTAACGTTCGCGATATTCGAGTGTTTCCGGGAGTTAAGTGGTCAGGTACGTTAATTATAGTTTTTATAAAATAAATTGTTGCGTCGTCTCAAAATAGCTACGCTGCTTGTATTGCATCATTATCTATTTTTGTCGCCGGCGGCTATACCTGACCTTCCATTTAGACGTCCAGGCATAACAAATTGTCAGGTCGGGGAACCAGACTAGTGACGATCATGATAATGAGGAGATTGACCGTCACGTGAGATAGTTTAACCAATAATAGGGAAAAGGAGTTCGATTTTCACAGGCGTCTGATATTCATATCCGGCCTGCTCATGGAGCAGAATCACTGGTGGAATACGTCACACGCAAGCAACAACCGACAAATATGGCGACTGGGCTGCGGATAACTTCAATCGGACGTCTAAGCACAATTCTTAACTGAGCTCATTGCGACCGTTTTGTGCTAGTCGTCTTCGATTGAGCGGAAAAGCTGAAATGGTCTGATGCGCTTTGAGCTCAGGGGCCAATTTCATAAAACGTGTAAGCACTAAAATTTGCTTAGCATGAAAATTCTTCTTTGGAAAAAACAGGGTTAAAAACCAACATTTTCGTTGATGTTTATTGTTTGTGACTGGTATTCAGCTGTGTTTTGCTTTGAATGAAAAGCTTGTGGAGTTTTGGCCGATAACCTGTTTTTACTGAGCAAGGCTTTTTTGTGCTCAGCAAATTTGTTTTATGAAATTGGCCCCTGATTGGATAGATTTTGTGTGACCTGTGCACTGCAGAGGTCATTATAGTAAGCTGCATCAGCGTTTCCGGATCCCAGCGCTCAGTATAATAATAGGCACTGGTGGTGGGCACGACGAGCGAAGCACACTCTGAAAGTTGGTCGTCAATTTATATTTTATTATCAGGTACGACGTGGACCCAAGAGATCATGTCCTGTGTGATGCATGATGGGAATTTGGAAGAAGTCAACAAGAAACACACTTCGTTCCGCGTGCCGTGCGTCGAATGGGATTTTCCAGAAGAGCTGCGGCGACCAAAAAATGTGAGTGTATTGGACTCCCCCCCCCAAAAAAAAAAAAAAAAAAATTAAAAAAATAAATAAAAAATGGCGTTGTTTACCATGGGAATGGACACATCAAATTCGACACATCAAACCTGGACACATCAAACCTGTTTGCACTCTAGGCCTATGTAGGCACATTGTTCGTAAAATTTGGAGTATTTCGTAAAATTTGGAGTTGTTCGTAAAATTATGTGTCCTACTCGTACGGCGGGCGCAATTTTATTATTTTTTTTCCTTTTTCATTTTTTTTTTGTTTTTTTCTTTCAGTAAATTTTAATTGTATTTTTAATTCGTTATTTTATTTATCTGTTTTGTATATTGGAGACTTTGGTCTCAGTTTATTTATTCATTTGTTTTAAACACATTTTGGGGTTTAGTTTATTTATATCTTATCTTTTTTATAACAAAATAGTACATTTGGGGAAGATTTCTTGTGATACTTAATTGTCGTTAGAAAATTGTTAGAAAATTTGATTTGTTTACGTGTAAATTCCACATTTGTGTGTAATTTTGTTAGTTTTTGTTTTGCAAGTTTTATTTTGTATTGTACGTATCTTTTGTTTACGTGTTAATTCCGTATTTTTGTGTAATTTCGTTTGATTTTTTATTTCGTATTATTGTGTAATTTCGTTTGTTTTTCAATTCCGTATTTTTGTGTAATTTCGTTTGATTTTCTATTTGTTTTTGCTTTGCAAGCTTTATTTTGTATTTGTTGTTGCCCTATTGGCCGCCCATACTATACGTGCCCACCGCATATACTGGGCGATGGGAAGGTTTTATGGCGCTTCACAGATTTCTGATGAGCCGCGGAACTGGTGACCTCCAATTCACAGGTCACACAAAAACTATCCAATCAGAGCTCAAAGCGCACCAGATCTTCCCATCCCAGAGCCCAGTAAATGGCAATATATAGGCGGTGGCACGAGCGATCGAACTGCCCGTGACGGAGTCTCTGAGGATCAGGAATTAAACACTTGATACTAACAGGTGTAGCGGTTTGCGATATTGTTTTTCAGGAGCTGGGTGGTGCGTGAATATATATATTCATGAGAAAGAGCAATGCAACTCATCTACATTAAAGAACTATAAAGAATTATAGAGAACGGCTTCCTCAACCAACTCGTCAATAGCATAGTTATGGTGGCCCTGAAGGGACTACGCAGATCGTGAATATTGACGTCAATATTCACGACAAATTTCACGACTTTCCTCAAAGTCGCGAATATTGACGTCAATATTGACGTCAATATTCACGACTTTCCCCAAAAGTCGCGAATATTGACGTCAAATTTGACGTCGATATTCGCGTCAAATTTCACGACTTTCCCCGAAAGTCGCGACTATTGACGTCAATATTGACGTCAATATTCGCGACTTTGAGGAAAGTCGTGAAATTTGTCGTGAATATTGACGTCAATATTCTCGATCTGCGTAGTCCCTTCAGGGCCACCATACATAGTTGGTAGAGGGAGAGCTACGGATCCAAGTCTGTGGTTAGAATCCGACCATTGTTAACGTTTGTCTTTTTCTTCGACACATTTTCACATTTATTATGGTTATTTTAACCATAAAACAAAATTAAAGGAAATCCGGGCTATGGTACAAGAACCGCTACACTGGTTAGTTGTTAGTGACTTCCAGTATCTGATCAACAACAGTAGTACACAGCTTTCGCCATTGGAGGGGGGGGGGGGGGGGTCTTCGTGACAGAATTTACACTGTGCCCGGATTGTATTATCCGTCAGGTCAAGGGAAAGAAGCAAAGTCTGAAATTGCGTCTTTTGGATCGTCTCAATTTGCTTGCAGCTGCCGAAGATTCTCGACATAGCGAGTGAGATGCCCTCACCTCGGGTTCTCAAGACCCACCTTCCAGGCCAGTTCCTACCTCCCCACTTATGGGAAAAGAAGCCCAAGATTGTCTACGTCTTGCGAAACCCCAAGGACTTGGTGGTCTCTTGTTTTTACTTCTCCAAAATGATTTTGATGAACTCGACAACACGAGCCCAGACCTTCGGGAACTTTTTCGACCAGATGTTGGCTGGCACAAGTAAACTTGTTCTTTTTTTCGAAAAGTATACCCTCAGGTTCTTTAAAGGGATAGTATACCTTTTCAAACTATCATAAAAATAACCAACAAATTTATTATCCACAAGCGTTACTTGATGTAAAGATACTGATGACCCTGAACTTCCTGTGAAACTATATTCCTTCTGACATGCTGTCATTTTGGAGAAAATAATAAAAGAAGTCAAAAATGCAAGTTGATGTATAGTTGGTCCAATATCAAAATCTTAGAACATTTCTTTCTCGGGATATACAGCATTCACAGAGCTAACACTTCGTCAGGTTGGTTGTGCTGCTTCAAAGGATAAAAATGCACAACTGACAAAATTGTATACTACATAACTTTAAGGATTGTTTTTGTTAATGTAATTATATAGGTAGTCCCATACCAACCATTTCGTTTTGATAACTTTGCAGCACGATACGGACCCTGGTGGGACCATTGCCTGTACTTTTGGAAACGGCGACACGAGGACAACATTCTCCTCCTACGATATGAAGACATGAAACGGGTAATAATTGCATTAATGTATAGCACTTTCCATCGTATCAACGATCTCAACAGCTTTAGGCCGTATTTTTGAACGTTGAGGGCGCTGTGCTAACGGTATTGGGGGTATAATTCAAAGTGATTAGAAGATAATTCACGTCAGTTTACATATTCTTACAGCTCTAACATTTAAATTTTCCAATATTTCATTTTTAGATAAAAGTAAAGTTACTAAACTACTTTATTTAACGCGAATTTGCCTGTGTTGGGTAACCAGAAAATGGCGTCTTACAGCGCCCTCATGCGACCAGGAATACGGTGCATTACATGTACATGTACATATCCCCGTTCATCAGCGGGCCACGGAGCATCTCGACCATCATAGCTAGGTACCCATTGTTCTCCTGTGTGGAGAGGGGCGATTGTAGTTAAGTGTCTTGCCCAAGGTTTGAACCAGAG
Source organism: Crossaster papposus (assembly GCA_037893245.1). NCBI lineage: Eukaryota > Metazoa > Echinodermata > Asteroidea > Velatida > Solasteridae > Crossaster > Crossaster papposus. Next base: position 102,935 of record JBAIAA010000111.1, on the reverse strand, counting down.
CCATATCGCACAGGAGTAGAGCGCCGTAAGGACTGGGCCATGCCATGATTCTAAGACAACAATCAAAGACTTTAGGTACAACGTACATTATGACAGGAATCACAGGATATGACTAGTGTGACAGTGTTAGTCCGGCAGCCAAAAGGGTGAACCTTGTTTTTTGGATATACAATATTTCTATACTTTTCAAGAGACCAGAGAATACTCTTCTGGAATCTGCATGATGACCCTGTCTCAGGGTTAAGCAATTTCGATATCGACTATTGGAAAAAACTGCCATGTTAACATTATTTATTCTCATATTTGGGTATATTTGTTATTTTTTGATATATTTTTGAAAAGTTTATTTTGGGGACTCTACTTACACATTCTTACAAATCAAATAAGTTAAGAGGGCCTAATATTAGGAAAACAAAAACAAAATCCTGACAAGAAATAAATCTGAAACAGATGACAAATAGAAGAAAACAAATAGAGGTTAATCATTTCCTTGTTGGATGTTAAGCCCATGTGGTTGAATAGTCCGAAGACAATTCAAACTTTCTCCCGGCTGAGACGGACTGACTCTTTCCGGTGGCCAAGTGATTCTATGCCCTGTAGAATCATATCGGAAATGCAATGGTTAGGCTGGTTGAAGTGATGTCCGACGGGGGTATCCAGTTTCTTACGTTAATAACATGTTCTGAAGCTAATGAATAGAGCGCGGTGTAAGTTGACCTCAAAATATTGCGATATTTTACGAGAATATACACCACATCCGGGCACCGTGACGATCTCTAAAACGTGTCAAACTTTCTAATGTTTTTATTTCTTTTGCATCATGACTGGGCCCATCCGCCATCCGATCAAGGGTAATAAATGGGGATGGTGTAAAACAAAAACAATAGGCATTATCATTTAGAACATAATTGAAACAAATGCGAATTTAGGAGCTCAACCTCCGTTCTACGATCAAGCAGATAGCAGTTGGGTAAATTCAAATACGGGAGTCTGTGACTAGACTAGTCAGAGTTTGGTACCGAAACACTCACAGACAAATTGAACGTGATGAACTGGCAAGACTTACACGGTCTCGAGACAAATCTTGGATCCAAACCTGGATCCGCCCTTGGTCTTCTCAACTCTGGAAGTAGCCTATACGCGTAGAGTATTTTTGGTATGATTTTTAGGATCTGCGAGGCAACGTGGAAACGATCAGCCGATTTCTGGGCAAGGATCTGTCATCCGAGAAGCTGGATGCGATCACCGAGCACTGCACGTTCGCCAACATGAAGAAGAATCCGATGGCGCACCTCGGCTCGCTCTTCGACAATTCGGCTCTACTACCAGGAGCCTCGTTCATGAGGAAAGGTGATTCGTAAACCCCCCCCCCCCCCCCCCCCCCCCCCTTGTCAATAAGGACGCTGTTGAAAACATAAGAGAAAGTGGATGTTTACTCACCTGGCGATCTTAACATACTGGTGATTATCTCGAAACTGTCAGAAACTCCACTACGGGATACAAGTCGACTTGGATGTTCAACTCCAACTATTATGACGGCGTCGTTCGGCTTTGCTTAGTGTTAGGGTTAGGATGGGTAGCCCCACTATAGTTTGGATAGGGTACATGTAGGGTTGTCATTTCGGTTGGTTCCTGCGCCGCACCCTCAAACTAAGCAACACGGATGCGCCACCTGCTGCCTTTGGGGCAGCAGGTATATGCTTACACCCAAATAGAAAGGATCATGAACAATAAAACAATATTCCCAAGCTGAATTTTATTTGAATACGACGGTAAATATAGAAATTAAAAAATACACTTAATTCCATATAAACCCGTTAATATTTGAATGATACAAAACTATACTTTGAAAAATAAATGTGCTAAAACAAAAAAGGCCCTATTCAGGAAGATAAATAAATGTACATGTCGTATATTTAGGCTTTCACCAAGTCAGTAAAAGGCTCCTCAAAAGTTGCAATTATTTACATTTTCCTTTTGAATTTGAATTCATTAAAATGCGTTCATTTAAACAAAAAATATCTATGACAAATGCATTCCGTCATAACTAGCTGAAATAGTGGTGTTCCGATAAATGTGTTGGGCGTGATCGGTGGATATGCGCTCAATCGACCACGCAGAAATGTGAGTTAGTCTTGCATACGCACTGTGGACCTCCGAACAATATAGGTCCACACGATGCGGGAAGAGGTTTGCGTGTGTGTGCGTTTGTATTGACCGGCAATCGTAGTCGTCGGACAAAAGAATTGGGAGTCAAACAATGGGTCCACGATTGACACAACGTCCACGATCTTTTCTCGTGTACAAATCCTGTGGCGATCATCCGAAAACGTTAGAGTACAAACAAAAGAGGGAAGACGGTCGGACAATGCCCCGTCCACAAAGCCGGTCTATACATGACTTGGTGTGTGTGTAAAGTTGGAGATTTTCTACCGGATCACAGTATTGCGCAAGTGCATATAGCTTTACCTTACATACGCACACACACACAAACACCCACGTTTGTTTATGGTGTAAATCGAGGAGTTTCCTTTGTTCCTCTCGAAAATTTCCTTTGTTTTGTACACGAATCTCAATCGAGGTCGTCCTCGATTCTAACCCTAACCCCCATTTACCTTCGTGTCGCCAGGTATGTGTCCTCCATTTACACCATAAACAAACGCGTACATGTACTTATTACCTTTTCCAAATACTCATCCATTCTAACCGAACCCAATTATTTATTTTTTTAATTGATACAAACTGTGGTAAATACAAAAATAAAAACAGATGGAAGACCAACATTAATATATATTAATTAAATTAGGCCTCCACCAAATTGCAGAACACTGCTAAAAATCAGTTTAATAATACTAATAGTTGAGGCCATAATCCAGAAAACTTTCACGTGAACAGGCATTTTTTTTAGTAGAAGTTGGTACCCTACCTATTATCAAATATTTTAATTTGGGGGTGCTGAATCAAAGAATGATGGACACCAAGCCGAATTTCGAGTTTATAATTTTAGTAATTAGATAAAAGCACAACTTTTTCAAAAACATATATTTTTACGATGTTTAAAAACATCTGAATAAATAATTTAAACAAAAAGATAGTTTATTGATTTGATACGGTTCTATTATATTATTTATAGTGGCGATATAATATGCTCGTCAACATCCGAATGAAAATGGCGATAAGGCCTATTTGAATTTCAGCTAAGCTATTGATGAAACATATGGTGGTAATTTTAAACGTAAATGTAAACAAACCTTTCTCAATGGGTTGAATACATGTAGTTGTAAGGAGATCCCCATGAACTCTTCTCGATCCTATTTGTGGAGCTGGGTCATTGACATTATACTTTACATATTGTGGTAGGTTTGTTGTTGTTGAGTACACAGAAAATAGGTTTGTGCACACAGCCCTACGAGACTTTCTCAGAATTAGCATTTCAAGGGCTTGACCTCGCTTGACCTCGCTTGACCTCAAACCCAGGCTACTCAGTGACTATACAGTCCTTTTAACAACTTATCAGGGTAGGCATTTCTAGAGTATCAATGTCTGGGGGCTTTTTTTAATATATATATATATATATATATATATAAAAACCAAAGGAACTCAGGACTCGTGACTCAGGGTTAAGTGCTTACCACTTGACGAGGTACTGATAAAACAACAGAAAAAAAACGAGTATGAAAATAATCTTTAAACAAAAAACTAATAAGAAATAAACATCAAATTAAATTTGGATTTATTTGTCCAGGAATTGTTGGCGACTGGAAGACGCACTTTACGGTTGCGCAGAACGAAGCGATGGACGCCCTCATTCGGGACAAACTGCACGGAACAGGGCTGGATTTTGACTACGAGTAGACGTTCGAATATTAAAGATGGACTACAACGAAAACTCACACATACAATTTATTATCGGACCTTGTTTATGTTGTGTTCAGGTAACACTTTATTGTTACGGTCATGTTTTTCTCTAAATAATTTTGTTGCAATTTGACCGACAAAATTAGACCTCGATTCTTCGATTTTGAAATTTCCCGCCCTGTACTGGTTCCCGGCAAAGATCCACTGAAAACCACAATGAAATCCACGATATAGTACCAGCGGACTTGTAAACCAGCGAAAAGTGATGACGTACTACCCATGAGCAACCGAGAGTAAACAAAAAACGCCATGTTATTCCGTGTGTATTATGTATGCGAATCTTTTTTTTATAGTGTATCACTATCAGCTACAATAATGCCAACTTCATGTGTTGTTGGTGGACTGGATGCACGAGAAATTGTTCGAAGAATCCAGAGATTCATTTTGTGCAATTTCCGCGGGATCCTGCGTTATCAAAGGAATGGGTGAAGTTCGTAAATATTACACGAAAGGATTTCACCTTCTGACCTTCTCGGCAAGAAGTAGGCCTTTGATTTGTTCAGCACATTTTTTCAGAGGACTGTGTTGAACCTTCAAGTGCTTTGAAAAATTCACTGGGATTGACAACAAAGTTTCGTTTAAAGCCTGGATCGATCCCCACATTGAAAGCGCCAAACATCGAGAGAATTCGTACTACTACCACCAGGCCTACTGCTTCTACGTCGGCCGAGTCATCGGCAACCGCCGGGTCTGCCGTGGCCGCAGAGTCATCGCCTTCTCTCTCGTCTGGTGAGCTCCCCTCATCGCTAGAGCTGCCATCACTGTTCTCAGAAGTACCTCCACGAAATGCCTCTTCCTCATCTATACTGTGGTCTTCCCAATACTCGCTGCTATCGGACATTTTTCGCTGTTTTTCGGTCGAAAATAGTTGTACCAAAATATAGCCTAGCTTGTCCGCTGTTATTCCGCATTGCATTGTACGGTAAAAATGCACGCACACGATCGACCCGAGTAAATCGTCATGGGTAGTACGTCACACACAACGTATGAATTATTCATGAGTTAAGGGCTTTTGCTGAAACTGAGTTTTTCTGGGTCGTAGAACGCCGATCAATTTTGGGTTTTTTTTGCATGAAGGAACAAGAATTATTGAATACTAATGATATATTAGTAATCATTATACATTTCTCGAACAAAAAAAGGCAACAAAGCCTTTATCATTATTCCGTTGTAGTCCATCTTTAACTATTGTTCGAAAGTCTTATTCGCTTATGGCGAGTCAGTATTTTCTGCAATATTTAAGGATTCATTTATTATACTTAATTTCTCGTTCGGTACAAAATGTGCATGTTAAGGGGCCTATATTATTTAGTTAAAGGAATCGTATACGTTTGGTAATTACTCCAAAAATGTATGGCAATGCAAACTTACTTGGTAAGAAGTACAGCAGCTTTGGATAGTATATACTTCATTTTTAGAAACTTTTCACTTCGAAGTACTGCGGTTATGGAAAAGGATATCACTGTTTATCCCAAAAATTTGAATCTGAGAAGCGTTCTTGCAGTGACGTTTCTCAGATTGTGTATTCCAATGCAGATTATTCTTCCTGCGTGGACATAACCGCTTCAGATTTTCGGCAATATCTCAAAATCGCTACCACCTTTTCAAATTACCAAACGTATACGATCCCTTTAACTGACCTGTCCAACGTTTTACAATCATAGATTATGAGAAAAGCAAGAAAAACGGCGTTCATTTTCAACCGGCGTCGGGCAGTGAATTCTTATGTGGTTCTTTTTTTTTCACGAAATAATTACAGGATATCTAGCGCAATCATTTTGCTGGATGCCTAGAATCTTTTATTTACTTTAAAATAAGTAAGATATTTCTTAATAATTCGGTTGTAACATTTTTCGATATCTGTAAATGGTGTATCTTACCTTTAATGTTGGAAGTATCTAAGGGGTTAACAGACCCGTAGACTTCAATGAAAGTATTTTCAAATGTATGACGTCATCAATATACCGTTTTCTGATTTGACAAGGCAAATATTCATTGTAATAATAAGACAGATTCATATCACGTTGATTATTGAAACACATTAGAGGTTTCTGGACCTAAGAAATCCATTTGGAGCTTTTAAAAAAATTATATGACGTCATCATAATGCTGGTTTTTGATTAGTTGAGCCAACTTTTCTCATCTAGACCATAGAGCTATATTAAATTACTATAGAGCTGGCTCGATGTACAAAGTGATGCGAGCTGGGTGCATCCATGTCTGTGCACAAACCTATGGAAACCTCAACAATTTGTACGGCTTTTGTACGGCTATTTGCATATCTGCGTTTGTATTCTATACAGTGCGTTACCGAAGCCGATACGCCCAAAACTAAAACGCATGATCAGCAAATGAGCGCCAACATCGCAAATCCGCGTGCGTATCGGCGCGCTGCAGTATTTTGCCGTGACTTTTTTTTTAAATGTCATGACGCGCGTGAAGTTGTTTGCGTCTGTTCTATTTGCACGCGCGTTGCAGTTAGAGTACACTTTTAACCTAATCCATCTATTTTTATTATTTTTTACAATACGCACATGAACTTAAAATGTCTGCGCGCAGGATAGATTCAAAGTATCTCCGCGCTTAAGAATGAAGAGTTAGCGCTCTAATTTAATATAGCTATGATCCAGACATTATAGTGATTTTTAAAACATCTATGGGTTTGCAGACACGTATAGAGTTCAACTAAGCATTTTCAAATCTGTATGAAGTCATCAATATACTGTTTTCTGATTGGACAAGGCAAATATTCATTGTAATAATAAGACAGATTCATATACTACATTGATTATTGAACAGTATAAGGGGTTTCTGAACAATGCGGTATGCTTTTTTTTATTTGGTTAAATCAATTATCAATCAAAATAGAGATTGATTCATTATTTAGACTGATTGTTAAAACCTAAATTGGTTTGTGGAAACGTTTTTAAAATGCTGCACTCTGATTGGCGGGTTGAAAATATATTTTAATATTTTAAATTATATTTTAATTATATTAATAATATAATTGTGCTTAGTATAATAGTATTGTAGTGATAAATACCATAGGACGAGCTCATTAGCATGAAATGTTTGAAAAAGGAGGCCGTTTGGTAAAATAAATGGTGGGGTTGTGTAAATATATCATAGGATCAACTCCCTGTTTTTTTTAGCTTCAATCCAAGGGCAGACTTGACAAAATTACGGTTGAAAAATGGGTTCTAATTGCCTAGAACTTGGAGGGATGCCATTTGTAAAATGGCTGCGTGCACTGCTGGGAAAATATTACTTTTCGGAAGGTGAGTTTCTTTAGTTTTGGTGTGAACATTAACAAATGTAATTGGCTAACCCACCCAAAATTGAAAAAAAAATGGAAAAAATAAAGGCTAAGACAATAATCTGATTGTTGTTTGATAATCCCCAGTGATGTCGGTGTGCATGAAAGTTGGCCCTGAACATTGTTGATTTTACACTGTTTTCAATGGGACTTGAATTAGTCGAGTGCACTCCTGTGACGATGATGGGTGCATGTGACTAAATCAGTGAAAATGACTGCGCGCGAGCTCATTAATATTTTGTGATCCCTCCGGTAATTTTGAATAAGAGGTCCCTGGGGCCTATGGACTGATTGTAGAAATAATTGTGGAAATCAAGAATTGGTGACCCGTGGCTTCCAACTCGGGGGATTCCGTTCACAATCAAGACCAATACTATACGTGGGTCTATTTGGCATAGAGGCGGGGGGCTACATTGATACCTGGGCCCAGAGCTGGGCCACCAGTCAGGTTTGTGTGGAGGGGAGTATAAACAAAATTTCATTCGGTCAACCCCCATAAATTTGAAAAGAAATTTGTTCTAGGAGTCTTAATCTTTGATTTCCTGTCAAAAATATGGCCACTCTACTCATGAGCGTCACCGGGCGGCGCTCTTTCTTTCAATTTTTCTGTCACTTGGTTACAATGAGCGCCGTATTTAGTGTAGTGGAACCTGGGCTGCGTTCCATTACGCGAACTGTTTGCGCGAACGTACGTTCGCCTACGTTTTGAGTTTGCGTTAGTTAAAGTGGAACGATATTTTGAAAACAACGTTTTCAAAATGGCGGCGCCCAGTGACAGTGACATCGTTTGGTTGGCTGCTTTTTGTCTAACTCATTATTTTTCTTTAAAAGATTTCTGTTCATGCTCAAAACAATCCACCGTTTATTAAAAAAAGTATGAAACGTAAATCAAAACCGTGAAAAAAACACTGCCGTCTGCTAACCTCTTTGCCATCTTTAAAATACGTCACTGGCCAACAGCGAACAGTTCGAAATGTCGTTTGCCGTTTTCGCTAACGTTCGCCAACATAATTGGCGCACATTGCGTTCCACTCACGCAAACAACGCTAACGTTGGCCAACGTGGGCAACGTTCGCGTAAGCGGATCGAATGCACCCACTGACTTCTATAAATGCACCCCTGATGACATTTTGTTGGCGTGGTGCCAGAGCCGTAGATAGAGAGAGTTGCGACATGACAGACTCAAAACGGCTAGGTCACGTGGTGTATGGAGCCATTTTGGTTCCCAAGTGCAGTGCCGCGGTGTTTAGCGTTTCCGGCGTGTATGTATTTTGTTTGGGTGTAAAATTGTCTGTAACAGTACACCAATACAACAAGGTTCACAGCCATTCTACTCGGAAGAAAACATGGAAAGGCAAGTTGAATGCATGTTCTAGATTTTGTGAGCACGATGAGTTGTGAAAGCCTAAGCAATTTGGCAAAGATTTCGCGAAAATATTTGCGATTTTACGTGACTTGTAACGTGCGAATGGTGCCAACTCGTACGCGGTACAACTCGTACACCAACCAACTCGTACGCGGTTTAAAAATGTGGTTCACGGGTACGGGACTGGGTTGTGTTGATCAATTAAAAAGGCAGATACTTTGGGCATCCAAGGCGAATCTATTCTCTATTCTCTATTTTATTTCTCGGGAAACATCAACAAATGCACAGACCAAAATTACAAAGAATACACAATGTTAGTGTTACTGTTAGTAGGGGGGACAATACAAATTTTAATATTGCTTTTAGGAAGTTATTTGGGACTATTTCTTGAACTTTCAAAATCGGTCAAAGCGTTGCCAAGTTATGGTCCGATAAACTTTTCAGATTGCGCTTTTTCCTAGACAACAAACGTATTAAGCAACAGTAATTAAAAAGTGTTTTTTGAACCATCTCATTTATTCTATTTACATCTTTCAAGCATTTCAAATCATCTTTTCTAGTATGTATGTTGCTCATATTTTTCATATAAGTCTTTCTTTTTCAGATGATACATTTCATGAGATCTGCAAATTCTCATGTTGTTACTCGTTGTCTAGTGGGTCTGCACGGTGTGTATGACACCCCTAGTGTTAGTACATGTAGTACACTGTACTTGTTAGGCATTATGAACCTTTTTGGCATTATTAACCCTAACTCCCTCACCATTGTTATTGAACAATACAATTCCTCCAAAATCCTCCAACTTCCTTTGTTGTGTAGGGAGTTAGGGTTAACCTTGGGCTTTAGCCTTGTATACATTTTCGTCAACAATTTATTTTATTTCCATTAAATGTAACAATGCACAAGTTGCATGCGATTCAGTCTGTACAGTCTCATCTCTTTCGGTTTTTAAGAAGACTATTGCTTAAGACTTTTCTTTTTACAAAGGCATTCCATTAGTGTAAAAACATCTTGGTTTTAATTTCGTAATCATCGTAGATAATCGTATAATAATAGATATTTTTAGACTAATGTTTTCGTTTGATTAGTATTTTTAAGATAACAACAAAATATTTGGCACGCGTACGAGTTGGACCGCGTACGAGTTGGTTCGCATACGAGTTGGCTTGCGTACGAGTTGACCTGTATTCTGATTTGTATGGCACCAGAAAATACAAATGTTCTGGCTTAAAATACATGTACCCGTATGCCCAACTGGATTGCATGTACACTGCTTTTACATTTTTTTATTTTGTATAAGCATGCCTTATATAGTTGTCTGTTCAAATGATTACACTTTTCAAATTTAGTATTAACAACACCCTTTTTTTCCCTTTGTGTAGGAGAACTTTCCTTGACGGCAAGTAAAGCCTCAACAGGCTGACAGAAAGTTGAAGTTCCTGCAAGTTCCTGCAAGTCTCTACAACTAGCTTATCACAAGGATTTCCACAACAAAGTGGCTATTACGTGAACGTGATATAACTGGTTCCCGACACAGACAAGGGAAACTCAATACGCGCAGAACATATGAAGGCCAACGACGGTTGACAGCCATAATTCACCAAAATAAATGGATGCAATCCCTAGTTAATTGTATACAGTCCCTAGTTTTTTCGTATACACGATTTAACCAAAATTATTGGTTAATAATCTCATCTAGATAGGGTCTTATAGAAAAAGGTATAAAGGTCTTGTATACGAAATACTAGGAACTGTATACAATTAACTAGGGACTGCGCATGCACAACCAGAACTCGCCAGGCATAAAAATAGCAAAAGTACGTAGGTTTACGGTCACGTAAAAATAGCCACGGCCTTTCCACAAAGGGCACTTGACTTTGGAAAGTTGGAGAACACTGTTTAGGAATGAGAAATCCTGTTCCTCGTCATATTGCAGTTTGTGCCATGACATTTGTAAAAAGAAAAGTAAATTGTTAAAATTAAATTAAAAATTATACATGCACTAGAAGCATTGTTTCACATGTACCTTTACTTTTGTTGTGTTAGTTTTATTAACTTTTTGGCTACTCTTGCAAAGCAGTTTGGGCCGACACTGCCTTCATGCAGCAGGTCTGCTTGTACTCGGCAGTGGTGTAACTATACCACCCCCCCCCCCCCCACCCTCCCTTTCAAATTTAGAAGGTGCCCCCCCCCCCCCCCCCCCTACAAATTCAACACAAGTTATGCTGCTTGTACTTGAAGTACACGGATGTTACTGGCTCAAATCATTGCTGCTATCATGGATCAAGATTTGTCAGGAACACTTGCCCCAATAAGTTGAAAGACAAACAAATATTGTTGACCTAGCCAGATCAAAATGAACTGCTTTGACTTGAGTGGCTGTCCAAACAAGCAGTATCAGAAATGATGTGTCACCTGAGGAACAGTACACTCTGAACTTCTGAAGAAAAAAATCCTTTGTCTTGAAATAATAGCCAAAGATTCCAAATTCAAGTTTGTTTTTTTACTAGAACAAATGGATTTTAACTGTACATGTATTTCATTGGTTTACTTTTACGTGTTAACCTACTTGAAAATGAATCCAGACTAAAATGACAATCAAACTTAAAACTTAAACACTTAAAATTGACTTTTTGCCACTTTGTTTATAGATATTTTCTAAGAAATTAAAACATCCAGCTGGGTCGTACTTTTGTTTGTTGTGACTAAATATATTTCTGTTTGGCCTGGTATTTCAATAAATCATATACAGTATACTTCATTCTTGGCATTAAAAAAAAAAAATTCTTAAAGAAAACAAAAGAATACAAAACGCGAAATCGGTGCTTCAGCTCCTTGGGTAAATAGTTCTTCCTTTCGAAAATGACTTTCCAAATTACTTTTGTAGCCTGAAACTTTTTAATTTGTTAATTAGCTCTATATGTTTGAGTCACTTTGATGAGCAGTTTTTCAATGACAACGATTGATCAGCCAAGTCGTGCGTAAAACGCATGCAGCGAGTGCATGTAGTACAAAAACACGGATAGCGCGCGCGGCGTTACGTGGAAACAAAATGGCTTCTAATCCGTAGTTGTCGCAACTCTCTCTATCTACGGCTCTGCGTGGTGCCAGAGCCGTAGATAGAGAGAGTTGCGACAATTACAGTTCCTAGTATTTCGTATACAAGACCTTTATACCTTTTTCTATAAGACCCTATCTAGATGAGATTATTAACCAATAATTTTGGTTAAATCGTGTATACGAAAAAACTAGGGACTGTATACAATTAACTAGGGATTGCATCCATTTATTTTGGTGAATTATGGCTGTCAACCGTCGTTGGCCTTCATATGTTCTGCGCGTATTGAGTTTCCCTTGTCTGTGTCGGGAACCAGTTATATCACGTTCACGTAATAGCCACTTTGTTGTGGAAATCCTTGTGATAAGCTAGTTGTAGAGACTTGCAGGAACTTGCAGGAACTTGCAGGAACTTCAACTTTCTGTCAGCCTGTTGAGGCTTTACTTGCCGTCAAGGAAAGTTCTCCTACACAAAGGGAAAAAAAGGGTGTTGTTAATACTAAATTTGAAAAGTGTAATCATTTGAACAGACACAACTATATAAGGCATGCTTATACAAAATAAAAAAATGTAAAAGCAGTGTACATGCAATCCAGTTGGGCATACGGGTACATGTATTTTAAGCCAGAACATTTGTATTTTCTGGTGCCATACAAATCAGAATACAGGTCAACTCGTACGCAAGCCAACTCGTATGCGAACCAACTCGTACGCGGTCCAACTCGTACGCGTGCCAAATATTTTGTTGTTATCTTAAAAAATACTAATCAAACGAAAACATTAGTCTAAAAATATCTATTATTATACGATTATCTACGATGATTACGAAATTAAAACCAAGATGTTTTTACACTAATGGTATGCCTTTGTAAAAAGAAAAGTCTTAAGCAATAGTCTTCTTAAAAACCGAAAGAGATGAGACTGTACAGACTGAATCGCATGCAACTTGTGCATTGTTACATTTAATGGAAATAAAATAAATTGTTGACGAAAATGTATACAAGGCTAAAGCCCAAGGTTAACCCTAACTCCCTACACAACAAAGGAAGTTGGAGGATTTTGGAGGAATTGTATTGTTCAATAACAATGGTGAGGGAGTTAGGGTTAATAATGCCAAAAAGGTTCATAATGCCTAACAAGTACAGTGTATCAAACCTGCCATTGCGGCCACCTTGATACAGCGGCCACCTGGCTTAACTGGCCACCTTTGCTTGGTCCCAGTTTGATTCTTGCATAAACATACCATAACCATTTCTGCTAATGCGGCCACTGCGTAACGCGGCCAGTGGCCAACCCATATTAGCCCACAGGAAATAAAATGTGTACAATTACATTGCCGTGAAACCTGTGTACTCCGGCCGCAGAAATGAAGTGCGCCCTCTGTTGACTTTGAAATCTCCCCTGTTGTTTGGTTCCTGGACTTCATACACATGTACATGTATGGGTGTGTGTACATGTGTACGTTTTGCTATAGTGGCCACTTGCGTATAGTGGTCACAAAAACCGGCACCGTCGATGGCCGCTATATCAAGGTTTGACTGTACTAACACTAGGGGTGTCATACACACCGTGCAGACCCACTAGACAACGAGTAACAACATGAGAATTTGCAGATCTCATGAAATGTATCATCTGAAAAAGAAAGACTTATATGAAAAATATGAGCAACATACATACTAGAAAAGATGATTTGAAATGCTTGAAAGATGTAAATAGAATAAATGAGATGGTTCAAAAAACACTTTTTAATTACTGTTGCTTAATACGTTTGTTGTCTAGGAAAAAGCGCAATCTGAAAAGTTTATCGGACCATAACTTGGCAACGCTTTGACCGATTTTGAAAGTTCAAGAAATAGTCCCAAATAACTTCCTAAAAGCAATATTAAAATTTGTATTGTCCCCCCTACTAACACTAACATCGTGTATTCTTTGTAATTTTTGTCTGTGCATTTGGTGATGTTTCCCGAGAAATAAAATAGAGAATAGAGAATAGATTCGCCTTGGATGCCCAAAGTATCTGCCTTTTTAATTGATCAACACAACCCAGTCCCGTACCCGTGAACCACATTTTTAAACCGCGTACGAGTTGGTTGGTGTACGAGTTGTACCGCGTACGAGTTGGCACCATTCGCACGTTACAAGTCACGTAAAATCGCAAATATTTTCGCGAAATCTTTGCCAAATTGCTTAGGCTTTCACAACTCATCGTGCTCACAAAATCTAGAACTTGTATTCAACTTGCCTTTCCATGTTTTCTTCCGAGTAGAATGGCTGTGAACCTTGTTGTATTGGTGTACTGTTACAGACAATTTTACACCCAAACAAAATACATACACGCCGGAAACACTAAACACCGCGGCACTGCACTTGGGAACCAAAATGGCTCCATACACCACGTGACCTAGCCGTTTTGAGTCTGTCATGTCGCAACTCTCTCTATCTACGGCTTAGTCTTTGGGCAAGACGTTGCTTAATTCGCAGCCACGAGAGGGCGCTATCGCGACAAACCATCATCACTCGCCATCCTGTCCGTAACAACGTCTTTGGAATTACGTAAATTTTTTTACCGAAAACGGTAAAAAACTAGTGCGCATGCGCTATTTATGTATGTTAATGAAGGAAATCTTTTCTTCGCGCACGCGCACATACGACAGCTAGTGTAGAATAGGTCAGGTAGCAAGTACCGAGATACTCGCACGATCGAGTCGGCATCAGAAAGTCGCCGGCACGGTTTTCTAGGCGATGGTGTTTAATCTGCGTTTAATTTATGGACATCATGTTTATTTCTAGTGATTTGGATAAATTTAACCTTTATTATAAGTGCATTGAGGTAGGAATACATTCCTAATCTTACATGTACCTCAGGCTCAATTGCAAGTGTTATTAAAGAATTAAATTTTGAAAATGATTCACATGTATTTCATTGAATTTCATTTGAGGCCAAAAATAATTAACAAACCACTCTAAATGTCGCTGTTTGCTGCTTTGTATTAATAACTGAAACTCAATTAGAATGACTAAATTGGCAACTGCAGTGTAACTGTAAAGATAAAATGTGTCTAATACTAATTATAGTTTTCCCCTCTGAAAAATAGGCCATGTCCGAATTCCTTGGCTGCAGCTTATTGCATAAAAGTCTGTGGGAATATTTTACTAGTAGTAAGAATTAATTGATGATTACCCTGAAGCTTGCTTAGCCCAGTAATATACCCAGCACGATATGATGAGACCATGGAGAAATAATTTCTCCATGATGAGACCAAGGGACTACCCTTAGAGTCTAATATGGTGGTATATGGTGGTCTAAGTTAGACCATGCATATACCACCAAGAATCATGAAAAAAACTGAATATTCCGCAAGCACAATGGCGACCACAAGGAGGGGGTGGGGGGGGGGGGCAATTTTAAAATTATATGAAAAGGCACATAATTATATACGTAAACCAAATTGTTTCCTTTGAGACGTTGGGTTACTGATACTCCCTTCACATACACGGATTTTTCTTACGAGTCTTTACGGATCGCACAGATTCACAGATCCTTACGATTTGGCCAGTTTTACGACTGATTTAAGTGTTGTTACGAGTTATTACGGGCTATTTACGGTTTATTACGGATTATTACGAGTTATTGCCATGTATTTACGTCAAAATTCCACGATTTGTTACGAGTTGTCACGGATAACTACGAGCAACTTACGAGCATTTTACGACCTGTTTACGTGTTGTTACGAATAGTTACGACTTACGAGTTAGTTACAAGTATTTACGAGTCCTCAGGATTTGTTGTCAAAAAATATATAAATCCTGCAAATCTCAATGTACATGTACAATCATTCGTAAAGTATACGTATTTATTATTAAAGTACTCGTAACTACACGTAAAGTGCTCGTAATAACTTGTAACAATCCGTAAAGTCATCGTAACACGACCCGAATGAAATCGTTAACAACACGTAAGCACTCGTAATAATCCGTAAACAAATCGTAAACTAACCGTAACAAATTGTTAAAAAAATTGGTACGAGTCATTTACGGATTTTTGCGAGCAGTTTACGGATGGTTACGTGTTGTTGCGAGTGGTTTACAATACTTACGGATTGTTACAAGCTTTTTACGAGTTATTTACGGAAAACTCAAACCGTGGACAATCGTAAGATTTTTTTGTGTCTGCGAGTTGTTGCGAGTTGTGACGAATTATTTACGGATACCAGCGAGTTATTTACGGATGCTTGCGATTGACCACGAGTTGGAAAAATCCGTGTATGTGAAGGGTGTATAAAGATCCTAAAAAGAAATTTGAAAAATAAATTGCAAAGGTGAAATTCGTCCTGAATTTATGACCAAAGAAATTCATAAAAATAAATATATTTTAAGGGGAACGTTGTCATTTTCAAAATACCAAACGAATTCTGCCTTTAAAACTTGTTGGCAAGAGATGACCCTAATTAATATGTACCGAAAAGTCTTCCATTTTCACGAATAACGTTGAACACGTTTGATGATAAAATGTGTACAGTATGTACATGTACATTTGTGTACAATACATGTATATATGCATACACATACACATGTACATGTACATCCAGATGCAATGAGAAGTTGAGTCAGGGTGTTAGACCTATGCATATGTATGTTTATGCAAAGTACGTAATGTACGCTGCATTCATTAGGCTAAGCAGGTGCGTGCGCATATCTCTACCTCGACGTAATTCCAAAGACGTTGTTGCGGACATGATGGCGAGTGATGATGGTTTGTCGCGATAGCGCCCTCTCGTGGCTGCGAATTAAGCAACGTCTTGCCCAAAGACTATCTACGGCTCTGCGTGGTGCACGGTGATAGCGCCACCAAGCGACGAACTGCATTTCCGGAAACGTGTTTTCTTCCTGAGCGTCGCGTCTTTAGACAATTTTCGGTAAAAATTCTCCCTTGTTTTAAATAACACTTCATTAAACAATATATTTTGTTTTAATCTGTAAGGAACTTAAGTATTATAATGTGGGCGATTGTGGGCATGGTGTGGCGACTGTCATGTGAAGAAGGAGGACTCTGTAAAATGCTTTTTTTCTCGAAGTGTTTGGCGTAACAAAACCTCTCGCTGTTCGCTTTTTCGATGTGTTTATTTGGCCGGTTCACGGTCGCACCTTTGTTTTGGTTGTTATGCAGAGAAAACGTACAGACAGTGTCCTCTTAGTCCAGTAGCCGGATAAATGTGGCTCAAATATGGAATCCTCAATTTCCAACAAACAATTAGTCCGAGTATTAACTTGGACTCAAAAATCACCTTTTTCAACATGTGCGTGGATAGTCCGAGTATAAACTTGGACCCAAAAATCACCTTTTTCAACATTTGGACATGGTCTGGTGATATTAGGGTCCAAGCAAACCCGGTTGGACTCGTTGTACGAAATGTCTGCACATCGATCCCCATGACCTCCCACACTTTCCCCCAAAAATGTCACGGAAAACGGCCACTTACAAAAATGCTGCTTGTCCCCAGTATATAGGCACTAAGGATCAATGAAGACACTAACGTGTGTTCTTAGTCTTACCTTTCAAAAAAGTGAGAAAATCGGGCCTCAAAATGTGGAGCAATGTTCGCCGATTCAAATGCCTGTAGCCATTGTTGAGCAAACTCATGACGTCATTCTTGTTGACAACAACGTCGCGCGCAGAGCGCGCAACTCCGGTCGCATAGTCAGCGGCTGTTACCTGTTTCGTGCACTGTGCTGTAGTGGATGGGTGGTTTAGCTATCCACTGCAGCACAGTGCACGAAACAGGTAACAGCTGCTGACTATGCGACCGAAGTTGCGCGTGACAGAGCGCGCGACGTTGTTGTCAACAAGAATGACGTCATGAGTTTGCTCAACAATGGCTACGTGCATTTGAATCTGCGAACATTGCTCCACATTTTGAGGCCCGATTTTCTCACTTTTTTGAAAGGTAAGAACACACCGATAGTGTAGTGTCTTCATTGATCCTTAGTGCCTTCTGGGGACAAGCAGCATTTTTGTAAGTGGCCGTTTTCCGTGACATTTTTGGGGAAAAGTGTGGGAGGTCAAAAACTCATGGGGGATCAATGTGCAGACATTTCGTACAACGAGTCCAACCGGGTTTGCTTGGACCCTAATATCACCAGACCATGTCCAAAAGGTGATTTTTGTTTTGGGTCCAAGTTACTCGGACTAGTGCGTGGACATGTCGGGTGATATAGGGTCCAAGCAAGAGCCCTTTGGATCGCTGTACGAAATGTCTGCACATCAATCCCCCATGACCTCCCACACTTGTCCCAAAAATTGTCACGGAAAACGGCCACTTACAAAAATGCTGCTTGTCCCCAGTAGGCACTAAGGAGCAAGGAAGACACTAACACTACAGTAACACTATCAGTGTGTTCTTACCTTTCGAAAAAGTGAGAAAATCAGGCCTCAAAATGTGGAGCAATGTTAGCCGATTCAAATGCACGTAGCCATTGTTGAGCAAAGTCAACGGCTGTTACCTGATTCGTGCACTGTGCTCTAGCCATCCACTACATAATACTTCAATATAATACTTAATAATTTGTGAAAAACATGTCAGATTGCTTGATGGATGGGCGTGAGAGTCCGAGAGACAATTGTGCACTTTCGCAGAAAACAAACAAATAATTTTTTTGTTTACAGTCGTTCGTCAGGTGGTGACTGAAGCAATCAGCAATGGGAGACATCAAGACTTTTCTGTACACTTTCTGTGGCAAAAAGAAATTGACGCCAAACTATGAGATCAAGTACACCGGCCCCAAGTACCGCCCGAGGTTCCTTTGTGAGGTATGGTACCCCCCCCCCCCCCCCTTTCCCCTTCCCCACCCCTACTTCATCATACCGTATAAAAAACATCCGATTTAACCAGTTTGCGCCGGGATTATTTTAACATCACCAAGCCGAGAGGTGTGATTATTTTTAACGAAACTCGATCCGAAGCAGGTTCAGGCTGCCAGTACCGGAAAGCACACCCACGCATTTCCGGCCTTGCTCGCTGCTGACAGACATTTCCGGCCTTGCTCGTGGCTTGTTTATGCATCATCCGTTTTGAATCTAGGAAAAACTTGCGTTTATATTCGTCATCCGGCGCAAACTGGTTAAGCACATTTTGTGTCTCTCTAATGTCACTTGTCCCCTGAATACCGTAAAACTAAACTGTCTTCTTAACCAGTTCGCGCCGGAGGACGGATACATACACGCACAGTTTTTCAGAGATTCTAAACGGATGACGCATAAACACGTCACGAGCAAGGCCGGAAATGTCTGTCAGCAGCGAGCAAGGCCGAAAAAGCATGGGCGTGCTTCCCGGTACCATCGGCCTGAACCCGCCTCGGATCGAGTTTAGTTAAAAATAATCCCGCGCCTCTGCTCAGTGAATGTTACAATAATCCCGGCGCGAACTGGTCAAGGGTACATTTAGCAAAAGAATGTTGGTGTTTTAATAGCGCTTTATATCCCTACAATGTAGTGTTTCAAAGCACTTATTATTATCCCTGTTCACCAGGAACGAGACCATTTCTGGAGCAGCTCAAGATCAGCGCATGTGGTCTCTACCTTCACAGGTACCCATTATTCCTGGGTGGAGAGAGGCAATTGTAGCAAAGTGTCTTGCCCAAGGGCACAAACACCATGTTCATAGCAGGGTTCAAACCCATGACCATCGTACATGTGTCGAACACCCTAACCATGGCCTTCTACATAACACAAGCATCATGTTCCAAATTTTGTATTACTTTTTTTTTATCTGCCCCTTAGGTCCGAGTGCCCGGCTACAACTATGTCGGAGCAGGTAACTCGGCCGCGAAGAAGGATGCCCAGACTAACGCCGCAAAAGACTTCCTGATGTACCTGGTTAGGGTGGGAGAAGTCAGGGAATCGGAGCTACCAGCGCTAGCAGCTGCAGCGGTAGGTTTCTTCGTTTCTTCCTTCAGGTCAAGCACAACGTCTGGGGGACTTTGATGCATTTAGCTTCCAACACCAGTGCACAAATGACCACAGTCTAAGACTATTGAGAGCTAATCCCAATTGAACCATGCCAGTGATGGACTCTGCTGCGTTGGGTGACCGCAGACTCTGAAGCAGTTTGGCCTTGAGATTTCCGACCTGATGGATCTCGCTGCACTTGGCAGGGTTGTCACTTTGATAAAAATGATGCAATCTGATGCGTTTGGCACGGTTTCTAGCCAAAATAACCCTGGAAGGTTAGGGTTAAGTCTGAGATTCGAAGAAAAGGCCTGTGGTCAAATTTCAGAGCCAATGTAAGACTAAAATGCAAGTCTACTTGACAATTGACAGTCATTCGGCCAGGTGCCAAGATGATACCCTAAAATTCTAAAGCACTCGTGATTTTTTTTTTGTAATTTTTTTTATAGCCCCCAAAGGAAGCGTCTGATGGTCTGCCCCCATCAGATCTGCCGTCGGGAGTGGCCCCTGCCCCTCATCTAGCTGTTGGAGACGCAGCAGCCCCTCCACAAGGTAATGGAATATTCCAGCCCCTAATTTATGGGTTGTATAACACATTCAGGACGTTCCAATGCTCTTGCTAGGCAGGGGTGTATTACAAAGGGTAACATTCCAAGTCCTGACAATTGCCAAAATCATGAAACTGACGGAGTGTAATTGCCATTGGGAAGAGTTTATTGGCTGGGGCAAGTTTTACGTTTTGGGCCGACGTTTGCGCTGTATCAAGTGCTTTTTATATTTTAATTTTGATAGTTTACGCTCGGATCGGACAGGCGTTCCACAGTCGCGCCAAACCAAATTGAAATCAAGTCGCTCCTGAGTCGCTCTAACAACTCCAGCAGTCGATCGTTCGCCGTCTGGCGCGCCTTGTCGCCCTTATTCGTTTCAGACGTTGGACTCAATTCACTCATTTGGTTTAGCGCGACTGTGGAACGCCTGTCTGAACCAAGCGTCCGTCGCACATTAGGCTTGACATCATTTGCAATGCCTCTGAATGTCAACGGCGCTGACTCAACCGTACAAATGTTTAATTTTTTTTCGAACCAAGCTTCTTCTAGCCTTGGTCCGACCGACCAGCAGGAAGGTGGGATGCCCTCCTACCAGCGCAACTTCTTCGATACCAGAGGAGAAAAGAGAAAACTAGAAGAGGTGAGAGAAAAAAAAGGGGGCAAAATGATTCCTATTATATGTGACCCACTCCATCGAAATCAGGAAAAAGTCTCGAAATGACTTTTTGAGATATGAACATGGTGAGAAAGGGAATTTCATAAGCTTTCTAATGATACCCATCACAAGTGTGTATCTTTTTAGGTTAACGAGTTATGGTCTGATGAAGAAGACAGGTGTATATTTATTTGCCGAATCCACATTCCGAGAAAAACAAAATTGACCAAAATCATACGGACAGCGCACACAAATCCTCTTCATTTTCATCTTTATTTATCGTTTTTACATACAAGACATTATTGATAATAATCTGTGCTAACTACACTTCCTAAAAATACAATGTTCAGAAAAACGACTTGGTCACGATTTTCAACCATGTGTTCACTTCAACGACCGATTGCGTAAAACGGCCCCAGCGATTTATTCCTGATTACGATGGAGCAGGTCACATATACACACACCAAAAGAGTTGGCTAAATTTTGATAACAATATTAAAACAAAAAACATTATGAAAGTGTCCTGAATCTTCAAAAGTCCATCAAGTATGTCATGCAAAAACTGATGGTGTCCCGAGTCCACCAGAATCCACCAGTATACATTCTGGAGAAATCCTGAATCCATCAACAATCCACCAGCAAAGGTATGACGGATTCCGACAGATTCAGAATATTATGCTGGCGTAAAAATATTTGGCAGTGTTTCTCCGTCAACACATTTTTTCCCTGATTCAAAACGGATGACGCATAAACGTGTCACAAGCAAGGCCGGAAATGTCTGTCAGCAGCGAGCAAGGCCGGAAATGTCTGTCAGCAGCGAGCAAGGCTGGAAATGTCTGTCAGCAGCGAGCAAGGCCGGAAATGCGTGGGTGTGCTTCCCGGTACCATCGGCCTAAACCCGCTTCGGATCGAGTTTCGTTAAAAAAAATCCTGCGCCTCGGCTAAGTGATGTTAAAATAATCCCGGCGCAAACTGGTTAAGGTTAACTAAACCAGAAAAATTGAACCGTGTAACCGTTTGAACGGTCGGTTAACCGTGTAAACGTTTAACCGCTGCAGGCTTAGTAGGACTTCGAACTTGGTATGTAAATTGACTAAGGCCGTGTCCGAAACGGGTGTCTAGAGCTACAGCTACGGCTATTGTCTGCGCCGGCCATTTTGTAGCGCTGTCCGAAATGCCGTCTAGAGCTACAGCTACGGCTACAACGTCACAAAAAGCTAGCCGTAAAAGAATTTGTCTAGCTCAGGCAAAACAAAATGGCGGCAGCACTAACGTAAATTTTGGAGTAAATTTTCGTTGTTTTTTTAATAATAGTGCATTGAATTGGAACCAACAGATCGACAATTACGTCAATATCATCAGGTATTTTGACTGGCTGTAAACAAACATTGCGTAACATCTAGCAGACGATAATTGTTGTAAATTCTTACATCGTAATTTTGCAAACACTAATTCAAGCATCGCTTGGGGGCGCAATAATAAGCCGTAGGCTCTACCGTAGCCGCGTCCGAATTACATTTGTCTTAGCGCCTACGTAGACGTAGCTGTAGACGTAGACCGTAGCTCTAGACACTCGTTTCGGACACGGCCTTAGCTATTATGTAGAAGCATATAGATTTGGAACCCCATCGTGTTTCTTATATTCTATAATTATAAGATCACAATTGTGAATTCCAGGGTTATGCTATTTTGGAGGTATTTTTTTTTTCTCGCCACGGAACAGTCTGAAAATATAGATCTGAATGCTGGTATCCATGGCAACTGGACGCTGTCAAATGCCAAGTCACGGCTGCATCAGTATATCCAGGTTCATCGTCTGCCCAGCGATTACAAGTATTCGTCGGTCGGACAAGATCATAATAAGTAAATGGCACGTCTCTTTTTTTTTTTTTTTTTTTTTTTTTTTTTGAGGGGAGAGTACGTTTGCGACAAGTTTGATAACAACAAGATTCAATCCAATCTGCTCTACCGTGTTTGTATTAAGAGGAATGACTTGCCAGTCTTGGACAAGATGTATATTTGTGACCCGCTCTGCAAAAATGAGTCTGATATCGCAAAATAATTTTTCACGTAAAGGGCCGTTTATTGTCTCAGAGGTGATTTTTCTTTCAACAAATAATATTTTTTTGTTTTAAGGCATTTTGGTTTCTCCGACACCTATATTTTCGGATCTGATCGATTGAAAAGATTGTTTGGATCCCTAAATTAAATTTAATACAGGTTGTCATTCTCCTATCATAGCATCTGATGAAGCACTACAATTGTAAATCTTCATTTCTTTTCAAAGACATTTTGAATATAACAAAGAAAAAGCAAAGTTACCAAAATTGTAAAAGACCAATGCATTACCGTAATTTCCTGCGGTAAAGACGCGGCTTATCTGACTTTCTAGACCACAAAAACATCGCCGCGCCTTATTTTTCAGTGCGCCGTATATGATGTCGCTTGAGTTCAAAGTGACGGTCTTTGTGTGAAGAATTCTTTGAACGCCGCAATCTTACTCAATAATGCAGTCAACCAATTAGCTCAACTCTCCGTACATTGTGACCGTGTTTCCATTCTAACAATGCCGCGAAGTGTTGATCCCCTACGACCGTTCTGTGCTTCCCTTCCACCTCCACCTATACCTACACCGGGTGGCGCCTGGTGTTCTTTTTGGTGCGTTCAAGCATGCGCCTTATTCGGCGGTGCGCTTTATCTGTTGACGTTTGACAAAAAATTGGGTGATTTTAGGGACCTGCGCCTTAACCGCCGAGCGCCTTGTCCGCAGGAAATTACGGTACACTACAGAGTTGTGCCATATATCAAATGAAAGCTTATTTCCTGCTTTTTCTGACCAACTGTAAAATTGGAAGAAAAAAACACATTTTCCACACATCAGACTCATTTTTGCAGAATGGGTCACATTTGGAGCAAGATACGAGACGGAAGATGGTTAATAAACATTAGAAATAAAGTCAAAATAAACAAATTGCAACTATATGGTTTTGAAATTTCTGAATTTCAACACCAGGAGAATGGGAGACTTTTGACATCGCTTTGTTGCGGTGCACATACAGGAATTGTTTTAGTTTTTTTGCTTCACGTTTAAAAAGCACTTGCTGTACATTGACTTAACGAGCACAATTTGCAATTATTGAAGTGTTTTGGAGGCTGTAGCAAACCAATGGTTAAAATTGTATTTTTCCGTATTATTTTTGAGTTTCATCAAAAATTTCCTTTTTTCAGCAACACAAAGTCATTCATTTTTAAATTAATGTCGTCAAAAAAAAAAAAAAAAAAAAAATTTAACTGAATTTATGACTTTTATCATTTAACTCCTTGACGCCGGTATTAATTCCTCACTTATCGGATTATATGCATGACTGCACAGCGGTCTTTGTTCAGCAGCTGCACTGCACAATGGATCCGAGCGTGCAGCTGGTACAGGCCGTGTTCTATTGTGTAGTACAGCTGACAACAGCGATCTGGACGGATTAGTGGGCCGCAAACTATAGCGGCTCCCCGGTGTCAAGGGGTCAAAAAAAAATTTTTTTTAAGAAGGTCGGGTCGGTTTGGCACAGTCAACTCAACCCAAATGCACATCACGAGTAGCCTCGGGATGTTCAATTTCTTTTAATTTTTTTTCTTCAAGGTACGTATTTTTTTTTTTTTCTTCAAGGTACTAGTTCTTTTGCAGGGTTTTATTTGTACAGGTCGGACCCTAAGTGCACCAGATCCGGGCTAAAATCTATGAATTTACGGCAGTTTGCACGCCACTGTGGAAGTATAGTACAAAATAAGCAAGCAGTTATACACGGCGGTACTTTCTGTTCCAAATGGACAACTAGTGATCAGTTTTTTTTGGTGCCATTCGCATGGAAAACTGGACATTGGCTATCCTGAATATCTCTGGAAAAAAAAATGGTTTCATTTGGCAGTGAGTTTGTGACCTGCTCCGACGAAACCCGGACAAAGTTGACAATTATTTTTTTAGATTTCGCTTTATTTCAAATTTTCTGGGTTTTCAGCTTTTAAATGATGTATCATTTACATATGTACCCCCCACCCTATCTCCCCTGGGGGAAGGATTTAGTGATAAGGGGGAAGGATTTAGTGATAAGGGGGAAGGATTTAGTGATAAAGGGGAAGGATTTAGTGATAAGGGGGAAGGATTTAGTGATAAAACCCCGACAACCTAATTTTGAGATAAACAGCTTTGAAGTTCAGAAAAGTGTGTTATTTCTATACAAAATTGTTTCACAAATTTGACAGAAAACAAGCTTGTGGGTGACGGATTACGTTCAAATTTTGGGAGATTGTAGATTAATAGTTTGTGATTCAGAAAGCCCAAAACCTCAAAATTGTAAAATCCACCCCGAAATGACTTCACGAGTACATTGTAATATTAAAAACACATTGTGCGACTTTGTCCAGGTTTCGTTGGAACAGGTCACATATTATCTTTGTTAAGCACATTTCTGCGCTTACAGCTCTATAAAAGGTAGATTTTCAAAAAAAGTGTTAAATAGTTGGCGTTTCTTGAATTGTCGTAACTTGCTACCATTTAGTTGCACATGGAGATCTTCCAGTAAATTGTAAGCAATTTGCCGAAAAATTTCCAAAGAACAAATTTGAAAGAAAAAAAAAATGGTGGAATTTGGCTCCTTCAGTGCAGTAAAAAAAAGATGTGTCACAGATAGTCACTAGGATCTGTAAATATAGAAGAAGAATTTGACTGGTTTGTGACTGTCTGTGACACTTCTTCATTGAAGGGCTCAAATTACCCTACGACCTTTGCCCTCTGACCCTTGGTGATGGTGGGAACAGGATCAGCCCGGATCTGGTGCACTGAGATGATGGAAGGGAAATGAAATTGGTCCAGCGAGTGAAGGTTGGTAACTTCAAAGAGAGCGGTACTCTGGCTTTACTGGGGGAAGAAATACGTGGTTGGCCGGTTTTAAATGATGATTTTAAAACTGGGTCATGGGGTTAACCAGTTCGTGCCGGATGACGTATATAAACGCACAGTTTTTACCCAAATTCAAAACGGATAACGCATAAACACGCAAAGTTCAAGTTCGGAAATGTCTGTCAGCAGCGAGCAAGGCCGAAAATGCGTGGGTGTGCTTCCCGGCACTATCGGCCTGAACCCGCTTCGGATTGAGTTTCGTTAAAAATAATCCCGGCGCGAACTGGTTAAGTTCCCAACTATTTGTGACTTGTCAACACAAAAGGGCTGTAAAGTCATACTCCATCAAAAATAAGATTTTGTGCTTAAATATTAGAGTATTTAATTAGCTAGTATTGCTCCAGAGTTAGGACAATTTGAACCGAGCCAGGTCGGTTGCATTTAATTAATCGGTAAGCTGAGAAAAACAAATGTTTCAAACCAATTTTTTTTTTTTTTATTAAGTTTTATGCATGATGCCCTACAAAAATCACTCCATTTTTATATTTAAAACACTTTTGGGCTTCAAAACTTCACAGCATGTAAATTTATGGGTTTTGAACATTTGAAATAAACGAAAATCGTAGATACACAATCGCCAAAATAACTGCAAAAAAAACAAACCAAAAGAACAATCCTGTTTTATAGCATCCCCGCCCGCTTACTTTTTTGAGGCCGTCTCCTTTTTTCCCCTTTTTTAGAAATAAGATAATATTTTTCAAACTTTAGCATCACTGTGTACATGCTTTGGAAATAGTCCATTAGTACAAATGTCTGTTGGAGACCATCTTCAAAAATAGCCCGGCAGGTTGTCTTAAAAAAAGTGTCGGGCGGCCATTTTAAAGAGGAAAAAAAGCAGGACGCTAAACATTTTCTCTTTTTTTGTTGTCTTACCTGTCAATTTTGCACATGTACATGTAGTTCATGATAACTCTGATAGTTTGATAACTTTGTGTATTGATGTTCTTCACAGGAGCTTCGTGGCGGAGCTGTCCTTGTTTATCAAGTCTTCAAGACGCAGTGAGTATTTCCGTTTTAGTTTAAGAATTTCAAGTATTCTCACTTTTGTATTTGTTTACTTTCATTTTATTTTGCTCCAATTTTGACCTTTGAATTTTCTACTTGTCCAAATTTTTCGTTGCACTTTCTTCATAATAGTGATACACAGTTGTCATATGTGACCTGCTCCAACGAAACCCGGACAAAGTTGACAATTCTTATTTGTTTTTTTTAATTCTCTAGGTTCTCAGCTTTAAAATGATTTATCATTGACATGTGTACCCAGCCCTATCTTCCCTGGGGAAGGATTTGGTGATAAAACCCTGACAACCTAATTATGAGATAAACAGCTTCGAAGTTCAGAAAAGCGTGTTATTTCTATACAAAATGTTTTCACAAAATCGACAAAACAACACACTCCGGGGTGACGGATTATGTTCAAATTTGGAGAGATTGTAGATTAATAGTTCTGATTCAGAAAAATTCAAAACCTCAAAATGGTAAAATCCACCCCGAAATGACTTTACGAGTACATTGTAATAAAACACATTGTGCGACTTTGCAACAGGTCACATATGGAATCGCTACCTATATCTCTCTTTCTCTGAACACAAACGAGTTTAAAAAAAATTAACCCGAACCATTTGAATCTGAGTACTTTGCAGGAAAACAAAATCAGCCGATTGGCACTCGAACCCATGACTTTCTGTAAATTGCTTGTTTATATTTTTGTATTATTGTTTTTCTCTCACCGTTTTTTGTTTACTTCGTCTATTCTCAGCCATTCATGCCAGGGAGCAGGGATCCAATAAGAAGACAGCGTCGCTGTCATGTGCCCTGTCCCTCGTCAGGCAGCTATACCACGTGGGAGAGATTGAGACCTTCACGGGGTTCGCCAAGAAAAGAAAGACGGAAAGTGTAGGTTCCTCTCAAAATAAAAAGGTTGACATTATTACATTTCTAGAAAGAAGAAGTTCTAAGCTTTCAAACGATGTATTGTGTGTTGCTGTAGCTTATTCCTAGCCGCCGCTATACTCTTTTGAAATAGCTGAATTCTTGCTCCCTTGTTTTGAGAAAACGGAGTTCAAAGTCGGTGAACCGTGCCAACTATACTATCACTCAGTGCACTTCAGCCACCAAAAAAACCACTTTAGAGTTTTAATTGAGCTATACAATTTTGGGATATGATAAAGAATTTTTTTTTTCTATGTAAAAACGTTAACAACTCGAAAACGTCCTCCTACTTGAGAAATGGACGTTTCGGCCAATAACTCGTTTTGGCCATGTGCGACTTTCCACTCATTTTGTGGTGCCAGGTCACATTTGTCTTGAACAAGGGTGGAAGCAACGGCTAAAAGAGAAATTGACGCCGGGGAGCAGCTATGGCCGGGGCCCACTAATTCCATCCTGAGCCACGCAGAGTTTAACGGGCTCTTGAATTATCGCCCTCAAACCCTGCGGACACTCGCAGCAATCATTAAACAAGTTGGCCAATACATGATATGAACGTCCACCCCTGTAAAACGACAATTTCTACCACTATACCTAATTTTATTGGCGTTTACGTAGCTTTTCAGTCTTTTATGTTTCTTATTCTGTATATAATAGCAAGGCTTTTTTTCACGTTCTGTACGTTAATTTCTACAATTTTTCTGATTAATTTAAATTTTTACCTGGGAGGATGAACATTTGTGAGAACACCTCAGATGTCCAAGCGAATGGACCAATAGAAATGCGCGTTGGTTCGCATGCCTTGGGCTGTTTTCCGAACCCCAGCTTTTACTTTGTCTCAGGCTTCATTCATAGAGTTTAGTAATGGGCTGTAGCCCGAGACGGAGCCAAAGCCAGGGTTTGGAAAATGGCCTTGGTCTGTTTGTAACGGAGGCTCTGATTGGGCGCATAAATCTTTGCGCTAATAACCACGGATCTTGCCGAATGTCCGCAGGGGTTTGAGCGCTATTAGTAGAAAGCTCGTAAAAGCGCTGCGTGGCTCGGGATAACTAATCCATCCAGAATGCTGTTGTCGGCTGTGCTCTGCATCAGAACACGGCTGTTTCACGGCTACAACGTGACCCACGACTCTGAAATCATAGCATCTCGTGTTTACAAAAAGCGATAGCGAGGTGCAGGTTTTAGACCATCTTATTTGTTGTCTTCCTTTTTTCAGTTGGAGCCTTACAACGTGAGCTTAGTCGAAGAGGTGGAAGCTAAGCTGAATGATGCACTTGAGCAACTCAACCTTCCCATCATCCCAGAACCAACCACCCAGGTAAGAAGGCGTTTAGACTTGTCAGCCCTCTTTGTATGGTCTGAGACTCATCTCGGCAACATGACGTTGCTCTGCCCATGAGATGAGTTTCACAAAATAAATCCAGACATAATTCATACACTTACTATACATTTTATTGACACAATTTATATATTATAACTAACTGGACAGTTAAACAGGGAGCCCTGTTAGTCCCGGAGAACTGGTCATGGAGGATTGACCAGACACTCGGTGCATTTGTCCCCTCATCACCCGGAGGTATGTGGACCTGTTAAAATACCGGCGGGACCTTAAACTGCAAGGGAAACGGCCGGCCTTGCGGGACCCATTTAGACAGGGTGCCGTGTGTCTGGGGGATCCTTTGTGGCCCGCCTTCCACGGGATTCTCCTGGAAAACTGCCTAGAATCAGTCTATCGTGATGTTAAAATAATCCCGGCGCAAACTGGTTAAAAAGGCACGATCCCTTACCCGCAGGCGGCAGACCACGAATTCAATGTTCCGGACCACGAGTTCACGGCACTCATTCATTATTCTTTATCTTTATAACCCCACTCATGACATTTTGCAGGACGAACCAGTCCCGCTTACCTCAGAGAAGAACGGCCAGACATTTGAGAACCCAGAGGGCCCGAGGGGGGCGTATGGGGTCTCCTGGTCACCTCCTCAATCCAACTGGAACCCATGGCTTAACTGTAACATTGACGAGGGCCCGTTAGCTCAGGTGAGTCGGGAAAACTACAAATATATAAAATGTATAAAATGAATACTTTAATTTGAATACGATTTTCTACACACCCTAGAAAGTTCAGATTAAGAAATCACAACTTATAGGGATGAATGTTGGTCACTTCGGCACCTGGTCAAGTCGGCACCCACCAACTCGGCACCTTGCCAAGTCGGCACCCACCAACTCGGCACCTTGCCAACTCGGCACCCACCAACTCGGCACCTGCACAAAAACCAACTCGGCACCTGACCGACTCGGCACCTGACCGACTCGGCACCTGACCGACTCGGCACCTGAATTAATTCAGATGCATGAGTAACATAGAAAACCATTAAACGTACATGTAGAAAAAGGACACAAAATGATCGAACAAAATTCGAAGGGACAAATCTGGCAAGAATCAATATGTTTGCGAAATTCTTTTTTGGCCGAAATCGATTAAGTGGATTGAAACGAACTTCTTGGAAAAGGTATTTTCTAAAAATCAGATAAGAATAATTCGAGATCACGCATGATAATTAATCAATGTAAAAATTTTCCTGAATCGTCGTTAGTTTTCACGAAGAGAAAAATCCAACAAAAGTTAAAGCACGTTGTTGTGGTCCGTGTCATTTTTGCAATTGTCAGACTTGTTCTTGGTTGGCCCTGAACACATACAGATATAGATGCAGACAGTGACATATCAGTCCATACGGGTTTTTTGCCACTCTCTTCAATTTCGATGAGAATGTTTGCATCATCACCCATTATAGTAGACCAAAGCGACACGCTGGACTGATGAGATCCCTTCCCAATAGGGCCAGCGGCTCAGCATCCTCCACAGACGCGAGCGCCAAACTGGAAGGTTCAGAAGTCGGCATCCTTTTGTGCCCGTTGTGTAGCGACGAAGACCAATCAGCGTTAAGCGGGTACTTTGTTGCCGGGCGTTGCCTGTCAACTGGTCATGTCAACTCCGTGCTTCCACTTTCAAGGACATTTCCTTATTTTAAGGATTTGTTTTACTTCTCAAGGAATTTCTAATGAAATGGGGGAAAAAAAGGAAGTTGTGAGGAAATCCAAAAAATCTAAAGATTTGTAATGAAATTATTATATTCTGAGCAAATTCTACAATTAAAAAACAAATTGAGGGGTTCATATATTATGTTCAATATTCAGCAAAGTTGCCATAAAAAAGGTTCCCGATGTCTAGTAGTTGGGCTAGCGGGATTCTTGTGGGAAAGAATTCCATACACAGCCGCCACTCATTCATTCCTTTAAATGACTTGAAAAGTACCACAAGTTGTAAATCTGATAAAGAAACACTAATTTCGGAGTGAACAAAATTCAAGCTACTCTTTGAAAATACTTAGACCTTTTCTCTCGGGGCCCATATACTTTGTGCAGGGGGTCTGAGGGGCTGTATGGAATTCATGCCCTACCCTCACATTCTTGCAATTATTAAATTTAATAATATAAATTATGAATTATCATAAAAAGGGGGGAAAGGTGGAAAAATAACAAAGGAAAAATAAAGGAAAAAATACATAAACCAACTTACAACTGAATCGTACCTTTAGTTCTTTACATAATAATAGGCCTACGTCATTATAGCACAAAATATTGATGTGGGCGGTAGGGTCTACACCCTACGAAACAAAAAGATATAGATAAAATTATGTAGGCCTAAGTATCAAACAAATCAGCAAGACCAGAAACGCTCGGCTCCGTCGCCGGGCCCGGGGGCCTGGGCATGGCGGGTTGCCGTGAACGCGCATTCATGGGGCCGGGAAAAAGGCAAAAAGCCCTGTGCGTCGGGGTTCGCTGTTACCAGTGCAGTGCATTGCCCGCATACGCGGTACACCTTCGCCATGAACTTCAGACTGCTATAAAAATCGGACTCTATTACCTAAGTTTATTAACCCTGTCTCGGCTCCTAATGGTAATAATATCTCCACTTAAGAATGTACAATGCTCTCACAATATAATGAGTCCGTTTTTGTCATAATAGACCTACACCGCATACTGGCCCCAAATGCTGGAAGGGTAACTCGGCGGATGTACCGCTGCAGGGCGCGCGCCGACGTCTGTCGCGCGGGCCGGCTAGCTGAGCTGTAAATGTTCGTTTTATATATTTTGTGTAATATAGTTTTTCTTGAAATGTATAAAACTAATGTAGATGGTAGTTCGGGCACGGCCCATGGGGTGCCGAGGTCAGGTGCCGAGTTGGTTAGGTGCCGAGTCGGTCAGGTGCCGAGTTGGAAGTCTTGAGCAGGAGGTAAAATTCCGGGTGCCGAGTTGGCTAGGTGCCGAGTTGCTGGGTGCCGACTAGGTGCCGAGTTGGTCAGGTGCCGAGTTGACAAGGTGCCGAGTTGGTGGGTGCCGACTTGGCTAGGTGCCGAAGTGACCGGATACCATAGGGATCGACTGCAGGAAAAGGCGACTCTCGCGATCTGCGGATCACTTGGTTTTCTACGCATTTGTGACCGGCTCTACAAAAAAGGGTATTAAGCCGCTCTGTGCATTATCAAGTAATGGCCTATTCAATGTTGAGAGGGTAAACCTTTCATCAAAATATGATTTACATATTTTGTCATGAATGACATCTTTAATACCTTCAGTTTCAGGTTTACTGTTAATTTTGATAAATAAAGTGGAAAACACAACTATTTTGTGTGCATCGTTCTGTTGTACTACAATAGAGCCGTCTATTTTAAAGCCTGTTTTCTCAGTTGTGTAATTTCAACTCCAAGGAAGTAATCAATATGCGAACATGTCATATCTCCAGAACGGGAGGGGCTACGGAGCTATATTATATACCAAATGAAAGATTACGCTGTGGGCTTTCCTACCATGTATATAACTCAATTTCACCGTTTTGTGACATAATACCCCTTTTTGTGGAGTGGGTCACATTTGTGAAATGATTTTGATTTGATTTGATTTGATTGATTTAGATGACGCTGGAAGAAGTGAGTAACGAGATCTACCAGGACTCGCAGCATAAACTCCAAGATTCCAGATACAAAAAGGTACAAGCGGCGCTAAGTTGAAGTCCCTAGTCGTGAAAACTTAGTCGTATATTCTTAGGGACATGGGTCATTACCAGATTTATACGCCAAGTATATGGCGTGTACATGTGTGTAGCAACCAGTGTATGTATGTAGCGACCGGTCAAACTTCAAAGTGAAAAATATGAGAACCATTGAAATAAAAGAGGACACCTATATTGAACAAAGGGAAGAAAAAAACGCTCGCTTCGTACTACTTTTAGATGTTGGAGGAGCGGCAATCTCTGCCCATCTTCGAGGCGCAGCAGAACATCGTGGACTGCATCATGCGCAGTCCTGTCGTGATCATCCGGGGCGCCACAGGCTGCGGGAAGACCACCCAGGTCCCTCAGTTTATCCTGGACAGCTTCATCCAGCACGGCAAAGGAGCCTTCTGCAACATCATCATCACTCAGGTAATAAAGAAGCCTTCTGCAACATCATCCTCACTCGGGTAATAATGATGAATCATTTTTGTATAGTGCATATCACCGGCTGCGGTGAGACCAGCCTAGGTCCCTCAGTTTGTCCTCGACAGCTTCATCCAGCACGGCAAAGGAGCCTTCTGCAACATCATCATCACTCGGGTAATAACAATGAACCATTCTTGTATAGCGCATATCACCGGCTGCAGGTGAAACCACCCAGGTCCCTCAGTTTATCCTGGACAGCTTCATCCAGCACGGCAAAGGAGCCTTCTGCAACATCATCATCACTCGGGTAATAACAATGAACCATTCTTATATAGCGCATATCACCGGCTGCAGTGACACCACCCAGGTCCCTCAGTTTATCCTGGACAGCTTCATCCAGCACGGCAAAGGAGCCTTCTGCAACATCATCATCACTCAGGTAATAATAATGAACCATTCTTAAATAGCGCATATCGCCGGCTGCGGTGAGACCACCCAGGTCCCTCAGTTTATCCTGGACAGCTTCATCCAGCACGGCAAAGGAGCCTTCTGCAACGTCATCATCACTCGGGTAATTAATAATGAACCATTCTTGTATAGCGCATATCACCGGCTGCGGTGAGACCACCCAGGTCCCTCAGTTCATCCTGGACAGCTTCATCCAGCACGGCAAAGGAGCCTTCTGCAACATCATCATCACTCGGGTAATAATGATGAACCATTCTTGTATAGCACCTATCACCGGCTGCGGTGAGACCACCCAGGTCCCTCAGTTTGTCCTGGACAGCTTCATCCAGCAGGGCAAAGGAGCCTTCTTCAACATCATCATCACTCAGGTAATAATAATAAACTCTTCTTGTATAGCGCATATCACCGACTGCGGTGAGACCACCCAGGTCCCTCAGTTTATCCTGGACAGCTTCATCCAGCAGGGCAAAGGAGCCTTCTGCAACATCATCATCACTCAGGTAATAACAATGAACCATTCTTGTATAGCGCATATCACCGGCTGCGGTGAGACCACCCAGGTCCCTCAGTTTATCCTGGGCAGCTTCATCCAGCACGGCAAAGGAGCCTTCTGCAACATCATCATCACTCAGGTAATAATAATGAACCATTCTTAAATAGCGCATATCGCCGGCTGCGGTGAGACCACCCAGGTCCCTCAGTTTATCCTGGACAGCTTCATCCAGCACGGCAAAGGAGCCTTCTGCAACGTCATCATCACTCGGGTAATTAATAATGAACCATTCTTGTATAGCGCATATCACCGGCTGCGGTGAGACCACCCAGGTCCCTCAGTTCATCCTGGACAGCTTCATCCAGCACGGCAAAGGAGCCTTCTGCAACATCATCATCACTCAGGTAATAATAATGAACCATTCTTGTATAGCGCATATCATCGGCTGCGGTGAGACCACCCAGGTCCCTCAGTTTATCTTGGACAGCTTCATCCAGCACGGCAAAGGAGCCTTCTGCAACATCATCATCACTCGGGTAATAATAATGAACCATTCTTGTATAGCGCATATCAACGGCTGCGGTGAGACCACCCAGGTCCCTCAGTTTATCCTGGGCAGCTTCATCCAGCAGGGCAAAGGAGCCTTCTGCAACATCATCATCACTCGGGTAATAATAATAAACCCTTCTTGTATAGCGCATATCACCGACAGCTTCATCCAGATCTCTGTAAACTGCTGGTATCCCGCTATGCTTTTTGCGCGTATACGATGACATATTTGTCTCGAAAGACAAAGTTAAAATACTGAACTGGCTGATTTTACTGTTGTTTCGTCGACAGCCCCGCAGGATCAGTGCCGTGTCCATCGCTGAGCGTGTTGCCTCGGAAAGAGGGGAGGATCTCGGGCGTAGCTCCGGTTACTCGGTGCGCTTTGATACCATTAGACCCCGCCCCCAAGGCGCTATGCTCTTCTGCACTGTCGGTAAGTCGACACGTCTTTCTACTGCTTGTTTAACCCTAACCCTCCAGGGTATTTTGAGGTTTGAGGTTTTCCTAAATCACGAATTATTAATCTACAATCTCCCCAATTTTGAACATAATCCGTCACCCAAAAATGTGTTTTTTGTTGATTTTGTGGAAAGAAATGTGTATAGAAATATAATAGGCTTTTTAACTTCAAAGCTGTTTATCTCATAATTAGGTTGTTAGGGTTTCATCACTAAAATCCTCCCCTCAGGGAGATAGGGTAAGGGTACATATAAATGATACATCATTTTAAAGCTAAGAACCTAAAGAATTAAAAAAAAAGCAAAACCTAAAAAAAAAAATCAACTTTGTCCGGGTTTTGTTGGAACAGGTCGCATATTGTTTTCTAGAAATGTTACAGCTTCCACAGAGCTGTCGAGCACCCAGCCGTCTCTCAAATGACAAATGGTGTCTTCTTTCTCTAAACAGGAACTCTGCTGCGGAAGTTGGAGGCTGGGCTGAGAGGCGTTTCTCACGTGATTGTGGATGAGATCCACGAGAGAGATCTCAACGTAAGTAGTCACACTCGTCACATTCAGTTTTACAAAATGATATTGAAAAGGTGAAACTTGGGAAATGAGCACAGGAAAGCCGTACATACAGAAACCCCGTCTATTGTCATTCCTGATTGTTTCTGGTCCGTCCTGCAGACCGATTTTCTCCTCGTAGTTCTGCGCGACATGCAGAGGTCCTTCCCCGAGATGCGCATCATCCTGATGTCGGCCACCATCGATACTACAATGTTCAGCCATTACTTTGGCGATTGCCCTGTGGTGGAAGTCTATGGCCGATCCCATCCAGTGCAAGGTACTAAAGGGGAAGAAGTCGAAATTAAACAGACCGTAACTCAAGGTTGAGCCCTGAGGTAACTCGAGGTTGAGCCCTGAGATAACTCGAGGTTGAACCCTGAAGTAACTCGGGGTTGAACCCCGAGGTTGAACCCCGAGGTTGAACTTGAGGTTGAATCCCGAGGTAACTCGAGGTTGAATCCCGAGGTAACTCGAGGTTGAATCCCGAGGTAACTCGAGGTTAAAATTTGAGGTTGAACCCCGAGGTAACTCGAGGTTAAACCACGAGGTAACTCGAGGTTGAATCCCGAGGTAACTCGAGGTTAAAATTCGAGGTTGAACCACGAGGTAACTTGAGGTTGAATTCCGAGGTTACTCGAGGTTGAACCCCGAAGTTGAGCCCCGAGTTAACTCGAGGTTAAACCCTAAGATAACTCGGAAAACCCTGAGGTTAAACTTGAGGTTGAACCCCAAGGTAACTCAAGATTTTTTTAAGCGTATGCCTTGGTTTATGGCTTCTAGCCACATGGCACCTACAGGTTTGTGGCTTCTGATTAGCGACCCCCGAACAAAGATAATGACTAATTTGGGGAACCAACAACACAGTTAGTTGAGCACCGGAACGACAATCTGGAGGTCACTGGTTCAAGCCCCGCTTGGTCTCTTTTATTCCTTTGCAGAGTATTATCTGGAGGATATTGTTCAGATGCTGAACTTTGTTCCGTCGGCTTTCAGCAAAAGGAGTAAAAACAACAAAAACAGGGACGACGATGATGAGGAGGATGCCGAAGACGAATTAAGTGTAAGTCCTGGCTATGGCTACGACTTTGACAATATGTACACGTGTGAGTGAGTGAGCTGCTTCCCATAGCCATAGCCATTGGAGGATTGAAATTAATCGGCTACATCTTGTCTGGCTATGACTACGGCTTTGAAAATGTGTACACGTGTGAGTGAGTGAGCTGCTTCCCATAGCCATAGCCATTGGAGGATTGAAATTTATTCGCTACAGCTTGTCTGGCTATGGCTACGACTTTGACAATGTGTACACGTGTTAGTAAGTGAGCTACTTCCCATAGCCATAGCCATTGGAGGATTGAGATTAATCGGCTACAGCTTGTCTGGCTATGACTACGGCTTTGTCAATTTGTACACATGTGATTGAGCTACTTTCCATAGCCATAGCCAATGAAGGCAGAGGATTGAAATTAATCCGCTACAGCTTGTCTGGCTATGGCCGTGTCCGAAACGGGTGTCTAGAGCTACAGCTCAACTATTGTCTGCGTCAGCCATTTTGTAGCGCTGTTCGAAATGCCGTCTAGAGCTACAGCTACGGTTACAACGTCACAAAAATCTAGCCGTAAAAGAAGTTGTCTAGCTCATGCAAAACAAAATGGCGGCAGCACTAACGTTAATTTTGGAGCAAATTTTTTTTTTTTTTTTTTCATTGACAGTGCATTGAATTTTAACTAACAGATCGACAAATACGTCAATATTATCAGGTATTTCGACTGGCTGTAAACAAACATTGCCTAACATCTAGCAGACGATAATTGTTGTAAATGTTTACATCGTAATTTTGCAAACACTAATTCAAGCATCGGGGGCGCAATAACTAATTGTAGGCTCTACCGTAGCCATGTCCGAATTCCATTTGCCTTAGCGCCTACGTAGACGTAGCTGTAGCTGTAGACGTAGACCGTAGCTCTAGACACTCGTTTCGGACACGGCCTTAGACTACGGCTTTGAATGTGTACACATGCGATTATGAAAGACCATAAAAATGGCTTCCAGTGTTCGCCTAGTAAATAGGCGTGTATGCACGCACTGCGGATCTAGTCTTTTTTATTCTAATGTCTACGGATAAAACCAGCTGAAGTTTTAACCAGTTCGCGCCGGGATTATTGTTAGAAATTCACCGAGCCGAGGCGTGGAATTATTTTTAACGAAACTCGATCCAAGGCGGGTTCAGGCCGATGCTACCAGGAAGCACACCCACGCATTTCCAGCCTTGCTCGCTGCTGACAGAAATTTCGGGCCTTGCCCGGATGTGTTTATGCCTCATCCGTTTTTAATCTCTGAAAAACTTGTGTTTATACGTCCTCCGGCACGAACTGGTTAATGGCAGGTTCATGGCGTGTTTGTGATCAGGGGCCAATTTCACGGAGATGCTAAGCACAAAAATTTGCTTGGCATGAAAATTTGTCCTTGGTAAAAACAAGGTTACAGACCAAATTTTCCTGTGATCTTTATTAGCCGTTTGATTGATAATCAGCTGGTGTTTTGCTTAGCATGAAAAACACATAGAATTTTGGCTGATAACTTGTTTTTAATGAGCAAGACTTTTTTGTGCTAAGCAAATTTTTGTGCTTAGCAGGTTCGTGAAATTGGCCCCAGGCCTTTTATCTATTAACGCCTGTTATTTCTCAAGTGATCCTGACATTTTATCATTCTGTTGGTCGTTGATTTTGCCCAGGAGAACATGAACAAGCACGTTTCCGATCAGTATTCGGAGCGCACCCGTAATGCCGTGGCCCAGATGAGCGAGAAGGAGATGAACTTTGAACTCTTTGAGGTAAGGGGTTTGAGTCAACCCGACTGTTGTAAATTGTGAGACGTGATTACGAAACAGAAATTATGCAAAATTATGCAAAATTATGCAAATCGCCCATCACATGGTCACTCGAGGTGTGGGCTACTAGAGGAAAGTGTGGAAGAACCAGCCCCTCGCACTGAAACAAGACAATCTGATCTCTTCACAGCACGAATAGGGTTGGGATGGGTAACTAGTCCACAGCAAGGCATTAATAATGCCTCTACCCATATTATGTGTGGAAGTGTCCTAGCCCAGGCCGGGCCGGGCTGGAACCCCCAACCTGCAGAACTACCCGCAGACTGCAAATTCAATGCTCTAGGCCACAGGACTTCCACAAATAATTTGAATAATTTTGAAAAAAATTGAACTTGCATGCAAACTTAGAGTTCAATTGACCATTTGCGTGTGGAATTTAAATAATATCTGGTACACTGACTCGTGTACAAAATGTGACCTGTTCCAACGAAACCCGGACAAAGTCGCACAATGTGTTTTGTCACAATGTACTCCTGAAGTCATTTCTGGATGGATTTTACCATTTTGAGGTTTTAGGTTTTCCTAAGTCACTCACTATTAATCTACAATCTCCTCAAATTTGAACAAAATCCGTCTACTAGAAGTGTGTTTTTTGTCAATTTTGTGAAACATTTGTGTATAGAAATAATACGCTTTTCTGAACTTTAAAGCTGTTTATCTCATAATTAGGTTGTCAGGGTTTTATCACTAAATCCAGACCCCAGGGAAGATAAGGTGGGGGTACATATGTAAATGATACATCATTTTAAAGCTGAGAACCTAGAGAATTTGAAAAAATCAAAATCTGAAAAACTAAAAAGTCGACTTTGTCCGGGTTTCGTTGGAACAGGTCACAAATGGTTAGAAAATCGAGCACGTTTTTCAAAATGCTCCCATTTTAACCATAATTTTTTTCCTGGGTTGAAATTTCGACCCAATATACCCTATATTATACCCTAACCCAAACACTAACCCTAACCCACATCCTAATCCTAGTTTTTGAGTAATTTAAGTAAAATCCAAAAATCTAATTCGTGAAATTCCCAATGGAGACCTATTCATCTATAGAAATTTACCCTCCGGAGACGTTTTGTCTCCATTGTACACATTGTGTTCATGTCTCCAGAGGGTACCGTATTTCGGAACACACAGCTTGGCACGGTTTGACTTTAAATTATCCAGACCAAATACACTGTTGCTATATCACGTGATTCGGGGCAAGCTCTTGCATAGTTACGTTAGAGACGCTCAGCACCAATACATTGTTCACAATGGTTGAGAATGGTACAAAGACACCAGACCATTTCAGAGCCGGGGGTTGCTAGCGTAAGGCTTGCCCCGAATCACGTGATATAGCAACAGCGTCTTTGGTATGGAGAATTTAAATGTAAACTGTGCCAAGCTGTGTGAAAAAGTCAGTGTACCAGATATTTTTCACATTCAAATGGTCAATTGCAGTCCGTCTTTGGTCATGCGTGCAATATTGTATCTTTTATATAATGCCTCTGTGAAAGGTCATTTGAGGTCAAGCTGTAAAAGAGGCAAGCAACTTTGGGTTCATAGATCTAATATGGAAACTGCCACGGGATGGTGATATTAAAGGTCACATACTGAGGTCAAAGGTCATTTGAAGTCGAATTGTAAAATAGGGTAATCGCAAAAATAGGCGAGACTCCTGGTTAAAGGTAGGATACACCCTTTGCAGATAAAAACAAATTACTACCGAATTATTAAGAAATATCTTACATATCTGAAAGTAAATGATGATTCTAGGCATCCAGCAAAATGATTGCGCTAGATATCCTTTAATTATTCTGAAAAATCTAATTTTATAAAGAAAAATTCGCGATCGCCGAATGGCGATCACGAATGGCGATCTCGAAAATTCACAAATAACATAATAATAACTGCTCGACGCCGGTTGAAAACAAACGCTGTTTTTCGTGTTTTTCTCGGCATTCATGATTGTAAAACTTCGGACAGGTTAGTTAAACGATATTTATTATAAAATACAACCCCCCAAATCCACCTATTCATGATAATTCAAGCAATTACCAATGGTGTATCCTACCTTTAAAGAATCTGTGTCTATATTCCACGTAATTGGTTTTCAACCAACACAAATATTAATATCTGTACCCGCGTTATGTTTTTATAAGATTTAGAAATACAGTTCGTCAAATAATTTTTTTAATTTTTTTTGTTCTCCCTTTTCTTAGGCCCTACTGACCTACATCAACAATCTCAATGTACACGGAGCCGTTCTGGTTTTCCTGCCTGGTTGGAACTTTATCTTTGCCCTCATGCGGCACCTGCAAGAACACCCTAAATTTGGTAGGCCTGGCTTTTTACCCCGTTTGCTCCTCTTGTAAATCAAACTTTAGTGCAGAAACCTCAAAGTAGTTACTTGTTAACACTGTTAAAAACAAATTTCTACTCACGCGTAGTGCCGGGCGAGTAGTGATTTTTTCCACTCGAGTATTCGCAAGGAAATTACTAGCGATTAATCAAGTACTCGCGATTAATCAAGTACTCGCAAGTAGTTGTCAAAATTTTTGCAAGAAATATATATGTATATATATATATTTTGTTTAAACTTATATTTTAAAATTATATTTAACTTCTGCAGAAAGAAACTATATCACTGACTGAACTCACTGCTGAATTAATTCACGATCCCACGGACCCAAACCTGGAACGTGGTTTTGAAACCTGATATCTGCAGGAGAGATTGCTTCCATTGTATAAACTCTGCGGTCAGGAACATTCTGCGGTCGGCGAATGTTGCTACATTTTGTGTCGGCTCACTCAAAGGATTTAGTTTGTTAAACCTTATTTATTTTGGAAAAAAGACGCACCATTGTAGGCGTGCAATTATGGGGAGCGGCAAGTCGATTCATTTTGTGTCGTTGCATCTTACGACCACAACTTAATCGGTGGTGTCAACAATCATCGCTCACTATTAAAGTAAACAATCACTACTCGGGCTGGCACGAGTTCTCGAATAGTTCTCGAAAACTGCGATAGTGCTATGAGTAGTAAAAAACATATCGCGAGTAGTGACAGTCGAGTTAGTCGCCCAGCACTACTCACTAGTACTTGCTCTACTCACACCCGGACGAGTAGTCATACAGCGATTAGCACAAACTACTCATAAGTACTCGAGTACCAGCGTTACTCGCCGAGCACTAGCCGTGAACCCTAAACAAAAAATAGTGGGGGTTGAGGGGATTGTTGCAGAATGGAACTAATTTGTGACCTGTCACCACAAAATGAGAGTAAAGTCGGAAATATTAAAAATTGAGATATTCGTGTTTTCAAATTTTTGAGAAAGAGAGCTTTCCAATGGTACATAACACTTGGGGGTTTTGCGATTAATGCTTTTTACAGCGCTCTAGAAAGTCATGGGTTTCACAAAACGTGTTTGTGAGAAAACTTACTTTAAACATCTTTAAAAAAAGACGCACAAGATTACAAAACAGGACAAGTAAGGTTCGGTTGAGCGTAGTGACGGCTATGTTCTAATCATTATTTCTTCTGGAAATTTTTCACACATACAAACTATTGTATAAACAACAAAATATCAAAATTTAGAAAACGTGGGATACTTACGAGGACCTGATTTGCATATTTAATTACCGTGTTAATTAGACCAATAACGGACTTTAATCCAAACACTAACTACGCAAACACTACGCAAAATCGCGTAATTTAAGAGGTTTTCAATCATCTGATTTCACTCCAAAAATGGGAAATTACGCAAAATCTTAAAATTGACCACACTTTCATATTTTTACTTTGGATGGCCATATCTCTGAATCGCATCGTGCGACTTTACTCTCATTTTGTGGTGACAGGTCACATTATTTTTTTTATTTTTCATTTCATCGTCTTCAATATTGTCCGAGAAGTCAAATAATTTGTAAAGTTGGCTACAACAGGTAGTCGATTTCATAATCTGGAATCACTTCCTGACATCGACGGTCGGGTGGTCGGGACTTCCAACAACTCGGGGATTTTTATTTTTATGGAACTAACCCATACATTTTTTGGGTGAATGCTTTCTATGACCGATTTTTTTCTTTGATGTCCTTTGCAGGCAGCCGTAGCTACCTGATCCTGCCGTTGCATTCACAGATTCCCCGGGAAGAACAGCACCGAGTCTTTGAATCGGTTCCAGAGGGAGTAACAAAGGTACCTGTATTCAGCAATCTCTTTTAAGTCCTCTCTCATTATGAGCATGTGACCAGCAAGCAGGTCTTTGAATCGGTTCCAGAGGGAGTCAATGTTTGCACATTTTGCTCGTTAACCAGTTCGCGCCGGAGGACGGATTCAAAACAGATGACGCATAAACACGCCACGAGCAAGACCGGAAATGTCTGTCAGCAGCGAGCAAGGCCAGAAATGTCTGTCAGCAGCGAGCAAGGCCGGAAATGCGTGGGTGTGCTTTCCGGTACCATCAGCCTGAACCCGCCTCGGATCGAGTTTCGTTAAAAATAATCCTGCGCCTCGGCTCGGTAAATGTTGCAATAAATCCCGGCGTGAACTGGTTAACCCAGGATGTGAATTTAGAAGAGGGTGTGTATTTGGAAGAGGGTGTGAATTTGGAAGAGGGTGTGAATTTGGAAGAGAATTTGGAATTTGGAAGAGGATTTGGAATTTGGAAGAGGATTTGGAAGAAGACAATGGTCTGTAACAGAGGAAGTGGTTTAATCATCGACTGTTTTCGTTTTGTGTGGTTCCTGCAGATCATTTTGTCGACCAACATTGCGGAGACCAGTATCACCATCAACGACGTGGTGTATGTGATTGACATCTGCAAGTAAGTCGCCAAGGAGGTT
The DNA here is from genome assembly GCA_037893245.1 of Crossaster papposus. Classification (NCBI taxonomy): domain Eukaryota; kingdom Metazoa; phylum Echinodermata; class Asteroidea; order Velatida; family Solasteridae; genus Crossaster; species Crossaster papposus. The sequence continues at coordinate 59,538 of JBAIAA010000111.1, read as the reverse complement.
ATGTTTTAGCTGGTGTTTGTCTGTCTGTCCGTCGGGGGAGCTGTCCGTCGGGCATGGTGTCCGTCCGTCGGGCGGGGTGTCTGTCCGTCGGGGGGGCTGTCCGTCGGGCATGGTGTCCGTCCGTCGGGCACGGTGTCCGTCGGGCACGGTGTCCGTCGGGCGGGCTGTCCGTCGGGCGGGCTGTCTGGCTGTCCGGCGGGGTGTCATGGTGTCTGGCTGTCCGGCGGGGTGTCATGGTGTCTGGCGGGGTGTCATGGTGTCTGGCTGTCGGGCGGGGTGTCATGGTGTCTGACTGTCTGTCGGGCTGTCTGTCTGTTAGCAGGTTATGGAAGAACTACTGAAGGGATTTTAACAAAACTTTGTGGGTAGATAGCTTATGAGTCGAGTATGATTCTATTAAATTTAACAGGGAAGGATGTTGCATGTTTGTGTAATACAATCCGTATAGCGAGTCCAGCCGACCTCACCATAGGGCATGTCCGCAATCAATTTTTGAGGATTTGTTAAATCTTAACTAATTTCAAGGTGCAGTTTGTTGGAAATACAATGTTTCTTGAAATGCTAATGAATGAGTTTAAGTAAAATGTTATGACTTAATTTTTTCAGGGCCAAGACCAAACTCTTCACCTCGCACAACAACATGACCAACTACGCCACCATCTGGGCCTCCAAGACCAACCTGGAGCAGCGGCGTGGGCGGGCGGGTCGGGTGCGGCCAGGGTTCGCCTTCCATCTCTGCAGCCGGGCACGCTTTGAAAAGTGATTAATAATTGTCTAAGTTTTTTTTGGGGGGGGGCTATTCCTTTCGGAGAGCAACACTATAGTAATCTCTTTGTGACCGCGTCGACTGAGTGATAATTTTTTAAGTCGAGTCACTTGCGTTGAGTATGAGTCTTGAGTCACTTTGAGTCTCGAGTCACTTTGAGTCTCGATTCTCGAGTCACTTTGAGTCTCGAGTCACTTTGAGTCTCGAGTCCCTTTGAGTCTCGATTCTCTTTGAGTCTCGAGTCCCTTTGAGTCTTGAGTCTCGAGTCCCTTTGAGTCTGTCCCTTTGAGTCTCGATTCTCGAGTCACTTTGAGTCTCGAGTCACTTTGAGTCTCGAGTCACTTTGAGTCTCGAGTCACTTTGAGTCTCGACTCATTTTGAGTCTTTTTGGCTGGTCCTTCCAGAGAGCAACACTATAGTGATCTCTTTTGACCACGTCGACTGAGTGATCATTTTTTAAGTCGAGTCACTTGCGTTGAGTATGAGTCTCGAGTCACTTTGAGTCTTGAGTCACTTTGAGTCTCGAGTCACTTTGAGTCTCGAGTCACTTTGAGTCTCGAGTCACTTTGAGTCTCGAGTCACTTTGAGTCTCGAGTCACTTTGAGTCTCGAGTCACTTTGAGTCTCGATTCTTGAGTCACGAGTCACTTCGAGTCACGAGTCATTTCGAGTCACGAGTCACTTCGAGTCTCGAGTCACTTCGGGTCACTTGTCACTTCGAGTCACGAGTCACTTCGAGTCTCGAGTCACTTCGAGTTTCAAGTCACTTTGAGTCTCGAGTCACTTTGAGTCTCGAGTCACTTTGAGTCTCGAGTCACTTTGAGTCTCGAGTCACTTTGAGTCTCGAGTCACTTTGAGTCTCGAGTCACTTTGAGTCTCGAGTCACTTTGAGTCACTTTGAGTCTCGAGTCACTTTGAGTCACTTTGAGTCTCGAGTCACTTTGAGTCACTTTGAGTCTCGAGTCACTTCGAGTCTCGAGTCACTTTGAGTCTCGAGTCACTTCGAGTCTCGAGTCACTTCGAGTCTGGACTGCACCACGTTAGTCTGGCGCTCATGTGCTCTCATGACACACGTGTAGGGAACGAGTCCAGTCTCCACTCCAGCTTGTTCTACAGATGTTTCAGCCATTCAGAATTAAAATAGAATTTAGGGAACTGAATGGAATTCTGTAATAATTAAATATAATTCTCTATCAACTGAAAACTAAATTTGCTCTAGACTATGCTTGAGTAAAAAGAAAATTGTCTAAAATGTTCCCGGCTATATGCCAAATAAAAAAAACTTGGCCACTAAAAAGTCCGGATACGTGAGATTGCAACATTCTTTGTCCATCCTTGCCTTCACAGCTACCCATTTTCTACTGTGTATGAAGAAGCAAAGAGTGACAAAGTGCCTTGCCTAAGGACACAAAAGCACCGCAACCCCAGGCTGGACTCGAACCCACAAGCTGCAGAATTACTCTCAGCCCTTTGAGTTCATAAAGTCCACGAAGGCACACCCCATTTTCTTTTTTTTGTCGAATCACTAATCTTTATTCTTGACAGACTTGAGGAATACCAGACTCCGGAGATCTTCCGTACCCCGCTGCATGAGCTGGCGCTGACCATCAAACTGCTCCGTCTGGGGAAGATTGCGGACTTCCTTGGCAAGGCTATCGAGCCGCCACCGCTGGACTCCGTCGTGGAAGCCGTAGCTGCCTTGAAAGGTAATAACCCTTTGCCAAACCTTTAACCAAATATCCCCTAGACCCATATTTTGTGCAAGCGCAGTAGAAATACTAAACTGATCATGCACTCTTGGAGTGGTTTTGACAAAGCGTTCATTCTTTTGCAGATATGCATGCGTTGGACCAGCAGGAGGAGCTGACGCCCCTGGGGAAGATCCTGGCCAAGATGCCCATCGAACCCAAGCTGGGCAAGATGATCGTCCTGGGATGCTCACTCTTGTAAGTACTCTTGCATAGACTTGTAGTCAAGTCCCTGCAAGTTGTGTAACAAGTTGTGTAACAAGTTGTGTAACAAGTTGTGTAACAAGTCGTGTCACAAGTCGTGTCACTAGTCGTGTCGCTAGTCGTGTCGCTAGTCGTGTCGCTAGTCGTGTCGCTAGTCGTGTCGCTAGTCGTGTCGCTAGTCGTGTCGCTAGTCGTGTCGCTAGTCGTGTCGCTAGTCGTGTCGCTAGTCGTGTCGCTAGTCGTGTCGCTAGTCGTGTCGCTAGTCGTGTCGCTAGTCGTGTCGCTAGTCGTGTCGCTAGTCGTGTCGCTAGTCGTGTCGCTAGTCGTGTCGCTAGTCGTGTCGCAAGTCGTGTCGCTAGTCGTGTCGCGAGTCGTGTCGCGAGTCGTGTCGCGAGTCGTGTCGCGAGTCGTGTCGCGAGTCGTGTCGCGAGTCGGGCCGCGAGTCCGGCCGCGAGTCCGGCCGCGAGTCCGGCCGCGAGTCCGGCCGCGAGTCCGGCCGCGAGTCCGGCCGCGAGTCCGGCCGCGAGTCCGGCCGCGAGTCCGGCCACATAAAAAAAGACTCTTCAAAAAAGACTCTTCAAAAAAGTCTTGTCACTAGACTTGTGGCTGTCCAGCCACAAGTCCAGTCACAAGTCTTATTTTACAGTTAGCAGCTAAGCTACCATATGCAAATCAGTTAAATCCTTGAGCACGCCTTGTAACAACCGTTTGCCTTGGCTTATGTTTTTGGATTTCCAGCAATGATATCATATGTGAATAAAAATGAGATAGGAGGAAGCCAATCTACTCGGTAAGCAGTTTATTTACCGTTTAATTCCCTTTCATGTTTTTTTTTTCTTATTTTGATTTGTCGTGTTAGCGTTGGAGATGCCATGTGCGTCATCGCAGCCAGTACTGTGTTCTCGGAGCCCTTCGTCACCCACATGGGCAAAGTGACCAACCTGCACAAGTCCTACTGCGGCATCCGTCACAGCGACCATATCGCCGTACTGGGCTGCTTCCAGGAATGGGAACAGGCATTGTGAGTAATAATTGTGTTAGTGTAAGTAACATTGTGCATTGGGAGTAACATTGTGCGTGGGGAGTACCATTGTGCCTGGGGAGTACCATTGTGCCTGGGGAGTACCATTGTGGGGAGTAACTTTGCGCAGTGGAAGTAACTTTGCGCAGTGGGAGTAACTTTGCGCAGTGGGAGTAACTTTGCGCGGTGGGAGTAACTTTGCGCGGTGGGAGTAACTTTGCGCGGTGGGAGTAACTTTGCGCGGTGGGAGTAACTTTGCGCGGTGGGAGTAACTTTGCGCAGTGGGAGTAACTTTGCGCAGTGGGAGTAACTTTGCGCAGTGGGAGTAACTTTGCGCAGTGGGAGTAACTTTGCGCAGTGGGAGTAACTTTGCGCAGTGGGAGTAACATTGCGCAGTGGGAGTAACTTTGCGCAGTGCGAGTAACTTTGCGCAGTGCGAGTAACTTTGCGCAGTGCGAGTAACTTTGCGCAGTGCGAGTAACTTTGCGCAGTGCGAGTAACATTGGGCAGTGCGAGTAACATTGGGCAGTGGGTTGTTCCGAACTTTTCATTTTGTTATAGTGTTACTGTTTTATTTCTCTTGTTAAGGTCCAACAGTGGCGAGGATGGTGCCATGAATTACTGCGACCGCAAACAGTTGCAGATGACGTCGCTACGCATGATCTATGAAGCTAGGGTAAGGCTCGTGGCATTTCCCCTACAAATCCTTTTATTAATATAAAATAATATATAAACTAGTTAACCAGTTCGCGCCGGGATTATTTTAAAATCACCGAGCCGAGGGGCGGGATTATTTTTAACGAAACTCGATCCGAAGCGGGTTCAGGCCGACGGTGCCGGGAAGCACACCCCCGCATTTCTGGCCTTACTCGCTGCTGACAGACATTTCCAGCCTTGCTCGTGACGTGTTTATGTATCATCTGTTTTGAATCTGGGAAAAACTTTGCGTGTATATACATCTTCCGGCGCGAACTGGTTAAATATACATGTAGTACACGTGTCTATCAAGACTGGGTACTCAAGGACCTGTTTCATTAACCAAAAATTAACATTTTTTTAAGCATTTTTCTTTGCCTTTTTTTTTTTTTTTTTTTTTTTTTTCAGAATCAACTTAAGGATATTCTAGTCATGGAAGGTTTTCCAGAACGTGAGTAACTTTCTGCTGATTTGCATAATGACCCGGCTCTTCAAAATCCTGATTAAGTCGCAAAATTGAGTCTGATGTCGCATTTTTACCTAATGGGCTGTTTATTGTCTCGGAGGTGATTTTTCTTTCAACAAATAATATTTTTGTTTTAAGGCATTTTGGTTTCTCCGACACCTATATTTTCAGATCTGATCGATTGAAAAAATTGTTTTGATCCACAAATTAAATTTAATACAGGTTTTGTCATTCTCTTACCACAGCATCTGATGAAGCACTACAATTGTAAATCTTCATTTCTTTTCAAAGACATTTTTAATATAACTAAGAAAAAGAAAATGTCCCAAAATGGTAAAAAGACCAATGTATTACACTACAGAGTTGTGCCATATATCAAATGAATGCTTATTTCCTGCTTTTTCTGACCAACTGTAAAATTGAAAAGAAAAAAATTGTTAACACATCAGAGTGGGTCACATATGTACATAGTAAGATTAGAAATTCCATAAGCTTTCTTATGATATCCATCACAAGCCTGTGGCTCAGGAGGTATTGGCTATGAGGTACAAGGTTGTTATTGGTATCATTAGAAAGCTTAGGAAATGTCCAATCTTTGACGTTCTGGGTCACATGTATTCAATGTTTGTGTACCAGCAACGTTATACAAATATGGATTCAAACATATGTGACCCACTCCACAAAAAGGGGTATTATGTCACAAAACAGTGAAATTGAGTTATATACATAGTTGAAAAGCCCACATCGTAAGCTTTCATTTAGTAATATACAAATATAATTTCCACACTTTCTTTACCGTATAAAGTTGTCTTTCTTTGGTCTGAGACTCATCTCAGGGTTTGCTCACCCTGGTGAGACAAGATTTTGCTCTGCCCTTGAGATGAGTCTCACAAAATAAATCCAGACATTATTCATACACTTCCTATAAATTTTATCAACACAATTAATATATTATAATTAACTGGACAGTTAAACAGGAGGCCCTACTAGTCCTGGGGGACTGGTCATGGGGGGTTGACCAGACACTCGGAGCCATTGTCCCCTCATCACCCGGAGGTATGTGGACCTGTGAAAATACCGGCGGGGCCCGGGCCCTTAAACTGCAAGGGAAACGGCCGGCCTTGCGGGACAAATTTAGACAGGGTGCCGTGTGTCTGGGGAATCCTCTGTGGCCCGCCTTCCACGGGATTCTCCTGGAAAACTGCCTAGAATCAGTCTATCGTTATTCTTCTATACAATGGTTTTTCATTCTTTTGATAATTGTTCCTTCTGACTCCGAGTTCTTATATTCTCCACAGTTCACTTGATTGTTTTTTTGTTACTAACTATTGTCTTATATTTGTACACATTCCCGCCGTGAATATGGCCACTGATGCCGGTACGGCGTTAAACCCAAAACTCACTCACTCACTCATTCATTTAGTATATAATAGAGCTCTATAGCCCCTCCCGTTCTAGAGATATGAAATGTTTGCATATTGATTACTTCCTTGGAGTTCAAAATTACACAACTGAGAAAACGGGCTTTAAAATAGCCGGCTCTGCTGTACAACAACAGAACGATGCACACCAAATTGTTGGGGTTCAACACTTTATTCATCAAAATCAACATTTCTTAAATGAAACCTGAAACTGTAGGTGTTAAAGATGTCATTCATGACAAAAAAATGAAAAGAACATTTTGATGAAATGTTTACCCTCTCAATGTTGAGTAGGCCATTACATGATAATGCACAGCACGACTTATGCTGCGTTCCAATCGCATCGTGTTTATCGTGTTCACCGTGAATTTCTCCATGCATTCCAAACGCTACCCACCAAGACGCACGCGCACAGTCGAGTTAGTCGTGCGGTAAGGACATTCTTTATCGCGCTAGAACTCGTTCGTGAACCAACACGCATGCGCGAGTATTTAATTTGTTTATATGTGACCTGTTCCAACGAAACCCGGACAAAGTCGCACAATGTGTTTTGGTCATTTCGGGATGGACTTTACCATTTTGAGGTTTTAGGTTTTCCTAAGTCACTCACTATTAATCTACAATCTCCTTAAATTTGAACAAAATCCGTCTACCAGAAGTGGTTTTTTTTGTCAATTTTGTGAAACATTTGTGTATAGAAATAATACGCTTTTCTAAACTTCAAAGCTGTTTATCTCATAATTAGGTTGTCCGGGTTTTATCACTAAATCCAGACCCCAGGGAAGATAGGGTGGGGTACATATGTAAATGATACATCATTTTAAAGCTGAAAAACTTGAGAATTTGAAGAAAAAAAAAATCTAAAAAAACTAAAAAGTCGACTTTGTCCGGGTTTCGTTGGAACAGGTCACATATAGTCGTGAACATGGAAAAAAAAAATCCACCTCGAGTTCACCACTGGTGAACACGAGTTACCAGGCGATTAGAACGCCATTATTACGACTCGTGAACTCGTGAACACGATAAACGCGGCGCGATTGGAACGCAGCATTATACAAGATCTAGAAACCTGGTTAATACAATACAGAACACCTTACATTTTGTTTCCACTTTGAAACTTGCAGAGTGTATGGAGCTGGAGTTCTTCAACTTTGGCGGCGCGGACGTCAAGCTGGAGGCCATCGTAAGCCTCTTGGCGATGGGGCTGTCTCCTAACGTCTGCTACCACAAGGAGAAACGCAAGCTGCTGACCACGGAGAACAAGGCAGCCCTCATCCACAAGTCCTCCGTCAACTTCAGCAAGTTTGAGCAGTCGTTCCCGTCGCCGTTCTTCGTCTTTACAGAAAAGGTCCTTGTCACTACCACAGTTGCAACCTAGCTATACCCAACACCAATCTTGAACACCATCCTTGGTTCCCGATGTTCGTGTCCAAACGTTAACCAGTTCGCGCCGGATGACGAATATAAACACAAAGTTTTCCCCCAGATTAAAAACGGATGACATGTAAACACGTCACAAGCAAGGCCGGAAATGTCTGTCAACAGCGAGCAAGGCCGGAAATGCGTGGGTGTGCTTCCCGGTACTGGCGGCCTGAACCTGCTTCGGATAGAGTTTCGTTAAAAAAAGTTCCACGCGTCGGCTCTGTGATGTTAAAATAATCCCGGCGCGTACTGGTTAGCATGAGCGGCTCATCAGTACCATAATACCAAACAAATTTTCTGTGCGAAATGGCGTTAACCAGTTCGCGCCTGGATTTTTAACGAAACTTGATCCAAAGCGATTCAGGCCGATAGTGCCGGGAAGCACACCCACGCATTTCCGGCCTTGCTTGCTGCTGACAGACATTTCCGGCCTTGCTCGTGGCGTGTTTATGCGTCATCAGTTTTGAATCTGGGAAATAAAATTGCGTTAATATACGTCATCCGGCGCGAACTGGTTAAACGTCGTGAAAATTGTCATATTGTTGTCCTGAAAAGTTACGAAAAAGGCATGGAATTTGTGTTTTACAGATTTCTGTAGAAATGCTGTTGACCAGTTAATCTGGTGAAACGGGCAACACGTTACGGCAATTTTGAAGAAAGAAAAAAAACAAATCTAGTTTTTAACGAAATACCCAAATGGCAAAGATGTGTCGGTTTCGCACATAAACACTTGGATTCTTAATCATTCTCAGAAAAGGAATACAAAAAAATAGAACGGAACTGGTTCAGAAAACTACATGTCATAATTATTCAATTCTTCAGCTTCGCTTCTAATATCTAAATCAAATTGCAAATTTGCCTTTTTTTTTTCTTCCTTTTTTGTTGTACAGATCCGGACCCGTGCAGTGTCGGCCAAGGGAATGACCATGGTTTCTCCTTTGCAACTACTGCTATTCGGTGCACGGTCCATCGAATCCAGCAACGGGTTGATCAAGTTGGATGACTGGTATGTATGTTAACCCTAGGGGTGCACTAGCCTAATTCAAGCCCGAATTGAAACCAGTGTAAAATCAATAACGTTCAGATCCAAACTTCATGCACACCGACATCACTGGGGTTTCTCAAACAACAATCGGATTATTATCTTGGCCTTTAACTTTCCATTTCTTTTCAATTTTTGGTGGGTTAGCCAATTACAATTTTTAATATTCACACCTAAAGAAACTCACCTCCCGAAAAGTGATACTTTCCCAGCCTGCACGCAGCCATTTTTACAAATGGCATTCCTCCACAATCTAGGGCAATTAGGACCCATTTTTCAACCGTAATTTTATCAAGTCTGCCATCAGATTGAAGCTCAAAAACTAGGGAGTTGATCCTAGGCTATATTTACAAAATTCCTGCATTTTTTTAACCAAACGACCTTTTTAAACAAAAATTGTGGTGGCACATTTCACGCTAATGAGCTCGCGTAGAAATTCTCCCTTCAATTAGGGTAGTGAACCTTTTAGTCCTCTTTGGTAGGAACCAAATTACTGCCAAATCGTCCAATTGCCACCTTGTAAAACCTTCAGTTTGTGGGTGTTCGGAAGGATTATAAAACAGTCCCTAACCGGTTCGCACCGGCACCCAGGCATAGGATTGTTTTTCACGAACCTCAATCTGATATTTCGCTGCGTGTTGTGTTTATCTGTCATCTGTTTTGAATTCTAAAGAGAAAAAAAATGTGTGTACAAAAGTCATCCAACGCGAACTGGTTTGGTTAGGATACACCATTTGTGACCTGTTCCAACAGATTTAGTTTTTTTCAAATTCTCTAGGTTCTCAGCTTTAAAATGATGTATCATTTACATATGTACCCCCACCCTATCTTCCCTGGGGTCTGGATTTCGAGATAAAACCCTGACAACCTAATTATGAGATAAACAGCTTTGAAGTTCAGAAAATATTATTTCTATACACAAATGTTTCACAAAATTGACAAAAAAACACACTTCTGGTAGACGGATTTTTTTCAAATTTGAGGAGATTGGAGATTAATAGTGAGTGACTTAGGAAAACCTAAAACCTTAAAATGGTAAAATCCATCTAGAAATGACTTCAGGAGTACATTGTGACAAAACACATTGTGCGACTTTGTCCGGGTTTCGTTGGAACAGGTCACATTTGGAGATATCGAAAAAAATTACAATTGAATTATTTTTAAAAAATATTTGAAAGTAAATATTGATTGTAGGCATCTAGCAAAATGATTGCACTAAATATCCTATAATTATTCCAATCCAAAATTCCGTTGACAAATTATGCCTGTTTAAAGTTTGCATTTATGGACAGAAAAACACACAAAAAAACAACTTTTATTCCACATATGTGACCCGCTCTCGGAAAAGGTGACATGAGTCGCGCTATGCATGTATGAGTTATGGCCTGTTAAAGTTGATAGTGTAAAAAAAAATGTCAAAATTAGATTTTCATTTTTTGTCTTAACCAGTTCGCGCCGGGATTATTTTAACAACGCCGAGCCGACGGGCGGGATTATTTTTAACGAAACTTGATCCAAAGCGTGTTCAGGCTGATAGTGCCGGGAAGCACACCCACGCATTTCCGGCCTTGCGCGCTGCTGACATACATTTCCGAACTTGAACTTGGCGTGTTTATGCGTCATCCGTTTTGAATTTTGGGAAATTTTTGCGTTTATATACGTCATCCGGTGCGAACTGGTTAAATGACATTTTTAATATCCAAAGTTTCAGATGTATTAACAAAAAGCTGGAATTTGATAAATAAAGTGAAACAAAACCTTTTAAGAGTGCATGGTTCCAATGTATTGTCTTAGTTTTGTTGTGTTTCGAAGCCTGTTTTCTCAGTTGTGTATTTTGAAGTCCATGGAACCATTAATATGCAAAAAATGTCATATCACTGGAACGGGAGGGGCTATGGAGCTGTACTATGTACCAAATGAAAGCTTATATCCTGGACTTTTCAATCATGTACACAACTCTATTTCACCTTTTCATAGAGCGGGTCACATATTATACTATAACTTAAAAATGTCTAGTAGACACATCAATAAATCTGAAAATTGAAGAAAAAAAAATATCCGTCTCCACTCTTGACTGTGCCCAGTTCCGTCTCATTTTCGCTAGAACGCCTTGCATCTTACCTATTTTCTTTACCCCCAGGGTTCAGCTTCGCATGCCCCACGCCTCGGCCGCCAAGATCACTGCCTTGCGGCCGGCCGTGGAAGCCCTGATCTTCAACGTGACGGCTAATCCGGACGGCATCATGTCCCCCTCCCCTCAAGACGAGACCCTGCTCAACGTCATCCGGGAGTTGTCCTCCCCGAGAGCTGGCTTCTTTGGGATCTCTGAAGAGGATTCTGAAGACAAGGAGTGAGTTGCCAAAACAAAGTTTTGGGGCACTAACCAGTTTGAAATTTTGTTTGACCATATCTCTGTAGCTTCGTATGTATGTTAACCAGTTAGTGCCGGAGGACGTATATTCACGCAAAGTTCAAAACGGATGACGCATGTCATGAGCAAGGCCGGAAATGTCTGTCAGCAGCAAGCAAGGTGGGAAATGCCTGGGTGTGCTTCCCGGTACCATCGGCCTGAACCCGCCCGACCGACAGACAAACAGACAGACAGCCAAACAAACAAATGCCAGCAAAAACATAACCTTCTTGGCAGAGATAATAAATCTGAAAATCGTGACAAAATCAAGGCAATCCTGAGGTCTCAGGTTAACCAGCTCGCGCCGGGATTATTGTAACATCACTGAGCCAAGGCGTGGGATTATTTTTAACGAACTTTGATCCGAGGCGGGTTCAGGCTGATGGTACCGGGAAGCACACCCACGCTTTTCCGGCCTTGCTCACCGCTGACAGACATTTCTGACCTTGCTCGTGAGTCGTGACGTGTTTATGCGTCATACGTTTTGAATCTGGGGAAAACTTTGCGCGAAAATATACGTCCTCCGGCGCAAACTGGTTAAAAGTCAATTTAAATTTTCCCTTTTTGTTCTCCTGCAGACAAGGGGGAACACCGACAGGCCCATCGCGGTTTCGGTTCTCCAACCCTCCTGGCTACTCAGGGGGAGGCAGAGGAGCCAGAGGAGCCGACAGGGGCTTCAGAGGGGGTGGTGGTGGTGGCTTCAGAGGGGGGAGAGGTGGTGGCTTCAGAGGGGGGAGAGGAGGGGGTGGGGGATACGGAGGAGGGGGAAACTTTAGTGGTGGTGGCAGGGGCAACTTTGGAGGTGGTGGGAGGAACTTCGGAGGTGACGGGGGCAACTTTGGGGACGGCGGGGGCTATCGTGGTGGCAGCGATGGTGGTCAGGGTTTCCGGGGTGGCAATCGTGGATTCCAGGGGTTCGGGGGCTTCCAAGGTGGGCGGGGCAGGAGCGGGGGTGGTTTCAGAGGAGGTAGAGGGGGTTGGTAAAGCAAAAAACATCCAAATAACAGGTAGAGGTAGAAAGAAAAAGAAAAAAAAATAAAAAAAATCTGCACAAAAACAAAGGCTTCATCATGTTGCGGAAAAGCCAATAATATCTCTCGGTTTTTGTTTTTTTAAGGTAGTATACACTATTTGCTATTGCTGTAGTTTTCTTAAATGAATGGGTTAAGGATTCATATTTTATAGTAAATATTTTGACGCCGACCTGTTTAAAGTTTTGTGTTCATAGAAGCTGAAAAAACCAAGAAAAACAAACTGTTTTTGCAGTCTGGTTCCTTGACTTTTTACAACGATTGGCGGCCGGCAAACGATAGAATTGATAGAAAATTCAATTTTTCTTGAAAACCACATCACATCAGATGCCGTGATTTCACAGGATGCTTGAGACTGTTATTCACTTACAGTCAAGTAAGGGATTTTATAATAATTCAGTAGTTTGTTTTTGTATGTTTTTAAATGTTTGTTAATTAACCCTCTTATATACCGTGCAGTTACCATAGAGCTGTCAGACCTTTCAAAACCTTTCAAGTTTCCTGGACTAAAGGGTTTTGAAAGGTGAGAAAGCTGTCTGACAAAAGAAACCTATGAAAGATTTTGAAAGGTAAAACAACTGTCTGAACAAACTGGTGCGAGGTTTTGGAAAGTCTGGCCGTTTTCTGATAGACTTCCCATACCTTTATCATAGGGGCATACCATAGCCCAGTTTTTCTACCTTTCAAAATATTTCAAAAGGTTTTGAAAGGTCAAACCAGGTATGCATAGCAACTGTACTGATATTTGGTTGAGCAATAGCTCCACCTTTCATTTTCTTTCGCAAGGTTTTGGAAGGTCTGGCCGTTTTCTGATAGACTTCCCATACCTTTATCATAGGGTATACCATAGCCCAGTTTTTCTACCTTTCAATTCCTTTCAAAAGGTATTGAAAGGTGTGGTAGTGCAGTAGCAACAAATTCTGGAGCGTTTTGAAAGGTTCATACTTTTGTATATCCATTTTGCCCAGTAAGCAGATTTTGAAAGGTTTTGAAAGGTGAAACCATAGGAGGGTTGTACTACCCGAAAAATTCTAAAAGATTGTTCGAAGAATGTTTTTATCTACTAAAAGGATTCCAAACGAAAGCTTGGTGAAAACTGAATAGTTTGGAGACGCGCTAGGAAAGTTTTGTCAAACTTATGTAGAATGTAGATAAATTTGTGTAATTTTCATGTGAACAAAAAACAAATGTTTAGTACAATGGGGTAAAATATCATAAAAGGTTATATGTACAAATGTAAGTTTACGACAAAAGACTTAGTAGTCAATGAGCGGGGGTGGATTCTGTCAAGATTCTTTTGTGATTTAAGGATTTTTTTTTTTTTTTTCCGTCGGGAGTTTTTCTGATTTAAAGGATTTTTTGAAGAATCTTTATGAAAATCTGATTTCAAGATTTATTTTTGTCGGGAGTTTTTTCTGATTTCAAATTTTTTTGAAGAATCTTTTATGAAAATCTGGAATTCCTGAGGTTTTACCATTAAAAAGTGTTTATCTATAAAAGTTAGAAAATAAAAAAGAAATTGGTATTTGAGAGAATTTCTTTAGACAAGTACAAACATATACTCCAGAGAAAAAAAGTTTTCGGAACCCTTAGCAACCCAATTTTTTTTTTCATTTAAATTAAATTTGTTAAATGTAAATAGAAAGAATACATGTAGTTCCGTTTAAAATGGCACAATGAACTGTATTAAACATTTAATTAAAACGTGTTATTTTAAACTTTCACAATAGACTGTGGAAGTCTCGCCAGATCATGTTCATTTTTTCTTTGAGTGTCTCGCTAACAAACACTGACTAGTTTCACCGTAAGTTTTATTAAAAATGACAGCATGTCAGAAGGAAAAAATAACCCTGTTAAATAGCAACAATCATTCCTTTATTACTTGAATAATGAATGCATGTATTTCCAATCGAGTTAATTTGTTTGTGTTTTTTTGGTTTTGTTCTTGTACATATACAATCATTTAAAGGGATCCTTTACGTTTGGTAATTACTCCAAAAATTAATGGCAATAAAAACTTACTTGGTAAGAAGTACAGCAGCTTTGGATAGTATAATGCATTTTTTGAAAGTTTTCACTTCGAAGTACATGTGTGTACTGCGGTTATGGAAAAAGATATCACTTTTTATCCCCAAAAATTTGAATCTGAGAAGCGTTACTGCAGTGACGTTTCTCAGATTGTGTATTCCAATGCAGATTATTCTTCCTGCGTGGGCATAACCGCTCCAGATTTTCGGCAATATCTCAAAATCGCTACCACCTTTTGAAATGAATTTTGTACAGGTTAGTTTATGGTATATATCTATAACTATAGGATTGAAACAAACAGTGGGTTCCAATTACCAAACGTATACAATCCCTTTAAATGTTGTGGTATTAGTGACATGTTTGTTCATGTTGTCGGGTGAAATAAAAAATATAAAAACTTTTAGATGTGATTCCTTTGATTTGTGATGATTCAGTTTTGGAGAAGTGCTTAACAAACATGATTTTTCTACTTTCAAACAAATATTTAAAAAAAATTAACAATATATTTATTTTTTACGACTACCTTTCAGAAATTAAAAACAAAGAGAACAAAATTACAATAACAAAAATCGACAACAAAAAATGTAATACCTAAATGAATAAAATAAATATATGAGAATCTAAAACCATTTCTACATCGGTGGTAATTAAGACCACATTGGTAATTCTGTGTAAAACAATGCACCTAATACTAAACAGACGTATTAAGAAAACCACATGGGGTTTTAAATGACCTCCGTGTACATTTTTCTTGTTATTGACAGCAATAGAAACTGCCATCGAAACCAAAGGTTTGTCTTTTAGGCGGACGTGGCTAAAAATGCTCATTAAAGGTATAAATTGATTTTATGTTTAAAAGTATGATACACCATTTTCAGATATCGAAAATATTTACTACCGAATTATTTAGAAGTATCTTACTTATCTGAAAGTAAATAATGATTTCTAGGAATCCAGCTAAATTATTGCGCTAGATATCTTGTAACCGTTCACCCAAAAAATATTTTCAAAAATTTATGATCGCCGTTCAGCGATCGTAAAAAAAAACCACAACATAAGAATAACTGCCGGTTGAAAACAAACGCCGTTTTTCTTGATTTTCTTGGCATCATGATTGTAAAACTTTGGACAGGTCAGAATTTTACTATAAAATACCCCCCCCCCCCCCAAACAAAAAAATCTACCCATTCATGATAATTCAAGCAATTACCAATGGTGTATCCTACCTTTAAGGGTAATGTACAACATTTACAAACATCACCTTACTTGAATGTGTAAAAGAGTGAATTTTTTTTTCTTAAACACTCCAAAAGAGTAAATTTTCTCTCTTGCCATGAGCCATGTGGAGGATATTTGGTGTTTTCCGTTGCGCCCCCTTCCATTATAATTTTTTCAAACCACGGCTTCTTTCGAAATGAGGCTCATAATTAGTAGCTAATTCAGAATTGTTGCTGAGATAATTCAGAACATTTAGTTTCAAACACAATATAAATCTTTAAAATGTGTCCTAATTTGTATCTGAATTTCAAACTAAACAAAGAAATTGGCAAGGCGGGACTTGATCGGCGCTCTACCAACTGAGATGCCTATTTTATGGTCTCCCAAATTGTATTTGTTCAGAAGTCATAAACACCAAAATGCTGTGTGGCCAGGGATCACGCCAGATTTTACGATACAACCTGGGAAGCGACATTGTGGGGATCACTCAATGAGGATACGACTTTTTATCTTAATAAACCAATAAACCAATAAAAGTAAAGGGAAATGTAATAAATTGAATCCGAATTTAGCCGTAGTACTAGCTATAAAGTCAAACCTGGAACGAAGCCGTAGTTTAAATGAGGCACTATATGTAATAGAGTTCAGTGCGGCAACCATTCCCATTTAAGGTAATAGAGTAATAATGACAACAAGGGGCCAGACTATTGAGCAGTAACACAAAACCAAAAAGTGTGCACAACTATTTTGGGAGTTGTACAAGTACGGCGCGGTGTGTTCCAAAAAAATGGCTGAGTTTAGGTGGAGATTTGGATCATTTCACCGGCGAAATTACACAACCCTTCGCCCGGTTTGTCTCCTTCTGGTCTTCCTGTGTTCTGCCGTCCTTGCCCAGGAATCTGCCGTGCCCTGTTACGACGAGAACGGCCGGGCCCAGCGCTGCCAGCCCGAGTTCGTCAACGCTGCCTTCGAGTTGGACGCCGAGGCTTCCAATACTTGTGGGCAGTTCCGGTCGTCGCGGTACTGCCGACAGACCGGGGTGACGGGGGCCACCCGGGCCTGCTCGTACTGCGAGTCGGAGTCGCTACGGTTCGGCCACCCTCCCAATTACCTGACGGACTACCACAAAGAGAAGAGAGTGACGTGGTGGCAGAGCGACACTATGTATGAAGGAATACAGTTCCCTAACTCGGTCAACCTCACCATTTCTCTTGGTAAGGTTTCAATCATTTGATTTAATACAAATGTGTTTTAAAAAATAAATGTATAGTTTTAATTTATATCTCCCCCCAAATTTTTTTTTTTTTTATATAAAGTTATAGGCCTAAAATTAAGTTAAACCAATCAAAACTGTTTAAATTAACCACAATTTTCGAAACAATTTCCAAACAAAACGTAGTTGCAAGATTTGCATATTTAACATTTAACTTTTTTAATCAAGTAATAGTATTGAACTTGAAAGTTGAAGTAAAGTTTATCCAAATCATGACAGTTCAAAACGTTTGATCCATGTTAATTTGGCACTTTACCATGTTTACAAATGAATCAATGTTAACAAGTTTATCTTATTAATTTTATACCGTGGAGGTAGAAAACAAAATTTAGTGTAAGAAATTATATCAGTTTAGGATTTCATGTAAATACTTTTGGTTAAAATATTTTAGCATGGTTTTTATACACCCTACATGTAAATAATTGGTTTTAATTATTTTTTTTATATTTTTTTGTTTATTGCAAACTATGGTGGAGTTGGGAAGACACTTACCAGTTGTACATGTACATGTACATATTTGTAAATTGTATATAAGTATTGATCTATGTAGATCTCTATAGATCTCCTACTACCTCCATGATATGACCATATGAATTATGATTATCACCGTACATTTTTGTAAAAGTTTCAGGTAATTTTTTTTTGACAAAAATGTATAACTTCTACATGGATTTTGCTAAAACTTGGAGGCAGCATGGATGTAGTGACCTATGGCATGGGTGGAAAGACACAATTCTTCATTGGGCTACTGGGGTCAAATGTCATGTAGGGGTCATTAGAGGTCATGCTACAAATGCTTCTTTGTCTACAGAATTTGATGAATTTTAATGTAACTTGGATAAAGTGATCCTTGGGTGGGGTTCATCTTTCGAAATATGAGGTCAGAGGTCATCT
The DNA here is from genome assembly GCA_037893245.1 of Crossaster papposus. Taxonomy (NCBI): domain Eukaryota; kingdom Metazoa; phylum Echinodermata; class Asteroidea; order Velatida; family Solasteridae; genus Crossaster; species Crossaster papposus. Next base: position 41,899 of record JBAIAA010000111.1, on the reverse strand, counting down.
AGCGGTCATTTGAGGTCGTCATTTAAGGTCGTCATTTACAAATGCACAAAATGTTTTCACAATTATAATATAGCCTTGATCGATTGTGGAAAAAGGCCACTCACGATTCGCAGATAACTTTTGAAAATAGAATTTCCTAAAAACTTGGGCAAAACTGCTTCTGAAAGACTTCTTGATCTTTTTGCATGAGTGGCTGTCGTTATTGACTAGTAAACAAAGCGGGTCTACAATGACCAAAATAAAACCCTAAACTAACATAAATAATACACATGCATGAATGGGTGATTCATTGCTGTGGTTTTTCCTTTGACTTTAAAAGGGGTTCCCATGTACTGGGCCCACAGGATCCACAAATTGAACAGGTATTGCACAGTTACCCTAAACAAAATTTCACCATGAATAGAGGCCTGGCCTTGTTGGTACGCTTGAGCTAACCCTTTTTGTGTGCGGTGTATAGGGACAGGAAGTTGTCACAATTGCTATGTAAATTGCAAGCAGTGTTTGTACCAAAACATGAATCGCTTTACAAACAGAAATTGCAGCTTGTTTCGTTACCTGGGTGGGTAGCTTTTGTCGTGTCGAGTTGGAGTGGAGGGGGGAGAGGGGGGGGGGGGGGGAATATGTGGGCTGTGATTTGTTCTCCGATGTAATTCTAAGCTCAGTCGGGGTCTGTTTGAGGTTTAGTAGTAAAGGGTCACTGGAATTAAAGATAGAACCTTATTTTTATGATTGCTGCTCAGTATTTAAAGGGATCGTATACGTTTGGTTATTGGTAATTACTCCAAAAATTAATGGCAATAAAAACTTACTTGGTAAGAAGTACAGCAGCTTTGGATAGTATAATGCATTTTTAGAAACTTTTTTTACTTCAAAGTCCTCCGGTTATGTAAAGATATATTACTTTTTATCCCCCAAAATTTGAATCTGAGAAGCGTTACTGCACTTGACGTTTCTCAGATTGTGTATTCCAATGCAGATTATTCTTCCTGCGTGGACATAACCGCTCCAGATTTTCGGCAATATCTCAAAATAGCTACCACCTTTTGAAATGAAATTTTTACAGGTTATTTTTATGGTATATAACTATGTAGGATTGAAACAAACAGTGGGCCGGTTCCAATTTCGGTACCAAACGTATAACGATCCCTTTAACTTGTCTATGTACAGGGTGTACAAGTATCAATAAAAATGCAACAAAATATAACGGAATTGCATGTACCACACATAAAATGTATAACTAACATCGATAATATCGATATGGTTTCAAAGATACCGGTTTCCACTTTAAAATGAGGCATCAAATGTCTAAATCTGACAATTAACCAGCGCTGAGCCACCATGCCCGCTGCCGTAAGCTCTAGTTCATTTTGGTGACGCCTGCACAGACAAAGACAAAAGTGTCGAACGACTTTATTTCAAGTCTACACTTGCACAGTATCCAAACAAAATTAAAAAACTTGGTTCCGTGGTCAATTTGACCACTCTTGGAAAATTATTCATAACTCTGTCAAACATTGTCAGATTTAGACATTTGATGTCTCATTTTAAAGTGAAAACCAGTATCTTTGAAAAATATCTATATTATCGATGTTATAGTAAATACATTCCTCGTGTGGTATTCCGTTTTATATTTTTTTGACACGCACTGTATTGTGTATTAGGAGAATCTTACTATTAACCCTAACTCCCTCACAGCTTTTACTAGAAAGTATCCTGAATCCGCCACAGTCCACCAATTTTGGTTTGCAAAAACTGCTGGTGTCCTGAGTCCATCAGACTCCACCAGTATGCATTCTGGAGAGATCCTGAGTCCATCATAACCCACCAGCAAAAGTTTGATGGACTGTGATGGATTCAGGATACCTAGGTCACCTACAGTAGGTGGCATACAAAAAATTGCAGTGCGTTTCTCCATAGAGTCCATCACAGTCCATCACCTGAATTTCTGTATCCTGAATCCACCAAACTCCTGCAGTAACGCTAGGCTTAAAATCCTCAATCCATCACACTCCAGTTTGTTCAATATGGAGGTATCCTGAATCCGCTAAAATCCTCCAAAACAGGAAATGGATTTTGATGGACTCAGGGTGGTTAGGGTTAATCTATTACCGAATGTACTAAGTTTTATTGGAAAATTTTGTCAGAATTTGGAAAATTTCTCGAGGCAAAGTTGGTAGGTTTTTAATACACGTATACATGTACTTGTGTATATGTACACAAATGTACCAGTAGGTTCTTTGAAAAAGTCCTGAAATTTAGTGGGTCTCCTGGGGTGAATGTGTAGTTGTTTGTGTTTGATGGAAGGTGTTATTACTATAGGTTTATTGGGCCACTGCAAACGTGGGTTGTTTGCATTCTTGTTTCCCATTGGACCTTTGTACAGTACATGTACATAGGGTGCGTTCAGACACAGTTTAAAACTTCCATTAAAACTTTGAACAGGTAAGTTAAACGATATTTACTATAAAGTACATGTACAACCTCTCCAATCCACCCATTCATGATAATTCAAGCAATTACCAATGGTGTATCCAAGTCCTACCTTTAAATTGTTTGATGTGTGCAAATGGTGTATCCTACCTTTAAAACCAGCCAGCAATATACTGGTAACTGGTGTTTATTTTCCTGTTATCAATGATCATACATTACAGTAACAGGAAATCCCTATTGCTGCGCCAACACTTCTACTTGTTGCAGAGTTCATGGGGACATTGTAGTGTCTACAAAGAAACCTGGTTGAGATCCCCCCCCCCCCCCCCCCACCACAAAAAAGTCTGTCTGTTTAGTCTGTCTGTTCAGTGTCCTTGAAACATTTTTTTGTTTTAACTCTAATTGAATCGGTGCTGGGACAAAGTAAAACTTGTACAATAAATGTGACCCACTCTGCAAAAGTCTAAAGTGCTAAAATAATTTTACAGTTGGTCACAAAGAGCAGGAAATAAGCTTTCATTTGACCATGGAGGAATTCCTCCATGATTTGACATACAATATGGCACAACTGTGTAGTGTAATGCATTAACCCTAACTCCCTCACCATTGTTATTGAACAATTCAATTCCTTCAAAATCCTCCAACTTCCTTTGTTGTGTAGGGAGTTAGGGTTAATCGTTTACGATTGTTTGAAATTTCTCAGTTTTTAAAAATGTATTTGAACAGAAATGAAGATTTATAATTTTAGTGCTTCATTAGATGCTATGGTAAGAGGATAACAAAAACCTTGATTAAATCTACTTTAGGGATCAAAACAACCTTTTCCAATGCGTTGTTGTGCTTTCCGGCCTGAACCTGCCTCGGATCGAGTTTCGTTAAAAATAATCCCTTGGTTTAAATGTTAAAATAATCCCAGCGCGAACTGGTAAAAAATAAATTGCAGCTTGGCATACCGGTAGAATTAAAATAACATCAAGTCGTGTTTGTGAGCCTAGACATACATGTATCTTCGTCTTTTTTACTTTACAAATTCAAATATTTAAAAATTTTGTTGATGATTAAATATTTGACCTGGCACCACGACATGAGTGGAAAGTCGCAAAATTAAAAAGTTGATATTATTACATTTCTAGAAAGAAGAAGTCCTAAGCTTTCAAATGATGTATTGTGTGTTGCTGTAGCTTATTCCTAGGCGCTGCTATACTCCTTTGAAATTGCTGAAGTCCTATACTCCCTTGTTTTGAGAAAACAGAGTTCAAAGTCTGTGAACCGTGCCAACTATACTATCACTCAGTGCAATTCAGCCACTAAAAAACACAATTTAGAGTTTTAATTGAGCTATAAAATGTTGGGATATGATAAAGAAGGGTCGTTTGTATGTAAAAACGTTAACAACTCTAAACCGAACTCCCACTTGAAAAATGGGCGTTTTGGCTAATAATTCGTTTGGGCCACGTGCGACTTTCCACTCATTTCGTGGTGCCAGGTCACATAATAATATCTTGAATTTATATAGCGCTTTTCACACCCGAAGGGCATCTCAAAGCGCTTCCAACATTATTACCCCTGGTCACTGGGCCATTTTCAATCCTTAAACCATCTCAGCTCCCTGGGGAGTATACAGCCTGTGCTGCAATATATGCGCTACTAGGCTAAATCACTCACAATAACCATCTCTGCCCTCACAGGTACCCATTTACCCCTGGGTGGAGAGAAGCAATAATAGTTAAGTGTCTTGCTCAGGGACACAAGTGTCACGACCGGGAATCGAACCCACACTCTGCTGAACAGAAACACCAGAGCTTGAGTTCAGTGTTCTTATCCACTCGGCCACGACACCCTACGACACATAAGTAATGCCCCATAACTGCATTTAGTTTTCCTGCAATGCATCAAGTACACAATTTTTACCAGCACAGCAATGTATGGTAAATGATATCGTGCCATGGTGATATAACATTCCTGTAACCCATTATGTACTGTATGGTGAATGCAAGAAGACAGTCAGGGGCACCCCCGCAGTGACAAGAATGTGTATGTACTATAGGCAATGACAGTGGGAGTAATGATACACTGTACATGTACCTTGAGGGCAACAAGTCTAGCACCGGTTATCTGATCTGCAGCTTGGCCTGTGGACTTGGCCTGTGAGCTTGGCGGTCAAACCATAGGTCAAACCATGGAGGAATCCTTCATGGTCAAACATACATGTACAATGTACATGTACAATGTACAATGTACATGTATGTGACCTGTTCCAACGAAACCCGGACAAAGTCGCACAATGTGTTTTATTACAATGTACATGTATGTATGTACTCGTGAAGACATTTCGGGGTGGATTTTACCATTTTGAGGTTTTGACATAATCCGTCACCCAGAAGTGTGTTTTTGGTTTTTTTGAAAAACAGGTCAGGGGTGATCACGATGTACAGAATTCACAGAGCTAAAACTTGAAAGAAGAGTGGAGGGGTGGGTTTTTTGTTGGTTTTTTTTTTTTGGGGGGGGGGAGTAAGAACACATGTTTTAGTAATTTTGCAAATTTACATCCATCTTGAAAAAAATGCAAATTTGCAACTGGGTGGGAAATCCTAAAAGGTCTGTTGCTGAAATTCTTCTTGCACATCAATCGGACAATCGGACATTCCGTTAACAAGTTATGGCTGTTTAGAGTTCGGATTTATCAACATGTCGCCAAAGTAAAATGTTATAAAGTAAAAGGCCTTTGAAGTTTTGTACCGGTACATGTGATATAGAAAAATTTTAATTGTTTTTCCAAAGAAATGCTTTTATTTCAATACTTACAAACTATTTCCTGACAAAATATTGTTACATGTAGTAGGCATACATACATGTACCAAAAATAACAAATATAAATAATTCTGAAAATAAAAACAAACTATTTTGCAGTTTTCTCCACTATGCCCTGTGCCAAGTTCCGTCTCATTTTGCGAGAAACCCATCACATTTGTGCTGTGGTAAAAGTCAAACCATAGGAGCAATGAGTATAATTAAATGAGTACAGGCTGTCACAGTGGGCAGGAGGTGGTGGTTGGACTTGGCATACAACCTTGACCTTGGCCCAGCAGTGTACTAAAAATGTATTAAATATAACAATTAATATACAATGTATATCTTTGCTGGGGGCGTGTGGCTTTAGTGGTTAGGGTTTGTGGCTTTAGTGGTTAGGGTTTGTGACTTGTGGTCAGAGGGTCGGGGGGTTCAAATCCAGCTGCTGGCCATATGTTGTGTTCTTGGGCAAGCCACTTCACCCCACTTGCCTCTCTGCACCCAGGAGTACAAGTGGGTACCTGCATTAGCTGGGGAGTAACCTGCGATGGACTAACATCCCATCCAAGGGGAAAATAATTATTCTCAGTCATTTCATACTACTAGAGAAACCGGAGTTACATGTACTTAAAGGTAGTTGGTAATTGTTTGAATTATCAGGAATGGGTGGATTTGGGGAGTTGTATTTCATATTAAATATTGTTTAACTGACCTGTTTGAAGTTTTACAATCATGGTTGCTGAGAAAAGCAAGAAAAACGTCGTTCGTTTTCAACTTGAGGCGAGCAGTTTTTCTTAAGTGGTTTTTGTTTTTTTCGCAATCGCCGTCCGGCGATCATGAATTGTGGTTTATAGTTTTATACAATTCAATTTTTCGAAACAATTACTATATCTAGGGCAATTATTTTGATGGATGCCTACATATACATGTACAATCATTATTTACTTTCAAATAAGTTAGATATTTCTTAATAATTCGGAAGTAAATTTGTTCGATATCTGCAAATGGTGTATCCTACTTTTAAACACCAGCCTTATTTATTTATTTCTTATTTTAACTTGGTAGCCCATTCAGTTGAATTCAATGAACTCCCACTGGTCCCAGTAACATGAAGACAATGCAAAGAAATTACAATTTTAGAGGTGGGAGATAAACCCTCCAAGAACATTCTGGGGGAATACTTGTACAGCTACGGAATCAGGCAGGGACTGAAATGTCACCCAATCCACATATTGTCTCAGGGCCAGGCCAGAAATGTCTGTCTGTCGGCAGCGAGCAAGCTTGGAAATGCGTGGGTGTGCTTCCCGGCACTATCAGCCTGAACCCGCTTCGGATCGAGTTTTGTTAAAAATAATCCCGCCCCTTGGCTCGGTGATGTTAAAATAATCCAGGCACGAAATGGTTAACAAAATATATTTAGTAGCCAACTGCCATACCAAAGATGACAAATATCAATAAATCAGAACTTTTTAATAAATCACCAATTATTCATAATTTAGCAGTTTTCTCCACTATTCCTTGTGCCCAGTTCCGTCTCAATTCCGTCACAAATATTATTGACAAATGTACCGTGTACTACCGGTATGTACATGTACCGGTATGTACCGGTATATTTACTGCCTGCGATGTTGTCAAATATTAACCAGTTCGACCCGGGATTATGTTAACATCACCGAGCCGACGCGCGGGATTATTTTTAACGAAACTCGATCTGAGGCGGGTTCAGGCCGCCAGTACCGGGAAGCACACCCACGCATTTCTGGCCTTGCTCGCTGCTGACAGACATTTCTGGCCTTGCTCGTGAGTCGTGACGTGTTTAAATGCATCATCCGTTTGAATCTGGGAAAAACTTTACGTGTATATTCGTCATCCGGCGCGAACTGGTTAATGCTGATTCTGGTGATGTTGAATCAATCAGTACATAAAGTTGTGGTTGAGCTTAAATTGGAATGGCTTTGAATTGATGCAGATTTTGTTTGGGTTTAATTGTCAAATTCAACTGTGCACAACAGTCAAATACTTGAAGAAACTTTGGTTTCTGAAGCCAATTTGGTGTAATATGTATACGTACAGTATGCATGGTACATGTACCGTAGTACATACATGATGTTGTATGTAGGCCCTATGTATTTCACCAATCCAGTTTTGCCCTGAGGATTTGACATCAGTTCCCTACTGTGGCCCAGCTGGGACACAGTAGGGGGGCATGACTGACCCCTTCTTGTACCAGTGATACACTGTACCATGACTATATAATCATGGAGGAATAACCTTCTTATTCCTCCATGGTATAATGTACCAGTACATGTACACCATACATGTGTAAGTTGATGTGTTTTTAGTTAAAATATAGTCTGAATTGATCTGAAATATCCATCTCAGTGTATGTGTACGTTGCACCATAGCATTCCTGCTCGATGTTTCGTTTATCGGAGCAGGATATATTTTTTTCACGAAATAGATTTTTGGAATTTTACTCAAATTACTCCAAAACTAGGGTTAGGATGTGGGTTAGGTTAGGGTATAGTGTTTGGATTAGGGTATAATATAGGGTATATTAAGTCGAAATTTTAATCGAACAAAGGGATACAAAAATGCGAATGGGTTAAGTGTAACAATATGTGACTATCCACAACAAAAGGGCTGTAAAGTCGCCAGAGCTTATTTTGAGAAAAGGACCATTAAAATATGTGAAAAACAATAAGAAACTAAGAATGTTCATATTCAGTGTTACTTGTTGTAGCTCACCATACCAACAATGTCTTGTAATATACAATTTTAAAGCTTACCGGGTATTTCTTGTAGATTTTATTTCGCTAAATATTTCAAATCGTCAAGATGCCTACTTTTTTTGTCAGAGACAGTCACATACTGTACCGGTATGTTCTTTAAAACAACTAAAATCCATCCATTTCTGAAAGAAATTCAGCAAAAGCAATTTGCATGTTTTGACATTTCTTTCTTATATTTTGGGATCTGTGAAAAATAGTACAAGATTATCTATTATAACACCTCACTCACAGATTCTGTGTCTTGATTGGCCGAGAGCGCGTCACGTGTCACTTGCTATTTTTACTATTTTTTACTTGCGCTCCAAAAAGACTATACCACGCAGCCTCGTTCTGAAAAAGTACTATGCGCATAGCAACACACGTACTATGCGCATAGCAACGAAAGCGTGACTGAAACCCAGACGTGTGTTTCGGTGCATTGCGTAAACATTGCTCTATCACCCGTTCATCAAGGCAACAAAGTACACGTATGATCGAGAAAAAGGGAACGAAGATACAAATAGTCGGGTGCCCTTTCAAAACGCAAATTTAACGTACATTTCTTTCGTAAACAACGCACTGCTTGCACGTAGGTTGATCACTGAATTCTGAGATTTTTTGTCATTACTATACTTTCAGGAAGCTTAAATTGTGCAGAATCTGTGAGTGAGGTGTTATAAAACAAATATTGACTGCTTTATTTCGCGGTATAGTAAAACTAGCCTCCCTCGGTGATCCATGGAGCATTCTATTTTCCCTCGGCTTCACCTCGGGAAAATAGAATGCTCCATGGATCACCTCGGGAGGATAGTTTTACTATACCACTCAAAGCAGTCAATATTTGTATACTAGACCAGTAGGGAAAAAACCTCTGTTTGACCGATGTAAATGTACAGTTTGAATTGGTTGAATTACCAACAGTGCTGTGAACCGGTACGCTGGCGAAAAACTACATGTACCTCGACAATTGGGCAGGAAATGCAGGAGACAGGGTTAGTTTGTTGGACAACACTCGACTGTCAACTACAAACTATAACCATAGATAATGGCTTCCCCTGTCTAGACTAGTCAATAATTTGGCTCCTAAACTCAATTTAGCTTCAGAGATAAATGTGCAGAACTGTACCCTTACATGGTACGTGTGGTAAAGTGTGGGCTTAATTAAACAAAATTAATCGGTGGACCGTCAACAAGTTCGTTAAAAATGCACCTAAATGTACATGTACCGGTACTTGAACTGTACATGTACTTTCCTGAGTTGAAATTTGAACCAAATTTACCCTATATTGTACCCTAACCCTAACCCTAACCCTAACCCAAATACCAACCCTATACCCTAACCTGAACTCGAACACTAACGCTAGTTTTTGAGTAAAATCCATATATCTATTTGGTGAAATCCTTTATAAATTACTCTGCAAAGACATATGTGACCCGCTCCATCGTAATCAGGAATAAGTCGCTGGGGCCGTTTTACGCAATCGGTCGGTGAAAATCGTGACCAAGTCGATTTTCTGAACATTGTATTTTTAGGAAGTGTAGTTATCACAGATTATTGTCATTAATGTCTTGTATGTGAAAACGATCAATAAAGATGAAAATGAAGAGGATTTGTGTGCGCTGTCCGTATGATTTTGGTCAATTTTGTTTATTTCAAAGCTGTTTTTCTCGGAATGTGGATTCGGCAAATAAATATACACCTGTCATCTTTATCAGACCATAACTCGTTAACCTAAGAAGATGCACACTTGTGATGGGTATCATTAGAAAGTTTATAAAATTGCCTTTCTCACCATGTACATATCTCAAAAAGTAATTTCGAGACTTATTCCTGATTTCGATGGAGCAGGTCACATATTCAGTCCTAATTGTTCCTTTTGTGTTCATGTCTCCACATGGTACTGAATATCAGATCACAGTTTAAATGTGCACATTAATTATTTAATGTGCCTATTCATCTACAATATTTCTAAATTTGGTGCTTTTAGAGGAGAGATATTTTGTCGCAGAGCTTGACAAATTTGGACTGTTCCGGGATAGGGCTCTGGGCAACCAGTGCTACAGTATACCAACTGTATTGCACATGTTTTTCAGATAGTCCAACTAAATAATCACGGACCAGAAAGTTACACAGCTCAGCAGGTACAACTTAAAGCAACAATGTTCACCCACAGATAAAGTTTAACCCTAACAAACTTCAACAGCTCACACATGTTCAGTAATTTTTGGTACACTGTACTGAACCTAACAGTACTAAACCTGCCAAACTCCAACAGTTGAAGTTTTATTGACTTGGAACAGTGATAACTGGCCAGTGGTATTATGTGTTTTAGTGGGGACACACATACAAGGTGTAAGTGTACACATACACTTACAGTTGACCAGGAACTGTGCCGTGACCATGTGGGTCACTCACGTATAAATGCCTGTGCATTCTCAAAATTTCTAACATTTTGACAAGTCTCATGCCTTTCTGTCCTGAACCTCACAGAATTCAACAGGGTCTCCCTGGGCCTTTGGTACTGAGTCAAACAAAGTCTAACAACAAGTTGTTACGGTTTGGTACCAAACCTGCCAAAACCTAGCGAAAGCTGCAGTTGGAGTTTGATGGGTTTGGGGTAGTTAGGGAGGTAGATACACCATCGGTAATTGCTTGAATTATCATGAATAGGTAGATTTGGGGATATCGTTTAACTGACCTGTCCGAAGTTTTACAATCATGGATGCCGAGAAAAGCACGAAAAACAGCGTTTGTTTTCAACCGGCGTCGAGCAGTTATTGTTATGTAATTTGTGTTTTTGTCGCGTTGCCGTCCGGCGATCGCGAATTTTCTTTTATAGAACTCAATTTTTTGGAACAATCATAGGATATCCAGCACAATCATTTTGCTGGATGCCTACAATCATTATTTACTTTTAAATAGGTAAGATATTTCTTAATAATTCGGGAGTAAAAATATCTGCATGGTGTATCCTACCTTTAGATATTTTTCGAAAATATTTACTCCCGAATTATTAAGAATTATCTTACTCATTTGAAAGTAAATAATGATTCTAGGCATCTAGCAAAATAATTGCGCTAGATATTCTCAAATTATTCTCCAAAATTAAATTTTATAAAGAAAAATTCGCAATCGCCAGACGGCGATCGCCGTGCTTTTCTCGGCATCCATGGTTGTAAAACTTTGAGCAGGTCAGTTAAACGATATTTACTATAAATTACAACCCCCTCCCCCCCCCCCCCCCCCCCCCCCCCCCCGAATCTACCCATTCATGATAATTCAAGCAATTACCAATGGTGTATCCTACCTTTAATATCATCCCCATTCAGTGATTTCCTATTCGGAAAAACAACAACTTGTGGGGACTCTAACCTACAATGTATGTACCTCAGGTGATGGATGGTTAGTGCCTTCCCAGACTAGGGAATCACTTTCGGTTTCCTTCCGGGACTGGGGTGATCAATGGGAAATCAATCTGCCTGATTATAGGCCATCAGTAGGGCTATCCATTAATCCCCACAAGGTTTCAGTTATCACTCCAGAAATAGGTTTGGATTTAAAGGTACATGTAGGATACATCATTTGCAGACCTATATTCAAAAAAATGACTACCAAATTATTAAGAAATATCTTACTTTTTTTTTAATGTAAATAATGATTGTAGGCATCCAGCAAAATGATTGTGCTAGATATCCTATAATTGTTACGAAAAATGTAATTTTATAAAAAGAAAATTCAATAACAACATAAGAAACACTGCCCGACGCCATGGGGGGATTAGTTTAACCCAAGCTACCCCAAGCTCATCAAACTCCAACTGCAGGTTTTGGTACCAAACATTAGCAACTTGTTGTTAGACTTTGTTTGACTCAGTACAAAAGGCCCAGGGAGACCCTGTTGAATTCTGGAGGTTCGAGGGGGAAAAGGCATTAGACTTGTAAAATTGTTGGAGTTTAGGGGAATGCACAGGCATTTATTCGTGGGTGAGCTCAGGCTGGTCACAGCACAGTTCCTGGTCAAATGTTACTGTGATGTGTACACCCTGTTTGTCCCCACTCAAACACAGCCCAACACACAGAACCAATGGCCATCGCAACCCCTGATCCTGAACTCTGAACAATACATAGACCCATCTGTACCAAGTCAATCAAACTTCAACAAGTTGGAGTTTGGCAGGTTCAGTACCAATAATTACTGAACCTGTGTGCAGTTGTTGATTTTTTTTAGGTTTGGTAGGTTTTTTAGGGGGTTAGGGTTATAGTTTTAAACAGAATTTTAGTTAACATGTTGTGTCATGCAAACTACATGTTGGGATCACCATCAAACATTTGTATCCATCATCCTGTGGTCTACAGATCCTGTGTTTTACGGAACAGATGACAGCTGTATTTACTTGCAGAAATGTTTGTCAGACCAGTTGGGTATACACACAGTGTCACAGGACAAAATAGGGCACCGTACTTGGTTTGGTCTGGTTCCTGCGGTTCAGTGGCTGTGCTGACATAGGGGGGTCAGGGGTTCAAGTGTGTGGTAACCCCATGTCTGTCAGTCAGTGCAGCCTGGGCATTCTTCACTGTCAAAAAGGAAAAAAAGGGGAAAAACTAGGAACAGGATCAGTGGATCAAAGATTTGTACGATTTTCAGACTTTTGTCTGAAATCAGACCTTTGGAATCTCAGAAAAAGACTTTATTTGTATAGAAAGATGCACCTTGATTTGATTTCATCAATTTTCAGGCTTTTTTTTTTTTTTTTCTGGGAGACACCATTTGCAGATATCAGAAAATACTACATGTGCCAAATTATTAAAAAATATCTTACTTATTTGAAAGTAATTATTGATCCTAGGTTATAATGATTGCGCTAGATATCCTGTAAGTGTAATTGTTAAAAAAAATTGAGAAAAAAACAAGAACAACTGCCCGACGCCGGTTAAAAACGAACGTCGTTTTTTCGTTGTTTTTTTCTTAGCATCCACGATTGTAAAACTTCGGATAGGTCAGTTAAACGATATTTACTGTAAAATACAACCCCCCAAATCCACCCATTCCTGATAATTCAAACAATTACCAATGGTAATTTTTTTTAAAGATCTCTAAAAAGTCTCAAGACAGGTCTCGAGACCTCTATCACTGAAATGTACTAGCTAATGGGATGGGCATACATATCTCAAATATTTCATCTTATAGTATACCGGTTTATACTGACAGCTCATGTACAAATTTACAACTCTCATAGTACCATTAATTGTTCACAGTTGTACCCTTTGAACCCCAGCCTTCAAACTGTAAGGCAATCCATCCAATTTCATCGGGTTTCCTGATAGCAGTTTTTGACGTGCTCATTTATGCAGGCTAAGCCAAAACTAGGTGTGAAAACCCCTAAAGGTTCAGAAACAAATATGTGACCTGCTCCCACAAAACCAGACATAATGTTTTGTTTTTTTAAAGTGAGATATTGTTATTTCCATTTAGTACACATCTTCAGCTTTCATTTGGTACCAAAACCACCTTTATACCATACATACTTCTAATTTTATGAGGATTTTATAAAGACTGCTTGGAAAATTCAATGTATTTGGGAGATAAATTACCGCTTTTAGGACACAGTTTGCCTCAATAAATGCATGATTTTTGTGTACTTTTGTATGCCGAGTGCAACCTCGCTCGCTCTGCCGCTGCAAGTGCAATGTACATGTAATCATTTCGCGTACGAGGTTATTTTGTACGGCATTTAACCCTAACTCCCTACACAACAAAGGAAGTTGGAGGATTTTGAAGGAATTGTATTGTTTAATAACAATGGTGAGGGAGTTAGGGTTAAGGTTGCTGTTAACCAGTTCGTGCCGGGATTATTTTGACATTGACCGGGCCCAGGCATGGGACTGTATTTCACGAACCGAGATCCGAGATCCGAGCACACCGGCATCTTTGGGTAGAACACCCTGATATTTCCAGCCTCGCTCGCTACGAGCCGGTCGCCGACAGATAGTTCCAACCATATTAGAATGCCCTATCGAAGCGCAACAAACAGCATTGTAAGAAGAATTTGTAAGGAGCATTGTAAGGAGAATGCCTGAGAACCCTCATTTCAACCTCTGCCCAGTTCCGTCTCATTTTTGCCAGAACCCTTCACATTTGTGTTCATGTTGTTTCTCTTATTTTCCCATCCAGGCAAGGCCTTCTCCATCACCTACATCCGGCTCAAGTTCTACTCGGCACGGCCGGAGAGCTTCGCCATCTACAAGCGCACGTCGCACGACGGGCCCTGGATCCCCTACCAGTACTACAGCGGATCGTGCGAGGCTACCTACAAGGTTCCCCGGTCTAACTTTGCCCCGCCCAGCGACGAGACGAGGGCACTGTGCACGGACGACTTTAGCGACATCTCGCCGCTGACTGGCGGGAACATAGCCTTTGGCACCCTAGAGGGCCGACCCAGCGCATTCAGTTTTGATGATAGTGAGGTCTTACAGGTTAGTACATGTACATGTGACCTGTCATCACAAAATGAGCATAAAGTCGGCAAAATCAAAAATTGAGATATGGGTATTTCTAAATTCTATGGAAACACAGCTTTCCAATGGTATATAACACTTGGAGGTTTGATACTCAATATTTTTATTTTTTTATTTTTTAGTCTGGAGTCTTAATACAGAGATTATGAGAAAACGGGCATTTCTTGTGAGAAATTGTGTGAAAGGCATAGAAAGGCATAGAAAGGCATAGTCAAAATTGTCTCAAATCTTTTTATTTTTTTTATCTGATCTTTCTGAAAAATCGGGAATTGATTGTTGGGAATTTAGTCTTTAAAAAAAACCATAAAATCTCAAAATCGACCACCCCTTCAAATTTTTACTTTGACTGGCCGTACTGGGAAATCACTCCATGCGACTTTACGCTCATTTTGTGATGACAGGTCACATATAGTGAACTGTCACCACAATATAAGAGTAAAGTCGCACGATGTGATTCGGAAATATGACCATCTAAAGTCAAAATATGAAAGGTGGTCAATTTTGAGATTTTGCGAAATTTGGAAAGCCTAAGTCCTCCTCTACATACATGTACATGTATTCCCATTTTTGGGGCGCGATCAGATGATCGAAAACCTCCTAAATTACACGATTTTGCATAGTGTTTACGTAGTTAGTGTTTGGATTAAAGTCCATCTGTGGTCTAATTAACACGGTAATTACATATGCAAATTATATTCTCGTAACTGTCTCTTGCTTTCGAAATATTAATTCTTTGTTGTTTATACAATAGTTCGTATGTGTGGAAAGTTTCAAGAAAAAATAATGATTAGAACATAGCCGTTGTTATGCTCAACCGAACCTTACTTGTCCTGTTTTGCAATCTGTTGCGTGTTTTGTTTAAGATTTCTTAAGTTTCTTAAGTAAATTTTCTCACAAACACGTTTTGAGCAACCCATGACTTTCTGGAGCGCTGTAAATTATCGCAAAACCCCCAAGTGTTATATACCGTTAAAATCGAAACGAAGTGGACGGATCGCGTTTTTGAAACGCGATTCGAAAATCGCGATTCACGCAACCATGATATTTTTTCAGGTGTCTGGGGGTTCTCAATTGATGGCGATTAAAGCGCGATTGAAACGCGATTTGTGTAATCGCGATTGAAACGCGATTGTTGCCGCGATGCAAAACGTGGCCTTACTGCAGCGTTATCAATGCATTAATTAAATCCATACGAGTTCTCATTGCATCTTTTTCTAGTTTACTTTCCTAAAATGGATTTCAGATGAATGCCTAATGTGTAATTGTTGTGTTATTTAGGCATACACCCAGTTATGGGGATACTTTCGTTTGTTTGAAAAATCTGACCGAGATAGCTACGCGATTGTTGTATCGCGATTGAATCGCGATTGTTGCGCGATTGTTGTAATCGCGATGCAAAACTTGCGCACGGGTGGCCTTGCTGCAGCGTTTATCAATGCAATAATTAAATTAATTAGATCTATACGAGTTCTCATTGGAATCTTTGACTAGTTTACGTTCTTAAAACTCCACAGTTAATAATAGCCCCATTGCCTCGGCCAATCATCAACCGTGGATCAACGAGCTCATCCCACATTAAACTATTCGTCGTCTGACTTTGCTTTTGTCAGCTACGCAATTTTCAGACACCACGTGCAAACACAATCTTCTTCTTTCCCAAGCGCCACACCCTTTGCTTTTGCCCGCTATACATGTACTCATTTTATCAATGTCCCACCCTTTGATTTTGTCCGCGGCTAGTAATTCTGACCCCCTTTCAAAGACAACTTCTATTATTGAATAACCAATCATAGCCCCGATGACTCGTTCTTTTATGGCTAAATAAATCAAAGGAAACCGGCCAAGGCGATATGAAGGCGGCGTTTAGCTTTGATGACTGTGAAGAATAGGTTTTGATTGACAGGCTCCAAAAGGATCGGGGAGTTCTCCCAGCAGAGAGATTATTTTACGCAACTTGGGGAAAGGGCAAGCACTAGAAGCGATAAAGTAAGGGGAAATATTAAATTTTCCCAACTGATTTCAGGGGTAAATAATAATACGATTTATTCTTGGTTTTTCTGGTATCTAATAAAATCAACATACACCTGACCATTAAATTACGAGGCTAGCGAAATAATTTCCAGAGGTTTATTTAATAACATTTATTTCTGGTTTCATTGTTAAAAAAAGAAGAAATGGGACCTTAACACCTACAATTTTGAGTTCCTAAACATTTTTCAAACGGATTTAAGGGGGAAATTTAATACGATTTATTTTCCGTTTTTCTTGTATTTAACAAAAACGATCTATTTCTAGGCTAGCTTTTAAAAACATTCACCAAACCCATAAGAGCCAAGAATACATAGACAAGAATTTAACCGAGGTGGTACAAAATCCCGATGGCGGACCCTAGGACCCCTTAGGATATGTTATTTAAATTAATAAATAATCTGCTGGGTTTTTATTTAATAAAACACTAATAATACAAATTAGTAATATTTAATTTGTCCATAAAATAGATGTGTCCCTAATAGATGCAAGAGCTCGTTATATTTTTAAATTTATAGGTGGTTCCGTGCGTGGTGCATTTTTACATAGTGCAAGAGGAATAAAATAAACCACGGGAGAATTTGTCGGGAGTATTTTCCGAATATAATCCAAGTAGGGGCAAGAAATTCAGGTATTGATTGACAGCTAACCTACAAATTGAATTACATTGTAGCAAGCGGGCCAACATGTGGCCGACCATTACTTTGGAATTTCAATAGGCTGGGAATGTCTGTTTGTGGCAAATAATTACAACCAATGAAAAAGAGAATTTGTTAGAAGGAAGGACATGATTGGATGTTCCTTTTTTATGGAATGGTTCATTTTTGATGAGGGTAATTATCCACCCATAATGCTTATGAAATGTGGGGGAATAACAAGTTAAGTTTGTCGGCCGGTTGTTCTCAAAGAAAGAATTTCCCCTGGTGGGGCCGGGATGAATGCGGTTTTAATCATAGACCAACCAGTCCATTATAGTCTAGTCCGGATTTTATTTTACAACGGCCGTACATGTAGATGTATGCGTTTTCTTGAGGTTTATAAAAGTGATTTTAATGGATTAAAGTGACCTGGAAGTTGCGTTCTCCAATACGTGCTACCATCTACTTCAAACAGAACATCTTTCCGCTCACCAGCTGACTGTATTCATGAGTTTGTCTAGTGGCTCGTGTTTATTCACGCAACCATTGAATCAATGACAATGGCGCACAGCCAGCCTTTGCTCATTAACTTTGCCGCGCTATAGCACAACCCCGTCCTCCTTGATAACGACGGACCGATCGTCTACGGAACCTATTCAAATCAGAATTCCAAAATGAACAACTTTTTTTTCTTTTCTGCCCAGAAATCGTAAAAAGGAAGGTCCCCCTTTTTTCCCCCTTTTTTTTCTCGAATATTCGGTTTCAAAATTCCAAACCGGTTTGTGGAAGCACATTGGAATAACCGAATATTCGGTTTTGAGTCCCAGCTGACAACATGTTGGCCAACCATTACTTTGGAATTTCAATAGGCTGGGAACAGTCACTTTGTGGCATACAATATACACCCAATGAAAAGAAGAGATTGTTAGAAGGAAGAACAAGACGTTTTTTTTTAATGGGATAGTTTATTTTTGATGTGGGTAGGTACAGGGGGGGGGGGGGGGGGGGACACACAGTCGGTAACGAGACCACGCCATATATGTAACACTGTTGTATTATATTGCCTTTAGTGCAGTTCAGGGCTGCAGTAGCTTAAAAGGTGAAAAACACGCGGAACAATTAAAATACTGGCGGGCTAGTAAAAAGTCAACACAATTGGTCCGGCCAGCTAGTGAAAAAAAAAAGTTAACGGGAAACCCCGATACATTGCATTAATTACAATGCATTAATTAAATCAATCTAGTGTTCAGATCTATACGAGTTCTCATTGCAATCTTAGTTTACGTTCTTAAAATTGATTTCAGATAAATGCCTGATGTGTAATTATTGCTGTGGTAGGTAGGCATACACCGAGTTACAGAACACTTTCTTTCGTTTGAACAAATCTGACCGATATACAAACGCGATAAATTGCGATTGAATCGCGATTGAATAGTTGTATGAACATTTTCGTGTCCCCATAACATTTTGGCTTTCCAGTAAAAAGGTCTAGAGGTAGAATTGGGTTAGGGTATAATGAAAAAGACAAACATAAGGCAAAATTTTAGGTCAATTTTTTTTTCAGATTTGGAGTATATAGAGATATTCATTGGCGATTTTCCTTAAGCACACAAACCCTATAGAAATTTCCCATAACGTCATGTACTAAAATAATGTGTAATGTTTGTTGTAGCCATATAGAAATCCTTGATGTTGTGAGAGCAATGAGAAAGCCTGTCCAGTGTAACTTTTTTCCAGCATGCCTTAACAATTCTACTTTGCGTACCATGTAAGTGTGTAACGCTATTTTCTATTTTTCGTTTTCCTTTCGTAAGGTGCCTTCCGTGAAAAGTAAGTGGGTCTTTTATTGCATTTAATGTGCATTTAAAGTTTACAATGCGAACGCATTGCGTCATCGTGTTGGTAGCTGCGACATTTTAAAAGTCCAATGTTGAGCTGTCTCTTTAACGGCTTTATTTTTCTTTAATTTAATCAGGTTTCTAATTTTTAGTTGATTTTTACTAACTATATCACCACACATATACATGTACGTAGTCATCGTAGCCACAGCATGTTCTTGCGATTGTTTACGCAAATGGTCACGATTCACGAGTCATCGTTGTTCTTTAATATTATTGCTTCCACTTTCTCGCCTATTTTGAGTTTATTGTTTTACTAAAATGGTTATATTTTCCCTCTGTATGGTTGCTTCAATTTGAAGCCGTTTCTAAGTTTATTAAATGTTTTAACATGTTCAGAGAGTCTGCTTTTTCAAGGACTCGTACTTTTTATTTGCTAAATCGTTGCTTATATTTAATTAAATTTTGAGTTTATTGACTTCACATTTTATACTAACTTTGTTCACATTGGTCTTGTTGAGACCGATACATCCAGTTCGAATTATGGGCACGCAAGCAACGATCGTTTGCCTCGTATATTATATTATCTTCAAGCAAACTTTAATCATCGATTCTAATTGGTCGATCCATGACAACAACCAGTATAGTATGATACTGTGTTGCACGTCCCATATCAAACTCCGGGTATTGCGCAATACAAAATTGCTGCACAAACCATCACTAATTTGAAGCTGCGCGTTTGCGTCTCATGTGAATCGTCACAATGTGTGAAATGTTATTGATGCGCGCGTGTGGCAATTTTGGTTTCGCGCTCAGTGTCATACGTGGTCCGTACGTGTTGCGTCTTTACTGCGTGTCAAGTTTTGCTTGGAGATAAATGAAGATGCAGGCAAATCATTGATAATTATTTGATACGAATTGCAACGTTACTTTGAACGTTTAATTGTAAAATAAGTTTCGTCTTGTTTTATATTTCCGAGAGAGGTGTGTTACAAAACACATACGGACTTTCATAATTCGGTCACAAGTGCCCCCCCCCCCCCCCCCCTCGGCCTTTGAGAGACCAGAGAATCATATTTCCCTTGGTCTTCGTCCTCGTGTGATATGGGACCATAGAGCTGTATTAAATTACTAGAGCACTAACTCTTCATTCTTACGCGCCGAGATACTTTGAATCCATTCTGCGCGCAGACATTTTGAATACATGTGCGTGCTTGTAGAACATATTAAAAACAGCAAGTGTACTCTAAATGCAACGCGCCAGCAAGTAGAACACGCGCAAACAATTTACGGGCGTCATACAAGTTAAACAAAAAAGTCTGACTTCTTCATTTGTTTGGTCGCACGTACCCTTTCAATTTCCATTTACAAGGGTATGTATATTCCATATTCTTTCCTGTAAGCTTAGTTAAAGTGTTCAAAGTTTAGGAATGACCCTTCTAACAATGGTTTTAGGATGTCCACATAACATGTCAAGCCGTCACACAAAGCCATTGTTTTCCACATTAATCGAGTTCGTAAATAATTGTCTTAATTCATGGTTTCGTTTTTCATGGTTACTTCAATTTTCGCTGATTTCTTCACCGTTTTAATGATCACTGTTGATCAAGTCATCATTGCCATTTTTAGTTCGTCGTTATAACTAACGTTCACTATGCAGACTTCGTCGAGAATCCTAATCACCGTTTTCTATATCATTACTTAGGTAATAACAGTGCGACAACCCGGTTATTACTGCGTGGTAATGACCGGGTTGGGGGATGACCGCTGGTAATGGATCGAGCCGAAAGATGGTGAAAATACTCCGAATTTCGCGACTTCGCGGCTTCTTCTAGGCCGTTTTACAAACGCAGCTTCGTTTTCGTATTTTGGCTTTGTTCATGTAGTTTAGCAGTGGTACAGTTGTTTTCCTAGCTCCGGATTTTTCCCAGTTCCGAATCGCTTTAAATAAAAACCTACCTTGTTATGGCTTGGTCTCCAATACTATTTGTTTAGATGAAGTGCATTATGAAAAGAAATATACAAGCTTCTTGATACATAAGTAAAAATAAGTCTAAAAGTCTCCAGTATAAAAAAATGTGCCAAAGACTGAACGTTCATTTTTTCCTAGTTCCGGATCGCCCGTAAAATACATGCATCAACTACACGCGCGCAAGCGATTTCATATGACGTGTTCTGTTGGACCATGGAGAAAAGTTTATCGGCTCGTTGCCGCGTGCCACACACGTACACGGATAAAACATTTCAAAGCATTTCCTGGCAAGTCCTCTTTTTAAACTTTATTGGAAGTGAAAGTATTTGAAAATTATTTTAAACTGTATTTATATAAATTAATGAATACTTTATTAGAAATATAGGCTTGATTCGGGTTGGTTCTAGCGTGATAATTGTTCATGTACGAAGCAGTTTTTTACTCGATCCGGAATTGGTTAAACTGATCCGCAACTAGAAAAAGGGATGTTGGTATATTTGATGTCGTACATGTATTTTCAAATAAAGAAGAGCATAAATATCGAAACAAAAACTGTAGTTTCTCCATCACTCAAGGTAAACTACTAAACCTATTTCATTTAAATTTCGAGGATAAGACTTGCCGAAAACAGCCTGAATATTGTTTGCGATTCGGAACTAGGAAAACGTCTGTAATGTGGCCAGAATGCAGCCGAAAGCCGGGGTTTAGAAAACGGCCCTTATAAAACCCACGATATTACTACATATAATGCCCTGCACGTGATCGAGTCTCGGCAAATCAGAAGCCTTCAACTCTCCTAGGTATTTATTAATTCAATTTAACTTTTAAGTTCCGCTTAACACCTACTCCGGTGGTGAGCACCTCGGCAATGACTGCCTAACACCTATGGCTTGATCCAGTGGATGGTGCTGATTCTTGGAACACTTCGAAGGGGTTTTGAAGTAGCATCTTCATCACCATTGCCAAACTGCATTATTGAAGCCCCAAGTGGGGCTATATTGACCTTATTTTTATTTTAAAAAGTCATTTCAAAATCTATTAAAATTTTTTTCCAGATTCAACATTATATGCAGTTGTTGATCAGGAGACAAGCAGTGATGATGACAGACCTCCAAAGAAGCATTTATTCAGATCTAGTGCCAGATTACCATCTAAGCCCCAACGTTTATACCCATGCATCATCGCATGGGTTGTGAAAATTGTAGCATTAATGTGCTCAATTCAGTGATATTAGTCCACTCCCCCATACCTATACACTCTAGACTATTGTTACCCCCCCCCCCCCCCGAAAAAAAACTAAACAGAATTATTGAGAAACTACAACATTCCGCAAGCACAATGACCACCACAAAGAAGGGGGGGGGGGGGGTCCCTTTATCTCAAAAGAAAACATCAAGAAGTTAGAAAGACCCAGGAAGATTGCCCAACGTATAATTAATTCGAATCTTCCTTCTATTGTTTCCTTGTATGAGCATCGGGTTCTGTTGAAAGTTAACAAAATCATGAGTGACTCCTCACACTCATTGAATAATCATTTTAAATTCAACAGATCTGGCATTCGCCTTTGTGTTCCACCCACTTCACTCTGTCGCACTATAAATTAATTTGTTCCAAATGCCATCCACCTTTTCAAACAAGTGTGTCAAGAGGTAATTGCTGATTCATATCTTGGGATTGTTTATTAGCTGGTTTATCATTAGATTGTTATACATGTTGTGTTTATTGTCTCTTTATAGTGTTGTATATCAGTGGTGTGGTCGAGGCAGGTCGGCCATGCATCATTCATTTTGGTCGACTGGGAGCTGTTGATGAACTTTGACGAAGGCATTCCTTTGCCTTTGTTGTTGTTCCTATTATGCTACTTAGCTGACTTGTGAGTGATTTGTGAGCGACTTGTGAGAAAATCGATTGCAGTTCTGGCATTGGATGCTGTGTACATGTATATTGTATTATAATCTTTTACTTGTGATGATTTTTTATATTTTTTAGGAACGCCAGTGGAAGCTGAATTTCTATGCTTTGTACATGTATAGTGTGGATAATAAATAAATTGAATCTCACATCTTGCTTCATATAATGGCCGGCATATACAGGCCTAGCCGGCGCATGTACATGTACATGTGTACATGTATACTGCACGCGTATGTTTATGTATACCGGTACATGTTGTTGCTTATATGCAATTACTTTTCATTTATGCAATAGGAGCTGAGTCATTAGTTGCTCACTAGCGTGGAGTTGTTAATAATTTTTATAAAATCTGGTTTGCGTCGTCTTGCTCATGCTATAAGCGTTTGTAATCAATGTAAAGTATAGGCAAATGTTCTATTTAAATCCTGCAAACAAATAAATGAAATGCGATACAGAATAAATTAACGGCATATAGTGACTACATGTACAACAGCGTGTGCGAAATACATGAGCAATTACACGGCCAGTCACACTGCACCATACACGATGCACACATTGACCGAACGTATAAAACCACGACTTGTATGAACGCCGGATAGGCCATGTCTAGGCCGCGCGCCAGGCGCAATAGGCCATGTCTAGGCCTTGTCTAGGCCGCGCGCCAGGCGCTCTAGGCCTAGCCGTCATGTACATGTGTCATGTAGTCGTGTACGTATATGTACATGTACATGTACATGTACTTGGCCTAGATATGTATACATTTGGACTAGGTGGCTGCACTGTGTGTGTGTGTACGTACGTGTATGCATGACCTTGTTCCGGCTGGCCCCATATATCCAGGGCAGCCATTAGGTTTTATACAAGGCGTGTCTTTATACGTACGTATACGATGGTAAATAATTAACATGTACCGTACCTTACCGTGCATGTACATGTAGTACATGTACATGTACATTTGTACACAGTACATATGTACACAGTACATGTAGGTGATGTGCAACGATTGTACATGTGTATTTACAAAAACCAAGGGGAGCTAGTCGTCCTGATGAAAATTTCTGGTCAAATAGCCATTTAAGAGGGCTTGATGGTCGGTCACTATCTTAAATGTATGGCTGTATGTGTTCTAGATAGGAGGACAACATTTTCACTCATACGATCACTGCCAATGCTTCTAATTCTGTTGCTGTATAATTCCGTTCAGCTGGCTTTAGTGCCCTACTGGCATAAGCAATAACTATTTCGCAACCACCTTGTATTTGTTACAATGCAAACCCTAATCCTGTTAAAGATGTACATGTATGTCTGCAAAACAAATTTAGCACTTTGATCAAATAAATATAAGGCTAAACACAAGTCTCCATAAGTTTGTGTTTCAAAAGCTCAAATGCATCTGAACTATACTTTGACTATTGAAAAAAAATATCTTTACGGGTGAGGTTCGTTAATTAAAGGTTCGGCAGTTTTACTGAAATTATATTATATAACGTCTTTAATACCCAACAATGCCTAAAAACTTTCTTGGTCACTGGATTATATTGTACCTTTAGTTTGTCTGGATCAGTGGCAACACCATTTTTGCTTATGTATCATAAATTATCGATTTTGTCCCATGCAAAATAGTATGCCGGCTCGGCCTAGCGCGCGCCTGGCCTAGACATGGCCTTGTAATGTTCCGGCTGGCCCTGCGTATTATACATGTACATGTACTGTAAATATCTAGGGCCGCCATTACGTTTTATACAAGTACCGTACCAACGTAAACATGCCTTGTATAAAACCTAATAGCTGCCGTACATGTGATGTGTAACGCGCATGTTTGTGTATCGTGTATATAGCTAGTGTGACTGGCCATATTGCTCATGTATTTCACACGTACACGCAGACACACTGTTGATTTATTCTGTATCGCATGATTCGCATCTCATGTATTTGTTTTGCCTATATTTTACATTGATTACAAACGCTTATAAACTTCAGTATCAGATCAACGAGCGCATCCCACATTAAACCATTCATTGTCTGACTTTAATTTTGTCAGCTACGCAATTTTCAGACACCACGTGCAAACACAATCTTCTTCTTTCCTAAGCGCCCCACCCTTTGCTTTTGCCCGCTATACATGTACTCATTTTATCAATGTCCCACCCTTTGATTTTGTCCGCGGCTAGTAATTCCGAGCCCTTTCAAAGACAACCTCTATTATTGAATAACCAATCATAGCCCCGATGACTTGTTATTGAATGGCTGAATAAATCAAAGGAAACCGGCCCAGCCGATATGGAGGCGGCGTTTAGCTTTGATGATTATGAAGAATAGGTTTTGATTGACAGGCTCCACAAAAGGATCGGGGAGTTCTCCCAGCAGATCGAGAGATTATTTTACGCAACTTGGGGAAAGGTCCAGCTAGAAGCGATAAAATAATAAAGTAAGGGGAATTAAATATTAAATGAACTCCTAAACATTTCCCCAACCGATTTTAGGGGGAAATAATAATACGATTTATTCTAATAAAATCAACACACCATTAAATTACGAGGCTAGCGAAATAATTCCAAGAGGTTTATTTAATAACATTTATTTCTGGTTTCATTGTTAAAAAAGAAAAAAGAAGAAGAAATGGGACCTGAACACCTACAATTTTGAGCTCCTAAGCATTTTTCAAACGGAATTAAGGGGTAAATTTAATACGATTTATTTTCCGTTTTCCTTGTATTTAACAAAAACGATCTATTTCGTGGTCCGTAAATTACAAGGCTAGCTTTTAAAAACAATCACCAAACCCATAAGAGCCAAGAATAAATAGACAAGAATATAATCGAGGTGGTACAAAATCCCGATGGCAGACTCCAGGACTCCTTAGGAGTTGTTATTTAAAATTAATAAATAATCTGCTGGGTTTTTATTTAATAAAACATTAATAATAAAAATAAGTAATATTTAATTGGTCCATAAAATAGATGTGTCCCTAATAATAGATGTAAGAGCTCGTTACATTTTTCAATTTATAGGTGGTTCCGTGATGTATTTTTACATAGTGCAAGAGGAATAAAATAAACCACGGGAGAATTTGTCGGGAGTATTTTCCGAATATAATCCAAGTAGGGGCAAGAAATCCAGGTAATGATTGACAGCTGACCTACAAATTGTATTACATTGTACAATTTTTTTTTTCTGCCCAGAAATCGTAAAAAGGGAAGTCCCCCTTTTTTTCTTCGAATATTCGGTTTTAAATTCGAAACCGGTTTGTGGAAGCACATTCGAATAACCGAATAGGCCTATTCGGTTTTGAGTCCCAACATCACTTCTCGCCTATCTTGTAAATCAGAATTCGTATCAATGTTTTGGATTCCTGTAAATATCCTTGTACGCCTGTAAATACTATGTTTGTAACTTTCTGTAAAGGTTGTTGTATTTGTATGTACTGTTATTTTACTTAATGATATATGCAGGGCCCCAATCCAAACCAATTTTGAACTGTTTGGGCACATCCTGGATAAAGAAATGGAATAAATAAATAAAATGAAATGCTCTAGTGATGTAAAGAAACTCCATATGAAGCACGATATGTGGCAGAGACCCCCCCCCCCCCCCCCTCTTTTGTGTGGACCGTTGTGTTCCCGGAATCTCGGGAATTCTTTTTAGGGGGATGTGTTAGGTAACAATACTGTCGAGTGTGTATAAGGTATAGGGATAAGAGGGGGGGGGGGGGGGTACCCCTCTGCCACATATCGTGCTGGGTATAAGAAACTCTCCAGTGTTCGTCCTTGTCACGGTTCTTGTACGCCATGCGGTCAAGCGGTCGGTCGATATATAGCCTTGATCCTGGAGCGAAGAAATGTCCGGCACACACCTACGTGAAATGTGGCCTTTTCGGATGTTTTCCATGAGAAATGAGATGCGCTACTTCAAAACCCCGTTGAGGTGTTCCAAGAAATAGCACCATCTACTGGATCAAGCCATGTTGTTAGGCAGTCGTTGCCGGGGTGCTCACCACCGGAGTATAGGTGTTAAGTGGAACTTAACAGTTAAATTGAAGTAATGATATAGAAAACGGTGATAAGGATTTTCGACGAAGTTTGCATGGTAAATATGTTAGTTATAACGACGAACTAAAAATGGCAATGATGACTTGATCAACAGTAATCATTAAAACGGTGAAGAAATCAGCGAAAATTGAAGTAACCATTAAAAACGAAACCATGAATTAAGACAATTATTTACGAACTTGATTAATGTGGAAAACAATGGCTGTGTGTGACGGCTTGACATTTTTATGTGGACATCCTAAAACCATTGTTAGAAGGATCACATGCCTAAACTTTGAACACTTTAACAAAGCTTACAGGAAAAAATATGGAATATACATACCCGTCAAAATGGAAATTGAAAGGGTACGTGCGACCAAACAAATGTAAATGTCAGACTTTTTGTTTAATTAATTAACCAGTTCGCGCCGGGATTATTTTAACATCGCCGAGCCGATCCGAAGCGTGTTCAGGCCGATAGTGCTGGGTAGCACACCCACGCTTATCGGGCCTTGCGCGCTGCTGACATACATTTCCGAACTTGAACTTGGCGTGTTTATGCGTCATCCGTTTTGAATTTGGGGAATTTTTTGCGTTTATATACGTCATCCGGCGCGAACTGGTTGCATGACGCGCGTAAGTTGCTTGCCCGTGTTCTACTTGCAGGCGCGTTGCATTTCGCGTACAATTGCAAAATTCAATCCATCTACATGTACATGTATTTTTATTATGTTCTACAAGTACGCACATGGATTCAAAATGTCTGCGCGCAGAATGGATTCAAAGTATCTCGGAGCGTAAGAATGAAGAGTTAGCGCTCTATTAATTTAATACAGCTCAATGGTCCCGTATCACACGAGGACGAAGATCAAGGGAAATATGATTCTCTGGTCTCTCAATGGCCAAGGGGGGGGGGGGGAGTGCACTTGTGACACGTCTCTCGAAAATATAAAACAAACTTATTTTACAATTAAATGTTCAAAGTAACGTTGCAATTTGTATCAAATAGTTATCAATGATTTGCCTGCACTACATTTAATCTTCCAGCAAAACTTGACACGCAGTAAAGACGCAACACGTACGGACCACGTACGACACTGAGCGCGAAACCAGAATGTGCCACACGCGCGCATCAATAACATTTCACAGATTGTGACGATCCACATGAGACGCAAACGCGCAGCTTCAATTTAGTGATGGTTTGTGCAGCAATTTTGTTTTTGCGTATTGCGCAATACGCCGAGTTTGAAATGGGACGTGCAATACAGTTTCATACCATACTGGTTGTTGTCATGGATCGACCAATTAGAATCGATGATTAAAGTTTGCTTGAAGATAATATAATATAATATAATATTTTATATTATATTATTAGGATACGAGGCAAACGATCGTTGCTTGCGTGCCCATAATTCGAACTAGATGTATCGGTCTCAACAAGACCAATGTAAACAATGTTAGTATAAAATGTGAAGTCAATAAACTCAAAATTTAATTAAATATAAGCAATGATTCAGCAAAATAAAAAAGTACGAGTCCTTGAAAAAGCAGATTCTCTGAACATGTTAAAGAAGTTAGATGAACTTAGAAACGGCTTCAAATTGAAGCAACCATACAGAGGGGAAAAGACAACGATAAAGATCAATAACCATTTTAGTAAAGTGGAAGCAATAATAATAAAGAACAATGACTTGTGAATCGTGACCATTTGCGTAAACGATCACAAGAACATGCTGTGGCTACGATGACTACGTATATGTGTGGTGATACAGTTAGGTGATTGGGAAGTAAAAATCAACTAAAAATTAGAAACCTGATTAAATTAAAGTAAAATAAAGCCGTTAAAGAGACAGCTCAACATTGGACTTTTAAAATGTTGCAGCAAGCAACACGATGATGCAATGCGTTCGCATTGTAAACTTTAAATGCACATTAAATGCAATAAAAGTCCCACTTACTTTTCACGAAAGGCACCTTACGAAAGGAAAACGAAAAAAAGAAAATAACGTTACACACTTACATGGTACGCAAAGTAGAATTGTTAAGGCATGCTGGAAAAAGGTTATACTGGACAGGCTTTCTCATTGCTCTCACAACATCAAGGATTTCTATATGGCTACAACAAACATTACACATTATTTTAGTACATGACGTTATGGGAAATTTCTATAGGGTTTGTGTGCTTAAGGAAAATCGCCAATGGATATCTCTATACTCCAAATCTGAAAAAAAATTGACCTAAAATGTAGCCTTATGTTTGTCTTTTTCATTATACCCTAACCCAATTCTACCTCTAGACCTTTTTACTGGAGAGCCAAAATGTTATGGGGAAACGAAAATGTTCATACAACTATTCAATCGCGATTCAATCGCAATTTATCGCGTTTGTATATCGGTCAGATTTGTTCAAACAAAAGAAAGTGTCCCTGTAACTCGGTGTATGCCTACCTACCACAACAATAATTACACATTAACCCTAACTCCTACACAACAAAGGAAGTTGGAGGATTTTGAAGGAATTGTATTGTTCAATAACAATGGTGAGGGAGTTAGGTTTAAGCATTTATCTGAAATCAATTTTAAGAACGTAAACTAAGATTGCAATGAGAACTCGTATAGATCTGAACACTAGATTGATTTAATTAATGCATTGTAATTAATGCAATGTATTGGGGTTTCCTGTTAACTTTTTTTTTTCACTAGCCGGCCGGACCAGTTTTTTTTACTAGCCCGCCAGTATTTTAATTGGTCCGCGTGTTTTTCACCTTTTAAGCTACTGCAGCCCTGAACTGCACTAAAGGCAATATAATACAACAGTGTTACATATATGGCGTGGTCTCGTTACCGACTGTGTGTCCCCCCCCCCTGTACCTACCCACATCAAAAATAAACTATCCCATTAAAAAGAAACATCTTGTTCTTCCTTCTTCTCTTCTTTTCATTGGGTGTATATTGTATGCCACAAAGTGACATTTCCCAGCCTATTGAAATTCCAAAGTAATGGTTCGCCAACATGTTGTCAGCTGGGACTCAAAACCGAATATTCGATTATTCCATGGAGGAATAAAAGAAGGAATCCAATGTGCTTCCACAAACCGGTTTGGAATTTTGAAACCGAATATTCGAGAAAAAAAAGGGGGAAAAAAGGGGGACCTTCCTTTTTACGATTTCTGGGCAGAAAAGAAAAAAAAGTTGTTCATTTTGGAATTCTGATTTGAATAGGTTCCGTAGACGATCGGTCCGTCGTTATCAAGGAGGACGGGGTTGTGCTATAGCGCGGCAAAGTTAATGAGCAAAGGCTGGCTGTGCGCCATTGTCATTGATTCAATGGTTGCGTGAATAAACACGAGCCACTAGACAAACTCATGAATACAGTCAGCTGGTGAGCGGAAAGATGTTCTGTTTGAAGTAGATGGTAGCACGTATTGGAGAACGCAACTTCCAGGTCACTTTAATCCATTAAAATCACTTTTATAAACCTCAAGAAAACGCATACATCTACATGTACGGCCGTTGTAAAATAAAATCCGGACTAGACTATAATGGACTGGTTGGTCTATGATTAAAACCGCATTCATCCCGGCCCCACCAGGGGAAATTCTTTCTTTGAGAACAACCGGCCGACAAACTTAACTTGTTATTCCCCCACATTTCATAAGCATTATGGGTGGATAATTACCCTCATCAAAAATGAACCATTCCATAAAAAAGGAACATCCAATCATGTCCTTCCTTCTAACAAATTCTCTTTTTCATTGGTTGTAATTATTTGCCACAAACAGACATTCCCAGCCTATTGAAATTCCAAAGTAATGGTCGGCCACATGTTGGCCCGCTTGCTACAATGTAATTCAATTTGTAGGTTAGCTGTCAATCAATACCTGAATTTCTTGCCCCTACTTGGATTATATTCGGAAAATACTCCCGACAAATTCTCCCGTGGTTTATTTTATTCCTCTTGCACTATGTAAAAATGCACCACGCACGGAACCACCTATAAATTGAAAAATATAACGAGCTCTTGCATCTATTAGGGACACATCTATTTTATGGACAAATTAAATATTACTAATTTGTATTATTAGTGTTTTATTAAATAAAAACCCAGCAGATTATTTATTAATTTAAATAACATATCCTAAGGGGTCCTAGGGTCCGCCATCGGGATTTTGTACCACCTCGGTTAAATTCTTGTCTATGTATTCTTGGCTCTTATGGGTTTGGTGAATGTTTTTAAAAGCTAGCCTAGAAATAGATCGTTTTTGTTAAATACAAGAAAAACAGAAAATAAATCGTATTAAATTTCCCCCTTAAATCCGTTTGAAAAATGTTTAGGAACTCAAAATTGTAGGTGTTAAGGTCCCATTTCTTCTTTTTTTAACAATGAAACCAGAAATAAATGTTATTAAATAAACCTCTGGAAATTATTTCGCTAGCCTCGTAATTTAATGGTCAGGTGTATGTTGATTTTATTAGATACCAGAAAAACCAAGAATAAATCGTATTATTATTTACCCCTGAAATCAGTTGGGAAAATTTAATATTTCCCCTTACTTTATCGCTTCTAGTGCTTGCCCTTTCCCCAAGTTGCGTAAAATAATCTCTCTGCTGGGAGAACTCCCCGATCCTTTTGGAGCCTGTCAATCAAAACCTATTCTTCACAGTCATCAAAGCTAAACGCCGCCTTCATATCGCCTTGGCCGGTTTCCTTTGATTTATTTAGCCATAAAAGAACGAGTCATCGGGGCTATGATTGGTTATTCAATAATAGAAGTTGTCTTTGAAAGGGGGTCAGAATTACTAGCCGCGGACAAAATCAAAGGGTGGGACATTGATAAAATGAGTACATGTATAGCGGGCAAAAGCAAAGGGTGTGGCGCTTGGGAAAGAAGAAGATTGTGTTTGCACGTGGTGTCTGAAAATTGCGTAGCTGACAAAAGCAAAGTCAGACGACGAATAGTTTAATGTGGGATGAGCTCGTTGATCCACGGTTGATGATTGGCCGAGGCAATGGGGCTATTATTAACTGTGGAGTTTTAAGAACGTAAACTAGTCAAAGATTCCAATGAGAACTCGTATAGATCTAATTAATTTAATTATTGCATTGATAAACGCTGCAGCAAGGCCACCCGTGCGCAAGTTTTGCATCGCGATTACAACAATCGCGCAACAATCGCGATTCAATCGCGATACAACAATCGCGTAGCTATCTCGGTCAGATTTTTCAAACAAACGAAAGTATCCCCATAACTGGGTGTATGCCTAAATAACACAACAATTACACATTAGGCATTCATCTGAAATCCATTTTAGGAAAGTAAACTAGAAAAAGATGCAATGAGAACTCGTATGGATTTAATTAATGCATTGATAACGCTGCAGTAAGGCCACGTTTTGCATCGCGGCAACAATCGCGTTTCAATCGCGATTACACAAATCGCGTTTCAATCGCGCTTTAATCGCCATCAATTGAGAACCCCCAGACACCTGAAAAAATATCATGGTTGCGTGAATCGCGATTTTCGAATCGCGTTTCAAAAACGCGATCCGTCCACTTCGTTTCGATTTTAACGGTACCATTGGAAAGCTCTCTTTCTCAAGAATTGGAAAATACCAGTATCTCAATTTTCAATTTTTCCGACTTTACTCTCATATTGTGGTGACAGGTCATATTTAATCAATCGGTGTTGATGTAAATTGTGACCCACTCCATCGAAATCAGGAATAAGTCTCAAAATGACTTTTTGAGATATGAGATGCACATGGTGAGAAAGGGAATTTCATAAGCTTTCTAATGATACCCATCACAAGTGTGTATCTGTTTAGGTTAACGAGTTATGGTGTGATGAAGATGACTGGTTTATATTTATTTGCCGAATCCACATTCCGAGAAAAACAGCTTTGAAATAAACAAAATTGACCCAAATCATACGGACAGCGCACACAAATCCTCTTCATTTTTATCTTTATTTATCGTTTTTACATACAAGACATTAATGACAATAATCTGTAATAACTACACTTCCTAAAAATACAATGTTCAGAAAATCGAGTTGGTCCTGATTTTCAACAATGCGTTTACTTCAACGATCGATTGCGTAAAACGGCCCCAGCGACTTATTCCTGATTACGATGGAGCGGGTCACAATTTAAAATTTAAAGCATTGCTGATTTGTTTGTCGACCAG
The DNA here is from genome assembly GCA_037893245.1 of Crossaster papposus. NCBI lineage: Eukaryota > Metazoa > Echinodermata > Asteroidea > Velatida > Solasteridae > Crossaster > Crossaster papposus. The sequence continues at coordinate 8,790 of JBAIAA010000111.1, read as the reverse complement.
GAATGGGTCACCGCAACGGACATACTCGTCATGCTGACCAGACTGAACACGTTTGGTGATGAGGTCTTCCAGGTACCAGACGTGCTCCGGTCCTACTACTATGCCGTCTCCGACTTCTCTATTGGGGGCAGGTGAGTCTCCACTAAACGTCAAATAATACTCTGTTTTACAAAAATTATGTTTAAAGGTAGGATACACCATTTGCAGATTTCGAAAAATTTTACTACCGAATTATTAAGAAATGTCTTACTTATTGGAAAGTGAATAACGATTCTCGGCATCCAGCAAAATGTTTGCGCTAGATATCCTGTAATTGTTTTGAAAAATTGAATTTTATTAAAAGAAATCCCGATCTTCAGATAGCGATCGCCCAAAAAACAAGAACAAGAACAAGAACTGCTCGACGCCAGTTAAAAAGAAACGCTCTTTTTATTGCTTTTTTTTCTGCATTCATGATAGTAAAAGTTGGGACAGGTCAGTTAAACGATATTTACTATAAAATACAACCCCCCAAATCCACTCATTCCTGATAACTCAAGCAATTACCAATGGTGTATCCTACCTTTCTAACTGGTCTAATCTTCTGCCAAATTCGACATTTGGTAACTGGGCACTTGAAGAGACCAACAAAAAAGAAAGCCGCACGTCGTGTCGTAGTCGAACATTGCATTCCGATCATCATGAAATGTGATGCGATCAAGCAAAATCAGTCTAAAGTAGGCCTGGGTAATTTTTGGGATTTTTACATATTCTTTTGTGGCGTACCGGTACTTCAGGCTCCATTTCAGTGAAAACCCCATGTGAATACGACCTTTGGTTAAAATATTACAACCATTTGAACACCAGCACGTTAAAAATAAAGAAACTGAGAAAATCATGTTTTTGTATCACTTCCCTTCTGAATTTGGTTAAAAGGGTATTTTCATGTAAAAGAAAAATATTTTCCAATATTTTGATTTTTCCACCACCCTTACAAACATATTTTGGCCCGATCTCAAAACAAGAATTGCCGAGTTCCGACTGATTTTGCCAAATCTCATCACATATGAACATGCTAGAGAGAATTGTCTGCGGTACTGTTGTGCTTTTGAACTTGGCCAATACACAACGACGTACAAATCTACACAAATTCCTGCTCGTTTTGTTTTCTTCTTCTCTCTAGATGAGTGTCCTAAACTACACTATTACCAAACAAACTTGATTACTGATGTAAAACAGTTATGCTGCTCTCACACTGTGGCGAATATGCTAGCGAATGTGCTTAGGAATGGAAATATTTGACAAACGCTCAAACTTCGCAACATTCGCCGTGTCTTCGTAAGCGTTGGTAACAAATTCGGAACGTTCACAAGTCATTCTCCACCTCCTTACGAAGATCGGTCAATTTAGGAAGCGCTTCCTAAATTTCAGCGAATGTTGTGAAGATGGTCATTCGCCGTCGATTTTCGTAAGCATTGGTAAAGCCATTGGTAACGTTGGTAAAGCGTGCGTAAGCGTTGGCAACGTTCGTTAGCTATTCGTAAGGCATTGGCAAGTATTGGCAAGCGTTGATAAGCATTCGTAATATATTCGTAAGATATTTAAGGAGAGGTCGAGGGACGACCGACGACGACCGACGGGTGACCGAGATGAAAATATTTACTATCCAATCGCAATTTCTGGGCGAATTCACCGCAAAATTCAAATATTCATATTCGCAAGAATATTCGCCACAGTGTGAGAGCAGCATTAATGATCGCTTAACTCTGCGACGTGCTGCCGAACTTCTTTTTTCAAAGTCGCTTCGCCGTAAAAAAAAAATTACTATTTCATCCTGCATTAAAAAAACCTCATATTACATGTATTCCTAGTTCAAAGCATGCCGAATAACATGGTAAGTGCCGCTTGAACCCTGGTTGAACCGATGACACAACTTTTTGCAAAGCAAAGGCTGCCCCACAAGTATTCCCATTACATTGTGTACATAAAGGGTCTTTGAGGTGTGGATTTTACCACCGCGAGACCTTCCCAAGCATTCAATCCTGCTATTGTTGCCTTGCCTTATTCAACAACACCAGCTGGTTTCTGGGTGTCTGGCCTGTGGGAAAGGGCTGTGTTGACATATAAAGCCATAAAACCGAACAGCATGGGGGTATTACACGAAATACAAGCGACTTTAAAAAAAAAGTACGGACGCGTGTTCCATTACAAAAAAAAGGTCGCACGTCACAGGGTTAACCCTAACCCCCTCACTGCTTTTTCTAGAAAGTATCCTGAATCCGCTACAATCCATCAATTTTGGTTTGCAAAAACTGCTGGTGTCCTGAGTCCATCAGACTCCACCAGTATGCATACTGGAGATATCCTGAGTCCATCAATAATCCACCAGCAAAAGTTGATGGACTCTGGCGGATTCAGGATACCATAGTGGCATACAAAAAATTGCAGTGTGTTTCTCCATAGAGTCAATCACAGTCCATCACCTAAATTTCTATATCCTGAATCCATCAAACTCCTGCAGTAACGCTAGGCTTAAAATCCTCAATCCGTCACACTCCTCCAGTTTGTTCAATATGGAGGTATCCTGAATCCGCTAAAATCCTCCAAAACAGGAAATGGATTTTGATGGACTCAGGGTGGTTATAGACTGATGTTTTTTTGTTGGGGTGGCAATCTGCAATAGGTGCAAATGCAACGGCCACGCCATGGAATGCATCAACGCCACAGGAAATGGCAACTCGATGCGGTTAGTGTGTCGCTGCGAGCACTTCACTGCCGGCGCAGACTGCAACGAGTGTTTGCCGTTCTACAACGACCAGCCCTGGAGACCCGCTACGTCCACTGACGTCAACGAATGTCAAGGTAAGCACACAGAACTAACCAGTTTCATGTTGTCGGGCATTCCTATACATGTTTTCCTAGTTTTCTTAACCAGTTCGCGCCGGGATTATTTTTACATCACCGAGCCGAGGCGCGTGATTATATTTTAATGAAACTCGATCCGAGGTGGGTTCAGGCCGATGGTACCGGGAAGCACATCCACGCATTTCCGGCCTTGCTCGCTGCTGACAGACATTTTCGGCCTGGCTCGTGACGTGTTTATGCGTCATCCGTTTTGAATCTGGGGAAAACTTTGCGTGTTTAACATCCTCCGGCGAGTTAGATATCCTGTAATTTTTCTGAAAAATTGAATTTTATAAAGACAAATTTGCGATCGCCGTCCGGCGATTGCGAAAAAAAATTAAAATATAATAAGAAATAACCGCTCGATGCCAGTTAAAAACAAATGCTGGTTTTCGTGCTTTTCTTGGCATCCATGATTGTAAAACTTTAGACAGGTCAGTTAAACGATATTTACTATACAAACAATACAACCCTCCAAATCCACATTCCACCGTGACTGACATTACGTTTTTTACTATTTTTGCATATTAAATCAGCTCTAATGGCTAAACAATTACAGCCAGCTGAACCATGTTTGGCATGGGGGATACTAGGAACCAAACACACAATATAGTATTGAAACTTTGAAATTTGATGTTCAGCTTTTCCAACTAGGGGGGTTGTTTACTGTCGTGACTGACATTACAAAAAGCGACGCAACCAAAAAGTGTGTACCACGTTTTGAAAATTTCTCTTCAAGTTAAAAGTGCTACAGATCTAAATCAATGTGAACATTATAGCTGATAGGGTAACTTATGCATGTTGTAAGATGGGAAAAACTCTAATTGAATTTGTTAATAAATATGCAAATTAACCTCCGTGACTGACATTACCGTGACTGACATTACGCATTATATTCATAATGCCTGTTAACAGCAACACTGATTTGACGTGAAAACAATAAATATTCTGTCAACAAGAGAAGTATCAAACACTTGTTTATGCTATATTTAAAGAAAAAATAATAAATTTGAGATGTTTAAAGGTTGGATCATTCATTAAAAGTCACAAAATATGTAAAACATATAAAACTCTAAATATACATAATTTACGTATCATAGTTTTTTTGTCATTTTGAATTCAGGAGTCGGTTTTCATTAAAGAAATTGAAATGGAAGAGATGGTTACTCCGATTTTAGTAAAAATAGTCTTGTCAGTAAAATAATGCATTGCTTTTCACGTGCATCAAAGAATTAAGAGAAGGAAAGATAATGACCATCAAGCACATCAAAATCAGCAATATGTTGGAAAATTACTTTTGAGATATACATTGTAAAATTGGAAATTCCATAAGCTTTCTAATGATACCCATCATAAGCCTGTATCTCATAGTCAATAACTTCTTAGCTACAGGCTTGTGGTGAACATCATTAGAAAGCTTATATAATTTCCAATCTTACTATGTATATCCCAAAAGGTCATTTTCTGACTTATCCCTGATTTTGATGTGCCGGGTCACATATGCAAAACTTATGTTTCCAAATGTGCTAAAAATACCGGTACATGCCTACATGTACATTTGTGTACACTACTTTCCCATCCTAGCCAGTGAGCAACATTCAACGTGGTTTAGGTACAAGATTCTAAGGTTTGTTTTTCAATTTGCAGTACACCATGTGGATATACTGGTAAATAATTAGTTTTAAAGTTTAGTAATTAATCTATAAAAGTTCCTTAGCAACAGTCTAAGTAGATACCACATGATGTACAGCAAACTAGGCTTACCACCCCCCCCCCCCCCCCCCCCCCCCAAACCCCTACCCTTACCCCTACTCACCCCTCCACCTATAACACTTCAATTTGTAAATTTACAGCTTGGCGTATACCGGTAATAGCAAATCAGTATTTTATAAGTTTTTATTTTTTGTGACTGACGTTACATACACTGTAGTCATCAAAGTTATAATGCTCCCGTCGTCTAAAGTTTCTTCTAATCAGTTTCTATACATGTACAGTAGCTACTTCTCTTTTTCTATTTTCCTTGGCCTACTTTTTCTTTGTTTCTCTACATTTCTTTCCTTGTGTATGCCTCATACAATCCCATTTTTCATTTGTTTTCCCTGTACTCAGCCTGTCTCTTTGCTGCTGTCTTTGGCATCCTGCTTATACACTTGTAAAATGTGTGCAGTGTTTGACTTTTGTAATAATTATGCCAATATTTCAAAAATAAAATAAAATATTGTCTAACATTTGTTTAATCAAATAAAAATATTCATGTTAAACATGTTAAATAGTGTGCCTGAAATGAGGTATATTTCATAAAAAAAAATCCATATCATTCACTTTATACCTGTCCCTGTATATTGGATGATATGTACAATGTAGTGGATTAAAAATACAAACTACACTGTATGAGGGATCCTAGAGCATTATTTCAGGATTACACAAGCTTTATTAAGTTTCATTGTGGGTAATATACAAGTTATCAGTCCATCCACCTTTCAAAATATCTTCCATTGACTTATGTAATAACGTGACTGACATTACAATATCGTGACTGACATTACATTGTGACTGACATTACACTTTTGTTCAACTCACCAAATTTTTAAATAACAATTATTTTCCCACTTGATAATATTATTGCACTGCCCAGACCCCATACTAAGAAAATAATGAAGGGCACATGTTAATTGTTATCCTGTATGTTTTTATGGGAAAAATAATTGTTTTTTGTGACTGACATTACATTAAGCCTAAAGCGTTACTTTGACGGCACATCCTGGGTATCAAACATTAATTTCATATAAATAAAAGTTATTTTCCTAAAAATGGACACTGAGAGCTGTTATTTTAACACAAAATGAATTAAATATCTTTAGACTAATGAAAAATACCAAAAGAAATTAGTTTTGTGGTTTTACCTACGATTGGTAGCATAAATATAGTATCAACTTCCGAGTGCTGTAACTTACAAAATAATTGGTTTAGAACAATTTTTTTTGCGTTTCTAGAAACTTCAGAATATACCCTATTAATTTTGCAAAAGATATTTAAGAAAAAAGCATTTTAAAAATTTGACCCTCGTGTCGCACTTCAGGGAATTGCCCTTAAGCAATTACCAATGGTGTATCGTATGTAATTTTAAATAACAATATCTCACTTTAAAAAAAAAAGAACTTTTGTGGGAGCAAGTCACAAATGTACAATGTACAATCATGGAGGAATACCTTCTTATTCCTCCATGGTACAATGGAGCAAGGTACATGTACTATACAGAAAACCATGTGATAGCATGTACTCTATCACACCAACCAACCACATGCTGCAAGCCTCGTAAATTTCAACCCAGGGACATTAATTTATATACCCATGACAAAATGTGGTTAAGGGCCATCAGAAGGTCAGGGGTGTTTATTCCCACCCACAGTTTTTACGCCCGCAAAGCCAAAAGGTGCATACTATTCCAGCTATTAATTCCTTGTATGTGTGTGGGTGTGTACTGTGTAATAAGTTTGCCTGTCGTTTCCTGGGGATTGCACCAGAGAAACTTCAAGTTTACCATAGTATACACCATTTGCAAACATAAGAAACCGATTACTGAATTATAATAAAATACCTTACCTAAAGTTACATGTACCGGGAAGCACACCCACGCATTTCCAGCCTTGCTCGCTGCTGACAGACATTTCCAGCCTTGCTCGTGAAGTGTTTGTGTGTCATCCGTTTTGAATCTGGGAAAAACTTTGCGCGTATTTACCGGTACGTCCTCCGGCACGAACTTGTTAAGAAATATCTTACTTATTTAAAAGTAAATAATGATTGTAGGCATCCGGCAAAATAATTGCGCTATGTATCCTACAATCATTATTTACTTTTAAATAAGTAAGATATTACTTGATTATTCAGTAGTAAAAAATGTTCATATTGTGACCCGCTCCAACAAAACCTGACATAAGTCGCACAGGCTATTTCGAGATACAGCTCGTCAAAGTTAAAATGGGGTGAAAAATCTGGCGAACATCGATTTTTGTTTTTTGTTATTTTGTTATTCTTTAATATGTTTACTTTAAAGGTAGTATACACCATTGGTAATTGCTTGAATTATCATGAATGGGTAGATTTGGGGGGTTGTATTTCATAGTAAATATCGTTTAACTGACTTTTCCGAAGTTTTACAATCATGAATGCCGAGAAAAGCACGAAAAAGCGCGTTTGTTTTCAACCGGGGTCGAGCAGTTATTCTTATGTTATCTTTGTTTTTTCGCGCTCGCCGTTTTCTTTATAAAATTCAATTTTTTTGGGAATAATATCTAATATCTGGGAAGGATATCTAGCGCAATCCTTTTGCTGAATGCCTAGAATCATTATTTACTTTCAATTGAGTAAGGTATTTCTTATTAATTCGGTAGTAAATATTTTCGATATCTGCAAATGGTGTATACTACCTTTAACCTTCAGTTAGGTTAAACAAAATCAACTTTATTGATGAGAAAGTACAAAAATCATGCACGTATTGAGACAAACTGTGTCCTAAAAGTGGTAATTTATCTCCCAAACACATCGAGATAAAATCCTCATAAAATTAGAAGTATGTATGGTATAAAGGTGGTTTTGGTACCAAATGAAAGCTGACGATGTGTACTATTAAAATGGAAATAACAATATCTCACTTACATAGTATGTTTGGTTTTGTGGGAGCAGGTCACATATCTTCAAATGGTGTATCCTACCTTTAAGGTGTGTTGGTAAAGATTTAGAGCCTCTCTCCTTCTAAGTAACTCGATAAGGTCTGTTAGTGCAAACATGATGCAAATAATATCATTCAAATAATACCATGCATTCCAGGTTGGAGGAAACGGTGTCAAATAGCCAAACTGGGTCGTGACTCTATTGGCATGTGGCACAGATCACAGACGTAGTGATAACATCATAACCGTTCATGATAGCATGGCAAAATGTTGGCATAGCTTCAGGGGGGGGGCGGAAGGGAGCCCCAAAAAGTGCGCCACCAACGTTGAAATGTATCTCATTCATTCTTCTATGCTCACGAGCCGCACATCTCATACAGTAAATACGTATAGATCGCTACCTCGAAGCGCACCATTGAAACACGTACAAATTTGCACTCGATGAGCTCCGTGCATCGCTCCCCGAATTCAGTGATTTATCCAACGTCCGCATAGCAAGATTCGTACAGTACAGGCATGGTGTAAACTTTCGCGTTTGAGAATTGGCAGAAACCATTTTTTTTAAAACATTCCAAAAAAAAGGGTCAAATATCTAGAGGATGTACTTATGTACATGTACCGAGGGATTTTTATTTAACTTTCAGGAATGAAAGATCTATTCCTAATTATTACGTTAGTAGAAAAAAATCAGAGGATGAACGATAATTTTTTTCACATTATGTCGATATTTGTAGCCATTTTAGGGAGACGTTTTGTAACAAAATTCCCACCTGGACCCATTCATACACGTTAGCTACTGCAATAAACCAACGGAAAATTGTCGGTAATATTTTTACACATTTTATTTAAAACTAAGCACCTCAACAATTGAAAATACTCTTTTAATATAAACTATTATGTTTTCGGTGCTGTTAAAGAGAGAATTTTAACAGTATACATGGATTTTGTATTTATGTTTAGTGGTCATCATTTTTTTTTAAATGGAGTGTACCCAAACTGCGATCGCAAATGATTGCGCAACACCCCTTCACCACCCCCACCCCCCCCCCCCCCCCCCCCCCCCTGCATAGCTTCTTTTTTTTAATAAAATTACTTTTTCGGAACAATTACAGGATACCGTTATTCAGCGCGATCATTTTGCTGGATGCCTACACTCATTATTTACTAAGGGAATAAATGTGTGTTCGAGAGGTTTTAATCACTCTGTTTAATACCGATTGGAGTCTGGTGCTGATAA